>CAWUFW010011038.1:0-647485 GCA_963921515.1 Calotriton arnoldi
GGGGTTGCACTCGACAATAGTGCACGGTACCCAGGGGTCGCGGTTCCTCGTTACTCGTGGGGTCCACTTGCCTCAGCTTCGCTGGGGACTCACGATGGCCTGGGAGAGGTCAGGAAATCCACTTCCTGGGCTGCAGGGACTTCGGACTCCGGCGGGAGCGGCGTAGTTTGCGACCGTCGTTGTCGTTTTGGTGCCTGCCAAGCAGGGGAGTCACTCCTTGACTCCAAGGGAGATTCTTCTGTCTTCCAAAGGTAGTGGAACGTCGAAGGGCCAGGATTCTTCTGTAGAGCGTCGTCCAGGGGTTATCTGCTTTGCAATGGCAAGAGTTCCCCCTCTTATACTAAAAGAGGGGATGGACTAGCTCTGTGACCCCACCTATGGGAGGGTCAAGGGAGGGGTGGCTACACCCACTTCCCTTTGTCCAGTTTCGCGCCAGAGCAGGGGCAGGTAGCCCCTGAGCTGGTTTGAACTGGCATATGCACAGAGGAGCCTTTTGCTCCCCCAGTGCAGGACTTCAAAAGCACTCTAAGAGTGCACCCACCCAGCCCCAATACACATTATCCTGTCTGGGGAGGTGGTCACACCTCCCTGCAACAGGAAACCTATTGTCCAGGCCTCCCCTGCCGGAGTTTCGTCCAGCAGCAGGAGGCCAGACTTGTGTCTGTGGCAGCAGCATCCATTTTGTGATGCCAGGGCTTCAGAAAGAAGTTACCGGGTAAGCCAGAGTTAACATGTCTTTCCCTCTAGAAGGGTGGAATGCTACCCCCGCCGCCAGGATTGGCGGGGGGTAGTATTCCAAGATGTTTGACACCAAACACGACATGTTTAGGTGCAGCCATTCCAAAGTTAGCATTTTACCGCGAGGATATAATGCGCTTAAGAGTATATGGTCAGGCTGCACTACAAACAGCATCAGAGATGGTCTCCGAACGCTGCAGAGGGGCCCTGCTCATGCAGGGGCACCCTCTCACATAGGAACCATGCACTCTGCCTTTAGGATTGATAAGGCCTGCCTTAGGAGTGACTTATAGGTTTATATGTGTGTATGTATTTAGTGATATAGGTAACCTATATCACAGTAAGGGGTGCATGCACCACCCTACCCAGGCTGCAGTAGCACACCTGTGGTGTCAGTTTGGATGGCCTTCCAGGGGTGGCATAATACATGCTGCAGCCCCTGGTAGGCCTCTGAGGTACCTATGCCCTTGGTACATAGTATACCATATACTAGGGACTTATAAGGGCACTCCAGATTCCAATCAGAGATGTGCCTAAGGCACATGGAAACCTTTTACAGAGAAAGCAGATAGACTGGGGCCCTGAATAGCAGGATCCCAGTCCAACTAAGTCATAAACCAGCAAAACACCATAAAAAAAGTGGGGGCAACCATATAGTCAGATTCCACCTTCCTACAGTCAGCTCAATGGCTCAAGGGAGCCTTTTTAAACAGGATGGGGTGGGAGCACACTGCTGACCTCCCAGCACAGTTCGCCCCTTAGCATTCTGGTAAATGCAGTTTGTAGTGCATGCTTACTTTGTATTTTGCTGGAGTGTTCCACCAAAGTTGGTGCAGATTAGTGCTGTCATCTCTAGACACATGTGTTTCTGGATTTTATCCGTCATCCGTAGAGATCAAAAACGATTTTCTTCTGGGGTTGCTGAGCAGGTTGCCACAATTCTTACAGGTCTCAGTACCTCTCACAGGCGCACAGGTGCATCTCCACTAGCTCGTCAGCTCAATGGCTCAAGGGAGCCTTTTTAAACAGGAAGGGGTGGGAGCACACTGCTGACCTCCCAGCACAGTTCGCCCCTTAGCATTCTGGTAAATGCAGTTTGTAGTGCATGCTTACTTTGTATTTTGCTGGAGTGTTCCACCAAAGTTGGTGCACATTAGTGCTGTCATCACTAGACACATGTGTTTCTGGATTTTATCCGTCATCAGTAGAGATCAAAAACGATTTTCTTCTGGGGTTGCTGAGCAGGCTGCCACAATTCTTACAGGTCTCAGTACCTCTCACAGGCGCACAGGTGCATCTCCACTAGCTCGTCAGCTCAATGGCTCAAGGGAGCCTTTTAAACAGGAAGGGGTGGGAGCACACTGCTGACCTCCCAGCACAGTTCGCCCCTTAGCATTCTGGTAAATGCAGTTTGTAGTGCATGCTTACTTTGTATTTTGCTGGAGTGTTCCACCAAAGTTGGTGCAGATTAGTGCTGTCATATAAGACATAAATAGGTTCTCGCACGTGGGTGTAAAACTGCAGATTGACAACTTTGTGAATCAGGCCCTTAGAGGCTAACCCTTAGGCATGCCAGAGGTTTTTAAGGGGCCCAAGTCAAAAACTTCATGTGGGGCTCTGCATAGTAGGAGCACCTGTTAGTAAGTTTAAAAACATGTTCCACAAGAAAAGAGAAAACACAACAGTTCCAGCATCTGCCACCATCTAGTGGTTTCCAACCCCCTTCAGCGACTGTGGTCTCTAGCACAGGAACTACGATCTCTGTCAAGCAAAATGGCATGATAATAACGAAGAACTTATCTTACATGAATAGGTTCAAAGGGTGCACCACGGACCACAATGACCTGCAAGATACATATCAGGAAGAGGCAGATGAATGACCAACAGCTTCCAACATGAGTGAACCCAGTATGCATCATCACAAAATAAAATGATCGATGGAGTGTTGAAACTTTTCAAACACTCCCCCCATCACCAGATCTGGGTTTAATCCATCATTATTTTGCTCGCCATGTCACCCCAGTGTTGACCCAGCCATATGTAAATCAGTCTTGACCGTTCTCCCCATGGGAACAGTCCAGCCCGATCTCCCAAGCCAGGTCTTCCCTGGACCGGAAACAAGCATCCTGGGACCCGTTTTAGGGCATCACCCCTCATCAGCCAGGCTAGCTTGAATCCAGTGGTACAGCAAGCAAGAGACCCACGTCTGGGCATACCCTTAGCCACTAGGGTGCACATAGCAACATCACAAAATAAAATGATGGACAGAGTGTTGAAACTTTTCAAATACTCACCCCCAGTCACAGATCTGGGTTTAATCCATTGTTATTTTTCTTGCCAAGTCACCCCAATTTGGAGCCAGTATGCCTCTGGCCTAGAGTACCATAGACCATTCTAGGGTCGAACCCTATTACCCTCGCCAAATGATCCTGAGACACATAAAAACAATGTACAACTATTCTACAGAGACCAAATCCTGTGCCATAGCAAAGATACCAAGACTTAAGAGTATGAGTGTGCATAGCTGCCATGACTTTGGTTTGCCTATGTGTGACATTTCCATATTCTCAATGTACTTATGTGTGACATGTTTTACACCTTATGTGTGAAACTTTTAGGGACACATTAGCGCAGGTATAACACAACAGTTATGAAAACGTAATGCAATCAATTTCAGGAATAACTCTATTTGCGCAATATACTAGTATTAAAAACTCAGCAGCAATCCTTCCGTATACATGCAGGACTGGTGGGAGTTGGGAGTTCTCAGGCAGCCAGGCCTATTCCCTGTGGAGTAGGAGGTCACCTGTCCCTTGACTGGTGCTCATATGTCTAAAACACAGCAAGTTACAGAGTAACCTATCTATGCATTCCGAGAATTGGGGACTGATTCACAAAGGGCCTCCGCACTCATGGCGGAGTCCACACAGTCAATCAATCAATCATGGGGGAGTCTCCGCACTCATGGCAGAGTTCACGCAGTCATGGGGGAGTCTCCGCACTCATGGTGGAGTCCATGCAGTCATGGGGGAGTCTCCGCACTCATGGCAGAGTTCACGCAGTCATGGGGGAGTCTCAGCACTCGAGGTGGATTCTCCACAATGAGAGTTCTCACTGCGGAAATTCTGCCACAAGTGCGGACACTCCCCCACAATTGTGGGGCCTCCACCACGAGTGCAGAGGCCCTTTGTGAATCAGGACCTCAGTGTTGTAAGCACCATAAACATCTTAGAGTTACTGAGCATATAAATTTAATAATAAGAAACGAATAACACTTCTTGGCCATTATATTTAATACATGTGCATCCTCATTCTGATACTTTACCCCTTGCCAACCTCCAACAGTAAGTCATGACTCTTCATCCTTGCTGGCCCTTAAAAAGTCAAAGCATAAAGGTGTGACACTTGGCAATTCACTGAGCTGATGGTAGTGCATGGTTCCTGTGTTCCAATGATAAATAATACTTACCAGGATTACCCAAGTGCCCTTGAGACACCACGTCTCTATAACTACCCTGATTCCAAGGTACACATAATGCCCAGACCACATACACTGAACTGAGTATATATGGTAGCCAAGAGAATTTAAAGGTACAACTAGTTCAATAGGTTGCACGGCATTCCCAGGCAACACACAATGCACAGCCTGTACAAGCAAAACAGCATAAACTTGACACCAAAGACCCAATGAAAGCACAGGATGTCAAAAATGTACAGAAGAAACAGGATGCCTGTAGTTGACAGATAACGCAGGATATATTGATAACACAGACCAAGCATGTAGCACAGGCTTCAGACATAGAACAGTCAGCATGCATACCAAATGATACACAGAATGAGTAACATGTTTTTGTAACTACAAAGGTACCTGTTATTGTAGGTTTAATTTGGACATTGGTTACAATAAACACCGATTGCTCTTTACTGCACAAAGGGCAGCACACGTCTCTCTGTGCATCCTACCCCAGGTTCCACCTAAGTGACAGTTCACCCCATGCTGACATACACACTCCAAGCTCCAACATTTTAAGCAAAGCAGAGTGTATTAGAATGCAAGATGTAAGATATATCTCTCCTATAAAAACACATAAAGACATTAAAAATGGCCAGCGCAGCTTATCACTGTACAACACAAATACTGGAACTGGAAAGACTAAAAAGTGTAAGGCTTAAAGTTACAACTACACCTAACAACCAATGCGCAAAAGTAACCCACCAACCAGACAACGAGAAGTTGATATTTTCCAACAGTAGGCCAAAAAAAGAATAAAATAAATATGTTGCACCCTTAGCTTGTTAGAAATATCACTCTAACTGCTAACACAAAGAATTCCTTGCAGAAAATATCTCAAAAGAATGTACTTCAATCCCACCTCAAACACTAATTCAGTGAACACCATGTACATAGCAACTTGCACCACACAGCTCTTGTCACGCAATCCAGAGGCCTACCTTTTTTTAAGTGTAATTTAAACAGTCAAAATGTGTCCATAGAAAGCAAAAAGACACGCGCCTTAGAGTCATGGGCTGTCTAGCTAGTCTTAGTTACAGAGTGTTAACACTTGCATTTAAGATTCCAGTAATGCTTTATAGCCATGGTGCGCACAAATCAGGAACCCTACCACATATGCCACTTTATACCGCATACATTGATTTTTTCTATGCCAGTTGCAACACGTAAGAACACAGAAGAAACCCTCTGTTTACTGCTACAGACAAGGGCATGCTGCATATAGCTGGAATCACTGCTCTGTGAAAACAAACGTGTTGTTCTTTCTAAACATGTGTGCCATAGACAAAATTCTAAAGACACTACATATAAAGAAAGCAAAGAAGCTTGTGATATGCATGATGGCTATGATAGGTGTTTTTGCATAAATGGCATTATTCGGATTCTTGCAGATAATGGCCAAAATGTGTCCCTATAGATTAGATAAAAAGGGAGAAATAACACGAAAGTACAAGACATTTGCACCCAGGAGCAGCATACTGCTTCAGGTCTTAGGTTCAGGTTCACAACCTCCATCAGGCAAGAAAGCACACTAGCCTTTATTAGGTACACAAACTAAATTGAGCACAGAGTTCATTATGGTTCATGTATGCAGGTGTGGCTCCTCCGTAATGGCGGAGGAGCATCGCCCCACAGCCCGCGCCAGCAGATGATAAATAAAATAATAATAGCACAATGTTATTATCATTTGATTCAAGCTCTCTGTCTGAGCCCGATAATAATGGGGAAACCCAGTCACGTGCAGAACCTGGGTATAGATAAGGTATACGAGCAGTGGTTCGGCCACGAAAGAAACCGTTAGGTATAGTACTCTGTCCTCACAGGGGTAGGACCATCTATTAATGATTTAACAAAGCACAACACTGATTATACAGACAAACAACTCAACTAAATTGAAAAGTGTTAATAGATATATTAAAGAAAATCATATATCTTAAGAAATTAGTGATAAGCGACAGGGCTGATGCACAATGAATATAACTACACAAAACAGATTTTTACAATACTTGTGATGAAAAAAGGAAGTGACTAAGGTGATATTTCACATGTATCAACAATGCAAAATAAACATAACAAATATAACAAATACAGCATAAATTGATTGCAGAGCGTTGAATTAACAATGAAAAAGCCCTAAAGAGACCTATGACTTATCATCCTCATTGTTTAGGTCTAATTGGGCAATAACGCTTATATTGTGAATGTCGACATTTCAACCCCCTCGGTCTGAGCCACGCAATAAGTATAGGGCGGAGCGGGCCGGGTATTTCAGAGAGGAGGAGTAGTAGTGTTCACTTATAAGTGCGAATGTGTGTTTGGCCGGCCGTCCTAGGCCGGCCAAACACACATGCGCACTTATGTTTCTCCAACCCAGCTGTGTTGCACAGCTGGGTTAGTGAAAAGCCACAGGCTCCAATTCACTGTCTGACCGGCAAACAAGGCCACTCATACCAACCCTGGCACTGCTCTCGAGCAGAGTCTGGATTGGGTGAGGAGCCTGTGACCTGAGGGCCCATCCCCTTCTGCCCCGATGAGAGGAGCAGCGAGGCGGCTGTCAGTGGGAGCGAAGTGGTGAAGCAGGTAAGTCTTTTATTTTTTTACGTTTATATTATTTCTTCCCCCCAAACCACGCCCTCCCCCGCGGCCACCGTACCACTATAGATATGCGGCGGCTGCCATTGCATGTAAGTAACTAAATTGTGCAAGAAAAACCTAAAGAAGCAAGAGAAAATGCAACTATGGCCTGATCTGAGGTCCAGAAAGGCAAAACATTGTCTCTCAACCTCCGGCTGAAGCTCTGTTTCGGGACCTGCGAGCTAGTTTTGTAAAATAGTAAGACTCTCCGTCTTAGTCTTGAAAATGCCTATGACATCCCTCAGCCGCACCTCAATCAAAGCAATTGATAACGAGGAGCTGATAACCCCATAACCACATAATCCTAACAAGTCCTTGCCGTATCTATGGCAACCTCACTGCAGATAACCGGGCCCCCCAGCGCTTGCACACCCGACTATAAAGAAGGCATGGGAAGCAGGATGTGCTTTTTAACTTGCTCAGTACTAACTGTGCGGGCCGGAGCTCTCCCCTTTTTATTTTCCCGCCCTCGACCTCCAACGTGGAAGCAGGGTGTGCGTGCGTTGGGTGTGCTCCTGCACCATATTACATTCCTCCAAAACCTTCAACTAAGAAAAAACAACTGGAATCATTGTAACTACTGTTCATTAAGAGTTCGAGTTCTGGTGAGTACCACCTTAGGTGATACTCCCCCCTCAGTCACATACATAGTCCTCAACTTTCTTAGGCCTCGTGATGGTGGGTCTCAACCGATAGGGATGACGCCTAGTTGTCAGGGGCACGGCGGGAGGTTCAGGTATCTCTGGTGACCTGACTGCTCCAGGGCTGAGTGGTATCGCTGCTTGCGGTCATGGGGTGGAACTGGGGATACCTCCCACCTGAGCAGGGTCTAGATCTTCTACTTCTTCTGCTTGTTGGGGTGTCAGTGTGGTTTGCTCGTTTGGCCCATCGGTCCATTGGGACTGCCACTTAGTAAAGGTGGACATGTTTTTCGTGACACAATTTGAGTTGTTCTTGTCCGTCACCACTGTACCCTTCCTGGCAACAACTTGAAGAGGTCATGTTTCAAAAGGGAACCGGAACTTTTCTCTGGGGTGTCAGTCTCGGACCAGGACCCAGTCTCCTATCTCAATGTCTGACTCTGTGGCTCTACGGGCTTGTCTGGTATTGTTATTATTCTGCATTCTCCGCCGCTTTGTGGTTACTACATCCACAGGTTCACGAGTCCAGACTTCAGCATGGCGAATGTTGTCTTGTACAGCTCTCCCAAACAGCAAGTCTGCCAGTGCTCTTTGTGTTGTGCTGTGCGGAGTGCATCTGTATGCTCCCAGGGTCTTGTGGATTGCCTCGTCTATATCTGCCTGCTGCTCGCACGCAATCTGGATGGCTTTATTGAGCATGCGCATCAGTCTCTTGACCTCGCCATGGGGCCAGTGGGGCATGATTTTCCTTAGTGATATCAAGGGACTGTAGCTTTTGCTTGAACTCCTGGCCGGGAAAAGGGGATCCATTGTCGTTCTTGAGAGTGTTTAGGACTCCAAATGTCGCAAATATCTTGTCAAGGCACCTCTTGGTGTGTTCAAACGTGGTTGCTTGATGTACATCTACTATGGGAAATTTCAAGAAGACGCCTGAGACAACTAGCATGTGGCGTCCATCGGGCAACGCACTGAAGTCTATACTGATGTCAAACTAGGGGCCATCATTAGGTCAATGTGTAGAGACAGGAGGTGGTCGGTGTGGCAACTTGCTGACTTGACACCCGTGGCACTTGGCGAGCATATCGTCAACTTCAGCGTCTAGTGTGGGGACCCAGACTTTGCTGCAGACAGGCCTTTGTCTTGGTGACACCTTGTTGATTGTATGTGCCAGGGCCTGCTTGGTCACTCACAATGAGCGAGGGATGACAATTTGGAGGCCCCGCAGGAGGAGGCCCGGAGGGGGGGTGCTAAGCTAGGGGCAGATATTCCAGAGGATGGAGAGATCACACTTGGTGATGTCATCATATTTGTTTTGTCTCTGAGAAAGTCCTTCCACTTCCCGGACTCAGCTGCCGGCCAGGCTTTTTAGATTCATGGGTCTGAGGCAGTGGCATTGGCGACGTCTTTAGGGCTGCAGACTTGGGGCTGGCCACTTCTGCGACCCAGTGGCTGTCGTCATCCACATCAGACAAAGGGCTAGAGGAGCAGTCTGCCAGTAGGCAGGGGTGTCGTGAGAGATAGGCGGCTGGATATTCACAGCCTGGTTTGCATCCTACTGTCATTTGATATTTCTGGAGCAGTATGACCTACTTCTCAATGTGGGATGTTGGATGAGGCGCGGTGCCTGCAAAGATGGGTATCAATGGTTTATGGTCGTTGATGACTCAGAAAGGGCATCCACAGAGATAGAGATGAAAGTGGTGGCGGCCCCACTTGATAGCGAGAGCCTCTTTTTCAATGTGGGCATAACATTTTTAAGTGTCTGTGAGGGCTCTGATGGCAAATGCGACGGGTGCCCAACAGTCATATCCTAAATGCTGCAAGAGGACGGCTCCAAAGCCAATGGGGTTGGCATCAACAACAAGTTCAGAGTCCTTTACAGGGTCAAAAAAGGCCGTCATGGTGTCACGGAGGAGTGCCTTTTTGATGACTTGAAAGGCAGCATCTTCTGGTGTCCCCCACGCCCATGGTATTTATGCTTTTGTGAGGCTTCTCAGCGGGCCTGATAGCGTCGATCGGTTGAGGATGAACCTCCTGCAGTATGTTGTGAGGCCAACGAAGCTCTTGACCTCAGTCAAGGAGGATGGTGTGGCTGCTTCCACAATGTCAGCGCACTTGGAGGTATCAACTTTGATGCCTGGGTTTGAGAAGATATATCCTAATAACCCCATCACCTTGAGAAAGAATTGACATTTTGCACAATTGAGAATGCCCGCATCAATCCTCATGAGGGCAGCATGCAGGCGGCAGGGATTGCTTTCAAGAGTGGGTGCATGGATGAGAAAGTCAACACTGACATAGATGACCCCTTCCAAGCCTACAAAGACATCATGGATTGCAATTTGGAACACCTCCGCCGCCGATGATATTCCAAAGTTTTGCCTCTTGTAGCGGCGGAGGCAGATGTGGGCGGAGAACGTTGTGATGTATCTGCTGTCCTCATGGAGCTCAAGCTGATGGTACCCCCGAGTTCAGATCTAGCTTTGAGAAATACGTGGAGCCGCTGATGTCATTGATTAGGTCATCAATTGTGGGAGATATGTGTTGCTCTCTCTTTATGGCTTGATTGGGAAGGTGCTTGTCTATGCAGATTCGAATGCACCCCGGCTGCTTGGGTTTGTTCTCGACCACCATGGGAGATACCCATGGGGTCGGGCAAGAGACCTTTTTGAGGACACCAGCATCTTCCAGCTTTGGCATTTGCATTTCCACTGCAGGGAGGAGGTGAAACCTGACTGTGCTGTGTCTTCAGGCAACGGGGCAGACCGTCGAGTTGATGTGGAGGGACACTGGAGGCCCTTTTAAGTGGCCCAGGCCAGAGAAGAGGCAAGGGAATTCACAGAGGATGTGATCAACATCCCTGGAGAGGTCCCCGATGGCAGTGGAAAAGTGAATGAGATGCAGACGCTCTGCAGCGTTGCAGCTGAGGTGAGTCTGAGAAGGTAACAAAGAGCCTTGCCCGGTATGAGAATGTGCCATAGAATACCAAGCGGGTGAAGACTCCCACTAGTAAGATGGGTGTGGAACTTCCGTTAACGAAGATACAGGCTTTTTTTGGCCATAAAGGGGGTTGTGGGAACAGGTTGCTGAATTGCGCCAGGCTGGTGATGTTAACCGACGCTCCCCTGTTGATGAGGGTTGTGACCGGGGTGTGATCAATTCTGACTTGGCAGGAGGGGCGGGCACGTTGTGCAGGTCGCTCTAGGTGTAGAGTGCATGAGATCAAGAAGATTTCATCATCATCTTCCTCAACTTCGGCGCACCTGGGTTTGGGGCTGATCGCCACGTCTTCCTGGTCCGAAGCTTGGTCGTGCAAAACTGCTTTCACCACTTGGTGTCTGGGCACACCACATCCTTGGACCCTGAGTGTTTGATGCCCACCACAATAGACTTTGATGAAGTGGTTGGGGCGAAACACACAGAGCAAGTCTTTCCTCTGGCGGGCAGTCAGAAGATGGCCACAGGGGAAACCTGCAGTATCCGAACTGGTCTGTAAGGGTTACTCCCAATGTTACAGCGCAGGGGTACTTTTGAGATCTTTGCCACCATTTCTGCTTTGATTGGTCATGATGCGGGCTAGGGAGTGACTGAGAGCTTCTGGAATGCCAGCTCAGTTAGGTATGCTCGATCATTGGACAGTTTGTGGGAGCGGATGAGCATCAAGATCTCATCAAGGGGCATGTTGAGCTTGCTGAGGATGTGGCGTCTGTGCACACGGATCGGAAACCTGGGATAATCTGAGCGTGCACTTCTTTGTGCAGATCGTCTTCTCTGCAGGTGCTGGCGAGTTCCCACAAACAAGCACAGAATATGTCAATAAATTTGCCCTTGCTCTGGCTGGCTTCCCGCAGTTGGTATCTTTCAAAATCGGGGTTCATCTGGGGATCAAAATATGCGTCATCCGAACCCGTCTCAGGAAGGTTGGAGAACAGTTTGAAATTTTACTCCCCGGCATAATGTAGAAGTAGAGAGAATTTGGTTTCGGCGTCGGTCTCCTTGGTGGCATTAAAGTAGTTAGTAAGGCACGCCAACCACGTGAGCCAGAGGAGGAAGGCTGTCGCAGGATCACTGAGCTCGCTGAAGGGAGACAGCGGATTGGAAGAGCCGCCAATGACGTGGGCAGGCATGAGGCTCTGTGGTGGGTGCGCCATGGCACGTGGCGAGGGAGGGCCTTGTGGCGGTGATGCGGCATGCACGGTCGCCTGCTGTTCTGTGCTCATGGTAAGCGGAGGTTAACCGTAGGCGTCGAGAGACTGGGGTCGTGTGCGCACCATCCTGGAAAGCCTGATCCTGGTCAAGCCTGGCTAGGAGATGGTTCAAGGCTGGTCACGCAGGCTTAACTGGTACCCACTGTCTCTGAAAGGGCCTCGTGCTAAAGTTCCCAAAACAGCAGGAGCATGGACGCTGCTCGTGCGGACAGCGCGTCAGCAGGTGCCGGCAGAGTGCGCACTTGATGCGTTGACCGTGCTCCTGCGGCATTTTACACTCACCTCTCCATGACTCGGGGTGAAGCTCTTTCACTGCCTGAACACAGAGACTCAATATGAGCTGACATCTCGCACTGGCTAAATACTGTCATAATGAGAGTGCCTTGAGCAATAACGCAGGCATTGAGGACCTTTACTTGCGTGACATTGCTTTTCAGTGCGGTAGTGCAGGAACTTCACTGAAACGCGTTATCTTAACCCGTGATGTGTGCCACCTGGCAGGGCTGACTGAGACTTCAGGCGTCCCACTGACATTTTCCTACAGCGTGTTTTCAAATGGGCGGTATTTTTCCCTTGGAAAGCTGGCAACTCTATGAGGTGAAAATTTGAATGATTTACTAAAATAGAAAAAAGTCTGAATTTAGCTGGAAACAATTGTGTAGTTTAAATTAATAGGGAGAAAGGAGTGCCTCTATTGATTGTTAAATTAAAGGTGGCATCTAATGGCTAAAGATGTACTTAATATCAGAATTAATTCATTTCGCAAAACACTTGTGAAAAAGGAAGGATTATCTATTGCAGTTTAAAGGTCGATTACATTTTGAAACAGCAATTTAGGAGAGGTAATAATTGTAAATGTACAACGAGGTTTCAGGCAATTTACATTGTGGGTGGAATTATGTTTTTCAGTTTAACCTTGGATCAGCTGCGGGAATGTTCTGAAAGCTAAAATGGCAATTACCTTAGAACTCATTCATGTCACTGTATTGTAATTGCATTTATTTGGCGCTTACTACCCCTGATGAGACACTGAGGCACTTTATGGCAGGTAGCACGCTACTCGGTAAACTAAAGTTAGTGATTAACTCTGGTTATTAGTTATTATTGTATATTTGTTGTTTATTGGTTTAGTCTTGTGTTATGAAGATATTAAAGTATTCCTCCAGTTTCTAGTGGTGTATTAAGTTAATAGGAGTTAAGTGTGCTTATTGGGGTGATTTTATGCAAGTGGAAAAATGTAATAAGTAAATAGGGTGGAAGAAGTTAGATAATGTTACATTGTAAAAAGAGGATACACAGAAGAAGAATTTGTGATTTATCGAAGTGGAATGAGTAAATAGGATTGAAAAGGTTAGATATTGTATGAATGGTACATCGTTTTAAAAAAAAAAAAACTTTTCTTTTCAAATGTAACAATTTTTCCTTAAAGGAAACAGGACCCTGTTTAAGAAGAAAAGCATTTTTTGTTCCTTGTTTGAGAATTGGCAGTGGTACCATGGACCACTGCCTATTCCCCAACAAACATTTTTTTTTTTATTTCACAACATTAACTTGGAATTTGGTTACAAAACATTAATACACAGCATTCTGATTGGGCATTTGCAAAGGGCGCCTACAATACACCCCTTCCAGATACAGAATTAGTGTTCATTCCCAAACTGAATTAGTGCAGCTGAAAAGGCGTTTTTATGGACACAAACGACAAATTGGAGAGTTTGCGACCATAAACATTCTGGCCCCAAATCCGTCCTGGTCCCAAATCTCTCCTTTTTTTGCAGCAGGAAAATAGAAATATCCTCTCGGGATTCACCAGCAGCAACCCCACGTCCAGTTCCCCCTCACTTTCGCTGTTTCTCAGTTGGAAGTGGAGCCATTACTCTTCAGAATTTGCTCTTTGGTCTAAATTGCCACTTACACAAACATTTGTCGTTGTCGATTAACAGAAGTTCACTCAGCCCGCCTATGTACATAATATAGAAATAATACGAGCATCAACACACCAAGGATTCTGTTTCACAGACATCAATACAATGCTGCCATCTACTGGAAAAGAGAAAAACCTCAATGACAATGTTTTCCAATTGTTTTTGTTTCGTAAGTATATTGATGAAAAAGTAAGATTAAAAATGCCTCCTAAATTTGCAGAAATATGTTGCCTGATAAATAGTTCATGTTATTAATCTCTTAAATTGGCGTGCGAGATGGAGCTTTTTCAAACAATATTCTTTTGCATACAACCATCAAATATTGCAGCCATGGGATGAATCGTGACTGAAAATGAAGAGGAGCAGTGGCGGCTGGTGGATTTGAAAAGTGGTGAGGCGCATATTTAACATCGAAGTTGTAACCCCTGACGAGCCCCCCCAGACCATCCATTTAATTGCCCAGTGGCAGTGCCCTGATGCATTGCACAGATTTTGGGAGCTTGAAGGCTTTCAGCCCTATCAGAGTTTGGAATAATTCCTAAAATTGTTCCTGTGTGTTTTTAATTTGTTGCTAATTTTATTTTAATGTGAAGATGTGCACTGTGCAAAAAGAACAGTGCCGCCAGGGAAGTTTACATAGGGACAAGAATAATATGTTAAAGGCTGACTGTGCAAACTGGAAATTAGAATAAGATTGCAGAAAACGGATACAAGCATTTTTAATATCAAAATACATATGATACCATTGCAGCTACAACTACCGTTCCTAGGTCCAGGGCCATGCAGACATTGCAGTACGTCACAGATATTAGAACTAGACACCTGCCAGTTTAAAATATTAACTAGAACGTGTGCTTACAAAGAACAAGTATTCAGTTATTTTTAAAAAAAAAACGAAGGTTTTCAAGTTGCCTCATCTCCAAGGTGTAATTTAACACCATTTTCTGTCACTTAAAAATAATATATTAACGCGAGAGGCTACATTAACATTATCCATCTATACATTGGAAAGATTTCCATTCTAAAATTACAGACTGCCACAAATTACCTATATCAATTGTTGTACTTGTTTTCCCTTGCATGGGAAATTATTTCCACTGCACATCTCGCACTGCAGGCCCCGGTAGGGAGGCATGTGCCGACTCCTGCTTGGGCACCTTTCATCCTCCACACATGCCATCCACATCCGTTTTGAGTGCCTGCGCAGACCAAGGTCCCACATGTCACTAGCAAGGAGTGAAACGGCATAAGGCCCCTTCCAAATTGTGTTTACGTGCTTTTCTCAAGCTTTGAACTGCTGTCCTGCAGGTGCAATAAAATGCAATAGCAAACAGAGTGCAGTCGAAAGCGGAGCTACACAAAGTTACCACTTCCACCTCGTGAGAGAACATCCTATAAATATGCTAATTCTAGATTGCACCTTTCCTTGAGGGTGAAATACTGATTACTGAGCCTGGGTAGCAGATAGCTGACTGCCCAGAGGGTTCAAGGCCATGCCTGCCCGTCTCTCCTGGACGCATCATATGCAAAATCCCCCGTCAGCCGCTTCATGTTACCATAATCTTGCTCAGGAAAGGGAATGCAGGCCAGGGAAAGGGAGCAGAAACGCGATCTACACACACAAGTACTGATACAAACACACTCTTAACTCATACACCCACTCACCTCGGGCACACGCTCAAACATAAATATGTGCACTCACACGCAGACATACGCGCATATATACTTATACACACAAGCAGTCACGCTCAAGCATACTCATATGGACTCTCATACAGGCAAACTCACTCACACAAATTATTCATGCACCACAATGATCACAACGTTTTTGCAAACAAAAACAAAAGTCAGGTAACTTGTGAATTAATTGATTTCATGATAATATACACAACCAGGTTTTCTCATCTATGCATTTTTTTAAACATGACGTGTTCGGGTTCTTTCCTCCCTCAGCTCTTCCGAAGTCCCAGCCTTCTCCCCACAATCACAATCATGTATGTGCTCAAATAAAAGTTATTTTACCTCGGGGATCGCATTCGAACTGTGATTCTTTCTCCATGTTTTTGCCTCCCACTAATTACGGCAGTATGAACTTTAAACAAGCGGAAACTATTTGCTTTTCCAATCGCGGCCGGCATGACGGGCGGGTGGGGGGAGTGGAAATGGGGTCGCGGTTGTCGCGGGGGGGATGGGGGGAGGCGGGAGGGGTTCGTTTAATTAAAAAATATATATAAAATAAAACGTAACTTACCGTCCTGCGCCGCTGCCACCTCAGCTTCTGGATGGGTCCGACTCCCGTCCCGACTCCCGCCGTCCTGCCTTTTCGAATTCTAAATCCTGCATCGTCATCAGGAAGAAAGACAGCCTCCCTCCCTCCGCCAATCACAACGTTGTGATTGGTGAGGCGCATCGGAGCGCGCCCCACCCGGGCCATTTTCTCTATGTAGGCTGCTGCATGCAGCAGCCTACATAGAGAAAAAGGGAGAGTGGGCGTTCCTGCTCGAGGGCAGGGGAGTGGCTTGCCCACTGTTGTGCATACTGACTGTTTGGTCGGCCCCAGGGCCGACCAAACAGTCAGTATGCACAACAGTGGGCAAGCCACTCCCCCCCTGCCCTCGAGCAGGAACGCCCACCCCCAGCCAGGCACTTCTGCAGTTCTGCTTTCTCGCCGTGCGAGAAGGCAGAACATAAAATGGTAGTTATTACCATTTATGTTTCTGCCTTCTCACACTCCCAATGGGGGAGCCGCCACTGAAGAGGAGGCACAGAAAAGGAAGATAAGTGTGAATGTCCTAGATTTGAATAACGAGGTTGTCCTGAAATAAAGTCTGTGGTTCAGTGAGAGAAAGGAGGTGTTGAGGGCATTTGGAATTTTGGGATGAAAGTGGAGTATATGTGTGTGATACTTAAAATTGACTAGCCATATTTGTATTAAACTAGTGTACTTGCCATTAAAAGTTACAGAAGTTAAAAAAATACTTCTGAAGCAAAGGAACAAACTAAATTCTGCAAGCTGACAAACCTCTCAAAAAACGTGCATTAGCTCAGAGAAAAAATCTCAAACAAAAATGTGGCAAGACCGTCCAATAGTTCACTCACAAACCTGTGCATGGCGCAGCCTACCAGAAGCCCTATTGAGAATGTTTGTGAATTCCCATATAAGACATAAATAGGTTCTCGCACGTGGGTGTAAAACTGCAGCTTGACAACTTTGTGAATCAGGCCCTTAGAGGCTAACCCTTAGGCATGCCAGAGGTTTTTAAGGGGCCCAAGTCAAAAACTTCATGTGGGGTTCTGCATAGTAGGAGCACTTGTTAGTAAGTTTAAAAACATGTTCTACAAGAAAAAAGAAAACACAACAGCTCCAGCATCTGCCACCATCTAGTGGCTTCCAACCCCCTACAGTGACAGTGGTCTCTAGAACAGGAACTACGATCTCTGTCAAGCAAAATGGCATGATAATAACGAAGAACGTATCTTACATGAATAGGTTCAAAGGGTGCACCACGGACCACAATGACCTGCAAGATACATATCAGGAAGAAGCAGATGAATGGCCAACAGCTTCCAACATGAGTGAACCCAGTATGCATCAATACAAAATAAAATGATCGACGGAGTGTTGAAACTTTTCAAACACCCCCCCATCCACAGATCTGGGTTTAATCCATCATTATTTTGCTCGCCACGTCACCCCAGTGTTGACCCAGCCATATGCAAATCAGTCTTGACCGTTCTCCCCATGGGAACAGTCCAGCCCGATCTGCCAAGCCAGGTCCTCCCTGGACCGAAAACAAGCATCCTGGGACCTGTTTTGGGGCATCACCCCTCTTCAGCCAGACTAGCTTGAATCCGGTGGTACAGCAAGCAAAGGACCCACGTCTGGGCATACCCATAGCCAGTTAGGGTGCACATAGAAACATCACAAAATAAAATGATGGACAGAGTGTTGAAACTTTTCAAATACTCACCCCCAGTCACAGATCTGGGTTTAATCCATTGTTATTTTGCTTTCCACGTCAACCCAGTGTGGACCCAGCCATATGCTAATCAGTCTTGACCGTTCTCCCACATGGGAACAGTCCAGCCCGATATGCCAAGCCAGGTCCTCCCTGGACCGGAAACAAGCATCCTGGGACCCATTTTAGGGCATCACCCCTCATCAGCCAGGCTAGCTTGAATCCGGTGGTACTGCAAGCAAGGGACCCACATCTGGGCATACCCTTAGCCACTTAGGGTGCACATAGCAACATCGCAAAATAAAATGATGGACAGAGTGTTAAAACTTTTCAAATACTCACCCCCAGTCACAGATCTGGGTTTAATACATTGTTATTTTGCTCTCCACGTCACCCCAGTGTGGACCCAGCCATATGCAAATCAGTCTTGACCGTTCTCCCCATGGGAACAGTCCAGCCCGATATGCCAAGCCAGGTCCTCTCTGGACCGGAAACAAGCATCCTGGGACCCGTTTTAGGGCATCACTCCTCATCAGCCAGGCTTGCTTGAATCCGGTGGTACAGCAAGCAAGGGACCCACGTCTGGGCATACCCTTAGCCACTTGGGGGTGCACATAGCAGCATAACAAAATAAAATAATAGACAGAGTGTTAAAACTTTTCAAATACTCACCCCCACTCACAGATCTGGGTTTAATCCATTGTTAGTTTTATTGCCAAGTCACCCCAATTTGGACCCAGTATGCCTCTGGTCTAGAGTACCATGGACCATTCTAGGGTCGAACCCTATTACCCTCGCCAAATGATCCTGAGACACATAACACAATGTACAACTATTCTACAGAGACCAAATCCTGTGCCATAGCAAAGATACCAAGACTTAGGAGTCGGAGTGTGCACAGCTGCCATGACTTTGGTTTGCCTATGTGTGACATTTCCATATTCTCAATGTACTTATGTGTGACATGTTTTACACCTTATGTGTGACACTTTTAGGGACACATTAGCGTAGGTATAACACAACAGTTATGAAAACGTAATGCAATCAATTTCAGGAATAACTCCATTTGCACAATATATTAGTCTTAAAAACTCAGCAGCAATCCTTAGGTATTCATGCAGGACTGGTGGGAGTTGGGATTTCTTAGGCAGCCAGGCCTATTCCCTGTAGAGTAGGAGGTCATCTGTTCCTTGACTGGTGCTCCTATGTTTAAAACACAGCAAGTTACAGAGTAACATATCTATGCATTCTGAGACTTGGGGACTGATTCACAAAGGGCCTCCGCACTCACTCCACAGAGTCATGGGGGAGTCTCCGCACTCATTGCGGAGTCCATGCAGTCATGGGGGAGTCTCCGCACTCATGGCGGAGTCCACGCAGTTATGGGGGAGTCTCCGCACTCATGGCGGAGTCCACGCAGTCATGGGGGAGACTCAGCACTGAAGGCGGAGTTCACGCAGTCATGGGGGAGTCTCCGCACTCGATGCGGATTCTCCACAATGAGAGTTCTCACTGCGGAAAGTCTGCCAAAAGTGCGGTGTTAGAAATGGGGGTCTCTAGTTGGCAGAGGAAAGTACCTTTGTCCAAATAGGGACCCTTCTTCCTAGTCAGGTTAAGGGAGTTACACGATGCGGCGTTGCGGCGGTGCCCTCTGCGGTGTCGTCAGGACACGGAGTCTGCAGCGGGCGTCGTCGGGTTGCTTTTTCTTCTGTTGCAGCACAAAACACACAGTCCCCAGTGCTGAGGGCAGAAGAGCTTGAAGTCTTTGCTGTGCCTGAGACTTCTTGAACAGGGGGAAAGCTCTACCTCAAGCCCATGGAGAAACTCACAAAAGTAGATTGCAGAAAGTTCAGTCCAGTCCTTTCACTGCCCAAGACAGAAGCAGCCACTGCAGGCCACACAGCAAAGCACACAGCAAAGTGGTAGTCCCTCCTCACAGCTTCTCCAGCTCTTCTTCTTGGCAGTCTTCTTGGTCCAAAAGAGTTCTAAAAGTCAGGGGTCTGGGCCCCAATATTTATATCCCAAAGTCCTTTGATCTCTTAGGCAGAGAGTGTCTGTGCCTAGCCAGAACCAGTTCTGCCCTCTCTGGTGTGACTCCCTGGCAGGAGGTGGAGTCGGCATTGTCAGAGGCAGACCAGGCCCTTTGAGGTGCAAGGAAATCTCCTCCCCCTTCCCCAATTGCAGCCCAGGTCTATGCAGCCCTTTCCCGACCCACCTAGACTATCTGGAGCCACTCCTGCTCTCCAGCCTTCTGTCATCCAAAACCCAGACAGGCAATCCACATTCCAGCAGAGGCACATGGGATGACTGAGCAAGAAAATACCTACTTTCTGAAAGTGGTATTTTCAAACACAGAATGTAAAAATCACCTTCACTATAAGATGCCTCTTTAGATTCTGAGTTCAGGCATACTAAACTTTATTTTCCTACCTAGTTCCCAGGGCCAGTTATGTTTATAAGATGTTATAAACAAACTTCCCATTCTGTCCTATGGGGAACAGGTAGCCTTGCAATAGTGAAAAACGAAATTGGCAGTAATTCACTATCAGGACATGCCACACCCACCAGGGCATGTCCTACCTTTCACATACACTGCACTCTGCCCACAGGGGTACCTTGGGCCTACCTTAGGGGTGGCTGACATGTAAAAAAAGGGACGGTTAGGGCCGGGCAAGTGGGTGCACTTGCCAAGTCGACATGGCAGTACCAGACTGCGCACAGGCTCTGCAATGGCAGGCCAGAGTCACATTTACGGGCTGTTTGTGTGGGTGGCACAATCCAGTGCTGCAGCCCACCAACAGCATTTGATTTACAGGCCCTGGCACACGCAGTGCACTTTACTAGGGACTGACACATACATCAAATAGGCCAATCATGGAAACACCAATCCATAACACATTTTACCACAGGAGCACTTGCACTTTACCACTGATCAGCAGTGAGAAAAGTGCGCGGAAACACTACGCCAGCAAAAACAGAGTCAAAACCGGTAGGTCAGAAAGCAAAAACTCAGGGGAAACACGCCAAAAGATGGCAAGTCTAACATGCGGACACTCCCCCACGATTGTGGGGCCTCCACCACGAGTGCAGAGGCCCTTTGTGAATCAGGACCTCAGTGTTGTAAGCACCATAAACATCTCAGAGTTACTGAGCATATAAATTTAATAGTAAGAAATGAATAACACTTCTTGGCCATTATATTTAATACATGTGCATCCTCATTCTGATACTTTACCCCTTGCCACCCTCCAACAGTAAGTCATGACTCTTCATCCTTGCTGGCCCTTAAAAAGTTAAAGCATAAAGGTGTGACACTTGGCAATTCACTGAGCTGATGGTAGTGCATGGTTCCTGTGTTCCAATGATAAATAATACTTACCAGGATTACCCAAGTGCCCTTGAGACACCAAGTCTCAGTGAACTACCCTGATCCCAGGGTACACATAATGCCCAGACCACATACACTGAACTGAGCATATATGGTAGCCAAGAGAATTTAAAGGTACAACTAGTTCAATAGGTTGCACTGCATTCCCAGGCAACACACAATGCACAGCCTGTACAAGCAAAACAGCATAAACTTGACACCAGAGACCCAATGAAAGCACAGGATGTCAAAAATGTACAGAAGAAACAGGATGCCTGTAGTTGACAGATAACGAAGGATATATTGATAAAACAGACCAAGCATGTAGCACAGGCTTCAGACATAGAACAGTCCGCACGCATACCAAATGATACACAGAATGCGTGACATGTTTTTGTAACTACAAAGGTACCTGTTATTGTAGGTTTCATTTGGACATTGGTTACAATAAACACTGATTGCTCTTTACTGCACAAAGGGCAGCACACGTCTCTCTGTGCATCCTACCCCAGGTTCCACCTAAGTGACAGTTCACCCCATGCTGACATACACACTCCAAGCTCCAACATTTTAAGCAAAGCAGAGTGTATTAGAAGGCAAGATGTAAGATATATCTCTCCTATAAATACACATAAAGACATTAAAAATGGCCAGCGCAGCTTATCACTGTACAACACAAATATTGGAACTGGAAAGACTAAAAAGTGTAAGGCTTAAAGTTACAACTACACCTAACAACCAATGTGCACAAGTAACCCACCAACCAGACAAAGAGAAGTTGATATTTTCCAACAGTAGGCCAAAAACAGAATAAAATAAATATGTTGCACCACTAGCTTGTTAGAAATATCACTCTAACTGCTAACACAAAGATTCCTTGCAGAAAATATCTGAAACGAATGTACTTCAATCCCACCTCAACCACTAATACAGTCAACACCATGTACATAGCAACTTGCACCACACAGCTCTTGTCACGCAACCCAGAGGCCTACCTTTTTTTAAGTGTAATTTAAACACTGTCAAAATGTGTCCATAGAAAGCAAAAAGGCACGCGCCTTAGAGTCATGGGCTGTCTAGCTAGTCTGAGTTACAGAGTGTTAACACTTGCATTCATGATACCAGTAATGCTTTCTAGCCATAGTTCGCACAAATCAGGCACCCAACCACATATGCCACTTTATACAGCATACATTGATTTTTTCTATGCCAGTTGCAACACGTAAGAACACAGAAGAAACCCTCTGTTTACTGCTACAGACAAGGGCATGCTGCATATAGCTGGAATCACTGCTCTGTGAAAACAAACGTGTTGTTCTTTCTAAACATGTGTGCCATAGACAAAATTCTAAAGACACTACATATAAAGAATGCAGAGAAGCTTGTGATATGCATGATGGCAATGATAGTTTTTTTTGCATAAATGGCAACATTCGGATTCTTGCAGATAATGGCCAAAATATGTCCCCATAGATTAGATAAAAAGGGAGATATAATACGAAAGTACAAGACATTTGCACCCAGGAGCAGCATACTGCTTCAGGTCTTAGGTTCAGGTTCACAACCTCCATCAGGCAAGAAAGCACACTAGCCTTTATTAGGTACACAAACTAAATTGAGCACAGAGTTTATTATGGTTCATGTAAGCAGGGGCAGCTCCTCCGTAATGGCAGAGGAGCATCGCCCCACAGCCCGCGCCAGCAGATGATAAATAAAATAATAATAGCACAATGTTATTATCATTTGATTTATGCTCTCTGTCTGAGCCCTGCAATAAGTATAGGGCGGAGCGGGCCGGGCATATCAGAGTGGAAAAGTAGCGTGCACTTATAAGTGCGCATGTGTGTTTGGCCGGCCGTCCTAGGCCGGCCAAACACACATGCGCACTTATGTTTCTCCAACCCAGCTGCATTACACAGCTGGGTTAGTGAAAAGCCACAGGCTCCAATTTACTGTCTGACCGGCAAACGAGGCCACTCAGACCAATTCTGGCACTGCTCTCGAGCAGAGTTTGGATTGGGTGGGGAGCCTGTGGCCTGAGGGCCCATCCCCTTCTGGCTCGACGAGACAGGGGCATAACACAGGCCCCCGCAGCCCCCGCGGTGCGGGGGGCCCCCAAGCTCCAGGGGGTCTTCTCAGCACATCACTCTGGCTGCAGAGCTCCTGATTGAGCCTGGAGGGGGCCCCTCCACGTGCCTTGCAGGGAGGCCCCCTCAAGTTTCGTTACACCAGTACGACGAGAGGAGCAGCGAGGCGGGCGAGAGCGGAATGGTGTAGCAGGTAAGTCTTTTATTTTTTTACGTTTATATTATTTCTTCCCCCCAACCTCCGCCCTCCCCCTGCTGCCACCCTACCACTTCAGATAGGCGGTGTCTGCCATTGCATGTAAGTAACTGAATTGCGCAAGAAAAACCTGAAGAAGCGAGAGAAAATACCATGGCCTGATCTGAGGTCCAGAAAGGCAAAACATTGTCTCTCAACCACCAGCTGAAGCTCTGTTTCGGGATCTGTGAGCTAGTTTTGCAAAATAGTAAGACTCTCCGTCTTAGTCCTGAAAATGCCTATGACATCCCTCATCAGCACCTCAATCAAAGCAATTGATAACGAGGAGCTTATAACCCCATAACCACATGATCCTAACAAGTCTTTGCCTTGCCATATCTATGGCAACCTCACTGCAGATAACCGGGCCCCCCAGCGCTTGCACACCCGACTATAAAGAAGGCATGGGAAGCAGGATGTGCTTTTTAACTTGCTCAGTACTAACGGTGCGGGCCGGAGCTCTCCCCTTTCTATTTTCCCGCCCTCGACCTCCAACGTGGAATCAGGGTGTGCGTGCGTGTGTGCGTCATAGCGTTGGGTGTGCTCCTACACCATATTACATTCCCCCAAAACCTTCAACTAAGAAAAAACAACTGGAATCATTGTAACTACTGTTCATTAAGAGTTTGAATTCTGGCGAGTACCACCTTAGGTGATACTCTCCCTCAGTCAAATACATAGTCTTCAAGTTTCTTCGGCCTCGTGATGGCCGGTCTCATCCGATAGGGATGACCCCTAGTTGTCAGGGGCACGGCAGGAGGTTCAGGTATCTCTGGTGACCTGACTGCTTCAGGGATGAGTTGTATCACCGCTTGCGGTCATGGGGTGGAACTGGGGGTACCTCCTGCTTGAACAGGGTCTAGATCTTCTACTTATTCTGCTTGTTGGGGTGTCAGTGTGGTTTGCTTGTTTGGCCCATCGGTTCATTGGGACTGCCACTTGGTAAAGTCGGACATGTTTCTCGTGACACAATTTGAGTTGTTCTTGTCCATCACCATGGTACTCTTCCTGGCAACAACTTGGAGAGGTCATGTTTCAAAAGGGAACCAGAACTTTTCCCTGGGGTGTCAGTCTCGGACCAGGACCCAGTCTCCTACCTCAATGTCTGACTCCGTGGCTCTACGGGCTTGTCTGGTATTGTTATTATTCTGCATTCTCCGCCGCTTTGTGGTTACTACATCCACAGGTTCAGGAGTCCAGACTTCAGCATGGCAAATGTTGTCTTGTACAGCTCTCCCAAACAGCAAGTCCGCCAGTGCTCTTTGTGTTGTGCTGTGTGGAGTGCATCTGTATGCTCCCAGGGTCTTGTGGATTGCCTCTTCTATATCTGCCTGCTGCTCGCACGCAATCTGGATGGCTTTATTGAGCATGCGCATCAGTCTCTTGGCCTCGCCATGGGGCCAGTGGGGCATGATTTTCCTGTGGGTGATTTCAAGGGACTGTAGCTATTGCTTGAACTCCTGGCCGGGAAAAGGGGATTCATTGTCGTTCTTGAGAGTGTTTGGGACTCCAAATGTCGCAAATATCTTGTCAAGGCACCTCTTGGTGTGTTCAAACGGGGTTGCTTGATGTACATCTACTTTGGGAAATTTCAAGAAGACGCCTGAGACAACTAGCATGTGGCGTCCATCGGGCAAAGCACTGAAGTCTATACTGATGTCAAACCAAGGGCCATCCTTAGGTCAATGTGTAAAGACAGGAGGTGGTCGGTCTGGCAACTTGCTGACTTGACACCAGTGGCACTTGGGGAGCATATCGTCAACTTCAGCGTCTAGTGTGGGGACCCAGACTTTGCCGCAGACAGGCCTTTGTCTTGGTGGCACCTTGTTAACCTGTATGTGCCAGGGCCTGCTTGATCACTCACAATGAGCGAGGGATGGCAATTTGGTGGCCACGCAGGAGGAGGCCCGGAGGGGGGGTGCTAAGCTTGTGGCAGATATTCCAGAGGATGGAGAGATCACACTTGCTGATGTTATCATATGTGTTTTGTCTCTGAGAAAGTCCTTCCACTTCCCGGACTCAGCTGCCGCCCAGGCTTTTTAGATTCATGGGTCTGAGGCAGTGGCGTTGGCGACTTCTTTAGGACTACAGACCTGGGGCTGGCCAGTTCTGCCACCCAGTGGCTGTCGTCATCCACATCAGACAAAGGGCTAGAGGAGGTTGGGGATGAACCTGCTGCAGTATGTTGTGGGGCCAACGAAGCTCTTGACCTCAGTCACGGAGGATGGTGTGGCTGCTTCCACAGTGTCAGCACACTTAGGGGGATCAACTTTGATGCCTGGGTTTGAGAAGATATATCCAAATGACCCCATCGCTTTGGGAAAGAATTGACATTTTGCACAATTGAGAATGAGGCTGGCCGCATCAGTCCTCATGAGGGCAGCATGCAGGCAGCAGGGATTGCTTTCAAGAGTGGGTGCATGGATGAGAATGTCGTCACTGACATAGATGCCCCCTTCCAAGCCTGCAAAGACATCATGGATTGCATTTTGGAACACCTCCGATGTGGGCGGAGAACGTTGTGATGTATCTGCTGTCCTCATGGAGCTCAAGCTGATGGTACCCGAGTTCAGATCTAGCTTTGAGAAATACGTGGAGCCGCTGATGTCAGTGATTAGGTCGTCAATTGTGGGAGATATGTGTTGCTCTCTCTTTATGGCTTGATTGGGAAGGTGCTTGCCTATACAGATTCGAATGCACGCCGGCTGCTTGGGTTTGTTCTCGACCACCATGGGAGATACCCATGGGGTCGGGCCAGAGTCCTTTTTGATGACACCAGCATCTTACAGCTTTTGCAGTTCCATTTCCACTGCAGGGAGGAGGTGAAACTGGACTATGCTGTGTCTTCAGGCAACGGGGCAGACCGTCGAGTTGATGTGGAGGGACACTGGAGGCCCTTTTAAGTGGCCCAGGCCAGAGAAGAGGCAAGGGAATTCACGGAGGATGTGATCAACATCCCTGGAGAGGTCGCAGATGGCTGTGGAAAAGTGAATGAGATGCAGACGCTCTGCAGCGTTGCAGCTCAGGTGTGTCTTAGAGTCTGACGAGGTAACAAAGAGCCTTGCCCGGCATGAGAATGTGCCAAAGAATACCAAGCGGGTGAAGTCTCCCACTAGTAAGATGGGTGTGGAACTTCTGTTAACAAAGATACAGGCTTTTTTTGGCCTTAAAGGGGGTTGCGGGAACAGGTTGCTGAATTGTGCTAGGCTGGTGATGTTAACCGACGCTCCCGTGTTGATGAGGGTTGTGACCGGGGAGTGATCAATTCTGACTTGGCAGGAGGGGCGGGCACGTTGTGCAGGTCGCTCTAGGTGTAGAGCACATGAGATCAAGAAGATTTCTTCATCATCTTCTTCAACTTCGGCGCACCTGGAGTTGGGGCTGATCGCTGCGTCTTCCTGGTCTGAAGCTTGGTCGTGCAAAACTGCTTTCACCACTTGGTGTCTGGGCACACCACATCCTTGGACCCTGGGTGTTTGATGCCCACCACAATAGACTTTGACAAAGTGGTTGGGGCGAAGACACACAGAGCAAGTCTTTCCTCTGGCGGGTAGTCAGAAGATGGCCGCAGGGGACACCTGCACTATCCGCACTGGTCTGTAAGGGTTACTCCCAATGTTACAGCATGGGGGTACTTTTGAGATCTTTGCTGCCATTTCTGCTTTGATTGGTCATGATGCGGGCTAGGGAGTGACTGAGAGCTTCTGGAGTGCCAGCTCAATTAGGTCTGCTTGATCATTTTACAGTTTGTGGGAGCGGACAAGCGTCAAGATCTCATCAACGGGCATGTTGGGCTTGCTGAGGATGTGGCGTCTGTGCACAAGGATCGGAAACCTGGTATAATCCGAGCGTGCACTTCTTTCTGCAGTTCGTCTTCTCTGCAGGTGCTGGTGAGTTCCCACAACAAGCACAGAATACGTCAATAAATTTGCCCTTGCGCTGGCTTCCCTCAGTTGAAATCTTTCAAAATCGGGGTTCATCTGGGAATCAAAATATGCGTAATCCGAACCCGTCTCAGGAAGGTTTCAGAACAGTTTGACATTTTCCTCCCCAGCATAATGGAGAAGTAGGGAGCATTTGGTTTTGCCGTCGGTCTCCTTGGTGGCTTTAAAGTAGTTATTAAGGCGTGCCACCCACGTGAGCCAGAGGAAGAAGGCTGTCACAGGATCACTAAGCTCGCTGAAGGGAGACAGCGGATTGGAAGAGCCGCCAATGACGTGGGCAGGCATGAGGCTCTGTGGTTGGTGCGCCATGGCACGTGGTGAGGGAGGGCCTTGTGGCAGTGATGCGGCCTGCACGGTCGCCTGCTGTTCTGTGCTCATGGTAAGCGGAGGTTAACCGCAGGCATCGAGAGACTGGGGTCGTGTGCGCACCATCCTGTAAAGCCTGATCATGATCAAGCCTGGCTAGGAGATTGGTCAAGGCTGCTCACGCAGTCACGCAGGCTTAGCTGGTACCCACTGTCTCTGAAAGTTCCCAAAACAGCTGGAACATGGACGCTGCTCTTGCGGACAGCACGTCAGCAGGCGCAGGCAGAGTGCGTACTTGATGCATTGACAGTGCTCCCGCACCATTTTACACTCACCTCTCCATGACTCGGGGTGAAGCTCTTTCACTGCATGAACACAGAGACTCAATATGAGCTGACAGCTCGCACTGGCTAAACACTGTCATAATGAGAGTGCCTTGAGCAATAACGCAGGCATTGAGGACCTTTACTTGCGTGACATTGCTTTTCAGTGCGGTAGTGGAGGAACTTCACTGAAACGCGTTATCTTAACCCGTGATGCGTGCCACATGGCAGGGCTGAGTGTGACTTCAGGCGTCCCACTGACATTTTCCTACAGCGTGTTTTCAAATGGCCGGTATTTTTCCCTTGGAAAGCTGGCAACTCTATGAGGTGAAAATGTGAATAATTTACTAAAGTAGAAAAAAGTCTGAATTTAGCTGGAAACAATTGTGTAGTTTAAATTAATAGGAAGAAAGGAGTGCCTCTATTGATTGTTAAATTAAAGGTGTCATCTAATGGATAAAGATGTACTTAATATCAGAATTAATTCATTTCGCAAAACACTTGTGAAAAAGGAAGGATTATCTATTGAAGTTTAAAGCTGGATTACATTTTGAAACAGCAATTTAGGAGAGGTAATAATTGTAAATGTACAACGAGGTTTCAGACAATTTGCATTGTGGGTGGAATTTTGTTTTTCAGTTTAACCTTGGATGAGCTGCGGGAATGTTCTGAAAGCTAAAATGGCAATTACCTTAGAACTCATTCATGTCACTGTATTGTAATTGCATTTATTTGGCGCTTACTACCCCTGATGAGACACTGAAGCACTTTATGGCAGGTAGCACGCTACTCGGTAAACCAAAGTTAGTGATTTTAACTCTGGTTATTAGTTGTTGTTGTATATTTGTTGTTTATTGGTTAAGTCTTGTGTTATGAAGATATCAAAGCATTCCTCCAGTTTCTAGTGGTGGATTAAGTTAATAGGAGTTTAGTGTGCTTATTTGGGTAATTTTATTCAAGTGGAAAATTTTAATAAGTAAATAGGGTGGAAGAAGTTAGATAATGTTACATGATAAAAAGAGGATACACAGAAAAAGAATTTGTGATTTATCGAAGTGGAATGAGTAAACAGGATTGAAAAGGTTAGATATTGTATGAATGGTACTCAGAAGGATAGTTTATTATTTGTAAGAAGATGTATGGTTAATCTACTGAAGTATAGTAGAGAGTAAGGAAGTCAAGGATGGGATAGAGTAGTGTGTACTCAGCGGCACTAAGGGAGGTAGAGGATGGAGTGTAAGGAGAGTATCATTCAAATAGAAAAGTAGGAGAGATAATAATCCCCAACAATAAATCAGGTTAAGTTTCATTCAGGGGGATATGCTGCTTGTGTGTGGGGACAGGCACAGCCCTAGTCTGGTGCAAGTGTCAACTCCTCCCTCCACTCTAGCTCAGGGAGACCCATTAGCCTGGTGATGGGCCATCAGGATATTCAGGGCACACCTCAGCTCCCTTTGTGTGAATGTCTAGAGGGAATGCACAAAGCCCAAATGTCACCCTGACCCATTCGTGTTAGGGACAGGCAGAGGCACAGAATGGTTAAAGTAAGAAAATGCCAACTTTCTAAAAGTTGAAAAACAACACAAGGGCCAATACTGATGTATCTCCACACTATCATTTAAAGTCGTGATCACACACCTCAGTTGACATGATCACCATTTATTTATTCATTTTTTTTAAAAAGACCTTTTTAGGTTTACCATTCATATGGTTTGAAAAACGAACATTTATGAATTTTTCAACACACAGGGACACTAATAACACAATATTTACAACAAAAATAAATCACAGAATATATATAAAACATACAAAAACAATGTCAACATTACATGCAAATAAATTTAAAGCCCAGGTTCTGTTTTTTGGAAAACTGCCATCGTAGCATTATTGCCCAGTATTTTTTAGCTCCCTACTGTAAGGGCCAAAAACCAAAACAGTGTCCTTACTGAGCTCAGGGAAAAATCTCATATACTTGAAGAGTGTGTTGGTTTTGAGCTTCAGTAATATCACATTTACAATGCACTTGTTTGGTAGATGAAAAACAGTCGACACGTTTCGAACCCTTCTGTATATTTTTTAGTGTTCTCCTCAGGACTCAGAACGCTAGAGCACTCTCTTATCCACTGATTTTGATTTTCCAATTCAACCTTAATCTAAGTTCAGATAATCACCCAACGATTCACTTCTAATGTGGTAATTGCAATTTGACAGGTCATGAAGCGGAACAATTTGATTTACGCGATGGACAAACCAAACCCCCTTCCAGGAGTCCTTCAATAAATAGATTGGATTGGCTTTTTGAGAAAATTTGGATTTGAGGAAGGATTCCACATTGCACACCATGTCACCGTTTGGACCCAGTCATATGCAATTTAATTTTGACCCTGCTCCTCATGGGAAGAGTCCAGCACGATCTGGCAGGCTAGGTCCTCCCTGAACCGGAACACAAGCAACCCGAGTCCGGGCTTTCCCTTAGTAAGGCTTATTAGTTGGGTATAGCGGAGTCAGGTGCATGGGTGGCATCATTCATTGTAAATATTGTTTGAAGCTGTAATTTCATTTCAATTGTCCCAGTACCAGTTTGAAATTTTCAGTAATACCTATATTTAAAAAAAAAAAGCTGCAGTAGCATATTCATGAGTACTTTACTGTTAAATACAGGGTAGCATGACGGAAAAATAATACTTTATGCTTTTCCCTCAGATGCAATCTTTGAGCCCCGTCTCTGCCACCTTGCATGCACTATGAAATAAACGAGAATTTCTTGGGCACCAGAGAGTCCTTGACTCATTTACCAATGAAACAAAGAAGATGGTTTGCACACTGCCATTCATTCTTTTGGACGATGGGTAAGCACTTGTGGGTTTACTTATGTAGCACAAAAAATACTACACATGTATATAGGGTGATTCATGTAACCTCGACAATGCCTGGCTGGAGACATAGGCCCAGTTCCATGGCAATCCATATTCGGGCACAAACATGAGTTCATCTTCAAATCAAGATTCCAAGATGTTTGGTATTTAACATAATCTGTGGGGGTTTCCCTGGATGTTTTCACCAAATAAAACCTGGAGGAATTTTTGCGGCAAAAAAACACAACATTCAGGCTCAAATTCGCAAAAGTTGGATAGCACAACAAGAAAAGCTGCATCGCTGCATTGCATGATTTGCAAAACATTGCATAGCACCATAGCTACAGAGAGCTGAACTCTGATAATGTCATCAACCATGTCATCAGTGAAAAGCTAAATATTATGCTGTGGTTAAGCACCTTTCTTATTAATGAGAGTGTAAGTGATGGATTTGCAACCCCTTGAACTGCCTGGGAGTTTGTGCTTGTCGACAAACATTGATCCTCTGTCTCAGAGGTGATCGTCCTTAGCTCACAACTAGGTTTGTCAATTTTGTGGAAGTCACACAGAAACAACCCTCAGACAAGATATGCCTAAAAAGATATGTAATGGTGTAGATATTGATTATTCTTTACACAACATGCATACTAGATTTTACACTGAAATCATAACGTGCATTTTGCACACGTTGACGAAAACATCACAAAAACAGAGAAAACCTTGAATTATCAGCAGCATAAAAGCGTGTTTGATTAGCTAGAAACAGTAGGATTAACCAAATAATGAAAATAAGATGTGTAGTAACTATTTACCTTATAAAAATAACAAAGGTGTCATGAAAACTAATGAGAAGTTTAGCATTTCTATCGATTTCAATTGCAGTTCCAGCAAACTCAACATTGATGCAAATCAATGTGGGTAATGATAGCATGTTTGAAACTTTCAGTATAAGTACTTAACATCATAAAGAACATATATTAATAAAAACGATTTTGTCTTAATGATTTTTAGAATTAGTTTACATGCTGCTATTTTTGAAATTCGGATGAGTAGGCCATATTTAGGATTGTTCATTTTTTTATAATAATCACTGGCAATACCACTATTATTTCTTAATATGAAACATTTGATTTACTTTATTATGTTTTGATTATTAATAATGAGTTGAGTTACTAAAAGAAATAATGATTTTAAAATGCCTTGAAATTCTCTTGCTTAGGATGCAATATTTGATGGCCTAGTGAAATGAGCTTTGACATGTTTTCTTCAAATGTTGCTTTAACTGTTCATGCCTAAATGTAACAATTCAACTATGAATGAAGCCTTATTCCATGTGTGTGTGAATTGGTGGGAACTGATGTCTCAACTGCATCATCTGTACTATTAAGACGGACACCCCAAAGATTTTCGGCGCTTTTTGCTCGACGAATTGGGATGCTTTTGCAGCTGCTGCTGTAATTGCTGATCGATTTGAACTCCTTTCCTTGCTGACAACCTAAACTTAATGATTTGATTTTTCTTTCCCAGTGAACTTGCTTACTGAACTCTTTTGGACTATTTGGTGGGATTTCAGATCTGAACTTTCCTGATTTTTCTCCAATTTCCTCTTTTCTCATATGCGTGGACATTTCCCAAGTGGACTTTAACTTGGCCCCTTTGTCCCTTTTCTAAATGAGGCTTTTCACCTTTTAAACCAGCCTCCTGCCTCCATTGGTAGTGGGAATCTGTAATATTCAAACCATCTTCTTTGAAAATCTTTCAATAATGTGTGGTTTTATACTACATGCTATTGCCATTTTAACTGAGCTACTTAAAATGTTGCTTGTATGCATTATTTTGGATCATTAATACAATAACCAAACTTTCTAAATTGTCTGAGTCTGTTATTGTGTCCTGATGTTCTTTCTTTAAACTGTGCTAATACTGATTTCAAATGCGTTATAGAGATAGTCTGAGATTGTTTTCAGAACATCAAGTCCTGCTGCTTTTATTTTGCGTGGCAACAGAAGAGCTATTGGTGTGTATCATTTTGGTCAGACTAAACTCCTTCATGAGGTTGGGTCTTCCAATTGCAATACTTTATTTCTACAGTACGGCTCTGAGAGTAGCGTATTTGAACCTCATTTCAAACTTGTGAATTGGCCACTAATTAATGGTCCTCATTGGGTGGCTAAAGTTTTTGGGACATCCTGAAGTCTCACCCCTCACTACGACAGAAAAAGATTCATCAGAGGACCAATGAGTAAATTTGTGATCAGTAGAAATCCAGTTGAGAAAGGATTCAGGAAAGGTTTTTATGGGCCCAGTGTAGATGCTGAAGTAAGTGAACGGTGAGAGGAAAAAGACTTCTGCTGCATCACAGACACAACAGAATATACAAGTCTGCAATCAAAAGGCAAAAAAAAAACGAAACTATTCCAACCGAATCCACAGTGCAAAGTGTGCTAAAGAAATGTATAAAATACTGTGAAGGGGTATGGTTCTAGTGTGACACCCCGCACAGATCATTTCCAAGCAGACAGGCAACTGTGAGTTCTGGAGAGACCACTACCTGTTTTAGGCCAGCAAATCCCCCCTCCCACCCCCTCAGTCTAATATCACCATAGCCATGGCATGGTTAGTGGTGACACTGTCAGTATTGGTAACTGGATACGTTTTTCCAGTTAAGTATTGCTCTGGGGAAACCAGTGTATCTCTCACCATGTTGACACTGGCACCTGCATCCCTCAGGGCTTCTATCTTAGTCCCATTCACTAAGGGGTACCACAGGTATTTCTTTAAATTAGGGGACCAGACAGCCAAAGTGGCTAACCCTCCCTCCCCCTCAGAGACTAAAACAGCCTCAGTGTGAACCCTGATTTGCTCTAGGCACACTATTGATCCCATCTAGAGATTTGCCACACGAGTAGAAACTGGAGGGGGACTAGGGGCTGGTTTGTTTGGACAGGCAGGATCTCTAGTTCGGTGTCTCTTCTTGTTACAGTGGAAACACCAGGCCTTAGCAGGATCAAAATGTTTCCCCTTTTACCCACTAATGGGCTGGGAAGAGTTCTTGGGCCCACCCCTAGACCAGGAATTTGGGGGTCTTTAGAAGACTCTTGTATTTTATCTTTGGGTTTCTCACCCTCTTTCTCCTGGGGAGGCTTTGTGACCCCTTTCTATTGGTCGCCCCCAGTGGTTGTCTTGGTCACCCTTGTCTTGACTCAATGGTCCACCTTCTTTCCCAATTCTTGGGAGGATTTAGACCTAGGTCTACCAGATGCTGATGCAACTTTTCATTGATGCAGTTACTTAAAATGTGTTCCTTCATAAACAAATGATAAAGTCCTTCCTAATTCTGCACTTGGGGGGCGGAGCTTGCTCGCGACTAAGATGGCCGCTTGAGCGCGAAGCTCCGCAAGTCCATCTAACAATCCGGCAATTATCCGAAATCTGAAGTGAATTTTCGGCATCCTCAGGGCTGATATCACTACCGGAGTGACTGTGGAAGGGAATTAGCTGACTTCGACGTTTTTGCCTGCCCGGACGGCCTGGCGAGAGCTATCGGCAGCTGCGAGAGGGGTGGGCCTTGATCCCCGCGCTGCCGTTCTGAACTGAGGCGACCTGGTGCACCGAGACGGGGAAGCGATCGACGCTTCGAGCCCGGTGACGGGGGGTAGCCCGTCCTGGGCGAGTCGCGACCCCTGAGCGGAGTCCGCCAAGCCTACAGTGTACGTCTGCGCCACTTTTTTCACTGGAAGGCGGGCCGTGTGGCATGGCGAAGATACTGGAGGAGAGTGTGGCGGCTCCAGAAGACGCCATTATTATTGCCGAAGGCGGGGAGCGTTGACCGGCTGAGCTACCGCGCTGCTTCGAGAGGAGAGCCCTGTGGTGCACCTGTCCCGTGACTGCTGCCACCATCCGGTACAGTTCCTACCCGTTGCACGCTCCAATTGCGGCTGAGTGGATGGTGAGGCGCGCCCACCATTTTGGTCTGCCGGGGAGCTGAGTTATCCTGCTGTGTCATTGCCACCTGCAGTAAAGACGCGAGCGGCGGCGGATCTGTGAGTTGTTTTTCCCCATAGCGTTAAGATCTGAGCGGGAGCTGCTGGGCTTGGTGCCTTCGTCTGGGTCACTATGGCGGAGGCAGGTGCTACTGTGACATATTGACCCCTTGGTGGTGCTGGGGCCGTATTTATTGAGGTGCTTCTCCCTGTTGTGAGGAATCGAACTGGGGTACCCCCGCTCGGGCAATGCTGCATCTTTGCATCCTTGGCGTGTGAGCACCACGAACACCACGGCTACGGCGGGGTGCTTATTTTTGGCGGCAGAGCTTTTACGCCTTACCTTACTGGATCCTTCATGTGGCGGCGGGCGTGGTGCCCTCATCCCCTACCCGTTTAATAAGCTTCTTGAGTTGGGTATTGCCTCCTAGATGCTGCGTGGAGTGTAATCAGAGTCAGCCTGCCGGCTGTCTGACCCAACCACATTACACCTGCTACGTGACCGGTACAGTGGTGGACTTTTTGACCCTGGTGGCCCGTGGTGGCTACATCGTTGGCTGTCTAGACCGCTGGCCTTCAACAAATCATTTGGCCTCAGCAACTGCTGCCTGCGGTGAGCGGCGCATCACTGTGTGAGGCATGGTTTGACAGCACATTAGGCCTGGTCCAGTAGAAGGGCTACTCCGACAATGGGCAAGGTCGATCGAACGCAACCAAGACTCACGTTCGACCAAAAGAAATCTAAGGGGCGGGATGCTACTGCAGATGACGGCGAAACTACCCCAGAACCGCCTCCAGATGAAGCAGAGGGAGACATACGCACTATGCTTGCTGCAATGGAAAAGGGACTGCAAAGCAGCCTTTCAGTTCTTGGCTCTAAGATGGACTCTCTTTCCTATCGCATGGATCGAATGTCTGAGAGGTTGGATAAGCACGCACAGCGGTTAGATATGATGGAACGCCGAGTCACGGAAGTCGAAGAAGCGCAGACATCGCATGACGCCGGCCATAAACAGTTGGGGAAAGTGATGCAGGTGCTGCAGGACAAAACGGAGGACCTGGAAGCGCGGTCTCGGCGCTGCAACCTCAGAATCACGGGCCTTCCGGAGTCGACCCCGACCGGCAACATGGAACAATTCGTAGAAAAATTGCTCGTCACGCTCCTCGGTAACGAGACTTTCTCACCCATGTTTGTCGTAGAAAGGGCGCACCGCTCCCTGGGTCCTCGTCCGGCACCGGGCCCCTTTGAAGAAACAGCTCAGGGAGAATAGCATCGACTACGCCATGCTATACCCAGCCAGACTTCGGGTTAATCGTCAAGGCCAGTCACGCATCTTCACAGACCCGAAAGTCTTGCAGAAGGCTATGAAAGAATGGTCTAAAGACAAGCGTCGTAGCCCGGAGAGAGCCTCCTCGGAAGGAGCGGAGGGTGGCAGACTGGATGAACAGGACTGATACTTGAACTGCCCTGTGTACAGATAAGCTTTTCACTCATGGGGCTGCTGCTAAAGATCCGATTAGACTTCCGTGGGGAATGTGTGCACTGAAAGGCCTTTGTATCTTTTAACGTTTTTGCTATCAATGTAAGAAGTCTATACAGATATGGATGGAGGCGGGAGGTGATTGCCGTTGAGGGTTCGTCGGGTTGTTGTCCATTGATGCTATGACACATGTAATTGGGGCGGACATTGGCGATCATATATCAGCTTCAGATGTTTCATATCCTATTGATGGCTTGCGGAGCAGAGGCCAGGTCTGTACTTTTTCAGATTTCTAAGTTAAGAGCATGCTACCTCTGCCCGCGAGTGTAACGCACATTTGGGGTATTGAGTATTGGGGGGAGGGGGGAAGGGACCTCATTTTGCTTTGTTGGGGTGTATACACTTGTTGTTGAATAATTTTCAGGATGGTTCAGGAGGTCCGATTACTAGTTTTCCGTCTAGGCATAGTTGGGGTCTGCCTGACGTTGGTGGGGGGTGGGATGGGTTGGGATCTTGTTTGGCTAGACACTGTGTATGGACACTACTCACTATATTCTTCAACAGCGTATGTTGTAGGTTCCTATGGCTAACACTGACAGGTTGACACCACAAGCTGATGTTACAGCTGGTAGTTCTACCCGCATCGAGATGACACATGGTAAAATACGGGCTCTCACATGGAACGTGCGGGGTCTAAATGACCACAGGAAATTACGTAAGGTACTAGCATACTTGGCGAGGCACGAAATAGACGTTGCTTTATAACAAGAAACACATTTACCAATTACTAGCCCCATGCTTCAACGTAGGGGGGTTAAAGGTTTCGTGCACGCTGCGGGCTTTACCACGCATGCCCGAGGGGTGCTTACATGGGTTCGCCCTAAGGCATCGCTCACGCTGGACCCTTTGGTTGCGGATGTTGATGGCAGATTTGTGATTTCCAGATGTCGAGGGAGGGGACTGGGCATCCTTATCATTAATGTTTACGGACCCAACTATGATAATCCTGATTTTTATTCTGCACTGTCTGATAGGGTGTGCTGTTTTGGGACGGTGCAACAACTCTGGGGCGGCGACCTAAATTTAGTTCTAAACCCTGAACGGGATCGCTCGGGAGGCCGGTTAGGCAGGTTACAGCATCGGCTAGGAAGCTCTCGGATATCATGGTGCAAATGGACTTGCATGATGTGTGGAGGCAGAGGTTCCCTGACAAAGGGGGATACACGCATTATTCAGCATACCACGATCTACATACATGTATAGACTACTGGTTAGCCTCTGAACGGTTGTATGACCATACGAGAGCGTGCGAGGTATTGCCCCGCACGCTTTCGGACCACTCCCCGGTTCTGGTGGTACTAGACCTCCCCCCGAAATCTATTCCCCCTTTCACTTGGAGGTTCCCCCGTACTCCTTGTTGGATGAGGTATTCAAGGCAGAGCTAGCTGAAGCGATTGAAACTTATTTTGATAAAAATTTGGGCTCTGTGGAAAGCTTCCAGATGGTGTGGGAAGCATCCAAGGTGTATATATGCGGAGTTGCCATGTCCAAGCACTCAGGGGTTCTTATAGCGCTGCGCAAGAGGCTTACGGATTTGGAGGCCACATTGACCACTCTAGAGGCGCGACTGCATCATGGCGCAGACGACGAGGTGCTGAAAGAGTTCAAGGCCCAACTGGAGGAATTCCACGACATGGCGGATGCTGAAATTAAGCATCTTGGTAAATACGCCACTGCTCGCATATATGGGGAGGGAGAGCATCCAGGTAGGGTGCTGGCTCAGTTGTTAAAGAAGCGGCTTGGACACGCTGCCGTAACGGAACTTAAGTCAGCGGAAGGTGTTATACTTACTGATGACTCGGACATAGCAGAGAGATTTAGGCAGCTTTATTCGAGCCTATATGCTTCACGTAGTTCAGGCACGGAGGAGGAAATTTTGGAATATTTAACATATATTAAGCTGCCCTGGCTGACTAATACACATCGCGAATTCTTGATGCGCCCGTTGGAGAGAGAGGAGATACTCCTGGCTTTGGCCAATATCAAGTCTGGTAGTGCCCCGGGGATAGATGACCTGACTGTAGCCTTCTATAAGACATACCTGGATTTGTTGTTACCACACTTAATTACCCTATTTGACGATATGTGTGCGTCGGGTACGATGCCGCCCACAATGAGAGAAGCAATAATAGTAGCGATACTTAAGCCGGGTAAACCTCCTGAGGAATGTTCGTCATACCGTCCACTCTCTTTACTAAATGTCGACACTAAAATTTTCGCAAAGATCCTGGCGAATAGATTGGTCCCTCTGGTCCAAATGCTGGTAGCCCCTGAACAGGCTGGATTTGTTCCGGGTCGCAACCTTACCTATAATTTACGCACAGTATTTGGCGCCCTTCAGCATACTAAACCCGACATTTCAGCAGTAGCGGTGTTTCTCGATATGGAGAAGGCCTTCGACTCCGTCGAATGGCCCTTCATGAGACAGGTTTTACTATGGATGGGGCTGGGGGAGGTATACTTACAGTTGCTAGGGGTACTGTATAGTTCACCTACGGCCAGAATAAAAATTGGGGTCCTGGTGACGGACTATATCAGTATTACTAGGGGTACGCGTCAGGGCTGCCCACTCTCCCCGATTCTTTATGCTCTGGTGGCTGAACCCTTGGCCTGCGCGCTCCGCGAATACCATAGATATAAAGGTATACGTGTACCGGGATACGAACTTATAGTGTCGACATACGCAGATGACATGCTTCTCTATATTCGTGATCCCGAACGGCATCTCTCCTCTGTTTTGCGAGAAATAATTCGCTTTGGGGGGGTTTCTGGACTGCGAGTAAATTGGTCAAAGTCTATCATTTTCCCTCTGACTCCGTCCACAACTCAATTTGATCCTGATTATCCGCTGCAGTGGACAACTGACCCGGTGCGGTATCTTGGTGTCCAGGTGCACTCTGACTCGGAGATCGTTTTTAGGGAAAATTACGGTGTGCTGGTAAGCAAAATTGAAGAGGATGTGGACACTTGGATTCGTTTGCCGTTGTCCCTCCTAGGTAGAATCTCTATAATGAAAATGGTTATCCTCCCTCGGTTTCTGTTCCTTTTTTCAAATATCCCAATGGTATTTCCTGGTGTGTTTTTTAAGCGGCTCACCACTATTCTGGTGAAACTGGCCTGGGCGGGCAAACAACCGAGGGTTAAGTGGCAGATTCTCACGTTACCATATCATATGGGGGGATTAGGGGCGCCTGATTTAGATCTTTATTATAGAGCGGCGCAGTGTGCGCATGCTTCCATCTGGATGCACGGCTCGCCAGACATCCCTCATCTGCGCATTGAAAGGGAGGTTGCTTCCCCCCGCCCCTTGCCTATGCTGCTTTTTTCGCCCCCTGACCGCAGGATTGGTATTCTAGATTCGATCAATGCAACTGCCCATGCCTGGCATCACCTCCTAAAGATACAGGCTGGGGCAATCCTGTATTCACCTCTGGCCCTGCTGGAGTGGTGTCATTGGTTACCGCCATGCAGGGACGGGGGCGTTGTGCGTGCGCTTGCTTCCATTAAGATCAGTACAGTAGGGGATTTATTTGAGGGAGGCACAGCAAAAACTTGGGACACCGTAACAGTTGGTGCGGACGCGCCCACTCTTCTAACCAAGTTTCAATTTCATAGGACCAGACATGCACTACTTCAGCTATTGGGGACTGATTTGGCGGAACCGCCTGAACTGACTGCCCTTTCATTAGTTATAAAAACTGACGTTCCGACGAGACTAGTTTCTAAAATTTATAAACACACTATGTCTTATAAGGAGAATTATTTTACAAAGGCCCGCTTGGCATGGCAAAAGGACCTGAATAAGGTTATTGATGACGCTATGTGGTCATACTGTTGCACTAACACGAAAAGAGTTTCCCTTAACGGTAGACACCGACTAATACACTTCAAATATCTCAATAGAGTTTACTACACCCCGGAAAGACTTTGCAGGTATGGTCTGAGGGAAGACTCGAGGTGCGAGCGTTGCACTGAGCAGGTGGCTGACTTTATGCATTTGGCATGGTTCTGTCCGGGGGTTGCGAAATTTTGGGAATGTGTGTTTTCAGAAATGGCTGCGATTACAGGGCACGCGCCGTGAGCCGGAGCCGGCCCTGGCGCTGCTGGGCTACTCTAAACCTTTGCCTACAGGGATGCGTAGGTTAGTGGACATGGGGCTGCTGATAGCCAAGCGCAGAGTGGCAATCTGTTGGTCAAAAGGGCCGTTGCCTATGGCAGCCCAATGGGCATCAGATATGCTGTACTGTTGTACTCAAACGGAGTACTTTAGCGAACTCCTCCCTCCCCGCAATAGGCCTAAGAACTTTTGGGCGCTGTATAGTGCGTATAGAGCTGCTAAGGAAGGCGGTAATGAGGCTGCTGAGGGAGAATGATACACACTGTGTGTATACAATCACGTGGTACAGGCACCCTGTGGCACACCTTGGCACGGACGATCGCCCCATAGAATGTCCGTTTGAAGCGTGGGGATATGTGAAAGGCTGCTATTTTTTTGTGATAATTTGTGGTTGGGGGTATACTATTGGTTAAACACTTCGATTGTGGGAGAACCCGAAATGATACTGACATGATATGTTGTGCTACTCGTCAATTGTATAGTATTGCCTTGGAACGTAAGACTGTTAGTAATTTCTGAAAATGTAATGTCATGAAAGTGGGAAAGTGTCCTTTGTTACTGTGCTGTCTAGCCACGTTGGTTTGAAATGCAAAATAAAGAAATTTAAAAAAAAAATTTAAAAAAAATTCTGCACTTTACTTCCAGTCAACCAGCCACCTAGTGTCTTTACTGAGTAGCATACAAACTTCACCCTGGACTGACTCTGGGATTTCTGAGCCCCCCTGAATTTAATTCTGTACTCCTCAGTAGTGAGTCCAAATCCCTAAATCAGGGTGCCCTTCATGAGTTCATAGGACTCTGCTTCTGCCCCAGTAAGGGTCAGAAGTCTGTCTCTGCACTTACCAGAAAACAGTTCCCAAAGGAGTGCCCCCCAGTGAGTCTTCCTCACTTTTCTGGCTTCACAAGCCCTTTCAAAGGCTGTGAACCACTTGCTGATATCATCACCATCCTCAAATTTAGCGGCAATCCCTTTGGGGATTTTAGGATCATAGAATCCTTCTCTCTCTTGGTTTTTATTATTGCTGCCACCATTGATGGGTCCTAGGCCCATATCTGCTCTCTTTTTTTTAGAGCTATGAGCCTAGTGTCTAGCTCTAGTCTCTTGGTCAACCATACTAAAAGGTTGTTCTCCTCAGTGAAGTTGTCTTCACTGTATTGTTAGAGTCTAGCCTACCTCTGTACTGCCTAGACCCTATACTCCCTGGCTTGAAGGTGGGGAGCTCAAAGTTCCCTTCCTCCCTAAGTAGTTGAGGTGCAGGGTTAAAGGCCTCATCCCCTCACTACCTTCCCCATCTCCCTGTGAGTCTTCCTCATCAGGAGAGGGGTGGTCCTTTACATACTCTGTCAGAAACTCAGAAACTCCAGGAGTTCTATTCTGATAGGGTTGGACCCTGTTCTTATTTTTCTAGCTTTACAGAGAAGCCTTAGCTCCCTAACCCTTAGTTTGGATTAAGGGGTGAGGTTGAGCTCCTCAGCCATATTCCGTGTTGCTCATTTTTTTCCTAAAGTGGGGTTCTTTTTAAAAGACCTACACAAAAAAGAATTTCTAAGTAATTCCCCCCTAACTTCAGTGACTTCTACTTTTTCTGAAAATGCTACAGGGGCATAATTCAAGGCTCTATCAAGACTTTTGGTAATTTAGAAATAAATTGTCAATTAAAAAAATGAGTTGAACTAAAATGTTTGGATTCTTGTCATGTGATCAGAGGTTGACTAAGTTAGTCCAATAAATGCAAGGCTTTACATCCCACCGCGGCCACCAAAGTAGGAAGCTGGCTCTGTATATACTATACCAAAGTAAGGTATTGTGTGTACAGAGTCCAGGGAGTCCCCAGAGGTACAGTAGAAGCTAAATTAGGTAAGTACTAACAGCTCTCTTGTGGTAGTGTGGGTGAGCAGTTAGGCTTAACCAAAGGATGTGTTAAGCATTTATTGTATCACTCAATCAAGTCTGATGGCACACACTCAGAGACAGAATCCCGACCAATTAGGTAAGTATAAAAAAAGGTATACTTAAGTTTTATTTCTAGAACCAAGCAGGACTTGGCACAGGTAAGTGAAATATACTTTCAATCATAGAACATTTCAAGACGTGCAATTGAGAATACATTTTCAATTGTTACAGGTTTGTATTGGTTCAAAAAGCTGCTTAAATTTCACAGTAATTGGATTACTTTCTTGTTACTTCTGGATTACATTGACCACTCAGGGTGATATGCCTAGATTTCACACCCTAGACTTCATCACTTACAGTTAAGAATGACAATTATCAGTTTACAGCATAGTTACTTTCTTACCGTACAAAACAGCAGTGCAACACAGAACATTTTTGGAACAAAAACTTGTAACATTGGTTCCTGTGAGAGAAAAATGGTTATCGGTTTCACAGGTAAGTAAACTTCTTATGAGTGGGAGTTTTGGGGGTTAGGACAAAGGTTCCCCAAGGTCTAGGTAGGCACTGAAATTGCGGCACTGGGGCAGCCGGGTACAGAGTGCAGGGGCCCAACGTTAGCCAATGGGGCTAAGGGGGCCTTCGGTCAGGGACTGCTTACGAGCAGGCCACTCTTGTGTGGGAGCAAAGCTCCTGGGGTTAAGGTCAGCACCGCAGGGGCCAACAATCAGCACAGGAGTTGCACCAGCAGCGGCACAGGGGCGGCAGGGTGCAGTGTGCCAATGGCACGTCGGGGACACTGTGGATTCCAGTGGGGACTTTCGGTTCGGAAAAGATGCTGCAGGCTCGGGCAGGGAGACTTCCTGGAGGTGACCACCAGCTGGAGAGGTAAGTTGGTTTCTTGGGGGATGCCTGAACACCGTCGGTTGGGCCACCTAAGGCAGTGGAGCGTCGGGTTTCTTTACCAGCTCCGGTCGCGGTCGGGGAGACCCTTCAGGTTGAGCCTGCAGGTGTCGGCTTGAGGCTTAAGAGAGGTCGGAGATCACCAGATCCCAGGTCAGGATCGCTGGGGAGACCTCCTCGTGGTGTTGAGCCACTCGAACTCGGGCCGTGGGCGTCGGGGGGAGAGTGGTGCAAAATCGCGGAGCCGCCTGGATCCGGATTTCATGGGTGATTCTTTGCTTGAGCAAATCTGGTACTCACTGGAGACAAAGTCCTAAAGATGGTCACAGGGCAGGTCCTCTGGGCTCTGGGGGGTGCTGGCTGCTGGACTTGCCGGGGTTCTCGCTTTAGGCAGGTTGAAGTCGGGACAGGCCGGTAGGGCTGGGGCCAAAGCAGTAGGTGTCCTCTTCTTACTGGGTCAGCATGGCTCTTCGGTCCTTCTTTTTTCTTCCTCAAATCTGAGGAGGCAAGGTTCAGGGTTGCCCCTAAATACTAAATTTAGGGGCATTAAAAGGGCTGTGCAGGTCGGTACCAATGGGTCCCTTCCTTGGGGTTGGTACATCCCCTATAATGCCACCCTCTAGTGGGAGGTGGGCATGAGCCTTTCTGTAATTGGCTGAGTCCCCTCATCTTCAAGATGGAGGGGACTGTGATGTGTGCTTCACCTCGCCTCCTCCACCTGAGGGGTGGGGTTGGCAAAGGTGGGCACACCTCTCTTCCTAGCCTGGTATTCCTACCTATTCTCCCTCCCAAAGTGGGGGGCAGAACCAGTGGGAGCCAGTTGCTGGGGGCAGCAAAAGGCAGGGACAGCTTACAAAGGCGGCAGGTCTTTGAAGCTTCTCCGTCATGGACCCAGCCCATCCTGGGGGAGGAGGAATGACACCTCTGCCCAGTATGGGCTTTGTTTCTGGACCCAGAGAGTGGAGGCTCTCTACCCAGGGGTACAGAAACCTGTCTGGTGGTGGCAAATGGTGGGCAGCCATTCAGGAACCACACCAGGGCTGGTCGTTGTTCAGGGGACACCTCTAAGATGCCCTCTGAGTGCATTCTACATTAAATCCCACACTGGCATCAGTATGAGTTTAATGTGCTGAGAAGTTTGCTACCAAACTTCCCAGGTTTTTAGTAAAGCCATTATGGAGCTGTGGAGTTGGTAATGACCAACTCCCAAACCATATAATCATTATGGCTTTACTACACTTACAATGTCTAGGAATTTACTTAGACACTGCAGGGGTACAGGGCTCATGCCACTGTACCCGCACCTGAGGGCTAGTGCACCCTGCTAGAGGGGTGACTTACCTAGTCCTCAGGCAGTGGGTTGCAGGCATAGCAAACAGGGATGTGTGCCATGTTGACTCTTCACTTTTCCCTGCACCAAAACATGCAGCCTGCAATGGTAGTGTATGGGTGTTAAGGTATAGGGTTTCTACATTTCTACAAATACTCACTAAATTCTGTCATCCAAAATGCACAGAAGCTACCTACCACACTTCTCAAGACTTTTGTAACAAACTGGTAAATCATTACACAACTAAAGCAAATACATACAATAGCCCCAACCCATTTCCTACAAAACTCTCCAGGGAAAGGCAAACACAGCCTCTACGCTCCTTCAAATAACTATCACCGACTGAATTTCTGGATCTTGTCAAACCGAGCAAGCCAGAAAGATGCTCCTCTGACCCCTTTCCACCTCAAATCTTCAAAAACACTCTACTATCAACTTCTGTGCCCATCCAAGTCAGAACACTCATCAACAACTCCTTAACAACAGGAGTATTCCCAAATGACTTAAAAAAAAGGCATATATACGCCTGTCATTAAAAATACCTACCCTAGTCAGCCAAGACCCAACAAATATAGACCCATAGCAATTGGACCATTCCTGTGCAAACTTATAGAAAGAGCAGCCTTCGCCCAGATGTGACAATTCATTGAAGACAGTTCCATTATTTCTGACTTCCAAAATGAATTTTGTCCATGAAGAGACACTGTATCAGCCCTTATCTTTATCTGGCATGACCTTCAATACACGATAGACCAGAATGGATTTGCTTCCCTTCTTCTTTTGGATGTTTCGGCAGCCTTTGACACAGTGGATCATGACATACTATTCCAAGGACTTGAAACCGGAATAGGGGGCACAGCTCTCGCTTGGATCATTTCGTACCTGTACAAATGAACAAACATAATACATATTCCTCCTTTCTCTTCTAAACCATACAGCATTAAAGCAGGAGTCTCTCAAAGCTCAATCATCTCACCCAAGCTTTTCAACATATACATGAAAGCGTTTCCAGATCTCATCAATGGTTTTGACTTCACCTGCTATAACTATGCAGATGACATGCAGATACTTCTGAAATTGAAAAACCCAAAGGACATTGTAACATCAAAAATCTTCAATTTCCCACAGGCTGTTGACCAATGGATGACATGGAGCTACCCCAAATTGAATGCCTCCAAAACTGAAATACACACCTGTGGCAACTGGAAAACCTATGACCTTCTCTGCACCTAGCCTGATAATCTAGGACTACCACCAAAAATATCCAAGGAAGTACGAAACCTCAGAATCACCATTGACACCAAGCTGTCAATCAATGCACAAGTGGACAAGGTAGCCAAATCAAGCTTTCTCACAATGAAACACTGTGACGCATCTTTCCGCACCTAGGTTTCCCTTACAACGTTCAAGCTACCACCTCTCTTGTCCTCTCAAAACTGGATTATGCTAATGGTCTGCATCAAGGCTCACCTCTGTAAACTATGAGAATTCGGAATGCTGCCGCAAAACTATGCCTGCACACATCTCCCCTGTGGGCCCTACACTAGTTACCAGTTGTTAGAAGATCTACCTTCAATCTGCTTTGTATCATGCTCAAAGCAATACATGACAAAGAACCACTCTTCATCAGAAAGAAAATCAACAAATACATACAACAAAGGAACCGAAGCTCGAGAATGGCTTCCCCCATCAATGTTCCTACATACAAGAAAAAAACCATGGGTGGAACATTGTTCTTTGTTCAAGCAACTAACCTATGGAATTCACTATCCACACTTATAAGATCCACTGACGACCATCTTAGCTTCAGAAGATTAGTCAAGAGTTGGCTCTTCCCCACATGACAACTATACTCAAAATGTAGCAGCGTACCACAGAAGTATACTCAGGTGTGGCATGGCCAACTATGCTTCTGACAGTATAGAGATGAAGTTGTTGTATACATGTGGTATACATGTGACATTGTTGTAAGAAAGTGGCTCTGTATATACTGAACCAAAGTAAGGTTCAGCGTGCACAGAGTCCACAGTCCCCAGAGGTTTGGCAGAGGCTAAAGTTAGATATAACCTTACTCTCTAAAGTGGTAGCTTGGTCGAGCAGTAAGGCAGTATCAGAGGACAGTGTAAAGCATTTGTTGTACACACTCAGTCAGCAAATGGTCTCACACACTCAAGAACTGAACTCTAGGCCAATTGTTTTGTATATAAAAATATATTGTTGTTTTATTTTAGAACCACAAGTAGGTATAAAAATACTTTCTCAGAATGAGATGCTTTAGTTATATACTTTCAATACACAATAGACTTTTAAATGCAATAGCTACAGTTGTTGCAATAGGCAACACAATTCAAACACAATTATAACATTGAGCTCAATGGGGAATTTTAAGTAAATGCAATATCAATTACTTTGCGTATGATTTTCTTACTCAGGGCTGGATCCTGTATTCAGCCCTGGTGCATTTCCTGTAAACAGTTGGAAGAAATCGTTTTTGTTACACAGGCGATTTTTAAGGAATATTTGTTTGTTTCAAAAATTGACAGAAGAATTTCTGGAGAAAACCAGGCAATGTTATCCTATGGAGGAAAATCAAGTTATCGGTAAGTACAGTTGTAATTGCTTTTCAGGGTCAGTGCTGGGCACCAAGATCCAGCACTGGGATCTCTCCTGATAACAGGTGAGTAATTTCGTTTTCGTTGATCGGGCGATTTTTAAGGAATATTTGAAAGTTTCAAAACTCGACACATTTCGAAGAAATCTCAGTGTAAACCAGTCAATGTTACCCTATGGAGAAATTGTAGGTTATCGACTTTCAGGTAAGTACTCGACTGGCAGAGTTAAGGTTCTGGGCATAGACTCAGGGGTCTCCCAGGGTCAGGTAGGTACAGTTGGTACACCCTCAGCGGCACAGGAGCGGCCGGGTGCAGAGTGAGTTAGGCCCAATGTTAGCCTATGGCGGGCAGGGGGCCCTTGGTTGGTGGCTGCTAGCAGGCAGGCCACGCGGCTGTGGGAGCTGGGCTCCTGGTCACTTACACAGGGCAAGTGGGGAAGTAGAATAGGATAGGTGTTGCACTCCCAGGGGCACTCGGGCGGCTGGGTGCAGGGTGCTTTTGAGCCGTCGGGTGCTCAATGGATTTCAATGGAGAAGTTACCAGACGAACAAAGGCTGCAAGCTCGGTGACGGAGATTCTTCAGGTGCGACCACCACTTCGAGAGGTAAGTTGGGAAGCTGTAGGTTAGGTAGGCACCCCGGAGTTGGGCACAGGGGGCCGCAGGGCGCCGGGTGCAGGGGTGTCTTTTCGCGTCGGGAAATCTTACCCTCTGCTGGTCGCGGTTGGAGGGGTCCCTGGTTCTGAGGCTGCAGGCGTCATCAGGAGCGTCGAGGAGGGTCCTTGGGTGCTGGATTCTGGGTCACAGTCGCCAGGGGGACGTCCTCGTGGTCTTTGTCCACTCAGGCACAGGCCGGGCTCGGCGGGTGCAGAGTGGGCAGGAGTCGCGGTTCCTGGCTGGCACCAGGGGTTTGTTACTTGCTTTGAGCAGAACCACTGCTCGTGGGAGTCCCAGTCTTTTAGAGTCACAAGGCAGTCAGGTCCTCCGGGGTTTTCAAGGTTGCTGACCACTGGAGACGCCGGCGTTTAGCAGGAGCAGGTTCGAGGGTCGACAGGCCTGTAGGGCTGGGGCTAAGTCAGTTGGTGTCTTCCTCTTTTTAGCAGCTGCACGGCAGGTCTTCTTTCTTCTTGTTCTTCTTGCTTGTTTCGGATTCGGGATCTGAGGAAGGAAGAGTTCAGGGTGCCCCTAAATACTAAATTTAGGGGCGTTATAGGTAGAGTAAAGGGCAGGGACCAATGGGTCCCTTCCCTGGGGTGGGTACATCCCCTATCCTGCCACTCTCCAGTGGGAGGGGGCAGGAGCCTAGTCCTGATTGGGCAGGGCTCCCCATCTTCAAGATGGCGAGAGCCCGGAGATGTGCTTCACCTCGCCTCCCCCACCTGAGGGGTGGGGTTGGCAGAGGCTGGCACACCCCTTTCCTCACTTGGGGTTTCCCGCCAGTCTTCCCGCCAGAGTGGGGGCTAGAACCGGTGGGGACCAGTTGCTGCGTACTGCAAGTGGTCTGGGGAGGCTCACAAAGGCGGCATGCCTTTGAAGCTTCCCCCTGCCCATCCTGGGGGAGGAGACCTAGCACCTCGCCCAGGACGTGCATTGTTGCAGGCCCGGGAGAGCGGAGGGCTCTCTACCCAGGGGTCCAGCAACATGTCTGCTGGGTGGCAGCTTAGGCAGCCTCTCAGGCAGGACGTGGATTGTGGGTTAGGTTCAGGGGGCAACTCTAAGTTGCCCTCTGTCGTGCATCTTCCATTAAATCCCACACTGGCATCAGTGTGCATTTAATGTGCTGAGAAGTTTGATACCAAACTTCTCAGTCTTCAGTGTAGCCATCATGGTGCTGTGGAGTTCGTGATGACGAACTCCCAGCACCATATACTCTTAATGGCAGCACTGCACTTACAGAGCCCAGGAATGGACCTGGGTACTGTAGGGGTACAGGGCTCATGCACCTGTACCCTCACCACTGGCATAGTGCACCCAGCTAGAGGGGTGACTGAGGTATGCCAGGGCAGTGTGTTTGTGGGTATGGCACACAGGGATGTGTGCCATGTCGACTCTCTGTTTTGTTCTGCACCAAGACACTCAGCCTGCAAAGGCAGTGTGTATGTGTCAGGGTACAGGGCCTCTAAGGGTGGCACAATAAGTGCTGCAGCCCTTAGAGGCCTTCTCTGGTCACAGTGCCCTGGGTACCTATGGTACCATTTACCAGGGGCTGACATGTGATCAGAGATGCCAATTGGGTTTAGGCTACAATGCAGTTTTAGGGAAGGAACACAGGCCCTGGGCACCTGATTGGCAGGAGCCCAGGGCACACTCAGTCAAAGTACATCAGCAATTCAGCAAAAAGTGAGGGCATACCATGCAAGAAAGATGGCACTTTCTCACAATTGTACATTGAACTATGCTCCCTATTACAAGCAGATACATTAATATATTGCGACAAATATATTTTATGCCACAAGATAAATGTATATATCACACAAAGTCATAATTAATCCTTCTATGTACATATAGGTGCAGATAATTAGGAGTTTACACCTACTACTAAAACTTTAAGAAATGCTATGAAAAATGTACATACTTCACAACAAGATAAATTTACATATCAGACCATGTAAATAGTACTGCTTCTGTGCACATATGGGTATTTATTTAGAGGAATTTTCTCCAGTCAATACAACCTACCAAGTTTCATGTGCATATGTGTATGCATGAGTTAATCACATTTTTTTAATATAATTAGATAAATAAAAACATGTTTTAAAAAAACCTCCTCTCAACCTTTTTCCCATCCTTCCTCTCTCTGACTAATCCCAAACCTTTCTGAATATGAGCCCCCAAACATCCTTCTCAAACTTTCCCCTATTTGTTTAGCCATTCCACTGAACTAACATGCACACGAACGCTACTTACAAAAACAACTTACTACTCCTCCTTTCAAATCCATTCCCATCATTTTATCCCTACTCTAAACTGTACTAAGCACACAATAAATCAAGAGCACAAACCTAACACAACTAATGCACAAAGAAAAGAAAAACAAATATTTTACTAATCTACTAACTGCTATTCTTGGGTTCTGGAGTAACGTAGTACTCACCACAAATCACGTCAATGCCTTGTCAGGGGTAGTAAGCTCTTTATTAATACAATTTTCAATTACAATTTGCAATTTACAGCTGAAAGTGAGCAATAGGAAATAGAAAAATCCGCTGTTAAAATGCAAACATCAAGGTACAAGCACAATTAATGTTATTACGGTGTTTGTGATCTCATCACGTTCAATGCAACCCATGAGAGATAGAGTTTTTAATTTTTGGATTGTAGGACAGTGGTTGCATTGAATTGGAGGCTTCTCTGCACTCTTATTCCACTCAATGAAGTGTTGGTTTTAATCGGCTTTTTGGTACAAATTGAAAAAGATAATTTATTATTTGGCGAATATGCATGTTTTTATATAGTTTGAAATGGTTTTAAATAATTATACACATAAATATTCATGGATTCCTGTTCACTTTTGTTTCTAATTAGTAATAACTTAGTATAAACCATCTATGGATATCTGCAGAATATATTATGCTATTCATTAACTTTGTTCAGTATGGGCAGAGGCCATGACTCACTAGTGGCGAAGCCTCCAGTGGGTCATGATGTCCATCCGCTCCCTCAATAATGGTAGTAAATAGCTTATTATATTCTGCAGATAAACATACAGGGCTGGCTTTAGATGGTGCGACTGATGCCACCGCATTAGGCATCGAGTTCAGGGGGTGCTGTGTTTTGAAATATAAAGAGGGTGGGAGCACACTGCCTCACATTCCAACACTCAATCCGCACCAATGCATCATGGTAAATGCAGTGCATGATAGCTCTTACTTCAGTAGTAGTCTTTAATTTTTCACCCTTGTTGGTACCGCCTGTGCTTTCTAACTCTTGACACCTGTGTCTGGTTTTATCCTTCATCAGTAGTGAGCAACAAGTAATTTTGGGGGTGCTGGAAATGCTGCCCAAAAATTGAGTGCTGGGATGTGAGGCAGTGTGCCCCCACGCTCCTTGTGTTTTGAAATATATGTTTAAAAGCACCTGCTGCCAAGTTCCTTGTGTGTCCTGCGATTTTTATGCAACAATAAAAATATCAAGATAACTCTGGTGATTAAGGTACCTGCCAGAAAGAGATCAGAGTTTTGTCTGGTGGTATTTTTGACTCATAATAAAGCATTTCAGAGGTTTAATATGATTGCTGCAAAGGACGTCTACGATGCAGATCACAGAATTTTATTTTTTGTAGATAGCTCAGTGGGTTATTGATTTTGTGACATAGATCCTTTTTTTCACTTGCAGTTCATAAGTTACAGTCCCAATATAGCACAGTGAGCTACAAACTCATGCTACATGCAAACTTCAAAGTATAGGTTGGAGAATTATGTTTTTCCCCAGTTTTCATTATCCTAATGTTGCTAAAAGGGCTTTGTTTGAGTAGAAATACACTCTTATTGGTAAAGCCAAACCCTAATCCCTGTGTCACGTTTTAAATCCTGACTTTTTGCTTCTCCAGACCTAGCATCCTTAAAATATACTGCCTACCAGTATGGATTGCATGTGACTCCTACACCTTGTAATCCTCATTGCCGTGTGTAACATTTCCTATACACTAATTTACACAGGTATGATTCATTGTCTCGATATAATGTGTGTGTGATGTAAAAGTGCTCTGATGCCCCACACTGGTAAGAGTAGCGCTGACATATGTTAGAGAGGGGCTATGGAGAGATGAGGGGCACTGTTGGAGGGTAGTAGTGAGGGAATCAGTGGAGAAGAAAGTCATTAGGGGGCGTCAACAAAGATTGAGGCACAGGGCGCCACCAGTGCTAAAGCCGGCCCTGTATACATATATGGTTTATGCCATGCTATTTCTTCTTGCAATTATGAACAAATGTATTTAAACAAAACCAAGGCACAAGTGGTTAAATCCACGCATTAAGGTAAAATCACATAAAGAGGCCTTGTGAGTATAAGCTGACTTGCTTTCTTCGGTAAAGGGTTTGTAGTCTGCAAGCTCCGCGGCAATAGGCAGTGTTTCCTCTCATTAGCTGGATAGACTCTGGCAGAAATAAGGAATTTGAGGGTTGCACATCAGTAATAGATAGGTGATGGCTTGTTTATTAGTGCACTTGTTTCAAATAGCATTTTTATTGGGCCCTATATATTTTCATTGGCATAAAAGTGCGCCTGTTTTAGAACTCGGTTTATTCACTTCTGTAGCTGTATGAAAATCGCTGCCCAAATAAAAAGATGCGCTTTTAATATTAACAAAAATAACTCTTGGAAAACTTTACCAAATGTAGCACAACCAACCGATTCTGGAACAAGGGCACCATCTAGTGACCACTCTCGAATATTATTATGTGGGTTCGTGGCTTCTTTCACCAAAGTAGAAAGCGCCAAATATACAAAGCATTTTAACACTCCCGAATACTCCAGTTTGGTGTTTACGACCCTTAAACTGTGGTTTGCTATAAACTAATTCCATTTTTGTACTCAGAAAAGCAGCCGTGGCTGTGCAGGTAAGACCGGTGGGGCCAGGTGGGGGGTAATTTCGACAGACGACCATTAATTATTTATTTAATTTTCCCTCGTGGTCGTCTGTAGAATGCCCCCACACACCCCCAACCCGGCCTCACCGCTCTTATCTGCACGGCCGATCCTGCAGAAAATCTTTTTGGATTCCTAAAATGGGATTCCGAATAGACACAATTCGGTATCTAAAAAGGGGCGTTTTGTAGGCGTCCCTTCGAAATACCAAATCATCATCTTATGTATTAATATTTTCTGACAAAATCCAGTCTAAAAACATTGACAATTTACCGACACCTCAAAGGAGGTGGTAACGCATTCGCAAAAATGAAAGGGGTGGCCTTAGGACCCTTTCCTCTTTGGGAATGTAAAAAACAAGGTTGTTCAGTAGTAGGCAGCGGGCAAAGGTACTACTGTCAAATCATAAACTTAAAAAACCCTTTTTTAAAAAAAAAGCAGCCCATTTGCTTTAAGGAGAAAGGGCTGCATTTTTTTTTTTAAATGCTTTATTTAAAAGCAAAGACATGGTAGTCTGCTGGCCCCAGCAGGCTAAGATCCCTGTGATGGCCTCCAACCTCTAACCATAGAGAGTTGCAATTTGTGACTTACCTCATTCATGAGGTAGATCAAACTGCAACCCACTATAATTCGGGTTTTTAAGGATTAACCTATTAGTACATAGGTTGGTTCTTAAAAATCTTTACTGGTTGCAAAAATACTGGTTGCAATTTGTGACCAGTGTTTTGTTATTTTGTTAACAGATATTTGTACATCTAGCCCTAAGTGTCTACTGTCATGTAGAAGAGGGGAAAAAAGTGCCCAAAACAGTGGCAGCTGGTAGGGAACAGGGGTGGCAGGGGTTGAAAACAACAAAATATGTAAAAAAAAATGCTTACCTCTTCCACCGTCTCTCCTCCGTCGTCTCTCCTCTTCTCTTCCTGACTCCAAGTCCGAAAGCAGAAAGCACACAGGCTCCCCTAAGCCAATCATGACGCTGCTGTCACCTTGACAGCAGCATCCTGATTGGTCTGAGCGCTGTGGTTCAGTGCTCAGAGAGGGAGTGGGAGCCGGTGCATGTTCTCCACCCAGGCTGTGCAATACTGCCGGTGGAGAACATACAAAGTGCGCATGACTGTTTAGCCAGCCCAAGATGGCCGGCCAAACTGTCATGCGCACTGATTGTGCAGAAACCACTCCTCCCTGTGACACCAGCCCCGCCCTAACCTAGCCCCGTAGCTACAAAAAATAAAATGATAATAACGCTGTTATCATTTTATTTTTCCTTTTCCCACTGCTCTGAGAGCAGTGGGGCGACGCTCTCTTAGCGGAGGAGCCGCCCCTGCCCAAAAACACTTGTGCCCACACAGATCCAGCCAATAGCTTGCCATAGCAGAGAGAAATACAAGGAGAGGCAGATAATGACAATTAAGAAATGAAAAAAGACAGGCAGAGGAAGAGGAATATGGATAAATACGTAGCGACCAGGGAGAGACAGGGGAGAGAGATAGAGGAGGGGAGAGACAGAGAAGGTAAAGGCAGGGAGACAGGGAGAGAATCTCCATCTCCTGAGATTTGACTGGATGACAAAGTCTCAGCAGGTATCTTGGTGTAAATACCATCTTTCTCCTGGTATCTTCCTAGACAAATGAATGAAGAGACCATCTTTCGGAGTACCCGATTGTTCACTCTAGCATTTGTGCAGACTGAATTTAGCATCTCGTAATTTCCTGGAAAAGAAACTTAGCTGAACGATTCATTTACGGCTTTGTCCACCCGGATTCCCTCTGGTTCATGAATTCCACTAAAGCTGAAGCTGGAGGAGAAAAGAAAACACAAAACTAAAGGTTAATGCACAAATACTACAAACTTTTAATCAAGTCACAATTATCTTGAAATATTCAGTTAGAAAGAACTGCATTCCAAGTGAGCAACTGAGGCTCGAAACATTTCTGAATCGTTCCTGGGAAAAAAACAAGGGTGAAAACCTACAGAATCAGTCTTACGAAGGAACAGAACTAAGCATTTTTTGAATAAATCCTGTGAAGCTACATGTGCAAACACATCGAAAAACAGTTTAGTGAAGTAATTTGGCCGACACCTCCAAATCATCCAAGTGGAGGAAAAAAGGCAGTCGCCAGTAGGTAGTTATAGTTAGGACCTTGTTTCTATTCGAAAAGCGTTTTTTCTTTTGCCAATATTTTTGGCGCCGTTTGACGAATCTTCGCGAAATTTTCAAAACTAATGGTTCACTCAGGTCAGCTCCTGTCTTGAAAGTTTTGGGGTGATTTGTCAAGCGGGGGCCGAGAAAAAAGGGGGGTCCCAAAACATTTTCCCCATGGTAATTTCCATAGGAACTTTAGACACGGCTACAGCCCGAACTGCTGAACGGAATTACATCAAATTTGGCAAAAAGGTAGCTCTTGGTCCAGAAAGCGACCTTTTTTTTAAATGGTGTAAATCCGTTCAGTAGTTGCTGAGAAATTCAAAAAATAAAAATTTATATATCTGAGCACCGAGGAGTCGCGACTCCTCCCGAGCACGAGCTGACTTCTGATTGGCTGCCAACACTCCAAAGCAGAATGTGTTGGCAGCCATCTTGTGACTCGGTAACCGAGTCACGAGAAAAAGGGGGAAAAAAGTGAAAAATAAAGAAAAGGGGGCAGGGTAGAAACACCCTGACCCCCTAGGCCTGCTCAAAAATCAGCCGAATTCGCGCTGGGTGTGTGAATCCGGCCGAGAAAATAAAAACAAAATGAAGCGTGGGCTCTCGCGCTTCGTTTTCCTAAAGCACCCGGAGGGCCAGGTCCCGGGGGCAATGTATAATTATATAGCGGGGGCCCGCGGGGGCCCCCCCAAGCCCCGGGGACCGCCACCTCCCCGGGGCTATCATTACTTCAGGGGGGCCTCGAGGGCCCCCAAGCCCTGGGGACCACCACCTCCCCGGGGCTACAAGATTGAAATGTGGGGGGGCACGCGGGCCCCCCGCAGCCCCGGGGACATCCACCTCCCCGGGGCGACTCATAAAATCAAAGTGTGGGGGGGCTTGAGCCCCCCCACACTGCCCCGGGGACCACCACCTCCCCGGGGCACTGTTTATTTAAATATGGGGGTCCATTGCTGACCCCCGGGCCCCGGGGACCACCACCTCCCCGGGGCTTTAAACAGTTGGGAGGGGGGCCGCGCAGCCCCCCTCCTGGAGCCCTCGATGGCCCTGGGGACCGTCACCCCCCAGGGCTGGCTCCTGCAATGTCCCGGGGTGCCCACCCCCAGGACATTGCTGTTTGCTATGGCAGGGCGGGAGTACGGCTCCCGCCCTGTCACAGCAAACTCCTGCTTTGCTTCGTTGAAGCGAGAGCAGGAAACCTGCTCTCGCTTCAACGAAGCAAAGCAGAATTGCTTTTGGGCAAGAGGAGCTGCATGTCAGCAGCTCCCCTTGCCCAAAAGCAATGCCGGCTCCCGCAGGAGGCAGGGCGCCAGCTGGGACTGTGGGGGCATTGGGGCTCCCCCCACGGTCCCCAACGTATGGCCAGGCCCCGGGGGTGGGGTCCCCGGGGCCATAATTGGCCCAGGGGAGGGTGGCCACGCGGCCCCTCTCCTCAAAAAAAGGAGGGTAAATAACTTTTAAAACGAGGCCGGGCCCCGGGGGATGGGTTCCCCGGGGCCAGAAGTGGCCCAGGGGAGGGGGCCACACGGCCCCCCTCTCGGGAAAAATACATTTAAAAAAAAAATTAAAACGAGGCCAGGCCCCGGGGGATGGGGTTCCCGGGGCCAATAGTGGCCCAGGGAAGGGAGGCCACGCGGCCCCCTTCCTTTTTTTTTTTTTAAAAGAAAAAAATGCTCATGCCCTGGGGGATGGGGTCCCCAGGGCCCAAAAAATACTAAAAGAAGGAGGGTGGGGGCGTGGCCAAGCCGGCGGCCTAGATGGCCGCTTGGTAGAGAAGCTCCGGGGATTGCCCAGGCCCATCCGACATTTCCCCCGAGCAAAGCGGCTCATTCCGTGCTGACAGCGGCGCAGCGTGAAGAGAAGGAGGTGCTGCACGCCGGGGACTGTTTGCGGATCACGGATCAGCCTCCGTCTGGAAGTTAGAGCGCTCCGGGCAAGACCGGGGTGGAGCCCGAGTCGCGGTGCCCGGAGCTGCGGCGGACTGGCGCACGGACGTGACTCGGAGAGGAAGCGGTGGCGTACACGGAACCCAGCGCTGGTGTGGTGAGTCGGAATTGCCCCGGTGTTGCTCTTGGCCCCCCCGCCTGCTCATATCCCCGCGCCCAAACTGCCTGATAGTCGGCCCGGCCCCGCGACCCCCATTTTGTAAGTGCTGCCGTGCGTGAGGACAGGGCCCGCATGCTGCAGTGACCGGGGGCTCGGGCGGCGGCTGGGTACTGCGGAGGCGGGGAGAGGGAGACTCGCTGAGCACAGGGCAGGCGGAGTGAAAGTGCGGCCCGCCCGAACACGCAACTACTTGCTGCCACACGATGCCCTGACGACTTCTAGCCCGCAGCAGGCCTGGGCCTGCAATTGCACCCTGTTCATGTGAGGCGCCTCCGGGACATGCACAGCGCCACGGAATGAGTAATTACACTGATGAGCCAATGACAGTTCAATGCCAGGAATAACCTCAATGTCTGCCCTTACACCATCAGCTCCGCCCCCTGCAAACCTTCCAGAGGCTCTTGTGAGGGAGCGCGCTCGGCTATGATCCACGCTAGCTCCACTGCATAAAACTACGCCTGGAGGACGCCATTTTGTATCCCTGCGCTCGGCTAAGACAGCCATAAGCAAGCCACCATATAGAAGATAAGTAGCAACCCACAGTGCATGACCACAGTATTTGTCGCGCTACTGGGGCCTGTTGGTAATTGCTCCGGCCGACACGGCACCACTACTGGCGCCATTGATGAGGTATGGGACGGAAGGATCCCAAACAGAGAACCCTTCCATTTGAGAAAGTGGCGGAAAACACCTCCCTGCATCCCTCTGAAATGGCCGATAACACGCATACCATGGAGCACTCTGCAAGCTCCGAATCAACTGTCGCTTCTCTGCTGCAGGAAATGAGGGCTGGATTCAAGGCTCTTGACTCTCGCTTTGACACCTTAGATAAGAACATTGCAGACATGGGGGCCAAAATACAAGTGCACGATCGGCGGCTGGACGTTGCGGAGGCCCGCATATCAGACATCGAAGACGGGACCGCGCAGTCCCTTAAGAGGCTGGAACGAGCGGAACGATTGCTAAAGGAGGTAGCTATCAAAAATGAAGATTTGGAAGCCCGAAGCCGCCGCAATAACATCCGCATTATGGGAGTTCCGGAGACGACAGCCACGGGCCGGATGGATCAATTCGTGGAGAAGTTGCTCACTGAACTGTTTGGCGGAGAAGTTTTCACGCCTGGCTTTGTGGTAGAAAGGGCCCACAGATCACTAGGCCCCAGACCCAATCCCGGCCTCCCCCCCAGACCCATAATAGCGCGCCTTCTTAATTTTAGAGACCGAGACACTGCACTAAGGCTAGCGAGGGAACGCGGAGAGGTGGCCTGGCAGGGGTCGAAATTGTCCTTTTATCCTGATTTCACGGCTATGGTACAGGAAGCCCGTCGGAAGTTCAATGGAGTGAAGGCCACACTACGGAATCTAGGTCTCAAATATGGCATGCTCTACCCGGCAAGACTGAGGGTGGATGTGGGTGGCAGGTCCCGTATCTTCGACACACCAACTGAGGCGCAGGAATTCTTCCGGACACACAGGCAGAAAAACATACCGGCCATGGCGGGCGGATCTCTATCCGCCCCGCCACACAGCGTCTCAGATGATAGTGCAGAGCTCTTTTCTAATCCTGGCACTGGTTGATACAATTATTTGCTTTAAATGTACTTATGTATTCCACTGGGGGAAAGTTTATTGTATTATTCGTTGCTCTTACACTTGGGTTTGTCCTACCCCGTGCTGCCACCCCCCATGGTGTATCCGTTTAGTTGGTTCATTTCCACCGTGGGGCTTTTTGTTGATGCTATGTTGGCTCAGCAGATGGTTCCTTTGTATGACAGGTTCGAGTATTCACTGTGGGTTGGCCTCCTTTGGGTTGGAAGGCACCTGGGTGGGGGGAGGAGGGCGAGGAAGGGAAAGGTACATTTCAATTGTCTGTTTTCACACCTTAATTCAACGTTGTTAGATATATTCGATGTTCATTGCAGTTCCGACAGGACAAGATACACACTTTCCCCTGATGACACGGTTAGGTAATATCGTTGGCCCCTCTGCGCTAACCTTGATGTCCTGGAACGTCAGAGGTCTCAACGATAATCGCAAGCGTAGGCAGGTGCTGCATTATTTACTCTGGCACAACATAGACATAGCATACCTGCAGGAGACGCATTTGCCCCCCTCCTTCGCACAGCGCTTTGGCACTAGTTGGGGCGCCCATAGGTTCTTTGCCAATTACAGCAGCTACGCCAGGGGCACCGCTATCCTGGTACACAAAAGAGTCCCCTTCAGCCTCAGTGAGGTCCTTAGTGACCCAGATGGTAGATACATTATAGTTGTTGGTTCTCTGTGTGGCCACAGAACTGCACTGATTAACGGCTATGCCCCGAATGTAGATGCACCCGAATTTTTCCACACAATGAGCGCTCAACTTGCAAAATATGCGCTTCTGAAGATGCTATTGGGTGGGGACCTTAACTTATTACTTGACCCAGTGTTGGACAGTACTTCCTGTGCCCCGGATTCCAAACCGCGGGCGCGGCGAGCCCTGAAAGACCTCTGCGATCAATGCACCCTGGTTGATATCTGGCGGAGCCGCAACCCCACGTTGACTGAGTACACTCACTATTCTGGCTAACATAACACCTGGACCAGGATTGACTATTGGCTGCTATCCCCCGACGTCATTGACTGGTTTGATTCCCATAGGACACTCCCTCGAACATACTCTGATCACTCCCCAATAGTACTACACTTGAAACTCCCACGACCGGAGAGATACGAAAGGCAGTGGCGCTTCCCAGGCAGAGCACTGCAAGATGAAGTATTCAAGGCAGAGGTGCGAGAAGCGATAGAAGACTATTTTGTACTTAATACTGGTTCGGTTGACACTAGAGCCGTGCTATGGGAGGGCTTTAAAGCCGTTATTAGAGGGCTCTGTATTGCTAAGCACGCCGGTGTGCTCAAAGATCTCCACAACACGATGACCCGTATTGAACGGGATATCGCCGAGTTAGATTCCCAATCCTCGGTGTCCCCGACCCCCGACTATCAGGCAGCAAGGCTCTCTCTTCTGTCCGAGTACAGAGACACTGCGGACCGGGAAATATTGTATTTGGGGAAATACCACACGGCTCGGCGTTATGGGGAGGGAGAAAGACCGGGGAGGGTGCTGGCACAAATGCTGAGGCCACCGTATTGTAAATCATACATTACCGAGCTACATTCAGCTACAGGCGACACGCTTAACACTACATCCACTATCCGGGATGAATTCTTAGACTATTATTCTACCCTCTATACCTCTAGGACGGGGCCTGATAACACTGCCCGGACGGATTATCTCGAAGAAATCGCATTAGTGTATTTGGAGAAGTATATGCAAGACTTCATGGCGGAACCAATATCAGTAGAGGACATAACACTTGCCATTGACACCATCCGGCGCTCCGCCGCCCCAGGGTTGGACGGTTTCACAGGAGATTTTTATAAGGAGTTCAAGGATCTTTTGGCCCCGCAGCTCATTGAAGTTTATGCGGAAGCATTAGAAAAGCAGATACTCCCCCCCCACGTTCCGGGAGGCAGTAATAATTCTCCTCCCCAAGCCCGGCAAAGACCATAGACAATGCGGCTCTTATCGCCCGTTATCATTACTCAACCTAGACTACAAAATGTTGGCGAAAGCCTTGGCTAACAGACTGTCTCAATTAATGGAGTACATTATCTCCCCGGCACAGTCGGGCTTTGTCCCGCATCGGTCTACTTCCCTGAACCTACGCACACTGTTCGCGGTGCTGCACAGAATACAACCAGACATCCCTGCGGCCGCTATATTATTAGACACAGAAAAAGCGTTCGACTCCTTGGAGTGGCCCTTTCTCCTTGAAGTGATGAGATGCATGGGCTTACCGTTTGGCTTCATCGCCACAGTAGCTCTATTGTACAACAGCCCAGTGGCGCGACTCCGTTTGAATGGCACCCTTTCCAGACCCTTTAAGCTATCTCGTGGGACTCGACAAGGCTGTCCCTTGTCCCCACTCCTGTTTATCTTAGCGATGGACCCACTGATCAGGCATTTTCAGGAACGTCACATGCACCGAGGGTTGCAGCTCAACACTGGTCCCCTTCTGGTTTCCCTCTATGCCGATGACACCATCCTATATGTCCGAGAGCCACAGATTAATCTTGCGCCCCTCATAAGGGAAATCATTCGCTTTGGTAGTTTCTCGGGGCTGGGCATAAACTGGCATAAGTCCATCATATTTCCATTAACTACAGGCACGACACAATGGGAGTGTGAATTCCCCCTCGAATGGTGCCATGACTCGGTAAAATGCCTCGGGATACACATCCACCGCGAGACCACTCACATTATTCGTTTAAACTACGGCCAGGCCGTTCACAAACTAGAGGAACAGATTGGTAAATGGCTGAGGTTACCATTGTCATTAGCGGGTCGGGTGGCAATTCTGAAAATGGTAGTCCTTCCCAAATTTTTATATCTTTTTAATAACATTCCTATTCCACTTACGGACGTCTTTTTTCGCACACTGCGTTCGCACCTGGTCCGGTTGGTATGGGGAGGGAGACAACCATGCATTCGCTGGTCAATCCTAACGCTACCGTATGACAGAGGGGGGTATAGTGTCCCGGACTTACAACTGTATTATTTAGTGGCACAATGTCGGTATGCCCACGCTTGGTACCACCCAGATGCACGTATACCGTTTCTCCGACCAGAAGCGGACCTTGTACTCCCGGACAAACTATCCGCGGTACTCCCTGGAGGATTTCCTCGAGACAGATGTGACATACAGACAGTTTCCAACACCTCCTGGGCTTGGGGAAAATTGAGGAAATTCACTGGCGCTGCGCATCTATATTCTTCCTCTCTTCCCCTGCCAAACGCTAGATGGTTCACACTCACTGAAGAGGGCCTGGTGCAGCGCACACTGACTACACTAGACATTAACAAAATGAGTGATCTATTCCCCGAGGGGCATGTTTTCTCCATAGATGAGGACGCTAGGTTGGCAGGTTGTGGTTTCATGACGCGCTTCATCATGGCCCGTGTAAGGTCGGCTCTGCGGGCCACATTTCCCACATTCCATATCGAGCCGGACTCATTTCCCCCACTTACATTAGTTATAGAGAACCCCGACGGGGCCCGACTAATTTCCCAAATGTACAAAGCTAGCATTGCGATGAAACCAATATGTGACACCAAACTTCGTCAAGCCTGGGAGGCAGATATTGGGGGGCCAATAACGGACGACCAATGGGCAAAGTGCTGGGGGCCACTAAAGAAATCTCCCTCAATAGTAGACAAACTGCTTCACTTTAAGTTTCTGCGCCGTGCCTACTTTACTCCTACTATGGCACACAGGATAGACGCCACCAGGTCCCATTCATGTTTGAAATGCGCCGCACCACATGCCGATTTCATACATTTAGCTTGGTCTTGCCCCCGATTGCAGGCTTACTGGATGGGCGTACACACGACCCTGGGGAAAATAATCAACATCCCTCTTAATCCTGTACCTGAGATTGCGCTGTTAGGATACACAGTGCAGATCCCCCAAAAAATCAGGAAATTGGCCTCCTTAGGACTACTTTTGGCCAAAAGAGAGGTTGCCATGCATTGGGGCCGGAAAACTGCTCCCAAATTGCAGGACTGGTTACAAAGTCTCGCATATTGCAATATTAATGCCGAATGTTATGCCAGCTTGATGCCATTGACATCCCGCCCCAGAGATATATGGAGTCCGTTCAGGAACTATGTTGCTGCTCATAAACAAGCTTCAGACACACAGATAGAAAAAGGCATTGTACCGAAGGGAGTGGGATGAACGGGTGGATGTTATATAATGTGGCCGGATTGGTCCAGTGTTCGGTATGAAGTGCCTATGTGGGGGTTGGGGAGGTCGGGTCGGGGGAGGTGTGGCGATGGAAACTACGCAGCAGGGGTGTAGAGTTGGGCTAAACGCAAGTTCTATATTATGGGATAAGTGTAGTAGGAGACTATGTTATTAATAATGCCATGATTACGACTGCCATTGAACTATTAGGTGTGAGATTTAGAATTGGTATATTGCCTGTTTGTGATGATATGTACACGATGTCTAAATGATCGGAAAATAAAGTATAAAAAAATAAATAAAAATAAAAAGAAGGGGGGTCACGCAGCCCCCCTTCTAAAAATATTTAAAAAAAAGAAAAGCCAGCATCTTGCCGGAGGCCTTGCCCCCTCCCTGCACCACTCTGCAAACGCGCCCCCTGGCATGTTCTAAGTTGGGGGATTAAGTCCCCTTCATTCCTGAGGGTCCCTAGGGGCCAACTAGCCCACCAGGTGCCTCCAGTAAGCCCCACACAGTGGGATTGCTGAGAGGTGGTCCGAGGCCACGCCCCTTTTTACACCACTCTGCAAACGCGCCTCTTGGCGCACTGTTGGTGGGGCAAAAAGGTCCTCTTGTGTCCTGAGGCCCTCAGGACACAAGTGGACTTCATCCCCCGAGCTGCAGTGCGCCAGGAGCTGCGTTTGCAGAGTGCTGTAAAAAGGGGGCGTGCCCTTTGAGCACTCTCAGCAAACCAGCTGTATGGGGCTTACTGGAGGTAACAGGAGGGCTAGTTGGCCCCCAGGGACCCTCAGGAGGAAAGGGGACTTCATCCCCCAACCAAGAGCGCGCCAGGAGGCTCGTTTGCAGTGTGGTGGAGAAAGAGGGCATGGCCTGTGTCCACCTCTCAGCAATCCCGCTGTGTGGGGCTTACTGGAGGTAAGAGGTAGGCTAGTTGGCCCCTAAGGACCCCCAGCAGCGAAGGGGACTTCAATCCCCATCCAAGAGCGTGCCAGGGAGCGCGTTTGCAGAGTGGTGGGCAAAGGGGGCGTGGCCTGCTATGAGAACTTAGCAATCCTGCTGTGTGGGACTTACTGGAGGTAATAGGAGGGGTAGTTGGACCCAAGGATGTTCTTGGGGGCCAACTACCCCTCTTGTTACCTCCAGTAAGTCCCACACAGTGGGATTGCTAAGACGTCTTCGGAGGCCATGTCCCCCTTTCTCCACCACTCTGCAAACGCGCCTCCTGGCAGACTACGGGATGGGGGATGAAGTCCAATTTACTCCTGAGGGACTTTGGGGGCCAAGAAGCCCTCCTGGTACCTCCTGTAAGTCCTACGCAGCGGAATTCCTGAGCGTTGGTCAGAGGCCCAGCACCCTTTCTCCACCACTCTGCAAACACGACTACTAGTTAAAGAAGTGTTTGCAATGTAATGGGTTTCGCATTTGCAAAAGTTAGAGCTATTGGCGTTGTAAATGTAAAAGTTTTTTACTAATGTTTTTTGGAGTGGAGTGGATGTACGTAGTGTGTAGTGGAATTATGTGGTATGTTGTGCAGTGAAATTATGTGGATAGAAAGTATGTGGTATTTAGTGTATAGGAATTATGTAGAGTGGGATTATGTGTTATGGAGAGTAATTATGAGGTTTGGCAGTCTGTGTTGTGGAGTGGTAACCTCAGGTTTAGTCTTCCTCGTTTCCATAGAAGCTCAACTATGAACTCAGTGAGACAAAAAAAGAAGGAATCACTGAGGAGCACTTGTGGACCTAGTCAGAGGTATGAGCAGGGCCACTGGAATTATGCACTGTTTGGCTGCACCAACTTTCGCACAATTATACATTTTCCGCATTAGCCACCTAATTCATCATCTGCTCCCTAATCTGCAGATTTGAACAAAAAAAGCCTTGTTTCTAGCTCAAACAGCTCAAACGTTACCAAAAGTGCAGCGACAAGTGTTACAGCGTGGTGGAAAGCCCTTTGCAAACCTAGAATGGTCACCTGTTACTTATTGCTAAATGTGGGTGTTGAATTGGGACTAATGGTGTGCAAGCCACTCGTGCTTCCTTCTGCACCTCTCTTGCCTCTTTCTGCATTTCTGTTGCTTCTTTCTGCACACTTCTTTCTTTTTCTGCACTTCTCTTGCCTCTTTCTGCAAATCTCTTCTACTTTCTGCACCTCTCTTGCCTCTTTCTGCACATCTGTTGCCTCTTTCTGCACTTCATTTGCTTCTTTCTGTACCCCTCTTGCCTCTTTCTGCACCCTTCTTCCCTCTTTCTGCACCTCTGTTCCTTCTTTCTGCACTTCTTTTGCTTCTTTCTGCACCTGTCTTGCTTCTTACTGCACTCCTCTTGCCTCTCTCTCCACCCCTCTTCCGTCTTTCTGCACATCTGTTGCTTCTTTCTGCACTTATTTTGCTTCTTTCTGCACCTCACTTGCCTCTTTCTGCACCTCTATTGCCTCTTTCTGCAGTTCTCTTGCCTCCTTCTGCACTTCACTTGCCTCTTTCTGTAACTCTCTTGCCTTTTTGTGCACCTCTCTTGCCTCTTTCTGCACCTCACTTGCTTCTTTCTGCACCCCTTTTGCCTGTTTCTGCACCCCTCTTCCCTCTTTGTGCAACTCTCTTGCCTCTTTCTACACCTCTCTTCCCTCTTTCTGCACCACTCTTGCCTCTTTCTGTACCTCTGTTCCTACTTTCACCTGTCATGTCTCTTTCTGCACCCTTCGTGCCTCTTTCAGCACCTCTGTTGCTTCTTTCTGCAGTTCTCTTCCTCTTTCTGCACCCCTCCTGTCTCTTTCTGTACCCCTCTTGCCTCATTGTGCACCTCTCCTACCCCTTTCTGCACCCCTCTTGCCTCTTTTTCCACCTCTGTTGGTTCTTTCTGCACCTCTTTTTCTTCATTCTGCACTTTACTTGCCTCTTTCTGTACCCCTCTTGCCTCTTTCTGCACCTCTGTTGGTTCTTTCTGCACTGCTCTGGCTTCTTCCTGCACCTCTGTTCAAAATGTTTGCATCCCTCTTCCCTCTTTCTGCACCTCTCTTGCCTCAGTCTGCCCACCTGTTCCCTCTTTCTGCACCCCTTTTGCCTGTTTCTGCAACTCTCTAGCCTCTTTCTGCAGTTCTCTTGCCTCCTTCTGCACCTCACTTGCCTCTTTTTGCACCTCTGTTGGTTCTTTAACACTGCTCTTGCTTCTTTCTGCACCTCTCTTGCAAATTTCTGCACCCCTCTTGCACATTTCTGCACCCCTTTTACCTGTTTCTGCACCTCTCTTGCCTCTGTCTGCACCTCTGTTCCCTCTTTCTGTACCTCTTTTGCCTGTTTCTGCAACTCTCTTGCCTCTTTCTGCAGTTCTCTTGCCTCCTTCTGCACCCCTGTTGCTTCATTCTGCACTTTCCATGCTTCTTTCTGCACCTGTCTTGCTTCTTTCTGCACCCCTGTTGTCTCTTTCTGCACTCGTCTTCCCTCTTGCTGTACCTTTCTTGCCTGTTTCTGCATCTCACTTGCCTCTTTCTGCACTTTTCTTGCTTCTTTCTACACCTCTGTTGCTTCTTTCAGCAATTCTCTTGCCTCTTTCTGCACCTCTATTGCCTCTTTCTGCACCTCTCTTGCCTCTTTCTGCACCTCACATGCTTCTTTCTGCACTTCCATGCTTCTTTCTGCACCTGTCTTGCTTCTTTCTGCACCCCTGTTGTCTCTTTATGTACCTCTTTTGCCTGTTTCTGCAACTCTCTTGCCTCTTTCTGCAGTTCTCTTGCCTCCTTCTGCACTTCTGTTGCTTCTTTCTGCACTTCTCTTGCCTCTTTCTGCACCCCTGTTGCTTCATTCTGCACTTTCCATGTTTCTTTCTGCATCTGTCTTGCTTCTTTATGCACCCCTGTTGTCTCTTTCTGCACTCTTCTTCCCTCTTTCTGTACCTTTCTTGCCTGTTTCTGCATCTCACTTGCCTCTTTCTGCACTTTTCCTGCTTCTTTCTACACCTCTGTTGCTTCTTTCAGCAATTCTCTTGCCTCTTTCTGCACTTCTCTTGCCTGTTTCTGCACCCCTCTTGCCTCTTTCTGCACCCGTCTTCCCTCTTTGTGCAACTCTCTTGCCTCTTTCTACACCTCTCTCCCTCTTTCTGCACCACTCTTGCCTCTTTTTGTACCTCTGTTGCTTCTTTCTGCACTTCTCTTGCTTCTTTCTGCACCCTTCGCGCCTCTTTCAGCACCTCTGTTGCTTCTTTTTGCACTTCTCTTCCTTCTTTCTGCACTCCTCGTGCTTCCTTCTGCACCTCTGTTGCTTCTTTCTGCACTTCTCTTGGTTCTTTCTGCACTGCTCTTGCCTCTTTCTGCATCCCTCTTGCCTCTTTGAGCACCTCTTTTGCTTCTTTCTGCACTTCTCTCTCCTCTTTCTGCACTCCTATTGCCTCTTTCTGCACCTCTTATGCTTCTTTCTGCACTTCTATTGCCTCTTTCTGCACCTCTCATGCTTCTTTCTGCAGCTGACTTGCCTCTTTCAGCACCTCTGTTGCTGTTTTCTGCAGATCTCTTGCCTCTTTCTGCACCTCACTTGCCTGTTTCAGCACCTCTGTTGGTTTTTTCTGCAGATCTCTTGCCTTTTTCTGCACCCCTCTTTTCTCTTTCTGCACTTCTCTTGCCTCTTTCTGTACCTCTGTTGCCTCTTTCTGCACTTCTCTTGCTCTTTCTGCACCCTTCGCGCCTCTTTTAGCACCTCTGTTACTTCTTTCTGCACTTCTCTTCCTTCTTTCTGTACCTCTCTTGCTTCTTTCTGCACCACACTTGCCTCTTTCAGCACCTCTGTTGCTTTTTTCTGCAGATCTCTTGCCTCTTTCTGCACCTCACTTGCCTCTTTCAGCACCTCTGTTGCTTTTTTCTGCAGATCTCTTGCCTCTTTCTGCACCCCTCTTTTCTCTTTCTGCACTTCTCTTGCCTCTTTCTGCACCCCTATTCCCTCTTTCTGCATCTTTCCTGCCTGTTTCTGCACCTCTCTTGCCTCTTTCTGTGCCTCTGTTGCCTCTTTCTGCACTTTTCTTGCCTCTTTCTGCACCCCTTTTGCCTCTTTCTGCACCTCTGTTGCTTCTTTCTGCACTTCTATTGCCTCTTTCTGCACCTCTCTTGCTTCTTTCTGCACCTCATTTGCCTCTTTCAGCACCTCTGTTTTTTTCTGCCTTTTTTCTGCCCCTTTCTGCACCTCACTTGCCTCTTTCAGCACCTCTGTTGCTTTTTTCTGCAGATCTCTTGCCTCTTTCTGCACCCCTTTTCTCTTTCTGCACCTCTCTTGCATCTATCTGCACCCCTGTTCCCTCTTACTGCACCTTTCCTGCCTGTTTTTGCACCTCTCTTGCCTCTTTCTGTACCTCTGTTGCCTCTTTCAGCACTTCCTTTGCTCTTTCTGCACCCTTCGCGCCTCTTTCAGCATCTCTGTTACTTCTTTCTTCACCTCTGTTGGTTCTTTCTGCACCCCTTTTGCCTCTTTTTGCACCGCTGTTGTTTTTTTCTGCACTGCTCTTGCTTCTTTCTGCACCTTACTTGCCTCTTTCTGCACTTTTCTTGCTTCTTTCTACACCTCTGTTGCTTCTTTCAGCAATTCTCTTGCCTCTTTCTGCACTTCTCTTCCTTCTTTCTGTACCCTTCCTGCCTCTTTCTGTACTTCTCTTGCCTCTTTGTGCACCTCTCCGACCTTTTTCTGCACTCCTCTTGCCTCTTTTTGCACCTCTCTTGGTTCATTCTGCTCTGCTCTTGCTTATTTCTGCACCTCACTTCCCTCTTTCTGCACTTCTCTTGCTTCTTTTTACACCTCTATTGCTTCTTTCAGCAATTCTCTTGCCTCTTTCTGCTCTGCTCTTCCTTCTTTCTGCACCCCTCCTGCCTCTTTCTGTACCTCTCTTGCCTCTTTGTGCACCTCTCTTGCCTCTTTCTGCACTTCACTTGCTTCTTTCTGCACCTCTCTTGCCTCTTTCGGCACCTCTGTTGCTTCTTTCTGCACTTCTCTTGCCTCTTTCTGCACCTCTGAGTTAGAGGTAGTTTTAATCCCCCTGCCTTATTATGTCCTAGGGCCTTACAGGGGAGGTATGCCAATCACAGGGGTACCCCAACCCATAGTGTACCCTAGTGTATATAGGTGTTTTCACTGTATTCTAAGTGTCTTTCAGCACAGCACTGGCTCCGGGCCAGGTTAGTCAGAGTCAGTTACCACCAGTACCAGTCAGCAAACAGTTGGGGGCACAGGATGACTTTGCAACAAGGCCTCTTTCTGCACTTCTGTTGGTTCTTTCTGCATATCTCTTGCTTCTTTCTGCACTTTTCTTTGTCTTTCTGGACTTCTGTTGCCTCTTTCTGCATTTCTCTTGCTTCTTTCTGCGCCGCCTTTCTTCCTCTTTCTGCACATGTCCTACCTCTGTAGGCATAGTTAGAAATTAGCATTTAAAAAACCTTTGAAATTCACTGAAAAAATCATAGGTTTCAGGGACGTTATAGCTAGAAATTAGCATTTAAAAAACCTTTGAAATTCACTGAAAAAACCATAGGTTTCAGGGACGTTATAGTTAGAAATTATCATTTAAAAACCTTTGAAATTCACTGAAAAAACCATAGGTTTCAGGGACGTTATAGTTAGAAATTAGCATTTTAAAAACCTTTTAAATTCACTGAAAAAATCACAGGTTTCAGGGACGATATAGCTAGTTGGACATTTCAGTCATACAAAACCAGAGAAATTCCGCCGTTATAGTTAGTTGAGCTATGTATAACTCGCGCCCCCGCAATGCACTGCTGATGACATCACATATTACATCACTCATGACATGGTCAGTGACATCACTGATGACATCACTGATGACATCTCAAATGACATCACTGATGACATCATCAACGTAATCCTCTGATGCACCTCCTCACAGCCTAATATAACCTTTGATACACCCACTATAAAATACAGACTGCCATTCTCGAAACCATAGACACACCAATACCAGTTACTACATACCCACTCATTGATCCTAGGTCTACACACACACCCACTCACTCACCCATACAGTCACTCATACATGCAGTCACTCATCAATACAGCCACTATCATATACACTCATACACCTATACAGACACACACACCACCACTCACCCATAGAGTTACTTGCACAGCTAGTTAGTCATGCAAAGAATCAATCACACTCCCATTTACTCACCTATACAGTTATACACACACCACCTCACTTATTCACACAGATACTAACACATACTTGCTCTCTTATACAATCACTGACACAAGCACACACTCATCCACACAGCCACTCTCACAATCACTCACTCTCACATATAGTCATTTATATACTCCAACACTCACATATACTGCCTTTCACATATGTAGTTACTCACCTATGTACCACTGAGACATCCATTCACTCACCAACACAGCCATACAAACACTCAGCCACCCATACAGCCCCTCACAGACGCACTCTTGAACCCATACACCCAGTGAATTACCCACTCACACATCCTTGCAGTGAGTCACACACAGCCCACCCACACAAACACTCAGGCACCCATACAGATACTCAGATAAGCAATCAATAACCCACATAGACACTCATGTAGCTACTCACCAACCCATGCAACCGCTTACACACCAACAGACAGACTGATACAGACATTCACACAGTTTAGTCACTAACCCATGCATTCAGTAAGACATATTTAATCACTCACTTATACAGTCAGTCACACACCTACTAAATCATCCATTCAGACAGTCCTACACTCACTCATTCTTCAATATACCTTGGCCTATATATATATAAAACATATTTAAACTTTACAGAAATACACAGTCACTGAATGATGTCATCAGTGATGTCATCAGTGATGTAATTTGAGATGTCATCAGTGATGTCACTGACCATGTCATGAGTGATATAATATGTGATGTCATCAGCAGTGCATTGCGGGGGCACGAGTTATACTTAGCTCAACTAACTATAACGGCCGAATTTCTCTGGTTTTGTACGACTGAAATGTCCAACTAACTATAACGTCCCTGAAACCTGTGGTTTTTTCAGCGATATATATATATACATAAATACATTCACTGAAAAAACCATAGGTTTCAGGGACGTTATAGTTAGTTGAACATTTCACTCTTACAAAACCATAGAAATTCTGCCGTTATAGTTAGTTCAGCTAACTATAACTCGCGCCCCCGCAATGCACTGCTGATGATGTCACATATTACATCATTCATGACATGGTCAGTGACATCACTGATGACATCTCAAATGACATCACTGATGACATCATCCAGTGACTGTGTGTTTCTGTAAAGTTTAAATATGTATTATGTATATGCCAAGGTGTATTGAAGAATGAGTGGGTGTATAAGTGTCTGGATGGAGGATTTAGTAGGTGCGTGACTGACTGTATAAGTGAGTGATTAAATGTGTCTTACTGAATGCATGGGTTAGTGACTAAACTCTGTGAATGTCTGTATCAGTCTGTCTGTTGTTGTGTAAGCTGCTGCATGGGTTGGTCAGTAGCTACATGAGTGTCTATATGGGTTATTGATTGGTTGCCTGAGTATTTGTATGGGAGACTGAGTGTGTGTGGGTGGGTGGGAGGTGTGTGACTCTGTGCATAGATGTGTGAGTGGTTGATTCACTGGGTGTATGTGTTCAAAAGTGCATGTGGAAGCAGATGTATGGGTGGGTGAGTGTGTGTATGGGTGTGTTGGTGAGTGAATGGATGTCTCAGTGGTACATGTCCAAGTAACTACATATGGAAAAGGCAGTGTATGTGAGAGTTGGAGTATATAAATGACTATACGTGAGAGTCAGTGATTGTGAGAGTGGCTGTATGGATGAGTGTGTACTTGTATCAGTGATTATATAAGAGAGTAAGTATGTGTTAGTATCTGTATGAATAAGTGAGGTGGTGTGTGTATAACTGTATAGGTGAGTAAATGGGAGTGTGATTGATTCTTTGCATGACTGACTAGGTGTGTGAGTAACTCCATGGATGAGTGGCAGTGTGTTAGTGTCTGTATAGGTGTATGAGTGCATATGATAGTGTTGTATTGATGAGTGACTGTATGTATGAGTGACTGTATGGGTGAATGAGTGGATGTGTGTGTAGACCTAGGAATCAGTGAGTGCGTATTTAGTAACTGGTATTGGTGTGTCGATGGTTTCGAAAATGGTAGTCTGTATTTTACAGTGGGTGTATCAAAGGTTATATTAGAGTGTGAGGAGGTGCATCAGATTTTCACGTGGATGATGTCATCAGTGATGTCATCAGTGATGTCATTTGAGATGTCATCAGTGATGTCACTGACCATGTCATGAATGATGTAATATGTGACGTCATCAGCAGTGCATTGCGGGGGCGCAAGTTATAGTTAGCTGAACTAACTATAAAGGCGGAATTTCTATGGTTTTGTAAGAGTGAAATGTCCAACTAACTATAACGTCCCTGAAACCTATGGTTTTTTCAGTGAATTTCTAAGGTTTTTTAAATGCTAATTTCTAACTATAACGTGCCTGAAACCTATGGTTTTTTCAGTGAATTTCAATGGTTTTTTAAATGCTAATTTCTAACTATAACGTCCCTGAAACCTATGGTTTTTTCAGTGAATTTCAATGGTTTTTTAAACGAAAATTTCTAATTATAATGTGCCTCAATCTTATGTTTTTTTTAGTTAATTTCTAAGGTTTTATAAATGCTAATTTCTAACTATAACATCCCTATTAAGTCCCCTTGAATCCTAAAGGTCCCTGGTGGCCAAGTAGCCCACCTGGTACCTCCAGTAAGAGCCACAGAGCTGCTTTGCAGCGAGGTGTTCCTAGGCCACGCCCCTTTTTACACCATGCTGCAAACGCGGCTTCTGGCGCACTGCTGTTCGGACGATGAAGTCCACTTGTGTCCTGAGGTCCTCAAGAGGACCTCATCGCCCCACCAGCAGTGCACCAAAAGCCGCGTTTGCAGAGTGGTGTAAAAAGGGGCGTGGCCTCAGAACACCTCTCTGCAATGTAGCTCTGTGGCGCTTACTGGAGGTACCTGGTGGGCTAGTTGGCCACCAGGGACCCTCAGGATTGAAGGGGAATTAATCCCCCAACTTAAAACGCACCAGTGGGCGCGTTTGCACAGTGGTGCAGGGAGGGGGCGGGCCTGATGTGACAAGTGTGCAAGCGCGCCCCGTGGCGTGTTTTAAGTTAGGGGATTAAGTCCCTGGAATCCTGAGGTCTCTGGGGCCAACTATCCACCAGGTACCTCCAGTAAGTGCCACAGAGCTGTGTTGCAGAGAGGTGGTCCGAGGCCATGCCCCTTTTTACACCTCTCTGCAATGCAACTCTGTGGTGCTTACTGGAGGTACCTGGTGGGCTAGTTGGCCCCCAGGGACCCTCAGGATTCAAGGGGACTCAATCCCCTAACTTAAAATGCGCCACGGGGCACCTTTCCACACTTGTCACATCAGGCCCCGCCCCTCCGTTCACCACTGTGCAAACACGCTCTGCGCGCGTTTTAAGTTGGGGATTAAGTCCCCTTGAATCCTGAGGGTTCCTGAGGTCTACTAGCCCACCAGGTACCTCCAGTAAGCGCCACAGAGCTGCGTTGCAGAGAGGTGTAAAAAGGGGCGTGGCCTCGGACCACCTCTCTGAAACGCAGCCCTGTGGCGCTTACTGGAGGTACCTGGTGGGCTAGTTGGACCCCAGGGACCCTCAGAATTCCAGGGGACTTAATCCCTTAACTTAAAACACGCCAGGGGGCGCATTTGCACACTTGTCACATCAGGCCCCGCCCCCTCCCTGCACCACTGTGCAAATGTGCTCCCTGGCGCGTTTTAAGTTGGTGGATTAAGTCCCTTGAATCCTGAGGGTCCCTGGGGTCCAACTAGCCACTAGGTACCTCCAGTAAGTGCCATGAGCTGCGTTGCAGAGGTGTAAAAGGGGCATGGCCTCGGACCACCTCTCTTCAACGCAGCCCTGTGGCGCTTACTGGAGGTACCTGGTGGGCTAGATAGCCCCCAGGGACTCTCAGGATTCAAGTGGAACTAATTCCCCACCTTAAAACGCACCACGGGGCGCGTTTGCACAGTGGTGCAGAGAGGGTGCGGGGCCTCCGGCGATTTGCCGGTTCCTTTTCTTTGCTTTCTAAAAAAAAAAAATTGGGACGGGGGCTGCGTGGCCCCCCCTTCCTTGGGCCACTTTTGGCCCCGGGGACCCCATCCCCCGGGGCCTGGCAGCCTGTTTTTTTTCAAAATTATGCGGAGGGGGACCGCGTGGCCTCCCTCCAAAGGCCAATTATGGCCCAGGGACCCCATCCCCCAGGGCCGGCCTGCCGTTTTTTTTTTTCCTTAGGGAGGGGGGCCATGTGGCCCCCCTCCCAGGCCACTTCTGGCCCGGGGGACCCCATCCCCCGGGGCCTGGCCTCTCCGTTGGGGACCGTGGGGGGAGCCCCAATTCCCCCACGGTCCCGCCGGCTCCCCACCACCTGAGGGAGCCGGCATTGCTTTTCCACACGGGGAGCTGCTAACATGCAGCTCCCCTTGTGGAAAAGCAATCTGGTTTGGATTTTAGAGCGAGAGCAGAAACCTGCTCTCGCTTCAAAATCCAAACCAGTGTTTGCTATGACAGGGCGGGAGCCGCACGGCTCCCGCCTCTGCCATAGCAAACAGCAGTGTCCCGGGGGTGGGCACCCCGGGACACTGCAGGAGCTGGCCCTGGGGGGTGGCAGTCCCCAGGGCCATCGAGGGCTCCAGGAGGGGGGCCGCGTGGCCCCCCTCCCAACGTGTTTGAAGCCCTGGGGAGGTGGTGGTCCCCGGGGCTTGGGGGTCCATAACGGACCCCCAAATTTAAATATACAGTGCCCTGGGGAGGTGTTGGTCCCCGGGGCGTGTGGGCGGGCTCGTGCCCTCCCCACACATTTGTTTATTATTTTTAACCTGAGCCCCAGGGAAGAGGCGGTCCCCGGAGCTGCGGGGGGTGCCGCGTGCCCCCTGCGTTAAATTTAAAAAGTCCTGGGTAGGTGGTGGTCCCTTGGGCGTGTGTGGGGGATTGAGCCCCCCCCACACATTTGTTTTTTAAATAAATTAAGAGCCCCGGGGAGGTGGTGGTCCCCGGGGCTGCGGGGGGGCTGCGTGCCTCCCCCGCAACTCATAAATGAAGCCCCGGGGAGGTGGCGGTCCCCGGGGCAGCGTGGCGGGATTGGGACCCCCACACATTTTTTTCAGTGCCCCCAGGACCTGGCCCACCCGGGGGCTTAAATACAACGAAGCGCGGGAGTCCGCGCTTTGTTTTTTTTTTTAATTTCGGCCGGATTCGCAACCCCAGCGCGAATTCGGCCGATTTTTAAAAAAAAAAATGTAAGTGCTTTTTTGGCCCTGGGGGTCCTTGTGGGATCCCCTGAGCAGGCCTAGGGGGTCAGGGTGTTTCTACCCTGCCCCCTTTTCTTGTTTTTTAATGTTTTTTCTACTGTTTTCTTGTGACTCGGTTCTACCGAGTCACAAGATGGCTGCCAACACTTCCTGGTTTGGAGTGTTGGCAGCCAATTGGAATGAAGCTCGTGGTCGGGAGGGTTCGCGAACCCACAACTGCCCCAGATATCGAAACTTTTTCTTTCTTTAATTTCTCAGGAACTACTGAATGGATTTACACCATTTAACAACAAGCATTGGCATAGCCAATAGGTCTCGCCTTTGGGACCTTATAAGTGTTTAGCCATGCAACAGTTGATGTTGTTGCACCAAGGATATTGTGCTGGATAACTAAACACTTATAAGGTCCCAAAGGCGAGACCTATTGGCTATGCCAATGCTTGTTTGGTACTGGGATGTAAATGAAGTGTGGCGCGCATCTCAAACACAAATCTGGCATTCTGTCTCCACCATTCCTAATTGGACATAATAATACTTAAGGTGAGACGGTACGGTCGCGCTAAAGAACACATACAGGGAAACACCCTGTGCTAGCCTTTCGGCGGCAAGGAACCTAACAGTTAATTATTCCGAAGGAATGGTATTATTGATGCCGGGAAGGCTCCAGGAAGTGAATCCTCTTAGTGCGTTATCCTGTGCAATAATAAGTGGTGCTCCCTGCAGAAAGGAAGCAGGCCCATCTGTCTCGGGGGTCAAGAAGCCCTCGGCTGTCATTTGCCTCACATCAAGGGACAGGTCGAAAATGACTATCCCGAACTAAACAATGACCGCTTCCGGGAGCATCCAGAACGTCAAACAGTACGGAAAGCACACACAGCCAGCGGCGAGGCCCATTCTGAGAAAAATGTCTGACAAAGGAATCACCTCGCGGGCAGTCGCAGTAACCAGATTTATCTCAAAATGCACTGGGGACTGTACAGAACCCGAAAACAGCTACGTCGAAATACGCCACAAAAAAACAGCCAGACACTCGGTGGTTGTTAACCAGCAGTCGATTAAGAAACTAAAATACACCAACTGAATAAAGCAAACTTGCAAGTATGTGGAAAAAAATCTAAATATCGTGGCGGCTAAGGGCAACATTAAGAAATATTTTATGTCCTGTTGAAAGCATATGTAAAATTAAAAAATAGATTGCGCAGCACTAACTTGTATGATAAACTCTAAGTGTGGATGGAAAATGTTGCTACACAAGCAAAAGAACGAAGAGTGTGCAGAAAGGTCATAGACCTACTGTCCAGTGTTCCGGTCCCACAAATGTTAGCTCACGCTTTTCATTTTGAGCAGCCAATAGTCCCTTTTAAAAACACACAGATGGAGGTGACTGTCAGGATTTATCTGAAAGACATCTGGAGTGTTGGTCACATACAGCCATGTGAGTGTGTCCCTTCAAGCCCACTCTGGCAGCCAATCGAGTTGTCCGATGTGATCGTGGGGGATGTGGTGCAAGTGTTTTTTTCCTTACTCATTAGGGCCTCTGGCAGTTTTCGTCATTTTCAAGCACTTTGGTGAGGTTCCTGGGGGCTGCTGTCTTTTATTGTATTAACCAAATGTTAGACGCAGCAAATGGTCTGAGCATTCAAGGCGAAATGGTCTTTAGATAAGGGTCTTGGCGAGCAGGGGAAGGCATGCATATAAGGATGAGACCTGGTCTAGAAGCCTCAACTGGCGACCGCCGATCTAGGAGCCAGAGACCTGTTCTAATCCCAGCTCCCATGCTTGAGCAATACATTGTTTGATCTTTGGCAATTCACCACGTCTTCTTGTCCGAGTTCTAATATTTGTCAAAACGTAAACCTATCCAGAACAGGAAGAAATCCAGAATTAAGCGCCATATTAAAAACTGAACTATTCTGTTCAGCCTGGAAGTGCCTAACCAGGCAAGGTACATAATCTGTGAGTGAAGAGAAGGCACAGCAGACTTAAAAGGACTGACTGGTGCTTATTTGCGAGTCAATTATTATGTTTTAAAATACTGAATGCTGGTTAGGTATCCTTTAAAAAAGGCAATTTGTATTTACGTCAATTACTCGAAAACAACAGCAAGGCAGCCTACTCTCAATATATTTCTAGTGGCAGCTGGCTCAGGGAGGCTCAGTTGGAAATCGCACTGCACATGAACACATGCAAGGTCTCCTCCTGATCCCGAGTTACAGCTCAGGGAACTCAAACGTGCGTCCAGCTCCCGTTCTGACATTTCGACCGAAGCCCTTCGACTGACGGATCTCTTCTATGTTTAACGCCACCAAACAAACAAATGCGCCCACCATTATTGCTGATTAGGAGCAGCCTGCCACTAAATTTATAAAAGCGACCACCTGTTGTAAACGACAAAGCTGTTAACCCCTTCGCTGCTAGGCCTTCCCCCCCCCTGTACTAAGCCTTTTTTTGGCTATTTGGGGTAGTGCACACTTAGGCCCCTGTAACTTTTTGACCACATAAGGTATCCACGCCAAATTTGCGTCCTTTTCTTCCAACATCATGGGGATTCTAAAGGTACCCAGGGTTTGTGGATTCCCCTGGAGGGGGTCCCAGAAATTAGCCAAAATACAGCAAAATGTTGGGGTTTTGGGGAAAATGGGAAAAAGGGCTGCAAATGAAAGCGTCTGAGTTTTTCCCTGCAAATGGTATCAAAAAGGGTTTGTGGGGCTGAAATCACCATTTTCCCATCTTTTAGGGAATGACAGACTTTTGTCAGAAAACCAACATTGTTTACACAGTTTTGGCATTTTTCTGGGACATAGCCTATTTTTGCTATTTTTTGTGCTTTCAACCTCCTTCCAGTTAATGGTAGAAATGGGTATGAAAGCAATAATGGATCCTGGAAAGCTATACATTTTAGAAAAGTAGACAAACTTCTGAATTCAGCAAGGGGTCATTTGTGTAGATCCATCAAGGTTTCTTTATAGAAACTTACAGTTAAATATAGGAAAAATTGAAAATTAGTTGACAAAAACAGCCTTTTGTGTCAACGTTTTCACCTGTAACTTCTTTTAATTATGACAATATACCGTTACATCCGCTGGACCTTACTGGTTGTGGGGATATATAGGACTTGTAGGTTCACCAAGAACCCGATGAACCCAGAGTCAAAAACTGAGCAGCAATTTGCAATGGCTTTTTATTATGTACCGGGTATATAGCAATTATTGTGGGAAAATGTATACATGGAAAAATCGGTATCAAAGACACCTATGTATTTCTGAAATGGGAACAAATTATAGAGTTTAGAAACAGTAGATATTTGCACATTTTCGAAATTGGGAATACTCATACTAGCATGAGAATTATCGGTCATTTTTCAAAATGACTTCTTTTTTACACAATGTCTTTCATTTGGAAGGCAGAAATGCATCTAAAGTCAATAGGTAATAACAGTTGCTTTACAAATCTGAATTACCCTAAGTCTCCCGATAAAAATGGTACCTCACTTGTGTGGGTAGGCATAGTGCCCACGACAGGAAATGGCTCAAAACCCAACGTGAACACACCACATTTTCACAATGAAAAGTTACCCTTTTTTTGCAAAGTGCCTAGCTGTAGTTTTTGAACCCTAGCTCTGCTCTGGCACCTAGGAAACCTAGCAAACCTATACATTTTTGAAAACTAGACACCCAGGGGAATCCAGGATGGGGTGAGTTGACTGCCTCCCGCCAGGTTCTGTTACCCAGAATCCCTTGCAAACCTAAAACATTGTCAAAAAAAACACATTTTCCCCACATTTCTGTGGTTGAAAGTTCTGGAATCTGCGTGGATCCACAAATTTCCACACACCCCGCGTTCCCCAAAGTCTCCCGAGAAAAATGGTACCTCACTTGTGTGGGTCGGCCTAGTGCCCGCGGCAGAAAATGGCGAAAAACGCAACGTGGACACACCTCAATTTCGCAGTGAAAAATGACCCTTTTTTGGCAAAGTGCCTAGCTGTAGTTTTTGAACCCTAGCACTGCCGGCACTTAGGGAAACCTAGCAAACCTATACATTTTTGAAACCTAGACACCCAGGGAATCCAGGATGGGGTGACTTGACTGCCTCCCACCAGGTTCTGTTACCCAGAATCCCTTGCAAACCTAAAGAAATGTAAAAAAAAACACATTTTCCCCACATTTCTGTGGTGGAAAGTTCTGGAATCTGCGTGGATCCACAAATTTCCACCCACCCCGCGTTCCCCAAAGTCTTCCGAGAAAAATGATACCTCACTTGTGTGGGTCCGCCTAGTGCCCGCGGCAGGAAACGGCGCAAAACGCAACGTGGACACACCTCAATTTCGCAGTGAAAAATGACCCTTTTTTGGCAAAGTGCCTAGCTGTAGTTTTTGAACCCTAGCTCTGCCGGCACCTAGGGAAACCTAGCAAACCTATACATTTTTGAAAACTAGACACCAGGGGAATCCAGGATGGGGTGACTTGACTGCCTCCCACCAGGTTCTGTTACCCAGAATCCCTTGCAAACCTAAACAATTGTCAAAAAATCCACATTTTCCCCACATTTCTGTGGTGGAAAGTTCTGGAATCTGCATGGATCCACAAATTTCCACCCACCCCGCGTTCCCCAAAGTCTTCCAAGAAAAATGGTACCTCACTTGTGTGGGTCGGCCTAGTGCCCGTGACAGGAAACGGCGCAAAACGCAACGTGGTCACACCTCAATTTCGCAGTGAAAAATGACCCTTTTTTGGCAAAGTGCCTAGCTGTAGTTTTTAACCCTAGCTCTGCCGGCACCTAGGGAAACCTGGCAAACCTATACATTTTTTAAAACTAGACACCCAGGGGAATCCAGGATGGGGTGACTTGACTGCCTCCCACCAGGTTCTGTTACCCAGAATCCCTTGCAAACCTAAACAATTGTCCAAAAAAACGCATTTTCCCCACATTTCTGTGGTGGAAAGTTCTGGAATCTGTGTGGATCCACAAATTTCCACCCACCCCGCGTTCCCCAAAGTCTTCCAAGAAAACTGGTACCTCACTTGTGTGGGTCGGCCTAGTGCCCGCGACAGGAAACAGCGCAAAACGCAACGTGGTCACACCTCAATTTCGCAGTGAAAAATGACCCTTTTTTGGCAAAGTGCCTAGCTGTAGTTTTTTAACCCTAGCTCTGCTGGCACCTAGGGAAACCTAGCAAACCTATACATTTTTGAAATGTAGACACCCAGGGGAATCCAGGATGGGGTGACTTGACTGCCTCCCACCAGGTTCTGTTACCCAGAATCCCTTGCAAACCTAAAGAAATGTAAAAAAAAAAACATTTTCCCCACATTTCTGTGGTGGAAAGTTCTGGAATCTGCGTGGATCCACAAATTTCCACGCACCCCGCGTGCCCCAAAGTCTTCCGAGAAAAATGGTACCTCACTTGTGTGGGTCGGCCTAGTGCCCGCGACAGGAAACGGCACAAAACGCAACGTGGTCACACCTCAATTTCACAGTAAAAAATGACCCTTTTTTGGCAAAGTGCCTAGCTGTAGTTTTTGAACCCTAGCTCTGCCGGCACCTAGGGAAACCTAGCAAACCTATACATTTTTGAAACCTAGACACCCAGGGGAATCCAGGATGGGGAGACTTGACTGCCTCCCACCAGGTTCTGTTACCCAGAATCCCTTGCAAACCTAAACAATTGTCCAAAAACGCATTTTCCCCACATTTCTGTGGTGGAAAGTTCTGGAATCTGTGTGGATCCACAAATTTCCACCCACCCCGCGTTCCCCAAAGTCTTCCGAGAAAAATGGTACCTTACTTGTGTGGGTCGGCCTAGTGCCCGCGACAGGAAACGGCGCAAAACGCAACGTGGTCACACCTCAATTTCGCAGTGAAAAATGACCCTTTTTTGGCAAAGTGCCTAGCTGTAGTTTTTTAACCCTAGCTCTGCTGGCACCTAGGGAAACCTAGCAAACCTATACATTTTTGAAAACTAGACACCCAGGGAATTCCAGGATGGGGTAACTTGACTGCCTCCCACCAGGTTCTGATACCCAGAATCCCTTGCAAACCTAAACAATTGTCAAAAAAAACACATTTTCCCCACATTTCTGTGGCGGAAAGTTCTGGAATCTGCGTGGATCCACAAATTTCCACCCACCCCGCGTTCCCCAAAGTCTTCCGAGAAAAATCGTACCTCACTTGTGTGGGTCGGCCTAGTGCCCGCGACAGAAAACGGCACAAAACGCAACGTGGACACACCTCAATTTCGCAGTGAAAAATGACTCCTTTTTGGCAAAGTGCCTAGCTGTAGTTTTTGAACCATAGCTCTGCCGGCACCTAGGGAAACCTAGCAAACCTATACATTTTTGAAAACTAGACACCCAGGGGAATCCAGGATGGGGTGACTTGACTGCCTCCCACCAGGTTCTGTTACCCAGAATCCCTTGCAAACCTAAAAAATTGTCAAAAAAAACACATTTTCCCCACATTTCTGTGGCGGAAAGTTCTGGAATCTGCATGGATCCACAAATTTCCACCCACCCCGCGTTCCCCAAAGTCTTCCGAGAACAATCGTACCTCACTTGTGTGGGTCGGCCTAGTGCCCGTGACAGGAAACGGTGCAAAACGCAACGTGGACACACCTCAATTTCGCAGTGAAAAATGACCCTTTTTTGGCAAAGTGCCTAGCTGTAGTTTTTGAACCATAGCTCTGCCGGCACCTAGGGAAACCAAGCAAACCTATACATTTTTTAAACCTAGACACCCAGGGGAATCCAGGATGGGGTGACTTGACTGCCTCCCACCAGGTTCTGTTACCCAGAATCCCTTGCAAACCTAAAGAAATGTAAAAGAAAACACATTTTCCCCACATTTCTGTGGTGGAAAGTTCTGGAATCTGCGTGGATCCACAAATTTCCACCCACCCCGCGTTCCCCAAAGTCTTCCGAGAAAAATGGTACCTCACTTGTGTGGGTCCGCCTAGTGCCCGCGGCAGGAAACGGCGCAAAACGCAACGTGGACACACCTCAATTTCGCAGTGAAAAATGACCCTTTTTTGGCAAAGTGCCTAGCTGTAGTTTTTTAACCCTAGCTCTGCCGGCACCTAGGGAAACCTGGCAAACCTATACATTTTTTAAAACTAGACACCCAGGGGAATCCAGGATGGGGTGACTTGACTGCCTCCCACCAGGTTCTGTTACCCAGAATCCCTTGCAAACCTAAAGAAATGTAAAAAAAACCGCATTTTACCCACTTTTTATGTGGTGGAAAGTTCTGGAATCTGCGAGGATCCACAAATTTCCACCCACCCTGCGTGCCCCAAAGTCTTCCGAGACAAATGGTACCTCACTTGTGTGGGTCGGCCTAGTGCCCGCGACAGGAAACGGCACAAAACGCAACGTGGTCACACCTCAATTTCACAGTAAAAAATGACCCTTTTTTGGCAAAGTGCCTAGCTGTAGTTTTTGAACCCTAGCTCTGCCGGCACCTAGGGAAACCTAGCAAACCTATACATTTTTGAAACCTAGACACCCAGGGGAATCCAGGATGGGGTGACTTGACTGCCTCCCACCAGGTTCTGTTACCCAGAATCCCTTGCAAACCTAAACAATTGTCCAAAAAAACGCATTTTCCCCACATTTCTGTGGTGGAAAGTTCTGGAATCTGTGTGGATCCACAAATTTCCACCCACCCCGCGTTCCCCAAAGTCTTCTGAGAAAACTGGTACCTCACTTGTGTGGGTCGGCCTAGTGCCCGCGACAGGAAACGGCACAAAACGCAACGTGGTCACACCTCAATTTCACAGTGAAAAATGACCCTTTTTTGGCAAAGTGCCTAGCTGTAGTTTTTTAACCCTAGCTCTGCTGGCACCTAGGGAAACCTAGTAAACCTATACATTTTTGAAACGTAGACACCCAGGGGAATCCAGGATGGGGTGACTTGACTGCCTCCCACCAGGTTCTGTTACCCAGAATCCCTTGCAAACCTAAAGAAATGTAAAAAAAAAAACATTTTCCCCACATTTCTGTGGTGGAAAGTTCTGGAATCTGTGTGGATCCACAAATTTCCACCCACCCCGCGTTCCCCAAAGTCTTCTGAGAAAAATCGTACCTCACTTGTGTGGGTCGGCCTAGTGCCCGCGACAGGAAACGGCGCAAAACGCAACGTGGTCACACCTCAATTTCGCAGTGAAAAATGACCCTTTTTTGGCAAAGTGCCTAGCTGTAGTTTTTTAACCCTACCTCTGCTGGCACCTAGGGAAACCTAGCAAACCTATACATTTTTTAAACCTAGACACCCAGGGGAATCCAGGATGGGGTGACTTGACTGCCTCCCACCAGGTTCTGTTACCCAGAATCCCTTGCAAACCTAATGAAATGTAAAAGAAAACACATTTTCCCCACATTTCTGTGGTGGAAAGTTCTGGAATCTGCGTGGATCCACAAATTTCCACCCACCCCGCGTTCCCCAAAGTCTTCCGAGAAAAATGGTACCTCACTTGTGTGGGTCCGCCTAGTGCCCGCGGCAGGAAACGGCGCAAAACGCAACGTGGACACACCTCAATTTCGCAGTGAAAAATGACCCTTTTTTGGCAAAGTGCCTAGCTGTAGTTTTTGAACCCTAGCTCTGCCGGCACCTAGGAAACCTAGCAAACCTATACATTTTTGAAAACTAGACACCCAGGGGAATCCAGGATGGGGTGACTTGACTGCCTCCCACCAGGTTCTGTTACCCAGAATCCCTTGCAAACCTAAACAATTGTCAAAAATCCACATTTTCCCCACATTTCTGTGGTGGAAAGTTCTGGAATCTGCGTGGATCCACAAATTTCCACCCACCCCGCGTTCCCCAAAGTCTTCCAAGAAAAATGGTACCTCACTTGTGTGGGTCGGCCTAGTGCCCGCGACAGGAAACGGCGCAAAACGCAACGTGGTACACACCTCAATTTCGCAGTGAAAAATGACCCTTTTTTGGCAAAGTGCCTAGCTGTAGTTTTTGAACCCTAGCTCTGCCGGCACCTAGGGAAACCTGGCAAACCTATACATTTTTTAAAACTAGACACCCACGGGAATCCAGGATGGGGTGACTTGACTGCCTCCCACCAGGTTCTGTTACCCAGAATCCCTTGCAAACCTAAAGAAATGTAAAATAAAACCGCATTTTCCCCACTTTTTATGTGGTGGAAAGTTCTGGAATCTGCGTGGATCCACAAATTTCCACCCACCCCGCGTGCCCCAAAGTCTTCCGAGAAAAATGGTACCTCACTTTTGTGGGTCGGCCTAGTGCCTGCGACAGGAAACGGCACAAAACGCAACGTGGTCACACCTCAATTTCACAGTAAAAAATGACCCTTTTTTGGCAAAGTGCCTAGCTGTAGTTTTTGAACCCTAGCTCTGCCAGCACCTAGGGAAACCTAGCAAACCTATACATTTTTGAAACCTAGACACCCAGGGGAATCCAGGATGGGGTGACTTGACTGCCTCCCACCAGGTTCTGTTACCCAGAATCCCTTGCAAACCTAAACAATTGTCCAAAAAAACGCATTTTCCCCACATTTCTGTGGTGGAAAGTTCTGGAATCTGTGTGGATCCACAAATTTCCACCCACCCCGCGTTCCCCAAAGTCTTCCGAGAAAAATGGTACCTCACTTGTGTGGGTCGGCCTAGTGCCCGCGACAGGAAACGGCGCAAAACGCAACGTGGTCACACCTCAATTTCGCAGTGAAAAATGACCCTTTTTTGGCAAAGTGCCTAGCTGTAGTTTTTTAACCCTAGCTCTGCTGGTACCTAGGGAAACCTAGCAAACCTATACATTTTTGAAAACTAGACACCCAGGGAATTCCAGGATGGGGTGACTTGACTGCCTCCCACCAGGTTCTGTTACCCAGAATCCCTTGCAAACCTAAAAAATTGTCCAAAAAAACACATTTTCCCCATATTTCTGTGGCGGAAAGTTCTGGAATCTGCGTGGATCCACAAATTTACACCTACCTCGCGTTCCCCAAAGTGTTCCGAGAAAAATGGTACCTCACTTGTGTGGGTCGGCCTAGTGCCCGTGACAGGAAACGGTGCAAAACGCAACGTGGACACACCTCAATTTCGCAGTGAAAAATGACCCTTTTTTTTGCAAAGTGCCTAGCTGTAGTTTTTGAACCATAGCTCTGCCGGCACCTCGGGAAACCTAGCAAACCTATACATTTTTGAAACCTAGACACCCAGGGGAATCCAGGATGGGGTGACTTGACTGCCTCCCACCAGGTTCTGTTACCCAGAATCCCTTGCAAACCTAAAGAAATGTAAAAAAAAAACACATTTTCCCCACATTTCTGTGGTGGAAAGTTCTGGAATCTGCGTGGATGCACAAATTTCCACCCACCCCGCGTTCCCCAAAGTCTTCCGAGAAAAATGGTACCTCACTTGTGTGGGTCGGCCTAGTGCCCGCGGCAGGAAACGGCGCAAAACGCAACGTGGACACACCTCAATTTCGCAGTGAAAAATTACCCTTTTTTGGCAAAGTGCCTAGCTGTAGTTTTTGAACCCTAGCTCTGCCGGCACCTAGGGAAACCTAGCAAACCTATACATTTTTGAAAACTAGACACCCAGGGGAATCCAGGATGGGGTGACTTGACTGCCTCCCACCAGGTTCTGTTACCCAGAATCCCTTGCAAACCTAAACAATTGTCAAAAAATCCACATTTTCCCCACATTTCTGTGGTGGAAAGTTCTGGAATCTGCGTGGATCCACAAATTTCCAAACACCCCGCATTCCCCAAAGTCTTCCGAGAAAAATGGTACCTCACTTGTGTGGGTCGGCCTAGTGCCCGCAGCAGGAAACGGCGCAAAACGCAACGTGGGCACACCTCAATTTCGCAGTGAAAAATAACCCTTTTTTGGCAAAGTGCCTAGCTGTAGTTTTTGAACCATAGCTCTGCCGGCACCTAGGGAAACCTAGCAAACCTATACATTTTTGAAAACTAGACACCCAGGGGAATCCAGGATGGGGTGACTTGACTGCCTCCCACCAGGTTATGTTACCCAGAATCCCTTGCAAACCTAAAAAATTGTCAAAAAATCCACATTTCTGTGGTGGAAAGTTCTGGAATCTGCGTGGATCCACAAATTTCCACCCACCCCGCGTTCCCCAAAGTCTTCCGAGAAAAATGGTATCTCACTTGTGTGGGTCGGCCTAGTGCCCGCGGCAGGAAACGGCGCAAAGCGCAACGTGGACACACCTTCAATTTCGCAGTGAAAAATGACCCTTTTTTGGCAAAGTGCCTAGCTGTAGTTTTTGACCCATAGCTCTGCCGGCACCTAGGGAAACCTAGCAAACCTATACATTTTTGAAAACTAGACACCCAGGGGAATCCAGGATGGGGTGACTTGACTGCCTCCCACCAGGTTCTGTTACCCAGAATCCCTTGCAAACCTAAACAATTGTCAAAAAATCCACATTTTCCCCACATTTCTGTGGTGGAAAGTTCTGGAATCTGCGTGGATCCACAAATTTCCACCCACCCCGCGTTCCCCCAAAGTCTTCTGAGAAAAATGGTACCTCACTTGCGTGGGTGGGTCATGGACCCGCGACAGGCAAGGGCCCAAAAGCTATTGAGGCGACATCAAAACTACCTATCACAAACCAACCTGGTTTTGCATGGGGGGTCCCATGAGTTTTGGCCCGGGGCTCGGCAGCCATCTAGGGAAACCTATCTAACCCACACATTTCTGGAAACTAGACACCTGGGGAGTCCAGCGAGGTATGGCTTGCGTGGGTCCCCCATCATTCTCCTACCCAGAATCCCCTGCAAACCTCAAATTCCCGCAGAAAAATTTACTTTTTCCTCACATTTCTGTGGTGGAAGTTCTGGAATCTGCGTGGATCCACAAATTTCCTCCCACCCAGCGTTCCCCTCAGGTCTCCCGATAAAATGGGACCTCACTTGCGTGGGTGGGTCAGGACCCGCGACAGGCAAGGGCCTAAAGCTATTGAGGCAACATCAAAATTACCTATCACAAACCAACCTGGTTTTGCATAGGGGTCCCATGACTTTGGCCCGGGGCTCGGCAGCCATCTAGGAAATCTACCAACCCACACATTTCTGGAAACCAGACACCTGGGGAGTCCAGCGAGGCATGGCTTGCATGGGTCCCCATCATTCTCCTACCCAGAATCCCTGCAAACCTCAAATTTCACAGAAAATTTACTTTTCCTCACATTTCGTGGTGGAGTTCTGGAATCTGCGTGATCCACAACTCTCCCATCCAGCGTTCCCCCAGGTCTCCCGATAAAATGGGACCTCACTTGCGTGGGTGGGCCAAGACCCGCGACAGGTAAGGGCCCAAAGCTATTGAGGCGACTATCAGAATTACCTATCACAATCTAACCCGGCCTTGCATGGGGTCCCATGACTTTAGTCCGGCCGGCAGCCATCTAGGAAACCTACCTAACTCCATACATTTCTGAAACTAGACACTGGGAGTCCAGCGGTATGGTTTGCGTGCATACCCCATCATTCTCCTACCCAGAATCTCTGCAAACCTCAATTTTCGCCAAAATTCACTTTTTTCTCAAATTTCTGTGTGGGAAAGTTCTGAATCTGCGTGACATAACATTTCTCACCACGTCTCTCAGGTCTCCCAACATAATCGGCTCCTCACTTGTGTAGGATAGTGGCTGCAACAGGAATGGCTCAATCGCACTGTGAGACTTGAAATAACTATAGTGAAACTACCTGGTTTTGAGCGGGCACCTGAGATTTGTCACGGCTCGGCGTAATCTTGGGAAGTACCAAACCCAACATTTCTGAAAACTAGACTCGGGAGGCCAATGATGGCAGGTTGTGTATCCCAACGTTTGCTCACCCAGAATGCCATGCAAACCTCATTTAGCTGAAACCATATCTCCACATATTTTGTGGAATCATGCGTAGCGGGCACAAATGTCCTACCACCCAGCGTTCCTCTTTTTCTCCCAAGTAAGATGATACCTCACTTGTGTGGGTGGGCCAAAGGCCTGTGGCTAGGAAGAGCCCAAAACATAGGGATTTAGAGTAAAGCACCGAGAATTCTAAGTGCTACATTTTTTTAAAAATACGTTTTTAGCCAATTCTGCTTTGGACACCCACACAAGTGAGGTATCATTTTACTCGGGAGAACAAGGGGAACGCTGGGTGGTAGGACATTTGTGCCGGCACGGTGATTCCACACAAAGATATGTGGAAAATGTGTTTTTTCAGCTAAATTTGAGGTTTGCATGGCATTCTGGGTAGGAAAACGTTGGGGGATCCACGCAAGCCATACCTCATTGGACTCCCCGGGTGTCTAGTTTTCAGAAATGTTTGGGTTTGGTACTTTTCCCAAGATGGCCACCGAGCCCGGGGCCAAAATCTCAGGTGCCCCCCCCCAATACCAGGTAGTTTTGCGATAGGTAATTTTGAAGTCTCCACAGTACGATTTGGGCCATTTCCTGTTGCAGCCACTATGCCTACCCACACAAGTGAGGTACCATTTTTATTGGGAGACCTGGGGGAACGCTGGGTGGGAGGAAATTTGTGGATCCACGCAGATTCCAGAACTGTCCCACACAGAAATTTGAGAAAAAAGTGAATTTTTTGGCGAAATTTGAGGTTTGCAGGGGATTCTGGGTAGGAGAATGATGGGGGACCCACGCAAGCCATACCTCGCTGGACTCCCCTGGGTGTCTAGTTTCCAGAAATGTGTGGGTTAGGTAGGTTTCCCTAGAGGGATGCCGAGCCCCAGGACAAAAACTCATGGGAACCACCATGCAAAACCAGGTTGGTTTGTGATAGGTAATTTTGATGTCGTCTCAATAGCTTTTGGGCCCTTGCCTGTCGCGGGTCCTTGACCCACCCACGCAAGTGAGGTACCATTTTTATCGGGAGACCTGGGGGAACGCTGGGTGGGAGGAAATTTGTGGCTCCACGCAGATTCCAGAACTTTCCCACACAGAAATTTGAGAAAAAAGTGAATTTTTCGGCGAAATTTGAAGTTTGCAGGGGATTCTGGGTAGGAGAATGATGGGGGACCCACGCAAGCCATACCTCGCTGGACTCCCCGGGGTGTCTAGTTTGCAGAAATGTGTGGGTTAGGTAGGTTTCCCTAGATGGCTGCCGAGCCCCGGGCCAAAAACTCATGGGACCCCCCATGCAAAACCAGGTTGGTTTGTGATAGGTAATTTTGATGTCGCCTCAATAGGTTTTGGGCCCTTGCCTGTCGCGGGTCCTTGACCCACCCACGCAAGTGAGGTACCATTTTTATCGGGAGACCTGGGGGAACGCTGGGTGGGAGGAAATTTGTGGATCCACGCAGATTCCAGAACTTTCCCACACAGAAATGTGAGAAAAAAGTGGATTTTTCAGCAAAATTTGTGGTTTGCAGGGGATTCTGGGTAGGAGAATGATGGGGGACCCACGCAAGCCATACCTCGCTGGACTCCCCCGGGTGTCTAGTTTCCAGAAATGTGTGGGTTAGGTAGGTTTCCCTAGATGGCCGCCGAGCCCCGGACCAAAAACTCATGGGACCCCCCATGCAAAACCAGGTTGGTTTGTGATAGGTAATTTTGATGTCACATCAATAGGTTTTGGGCCCTTCCCTGCCGTGGGTACTTGGCCCACTCATACAAGTGAGGTACCATTTCTATTGGGATACTTGGAGAAATGCTGGGGGGTTGGAAATTTGTTGTTACTTTCTGCAGTGTGAAAATTTGGGCACAATAATGCAAGGAAAATATCACAGTCACATTTTGAGGTTTGCAGGACATTGTGGGTAAGATAACTTGTTGGGATCCACAAGAGAGACATCACCATGCACTCCCATGGGTGTTTAGTTTACGACAAAAACTACAGTTGTTAGGTTATTCTTAAATGAAATGTACAGCTTGGCAGAGAGATAAAACAGACAAAGATTACTGCACAGCCATCTATTCCTCAAGCACACACACATACTGGTTGGATTTGGCACGAGGGCGAGTGATGGTTCAGTATATAAAATTGTATTAACAAGAGATTTCACAAAAATGAAATGCACTGTCAATAATTGAATGGACAAAAAACTGAACCAGTGACTCGCAGCTCGTGAGCTGTAAAGCCACTTCAAGGCACCAACCGCTTTACAGGCCATTCACACACCTTTCATACATGATACACATAAGACCATTCACACCACCAGGCACAAAACCAACACATTACAACATTCACAAAAAAGGACAAGGTACAACCTGCTTGACAAAAACAGAAAAGACACATTTTTATGCACAACCACCTATTCCTCAAGCACACATACATACTGGTTGGATTTGGCACGAGGGTGAGTGATGGTTCAGTATATACAGGGGGGGAGGCATTGCCATAATCTTCAAAATACAACTTTCATGCTCCATGACCCCTACAGCTGACATAGCGGGCGCTGAAAGTTTGGGATTTCACGTCAGGCTGTCAGCGAAACAATCTGTGTCAGGCATCTTGATTTACAGACCTCCGGGTCCTGCGGGTCAGTTCCTCGACTCCATCAGTAATGCTGTCTCTTCCCTGTCATCAATTTTAAACACTGCCTAGTTTTAGGTGATTTTAACATCCATATGGATAATCCCACTGATCAGGAGTCTAGTAGATTACGCGACTCACTAGCTCCTTTTAAAATGTCACCGTCCGTCCACTTAGCGACGCACGAGAAAGGACATATTCTGGACCAGATCTTTTCCACAGATACACTAGTGACCTCAGCTCCAGTCCCGCTAGTATGGTCCGACCACGCCATGATCGATTTTATGATTAAGAAGATGCCTAATTCCAGTAACACCCAGGGAAGACCACTTTCACGCAGTTTCAGACCTTTTTATCAAATCACAGCTGAGGCTCTTACCACGGCCCTCAGTAAACACCCAATCCCCTTCCTTGGGAGGGTGGAGGAGGATGCGGAAGGTCTAGACAATTGGCTCCAATTGCGAGCCGACGAGCTCGCTCCTCCCTCTGTGCGTTCCGCTAAGGCCCCGTGTGCTTCTGCACCATGGTTTACGGCCGCTCTCAGGAAGAGTAAGAGTGACTGTAAACGCCTGGAGAGAACCTGGCGGAAAAACTTTGACCTCTCTGATAAAACAACATATAAATTGGCACTAAAAGCGCATTATAAGAAAGTTTTAGAAGAGAAAAAAAAAATGTTGGCCTCCAAAATTGCCCAGGCTGCTAACCATAGTAAAGAAATTTTCAAAACAGTCAAGGAGTTTCTTTCTCCAAACGCAGTGGTAACACCATTTACTCCGACTGAGGAATGGACGGACGAGCCATTTAGCCTCCTATTTCCATGAGAAGATAAAAACTATCCAAGACACTTTCTCTTTGCTGCCCATGATTGAGGGTGAGTTTCGAGCGTTCCTCACCCCACCTATGCAGCTACGGAGCCCGCTTCTCATGCAGTTCCCCCCTATAACCTTGGACAACTCTTTGGAAATTATGAAGGCCCTCAAATCGGACTCTCCATCCGACCCATACCCAGCCAAGACTCTGGTGTCACTAGCCGAGGTAATTAACCCTGCGCTAAATCGGATTCTCAATACATCCTTGGAGACCGGGATTGTTCCGGACAGGTGGAAGAACGCCAAAATACTTCCCTGCTAAAAAACCAAGAGCAGACCCAGAGTCAGCCTCTAATTATAGGCCTATATCCTTGCTCCCCTTTTCTCGAAGGTCTTGGAAAAATATGTCAATGGGGTCATTACCACTTATGCTGAAGCCAATCAAGTTTTCCACCAGTCAGTCCGGTTTCAGGTCAAATTTCAGCACGGAAACCGCGCTTCTTGAGCTCTCGGAGACCATTAAAGAGACCCTAGACCAGGGAGGGAAGGCTGTGCTGATACTCTTGGACTTATCAGCGGCCTTCGATACCGTGCCCCATGATTTGCTCCTTCGGAGGCTTCAAGAATGTGGCTGCGGGGGAATGGTACTACGATGGTTTGCCTCGTTTCTGGACAATCGCCAGCAAACGGTTTGGTCCCCTCCTTTCGTAGCACCCATCCCCCCCCTCAAGGTGGGGGTTCCGCAGGGCTCAATCCTTAGTCCCACACTTTTTAACTTGTATATGTCCCCCTTGGTGCTTCTGGCTGAAGCCCATGGAGCGAAAATTGTATCTTATGCGGATGATACGCAACTGCTCTTCACCTGCAACAAGAAGTCAGACTTCAGAGGAGAGGCAATAAATGCCTGCCTCTCTGAGGTGTTTTCCTAGTTCCAACTTCACCAACTTAAGTGTAATCCCGCAAAATCGGAAATTATACTTTTCGGCCTCCCATTAGACAATGTGTGGCAGAATTGGTGGCCACAGGACATGTCCCCCCCAGCACCTCGGTTAAGACTGTTAAAAATGTGGGAGTCAGGATGGAGGATAATCTATCCATGAACTCCCAAATACAATCCGTGGTGGGCTCATGTTTTGGAGTGCTTAAAATGCTTAGACAGGTCCTGCCCCTTTTGCCGTTAACACATAGACAAACGGTGGTCCAGGCGTTAGTCCTATCCAGGTTGGACTACATCAATAGCCTTTACCTAGGAATCCCCGATTACATGCTGACTCGATTACAGGTGGTTCAGAATGCTGCGGCAAGGGCTGTTTTTATGCTAGGGCCCAGAACTAGGATGTCCGCCCACTTGAAATCCATGCACTGGCTACCGATCCGCAAGAGGATTATGTTTAAAGCCATGGTTCTAACATTTAAATCCCTTCATGGGATGGGGGCCCCCTACCTCAGGAAGAGATTTCAATTCTATTCCCCGCGTCTTGCTCTAAGGTCGGCTGCACTTCAGTTGGCTCGCATCCCTAAATCTTCCCATGCTCGCATTGGGGGCCGCTCTTTCCAGGTGCAAGCAGCACGACTCTGGAATAGTCTCCCCTGGCACTTAGGCAGATGCAGGATCTTCTCCTTTTAGAAAGTCATTGAAGACCTGGCTTTTTCAGCAATAGTGTGACTTATGCAAGATAGTGCCCACGGTTAGCCCCACCCAGAATCTGTAGCGCCGGGACACTCTATTGAGTAGCCGTGCGCTTTATAAGTCCCTAATAACATAACATAACATAACATATTAACCAGAGATTTCACAAAAATGAAATGCACTGTTAATTGAAAGGACGAGAAACTGAACCATTGACTCACAGCTCGTGAGCTGTAAAGCCACGACAAGGCACCAACCTCTTTACAGGCCATTCATACACCTTTCATACGTGTGACACATACAAAACCATTCACAACGCCAGCCGCGGGCCCAGCACATTACAACACTCACACCAGCAGACAGCGCCATTCAAGGACCCATCACTTTCACACGCCCACATTCCTGACACAGCAACCACACCAGCTCACGGATTGCGTTGAGTGGCGTTTATTAGCAGTGTGTGTAGTGACCAGCAGCTAGTCACTACTCACACACCGCCAGCCAAGCGCCAGTCCACGTACACCGCCAGTCCACGCACACCGCCAGCCAAGCGCCAGTCCACACACACCGCCAGCCAAGCGCCAGTCCACGCACACCGCCAGCCAAGCGCCAGTCCACACACACTGCCAGCCAAGCGCCAGTCCACGCATACCGCCAGCCAAGCGCCAGTCCACGCACACCGCCAGCCAAACGCCAGTCCACGCACACCGCCAGCCAAGCGCCAGTCCAAACACACCGCCAGCCAAGCGCCAGTACAAACACACCGCCAGCCAAGCGCCAGTCCACGCACACCGCCAGCCAAGCGCCAATCCAAACACACCGCCAGCCAAACGCCAGACCACGCACGCCGCCAGACAAGCGCCACTCCACGCACACCGCCATCACATTTAGGATTTTTTTAAATATAAATAAGAAAACACAAACAAATTGCAAATAGATACAAATCTACTAACACAAAATCTGAAACTCAATACACTACACAAATGCCAACCTTGAAACTGAACCAAAAATATTAAACAATAGAGGCCAGGCAGTTCACTTTACCACTCATGGATGCTCCCAAAAATTATTTTGCGTGTGGTACATTCTAAAACAAGCAGGCACACACAGCCCAGGGTTAGAAGGACACTCGGGCAGTACATACGAGTCTCCTTCTGCATACCTCTTCGCCAACAGACTCTACATCTCCTACTGGGAAAGTCTTTTGAGGGTGTGGGAGGAATGTGATCAGGAAAGTGGCGATCTTTCAATCTAGCAACATCCTCCACCACTCCAACTCTAGGAACACTTGCCTGTTCCACTAAAACAAGGCTGCCTATTACAGACTCTTGAAACTTAGCAAAAGTCATCTTTGACTCAGGACAAGAATCCTGGAACACAACAAAAGCATTAAAGGTTGCCAAGTGGAAAAGATGGATAGCCAACTTCTTGTACCAAATGTAAGCCTTACGAAGAGCAGCGTATGGTTCCAACCTCTGATCTACTCTGTCAACACCACCCATGTGCTTATTATAGTCTAAAATGCGCACAGGTTTGCGCGCTTCAGCAACCTGACCCCAAACAGTCACAGGTGCAGTGCTTTCATCATGGATGGTAGTCAGCATGTAGACATCTCTCCTGTCTGAAAACTTCACAGCTAGAAGCTCCTCGCAACGTAACGCACTGCACTGTCCCCGCACAAGCTTTTGACAAACAAGTTCTTTTGGGAAACCTTTACGGTTAGAGCGGATTGTGCCACAAGCAACAGTGTCCACTTTGGCCAATTCCCTGAACAACCGCACATCAGTGTAGAAGTTATCTACATATAAATGGTGGCCTTTGTTAAAAAATCCTCTACCAAGTTCCCACACAATTTTCTCAGTCACTCCAAAAGTGGACGGACAACCAGGGGGGTTAATCCAGGATTCCTTACCGGTGTACACCCTGAAATTAGAGACATATCCAGTCCTACTGTCATACAGCATATACAGCTTAATTCCATAGCGTGCCCTCTTACTAGGAATGTATTGCCTAAAAACCAAGCGGCCCTTGAACAACACCAAAGACTAATCCACTGCAATTTCTTTCCCTGGAGCATAGATCTCAGAAAATCGATCAACAAAGTGATCAATGACAGGCCGAATCTTAAAAAGACGGTCACATTCAGGGTGATCTCGTGGCAACGCTAAACCATTATCGACAAAATGCATCATCCGAAGCAGAAGCAAATACCTATCACGACTCATGACTGCCGGAAAAATAGCAGTTGCCATCAAGGGACTAGTAGACCAATATGAAGACATTGATGGCTTCCTTAGCAAGCCCATCAAAAAAGTTAAACCCAAGAACTTCTTCATCTCTTCCAGATTTGTGGGAGTCCACCGGGTAGCTCTAGAGTGGGGCTTAAGACTAGCACTGTTGTCCCTCAAAAACTGTTCGGCATACAAATTAGTCTGCTCAACAATCTCTGCCAAAAACACATCGTCCATAAACAACTGAAAAACATTTATCGGCAAAAAGTTTTCAGTATTCACTCTACACCCTGGAACACCAGTAAAGTCTGGCAATGCCGACTGCACCATGCCTGGGGCAACCCAGAGGTCAGCACTTTCAACGGGAAGCCTTGCAGCCCCAGGCTGCAGCCCAGATGCCTCTTGCCGCACTATACCAACGGGAAGCCTTGCTGCCCCAGATGCCTCTTGCCGCACTACACCAACGGGAAGCCTTGCAGCCGCAGGCTGCAGCCCAGATGCCTCTTGCCGCACTACACCAACGGGAAGCCTTGCAGCCCCAGGCTGCAGCCCAGATGCCTCTTGCCGCACTATCGGCACATCAATCTCCTCCTCTAACACAGGCACTTCATCCGCACTAAGAGTATCTTCATCACCCGATGATTCCATGTGGAGAGAAAACTCACTGCCTGAATCGTCCCCTGCCTCTTCTGACTCAGATGCAGAGTCAGTCTCTGAACCATGGTCAGAGGAAGACTCAAAAAGCATACCAACAACCTGCTGAGCAGTAATCCTGCGGCTAGCCATTATCCTTACTAAGAAAGGAGACTGCACAAACAAGTCAACAACAACCAACACTGTGCAAAACAAGTAAGTAAAATAATGTGTGCCTTTATCACAAAGATCTATATACTCAAAAACTATACAATTCACTTACAAGAGACAGCTACACTCACCAGCACCTACTCTGCAGAGACACAGCAAAAACCAACGATATCCCACTAGAAAGAAAAAAACAAAACCAATTACTCACAAGACAACAAAATACACATCGAGCACAAATGCAAAAAGTTTTTGACACTCAAAAAACAGAAGCCAAACATACTGCTATTATTACACCATTTGCAAAAAACAAATTCATGCAGAGAAATGAAACTCATTTACATTGTACAAAAAAAAGTCTCTTACCAAACACATGCAACTACACAAACAGCAGAACCACCAGTAACGAAACCGCAACCTGGAACAGTCTAAAGAGCAAAAGCCTTCAACTAGAACAAAAAAGGAGAAATAAAGCATTACAATTGCAAATCACAAAAAATAAAACAATTAACATTATAACACGCTATGTTACTACCCAAATGGTCAATCGGCCAGATGGGCCTTCAAATAGGGCTGAGAAAAATAGGGGGTGATCTTGCCCAAGGGATCGGGTGAGGTTGTCTGCCAGGCCAATCTGCCCCCAGGTGGGGCAGAAAACAGCAGACAGAAATGTGCCCCCTTGCAAAAGTAATAAATCCCTAGTGCCTAGTAGGGTTTTCTGCCTCCCCCCTCCCGCCTAGGGCAGAAAGGCCAAAAAAAGGGGCAGATCTGTCCCCAGGAAGCAACCATGTCGCTTCCATTACTCACAAAACAAAATCCCTGGTGCCTAGTGGGGTTTCCTGCCCCCCCCCCCCGGGGGCAGAAAGGGCAAAAAAATAGGCTGATCTGCCACCAGGGGGGGCAGAATACACATATAAAAAATCTGCCCCCTGGAAGCGACCCTTGGCCAAGGGGTTGCTTCCATTTTAATTTAAAAGAAGTCCCTGGTGTCTAGTGGGGTTTTCTGCCCCCCCCCGGCAGAAAGGCAAAAAAAAACAGGCTAATCTGCAGAATACGCATACAAAAATAATATGCCCCTAGCAGCGACCCTTGCCCAAGGGGTCACTCCCATTTCATTTTTAAAATGAGTCCCTGGTGTCTAGTGGGGTTTTCTGCCCCCTCTTGGGGGCAGAAAGGCCCAATAAAATTGCCGATCTGCCCCCAGGGGGGGCAGAATACACATTAAAAAAAAAATTGCCCCCTGGAAGCAACCCTTGCCCAAGGGGTTGCTTCCATTTTTATTTAAAATAATTCCCTGGTGTCTAGTGGGGGTTTAAGGCCAAAAAACAGGAATTCCCATTACAAAATAAAATGGCCCCCTGGAAGTGACCCTTGCCCAAGGGGTCACTTCCATCACAATTTAAATAAATGCCCTGGTGTCTAGTGGGGGTTTCCAGAAAGGCCAAAAAAACGGGGCGATCTGCCCCCAGGGGGGGCAAAATATCCAAACTAAGAAAATTGCCCCCCTGGAAGCGACCCTTGCCCAAGGGGTCGCTTCCATTTCAATTAAAAAGGTAATCCCTGGGTCTAGTGGGCTTTTCTGCCCCCCCCCCCCGGGTCCAAAAACGTCCGAAAAAACGTCCGATCTGTCCCCAGGGGGGGCAGAAAAGTCTTAATTTGAAATGGCCCCCATAGGAAGCGACCCTTGCCCAAGGGGTCGCTTCCTTTTGCAAAAAAAAAAACATCACTGGTGTCTAGTGGGGCATTCCTGCTCCACGATCGCGACGCTGTGCGCGATCGTGAAGCAGGAATGCCCTGCATTGAGACATCAGGGGAGAGGAAATACTCTTTCCTCTCCCCCGATGCCTCAAGGCATCCTGATTTGGCCCCCCCGCCCCACCGGAGACAACAAACCTACCTCTTCCTCTGGACGTGCTGGAAAGAAATTATTTCCAGCGCGTCCAGCGCTTCCTGATGACGTCGGCGCGCGCTGTGCGCGCTGACGTCATGGGGAAGCGTGGGGGGGTCGGGGGTGGCAGCGGAAACTCTTCCGCTGCCATCCCCCTCTGTTGGGGCAAAATCGATGCCCCAGGGGGGGAGCGCCAGCGCTTCCCCCAGGGGCTGTGCTCATGACGGAGCGGTTCCGTCATAAGCACAGCCCAACCGATGCTCATGACGGAACCACTCTGTCATGAGCATCGAAGGGGTTAAGGACAAGTAACCTGAAACTGGAATGCAGCCAGCCCTCCATCTGGCACACTGCGCGCCGATGCTGCTAATTAAAAACAGATGGCACACGGCCGCGCTGCTGCTCGCTCCCGAGCACCTTAGGCCACAAGAAAGAGAAGGCGGGACATGCACTCCGCCTTTGTTAATTGCATGCTGTCTTTCTTAGAAAGACGCATGCAAAGGCCAATAGCAGGTGAAAAAGAAAGCACACGCACAAGCGTGTGTTCCAAAGTTTAAAGCCCTTACTAAAAGCCTCGCAGAGCACCGCATGCACGCTGGCTCAGGCAAGACCTAAAAAGGGCTCTTTCTGAACCAAGGGCTACCTTTTTGCCAAATTTGGTGTAATTCCGTTCAGCAGTTCGGGCTATAGCTTTGTCTAAAGTTTCCTATGGAAAATTACATGGGGAAACGTGTTTGGGACCTTCTTTCTCGGCCCCGCTAGCGAATCACCCCAAAACTTTCAAGACAGGAGCTGACCGGAGCTGATCACTAGTTTTGAAAATTTTGCGAAGATTCGTCAACCAGCGCCAAAGTTATTGGGAAAACAAAAAATGCTTTTCCTATGGAAACTAGGTCCTAACTATAACTACCTATATATATATATATATATATATATATATTATCTACTGGCGGTCGCCAGTAGATAGTTATAGTTAGGACCTTTATCCATAGGAAATCCGCAACATTCTATTTGAAATAACTCTTGCGCCGGTTGACGAATCTTCGCAAAAGCTTCCAACTTGTTGGGGCGCTCCGCTCCGCTCCTACCCTGAAAGTCTCGGGTTGATTCGTCAAGCGGGGGCCGAGAAAAAAGGGGGGTCCCAAAACGCGTTTTCTCCGTTTTCTCCATGTTAATTCCCATAGGAAATTTTAGCCACGGCTACAGCCCGAACTGCTGAACGGAATTACACCAAATTTTGCAAAAGGTAGCGCTTGGTTCAGAAAGCGACCTTTTTTTAAATGGTGAAAATCCGTACAGTAGTTGCGGAGAAATTCAAAAAATAAGAGTGAAAAAATCGATTTCCCATAGGAAAATTTATGCAAGGCTACAGCAAAAACTGCTGAACGGAATTACACCAAATTTGGCAAAAAGGTAGTGCTTGGTTCAGAAAGCACCCTTTTTAAAAATGGTGTAAATCCATTCAGTAGTTGCTAAGAAAATCCAAAATAAAAGTTTCGATATTTAGAGGCACGGAGGATCCGCGCACCCTCCCGACCACGAGCTGCATGCTAATTGGCTGTCAACACTCCAAACCAGGAAGTGTTGGCAGCCATCTTGTTCCTCGGTAGAACCGAGGGACAAGAAAAGACAAAAACAAGGGCGCAAAACGCAAAAAGGGGGCAGGGTAGAAACACCCTGACCCCCTAGCCCTGCTCAGGGGGTCCTACAAGGACCCCCAGGGCCCAAAAAAATATTTATTTATTTTAAAAATCGGCTAAAAATGCGCTGGGTGCGCGGATCCTGCCGATAAAAAAAAAAAAACGAAGCGCGGACTCCCGCGCTTCGTGGTTAATTGGCCCCCGGGTGGGCCAAGTCCCGGGGGCATGCGGGGCTTTATTATTAATTATATGGGGGGCCTCTAAGGCCCCCCCAAGCCCCAGGGACCGCCACCCCCGGGGCTTTAAACAAAATGGTGCGGGAGGGCTCTGAGCCCTCCCGCAGCCCCGGGGACCGCCACCCCCGGGGCTTCTTTTTTTAAATTAAATCACCTGTGTGGGGGGCTTCAGCCCCCCACACGCCCGGGACCGCCACCTCCCCGGGGCACTAACAAATTTAAAATGGGGATCCGTTTTGGACTCCCGAAGCCCCGGGGACCACCACCTCCCCGGGGCTTTGCAGATGTGGGGAGGGGGCCGCGCGGCCTCCCTCCTGGAGCCATTGATGGCCCTGGGGACCGCCACCCCCAGGGCCGGCTCCTGCAGTTTCCCGGGTGCTCACCCCGGGACACTGTAGTTTGCAATGACAGGACGGGAGCCTCGCGGCTCCCGTCCTGTCATAGCAAACTGCTTTGCTTCATTGAAGCGAGAGCAGGGAAACCTGCTCTCGCTTCAATGAAGCAAAGCAGATTGCTTTTCCACATGGGGAGCTGCATGTCAGCAGCTCCCCATGTGGAAAAGCAATGCCGGCTCCCGAGGGACGCGGGGAGCCGGCTGGGACCGTGGGGGATTGGGGACCCCCCCACGGTCCCCAACGGAGAGGGCCAGCCCCGGGGCAAAAGGAGGCCTGAGGAAGGGGGCCACGCAGCCCCCCTCATTAAAAAAAATAATAAAAAGAGTGGCCATGCCCCGGGGGATGGGGTCCCCGGGCCGGAATCGGCCACGGGAGGGGGGCCACGCGGCCCCCTTCCCGTTTTTTAAAAAGAAAAAAAAGGGGTAAGGCCCTGGTGGATGGGGTCCCCAGGGCCCAAAAAAAGGAAAAAGGAAGGGGGGCCACACAGCCACCCTTCGAAAAAAAAAAAAAAAAAAAAAACGATCGGGCCACAGGCCCCGCCCCCTTCCTTTACCACTCTGCAAACACGCCCCCTGGCGCGTTTGCAGAGGGGGAACGAATTCCCCTTGAATACTGGGGGTCCCTGGGGGCCAACTAGCCCACCAGGAACCTCCAGTATGCGCCAGGGGGCTGCGGTGCAGAGAGGTGTACAAAGGCCATGCCCCTTTTTACACCTCTCTGCAACGCAGCTCTGTGGCACATACTGGAGGTACCTGGTGGGCAAGTTGGACTCCAGGGACCCTCAGGATTCAAGGGGACTTAATCCCCCAACTTAAAACGCGCCACGGGGCGCGTTTGCACAGTGGTGAAGGGAGGGGCGGGGCTTCAGGTGACATGTGTGCAAACAGGCCCCTTGGCGCGTTTTAAGATGGGGAATTAAATCCTTCAATCCTGAGGGTCCCTGGGGCCAACTAGCCCACCAGGTACCTCCAGTAAGCGCCCGGAGCTGCGTTGCAGAGTGTTGTAAAAGGGGCGTGGCCTCCTGAACACCTCTCTGCAACGCAGCTCTCTGGCGCATACTGGAGGTATCTGGTGGGCCAGTTGGCCCCTAGGGACCCTCGGGATTGAGGAGGAATTAATTCTCCAACTTAAAACGCGCCACAGGGCGTGTTTGCAGACATGTCACCTCAGGCCCCACCCCCTTCCTTCACCATTGTGCAAATATTCCTCTAAAATCAGCCGAACTACGAATTCCGATTTACTCACCTGTTATCAGGAGAGACCTCAGTGCTGCATCTTTGAGCCCAGTACTGATCCTGAAAAGTAATTTTAACCGTACTTACCAGTAACTTGAATTTCCTTCCATAGGATATCATTGCCTGCTTTTTGCTGAAAAAGTTTCTGTGTCGATTTTTGAAACATACAAATATTCCTCTAAAATCAGCAGAACTACGAATTCCGATTTACTCACCTGTTATCAGGAGAGACCTCAGTGCTGCATCTTTCAGCCCAGTACAGATCCTGAAAAGTAATTCTAACCGTACTTACCAGTAACTTGAATTTCCTTCCATTGGCTAACATTGACTGGTTTCACTTGGAAATTCTTCTAAGTGTTGAGTTTTGGAACTTTATAATATTCCTCTAAAATCAGCTGAACTAATAATTCCGATTTACTCACCTGTTATCAGGAGAGAACCCAGTGCTGCATCTTTTAGCCGGGCACTGACCCTGAAAAGTTATTCTAACCGTACTTACCAGTAACTTGAATTTCCTTCCATAGGCTAACAATGACTGGTTTCACTTGGAAATTCTTCTAAGTGTGGAGTTTTGGAACTTTATAATATTCCTCTAAAATCAGCCGAACTACGAATTCCGATTTCCTCACCTGTTATCAGGAGAGAACCCAGTGCTGCATCTTTTAGCCCAGCACTGACCCTGAAAAGTAATTCTAACCGTACTTACCAGTAACTTGAATTTCCTTCCATAGGCTAACATTGACTGGTTTCACTTGGAAATTCTTCTAAGTGTGGAGTTTTGGAACTTTATAATATTCCTCTAAAATCAGCCGAACTACGAATTCCGATTTACTCACCTGTTATCAGGAGAGATCCTAGTGCTGCATCTTTTAGCCCAGCACTGACCCTGATAAGTAATTCTAACCGTACTTACCAGTAACTTGTATTTCCTTCCATTGGAATCCATTGGCTAATAGTGAATGATAGACTATTATTTTCAAATAATGTAATAAAATATGAGCAGAAAACAAGGAGGTTACAGCCTGACACTGATAATGCTTACCACCCTTGAGCTCTTGGCACTGTTTTGCCACCTCTGAGGCCAGTGTCGCAAAGGAAGTGCCTGGGGACACAAGGGATAAGCCAGGAGTCACAGCTGCGACCCCTAAATGACGTCCATGAGCACAAGCCAGCTTTGCTCCAAATCCTGATGTCAAGATTCAATCAAGGAGTAAAGTTCTTATCGACTCGTATACGTTGGCATAACATGTGTGCTTTAAACAACAGCACACATCTTACACGCCTGAATCCTGTGTGGTTGTCTAAGAATAAGAATTTGTACGAGAAAGTGTACCTAGAGTACAAATCCTAAGTTAGAGACCCCTGGCTCACATTTGTGCCAGACTGTAAGGCTGAGCCTTATGAAGAAGCCATTTTTAGGGCGAGTGACGCCAATGACGTTGTATATGGGCGACACTTGCTAAATGTGATGCTACACTATTATTTATCCTTCGTGCAATACAGCTCTGCAACTTTTCACACAGCACTTCGCTGCATGATACTAAATCTGTAAACACTGTACTTCAATATTTCCTGGGCTAATACACTTTGAAAACAGAAACATTTCTAAAATACTCATTGCTGGCATACTTTTTTGCTCCCACATGAGGGTGGTAGAATTGTAGTTCAAACATGGCTCAACATAATATTATTATTATTATTATTATTATTACTATTACCATTAGTTTAGTATTCTGTAGTATTCATGCAGCTATATGTGTCTGTGCTTGTTGATAGTTGGATAGTTTAGGTTAATGGATCAACAATATACTGTTCTACCCCAAATATTCATTTTAATTTGTTTTGGTGCCTTTACGCACATGAAACTCCAACACATTTTCATAACAAATCGTACCACTGTCCATTAAATGACTAATTTGCTATTGAAGTCTCTTGTGGACCTGCTTCAACCCACGCAGTTGTAACTCATGTTTTATCTTATTTGCCTCCTGGCACCAATTCAGGAAATCCTGCGATTATTCATTGTCTGCCCTATTACTAGGCTGCATCTATCAGCCATCTTTTTTTAAAATTGTTTACGCATTCTAGATCAAAAGCACCTTTCTTTTTCCGTCTTCATTAGTGAGTAGCACCCACTGCTTCAGATACCTGCAAGTGCTTTATAGGTCGAGCCTAAACAGCTCATGCGCTGTCTCTTGACATGCTGTATTCAGTCAGGGAGCTTACAGTCCGCCTCCAGCTTCTGATTGGCTTTTGTCAGTGTCCTTTAAAAAACGTTGCTTCTAATTGGATAATGGTTCCTGCTTGTCCCACCTTTTTTCTCAATTGTTGACTCCCATGGATCGCCCCCAGGTCTGGTCCTCTTCCACTCGTGCTATTGTATGTCCTGTCGTTGGAATTTTTTTTTTTACATTGACACCACTTCCAGTGTGGCACGCAGCGACGCCGCACTTTATCTTTAAGTATGGCGGCCGCCCTTTTCTTTTGTTCTGCATGGCATGATTCGCCCACCTCTATTTTTATGAATTTTGAAGAGACTTTAACACATCGCTGTGCCCGTTTCACGAGCGATGCGCTTTATCTACTTGTTTTTGTAGTATTGTCACTCTTCAGCACACTGTGCAACCCTGCATCATTCCACATTACTGTCTTGCCCATGTGTTGTTGTGCTTCCGACCCCCGCATTGCTCTTTCTCGCGTGTTTCTGTTTCGTTTTTTTAAAAATATAACGCAAACTCTGGCCAAGTGCCTGGGAGTGTTTTACATGAGCGCCAGTTATACATTTTTTTAGACAGAAAGAGATTAATTGATGTGCTCAGACTCCGAGGATGTTAAGTTGATGCTGGGACTCGAACCAGGTCCTCCTGTTCCAGCGTCTGCAGCCCTGACTACAAGGGCACATGCTCTTTCCCCATCACTCACCATATTCCTAATTTCGTCCACATTCTTCTCCTAGCTCTCACTGTTGTCTCAACCCGTCCTCTGACCCGCTGTCCAGTTGGTTTTCATTTGCTAACAATTTGTTGTGAGAGCCATTCATCTTTTACAGTGAGAAACGTCAGCTTTAGATTTAAGTTGGCCTTCATTATTATCACCGGATCAGGAGACGAAGATTGCACTGGTAACTAATCATTCTTTTTTTGTTGTGCTACGACTTCGCTTTACCTGTGGGCATATGTAAACATTCAAGCTTAATAAGCTGGGACAAGGTAGTTTACTCAGCGCTGCTGGTGTTAATCGTCCCCCCCCCATTATCACGTTATTTTTTAGCCTGTGTTTTTAATTGTGCTTTTCAAAAAAAACGTTTATCCTGAATTGTGCTTTTAACTTTGGACTGGTTTACATTCTGCCTACTTTGCACTTTAAAATCCGCTCACCGTGCCTTTCGCGTCCTCCTGTCTCTCCTTCTCCCCGGTCCACCGCAGCAGCTAGGCTGCTGTTTGAGTGGAGGGAGGATCTCCTTTTTTTCCTGGAAGAGGGTTCTTCACCACTTCCGCTGGGCCATCTTGGAGGTGAGACGCTCTAGTCTCCCTCAACTTCAATTAGGGATTCCGGCTATATTAGAGGCAATGGCGCCGACGTGCAGCGGATGTGCGCAGCGGGCGCGCCAATGGCGCGCCAAAGGCAAGCCCGCTTGCGCCCGTCCACGCCCGACTGGGACCAGGGGCCACCCCCCCTGCCCGTTTTAATACAAATCAACTTACTTACTCCTCAGAGCAACTCTGGAGATTAAGGGGCTCTCCTAGCAAAAATTGCCTACACTCCATTTGTCCCGTTATGGACGTTTTGAGCTGTCCACATTGTTCTTACACACCACTCCCAAATCCTAATCCCCGTCTGGCCCCTGCAACCATCTCAGTTTATAAAATGCTGTCCTTAAACTGCAGATCCTTACCCAAACACGGCACTCAAATCTCTATTCTGCTCCAAGAGGAGTGCCCCGATGTGCTGTTTCTTACTGAAACGTGGCTCAATAATGAGTCAGAACCAGACCTGGTGCAATGTCTCACACTTGGATACTATGTACTGAGGAGAGACTGGGAGCAGGGGAAGGGAGGAGGCATTGCCATTATTTTAAAAGAGTGTTTTAAATGTCGCATCGTCCCTAACATCCTACCGGATTGTGAAAACTTTTCCTTCTCCATCACGCTTTCCCCAACCCATACCTTTTCGGGCATTCTCATATACCGCCCCCCCTGGACCCCATGGACAACTGTTCAAAGTCCTACCAGAAATTGTCGCCAACCTGGCAAGCTCTCCCTCCAATTTCACTGTACTAGGGGATCTCAACTTGCATTTTGATGATCCCTCGGACTCAGTAGCGACTGAACTAATCCAGAATCTCCTAGCTATTCAGATGAAGCAAAGTGTCACTAGCCCCACCCACGAAAAAGGGCACCTCCTAGACCCCATCTTTTCCAATTGTAGGGAACTCTCAGTAGGACACCCGGTCCCAGTGCCATGGTCAGACCACTTTCAGGTCCCCTTCTCCTGGGATTTGCCATAACCCCCCTTTATCACTGGCACGACCAGTAGCTGGAAACGCTCTTGGTCCAACCTTCCGTTGGACTCATGGAAATCAGCTCTGAAAAATTCCATACCTACTTTAGATTCCTATCCCACTGTCGCGAATCACAAATTTAACCATGGGATCGATGCCTCCCTGGACCTAGTCATACCTAGGAAACACATTCATAAAAAAACTAGGAATAACCCCTCACCGTGTTACTCCCCCAAGCTGCATGAGTACAAACAAACTTGCAAGAGACTTGAGAGGAAATGGAGAAGAAACTACGATGCAACAAGTAATACAGGGACTCCATAAAAAATGATCAATCCAAAGTGAAGGATGCACAAGCATCCTACTATGAGGAAAGAATTAATTCAGTCTCAAACTCCCCACGCGAAATTTTTAAGATTGCTAAGCATCTTCTAAAACTACCTGTCAGGGATGCCCCCCTTGAGGGCTCCCACGCATAGTGTGATGACCTTGCAGAGTTCTTTTCTAATAAAACCAAGGATATTTACAATTCCTTTCCTCCTCCCACCTCCACTGTTAATCTGCCGTTCATTGAGAACTCCATGCTCGGTGAGCATTCTCTCAAGGAAATTCCCATGATGGGTATGGACACTCTAGTGAACATCTGTGCCTCAGTAAAAACCGGCACTCCCAGTGACCCGGCATCCCCTCAATTTCTAAGCAAGGCTGGGGAAGTAGTCCTCCCGGTGCTACTGAAGCTTATTAACTCCTCCATCTCGACCGGACCAGTACCGCCACTGTGGAAACACGCCATGGTGAAGGCGGTATTGAAGAAACCCAGCCTTAACCCCGACATTCTTGGAAATTACCGCCCTATCTCCCTCCTTCCTGGGTTCAGTAAAAAGCTTGAAAAGCATGTTAATTAAGTTATTTCCACCTTCCTCGAATCTCACAACATACTTCACCCCTCGCAAACTGGGTTCCGCCCCCAACATGGAACCGAAACCACGTTACTTGCAGTGGTTGAAAAGGCCAAAAAGATTATCGACCAAGGTGAATCGACAGCTATCATCCTTTTGGACCTCAGTGCCGCTTTTGACACTGTTAATTATGACATCCTGAGCCATAGGCTGAGGAATGTCGGACTATCAGGCGGTGTTATCACCTGGCTGCAGTCCTTCCTTGAGGACAGGACCTTCCAAGTCTTTGAAGGAGATAACATTTCAAAACGGATCCCACTTGGCTGCGGCATCCCTCAGGGCTCATCCCTGAGCCCGAAGCTGTTTAATATCTATATGAGCCCCCTGGCACAGATTGTCCTCCCTTTCGGGATAGAAATTGTCACCTATGCCGATGACACCCAATTAGTGGTGGCCTTAAATCACCCAGAAGACACCTCGCCCTGCCTAGGCCCCTGCCTGGAGAGAGTTGCCAAATGGATGGAATCCTCCTTCCTCAAATTGAATGGAGATAAAACGGAGCTCATGCTGCTGGGTAACTCACCCATCTTTGATATCGGATCAGCATGGCTAAGCTGTCTCGGCTCCCCGCCCACGCCCAAAAACCAGATCAAAAGTCTCGGCATGTGGCTAGATCGGTCACTTACTTTTGATCATCAGGTGATGAAACTGGCCGCATTCTGTTATGGCATCCTACGGATGCTCCGCAAAGTCCTCCCGCTCCTCCCCTTCTCAGCAAGGAGACTCATGGTCCAGGCCTTGATCCTCTCCCGCCTCAATTACGGAAACGCTCTGTATCTAGGAGCTCCAGGGGCTACCACAAACAAACTGCAAGTCGTCCAGAACTGCGCAGCACGTATGCTTCTTAGGATCACCAACAGCCACTCTGCAATACCTGCTCTGAAAACCTTGCACTGGCTCCCGATTGTGGAAAGAATAAAATTCAAGTCCTTATGTATTGCTCATAAATCCTTCTGGAAGAAAGGCCCCCCCATCCTCCGATCCATCATCTCCCCCTATCGTCCAAACAGATGCCTCCGATCATCCAGTCTCTACCTAGCCTCGGTCCCCAAAATCAATAGGATGAGAAGTGGTGGCCGGTCTTTCCATTACACTTCTGCCAAGCTCTGGAACGCTCTCCCCCTCCATTTACATTCAGAACCCAACCTTCTCTCCTTCCGTAAACTCTTGAAAACCTAGTGTTTTCAAAACCCCACCTGCTAAGCTGTTGTGATCTGTCCGGTATCTCTGCTAGCTCTGGGACACCTTCGGGTAGCCATGTGCTCTACAAATCCCCTTAACAATAACAATAACAATAACAAGCTTAAACGTTGAGAAAAATATTGTCTTTTCTTTTTTACATTGCCACAATATTTAGGGAATGCTTGTTTGATCTTTGTGGCATTCTATTAACAACTTAGTTGATATTAAGATGTCCGTGGCGCCCATCAGCTTTCTCTTGGGTGAGTTTTGTTTTGCTATCCGATTTTATGGTTAATTGAGCGCGTTTGTGCGTATATTTACGTAGCACCAAAAGCCGTCGGGCAAATGCAGCGAGGCGCTAAGTGGTCTCTGTAAATTCATCTGGGTGAAAATCTAACCACACCTTCTCAACCCGCTCTTCGGCAAAATGTGCACTCCTGAAAAACTAGTGCAGTTTGCCATAGCCTGAAAATGCTTCTCTGATGCCCTTTAGGCACTATAAGATTCAGATGCGGTTGTAGGTCTGTTTTCCAAAACAGAAAGCAAAGCATCTCCCTTAGAATTACTTCAGCTAGGCTTTAGTCAGGGATTGAAGGCTGAAGCAGCCGGTTAACTAAGACATGTGTTAAGTTGACATATCAGAAGAGGCATTAAACATGTATGTGTACTCTTGGGTAAACAGATGACACTCTCTGTTAAAACCACATACACAGATTCATTGAACCAGATGAGCTCGGCTCACCACCTTTAAGAAGTAAATGCTTTAGTTGCCCATCTTGGAACCGGTTCTAATTCAAACTTTCACACTCATCCAAAGTGTGTGATCCTGGACAAATCACTTTAACCCCCAGGTTCCCAAATCCCTTATCTGCAAACAATTGGAGAACTGGAGACGGGCAGGACTTGAGACAGCCAACCCAACTGCTTTAAGCACAATATAAAGTTGGACGGACAGTTCAAAATACATTTGGCCCCAATGCATCAGCACAGCACCTGCATCAGCACAGCACCACCTCAGCATCAGAGCAGCATCACCTCAGCACAGCACCAACTGAGCATCACTCAGCACCACCTGAGCACCAGCTCAGCACCACCTCAGCGCCAGTGCAGCACCACCACCTCAGCATGACTCGGCACCACAGCATAACTCAGCACCACCTCAGCATCACTCAGCACCACCTCAGTATCACTCAGCATCACCTCCGCACCAGCACACCACCACATCAGCACCACCTCAGTATCACTCAGCACAACCTGAATATCCTTCAGCACTACCTAAGCATCACCTCTGCACCAGCACACAACCTCAGCATCACTCAGCACCACCTCAGTCTGCCCTCGGAATCTGGCATCTGTTGATTTTCCCCTATTGTCCGTCCGCTGTGTGTGTTTATAATTAGGGCTCCCGGTTTTATGGTATTTATTTTTTCAACATTGCCGTCTGCATTTATCCATATTTTTTGCTCATTTTTTCTGTATTTGCCCATTTTTGTTTTGTGTTTTCTGTATAAATGAAACTGCAATGGGTATTTTTCCACATTTATTTAACTGATAAATGTATACTCGCATTTGAATGTCCAAAAGGTTTTAGCAGTATACAGCGCAATAGTGTTATCTGAAAACACTTTGATTGTACAATAGCATAAATAACTGTAGATCTGCACTTAATGAAGCTTAATTAGGAAATCTATTGTCTTTTTTCATCTCTCCTACCTCTCAATTTGTACACCTACTGACCTGTTACTCATGACTGACAGTAGGAAAAAAATCATTCAAAGAAGGCCTATTTTCCTTATTTTTCTGTATTTAAAAATAAATACAGACAGGAAAATAAATAGTTTTCTGTCTGTATTTATCTGTAAAAATCAGTAAAAACGGAAAACTGGGAGCCCTAGTTATAATTCAGGTACTATGTCCAAACCTCCACCCTCCTGTTGTTTATGTCTCACCCCCCACCATAACAAAAAAGCTATAACAGACAAGCATTAGACCAGGCAGGAAGAGGTTGCAAGCATTGCAAGGACAAAAAAAAACTAGAAGATATTTTTTGTTCATTTCTTTATTTAATAGGGTCATTCAGTTGTACATAATGTCTTCTTGGTTATACATAAGATAACAAAAATGCTTAACACTTTTTTAATATAACTTTTCAACATGCTGCACAGCAGCCACACTGCTCTACAACATAGCTTAAAGACATTGGCAAAGCCAATAGCTCTGGCTAAACACATATAAGGTCCCAAAGGCGAGACCTATTGGCTATGCCAATGCTTGTTCCTTATTGGTGGTAGAGAGCATGGGCAGAAGCTCATTTTGCCTGGGGCTCTTTGGATTTAGATTTTCTAGCCTCCATCCTTCTCTGTCAAACACTCACTCTAAAGAATACATAAAGGTGTCTATCAATCTTGCATTGCAGCTCATCCCGTGAAGGGAGTTACAGTAGAAGGGAAAAGAGCAAAACAGGGGTCTTTCACTTATCCGTCCAACTGTTCTCTTGCAGGGAGGAAGGCAGGTATCTTGCACTCACGTCCACTGCCCACCTTGCTTTCGAATACTTTGCAGTCTCTGCCACGAGGCTTGAAGAAACTCTGGGGTAGATTTATTAGTAAGCCTCTGTTGCTCGCACATTCACTCTTATTGGGTCTGTGGTAGGGTCCTAGCACTCCTGCCTATCTTCCTGTGTCCTGCATCGCCGGCTTTAGGGCAGTGCGACTGGTGCGGCCACACTGGGCGGTGACCTGGAGGGGGGGTGCTGACCTCAGGGGGGCGCTGTGTTTAGCAATAACATAATTTAAAAGCACCTGCTGCAGACTTCCTTGTGTGTCCAGCTTTCAGAGAGCAATAAATATGTCAAGACAAATCATGATTAATGTTTCTGCTAGAAAGAGAGATCAGAGTTTTGTCTAGTGGCAGTTCTGATTAGCCATAAAGTTGCGTAGAAGGGTAATGTTGCCTGCTGCAAAGAACAGATCTGTATTTTATGTGGATAGCTGAGTGGATTAGTAAAGCCAACCTTTACCCGCGCTTTAAAACAAATGAAATGTTTGTGAGATAGGGGCTATGGAGAAATAAGGGGCACTTTTGCCCGGTGGTACTGAGGGAATCCAAGGAGGAGGTCATGGGGGAAAGGGGGTGCAAAAAAAGATTGTAGAGTGGGCGCCACCAGCCCTTAGGCCAATTCTGGTGTCCTGTGCTACATCTAGAACCCAGTTGCTCTGTGTTAAGATTGCATTCACACGTTTCTAAGTCCTGGGACTCTCCTCAAACTACTGCCCAACCAAGCTTGACCTTTCATCTTCTATTCACACATTTCATGATTCCTTAGTGCACCCTGAAAGCAAGGAAATAAGCAAGAAAATAAAAATAAGCACACTTCACATTTCATAATTTTAACCGTGCTAAAGCTGTCTGCCCTGATCAGTGAGTGAAGAAATCTCTGCCTTATGGTTGGCACCTCGGATCGTCGAGTGGAGACCGGATCAGCTCCCTCCCCACCTCAGCCAAGGGTAAGTAGATTCTTGCAGATTAACCAGATGGTCCAAGATAAGGCAGACTACTTGTAGGTCTCTTTGAAGCCTGCACAAGTTTATTCAGCAAAACAAGGAAAGTGTGTTATTGCAGTGCAAAGCCACAACATTTCCCCTCTATTAGCTGTGAGCATATCTAACTCCTTCCTCAATTTTGATGACTTTCAATGTTTTCCTACTACATAGTTCAAGTGAGAGTACATGTAACTGAAACTGAAACACATCTGGTAGGTGCTTATCTTTATCATGAGAGGATCAAAAAACATACAAGAAATGTAAACTTACAGATGTTGAAAATAGTCGTTTGAGAATCCTCCTTAGCAGAGCCAAGCACAAGAAGGAGGCTAAATACCTCAGAGGCAAGAAAGTTGTACAGGCTACACAACCTGGGCAAAAAAATGGCATTAAATCAATCAACATGTCTACAGCTATTACAGTGATTTCAAAGAGTTTCATGTAATTTCTCACCTGAATGTATAGTGGGTGTCCTCCAGCAGTGCCTCCCAAGTTGGGGCCCGCATCCCGACTCTCACTGAGCCCAACAGGCAAGGTCATAGATCCCTGGCTTAAAGTCAAGGCATGTCCTGTTCTCTACTCCACTCTGCGTCCCAGTCATGTGTAACTTTACCTCTTCAAAATGGTTACACATGCCTCAGGTGAGGAGAGGCAACCAAACAGGATCTGCAACAGCTCTTCTCCACTTCCAACAGACGATATAATAGAACCAGGAGTACCGCTTACAACCAGCAGTCAGACTGTGCCTCAAAGGTAAAACAATAAGGGCCAGATTTACAAGAAGTGACACATCGCTGCCGCAACGCAGCGATACGTCAAAAACCAATGTGCCGCTGTGCGACAACGCAAATATCCACGGTTGCGCCATATCTACATCTTGGTGGAACGTGGCGCAAAGCGGCATCCTACGTCAGACAAACTGACGTAGGTGCCACAAAAGTGCCACAAGTCAACCTGACGCAACTGCAGAAAAAGTGACGTAAGGCAGAATCGCCCTGCAGCAGTCTCCACTGAGTGAAGTGAAAAGAAATCCCCAAAAATACGACACATCTCCCGAAAATAACCTTTTTGCGGACCATAGAGGAGTCTGCAATGGAGCAGGGAGCACACTGCAGTAGTCAGGAGAACGAACCAACCAATTTTAACAACAGTCCTGATGCATACGCAGACAGCCAGGTAAAGAGGAAGAGGAAGTCTAACTTCAGTGAAGAGGAAAATGAGATACTGATCACTGAGGTGACCAATCATCAGCTGTTTGTGAGTTCCAAGTTGCCACTATGGAAAAAGGAGGCGATATGGCAGTCAATAGTGCAGAAAATAAACTGATTCGGACAAGCGAAGAGGACAATCGCCGACAGCAAAAAGCACTGGCACGACTACAAATGCAAAACAAAGGCCAAATTAGCATTGAACCTCAAGGCAGCATTGCAGACTGGAGGAGGAAGCCCAGCAGACCAGAAGGTGTTGGATGCCCTGGAGGAGCGGGTGGCAGCTGCCATCCCGGAGGAGTTGGTGACTGGAATCCCGGGACAGGACAGCTCTTGAAAACCAACAAGAGTCATTGGGTAAGTCACAACAAGTGAAAATATGTGAGTAATGGGTCATGGTGTTGATCATAGCCAGATATGTACCTGTGCCCCAGTGTGCTGTGTGCATCTTGGTGTATTTCGTTCAGTCCCCAGTTCAATGTATCCAGAATGAAAGTAAATGACATAGGCCAACTACACATTGCACATGCCAAAACAGCTCCGTCATGTCCCTAACTGCCATGTACAAAGTACTACACCAGTCAGTTATGGATCACATTATCTGCATGCTTGACGTTTGTAGTTGATGTGTGGTTTTCCTAGATGTTGGTTATGGTTAATGTGGAATCAGGCATTTGTACAGGGGATACGAGAAGAAATTATTGATGCGTAACTTTTCTACAAGATGCGACACGTTTTGTATGTCAAAGTCCCTCTAACAAGAAAAGCATTGAAGTATGAGGTGATGCATGTTTTTTTATGTGATGCATCATGTAATGCTCATGTAAGGTTACCTTACAACATGATGCATGATATTTACTATGAGTTAGTCATTTTTGGTACAGACATTCACTTACGTCCTGGGCTATGTCCCAAATATTTATTCCTCAACACTATTATGTCATTGTTGGGGCTTTTTTACAGGCACCTTGCGCCGCTGGTGCATCATGTTGCGTGACGCACCAGCGGCCCAACCTGCGGCCCAATTTTTACAATGAGACAGAAAGCCACCCTGCGTGGCTTTACGTCTGCTTGTAAATATCACCAATTTTCACGCAACACTTTGCGTGTTAGGGGTGTGACATGGGTGTTGATGTGGGTGTTTCCACGCAACACCCATGTCCACTGTTGCATTCCCAGATTTATGAGCAATCATACATATGGAAATGCGTCAGACTGCTACGCCACCCCAGCGTTGGCGTAGCGAGGCACAATGAGGTGAAAAGTTTTTAATTCTCAACCATTTTTCCTCTTTCTATGCGTACAGCATTCTACAGCACACATTGGAAGAGGAAATCATCCAAATTGATTGTTTTTGTGCAGGAAGGTGCCATGCCCCTTTCTGCACAAAGCACAATCTCCCCACAATGCAGGCATCGTTGCACCATGGTGCAAGGGTGCCTGTGCCGACGCATGGCAGCAGTTTGTGCGCCAGCGCAGTGGAAAGCACAGAGATGCGACATATTTTTGCAAATATGTTGCATGCCGGTGCTTCTAAACTAATGCAGCTCTGCGCTGCAAAATTACTTTCGGCAACACGCTGTGTTAATTTCTCATTCACATGGCCTGTTGTGCTCAGTATTGACACTTTGCATGGGAGGTGTGCATAGTACTGATGTGACACATCCCATTATTGTGTTCTATTCACTGTTGCTTATGCTATGACATTGCCTATTGGTGTACGGTTTCACTACATGTATAATTGTTATGTAACTGCCTCGTATTTTGGCATGTGCACATGCTAGAAAAGTCTAGTGCACACATGCCAATCTGTGTGCCACATCTGTAGATGTCGGTAGCGTTATGACTGCACATGGCCTATCGGGATCAATGGAGTGCACACACAAGCGGCTGTAGCACCTTCTGTTTCATGATATTTTAAGGGGGAAGCAAAGGCGTATGTAGACACATGTTGCCCACACAGGGCACTTGGATGATGAAAGACCTCTGACCTTCCTGGTCAGTGTCACTGCTCTCTCCTGCGCAGCTCCACCATTGTGGGACTGCCCTTGAGCCTGCACTCCTTGCCAGGTAGGTGTACGAGGCCCTCCTCCACCCACAGGCTCCTGCCTGTGCCTCATCCCTGGTGGTCTAGTGGAAGAGCACCCTGCTTTTCTGCTATTCCGCTCTGTGCTGTGTCCTTTGTTCTCTTTTGCTTCTTTTTCTTTTGCCTTTTTTTTCTCTTTGTCTCTCTTTTCTTTTGCCCCTGTTTTCGCTTTTGCCTCTTTTCCCTCGTTTCGCCCCCTCTTCCTATGCTCCCCACCGCTGTTGCCCCCGCAGCCCCTCCCCCCCAGCGTGTCGCTCCTGCTCCCACCTCCCAGCTGATCGCCATCCCTCCGACCCCTACTTAATGACAGGTGCTGTGCGGCCGCGTGCAGCGGGCACGGCGCTGGCACGCCAAAGGCAAGACCGTCTGCACCCATCCACGACCAGACCCCGACCAGCGCCAGTAACCCTGGTCCTCTGACCCCCCCGCCGTTACGACCCCAGCACCGTCCACGCTCTCAACCCCGGACACAACAACAACCACCAGCTCTCGAGGCCGAGCAACACCCAAAGCCCGATCTCCTGCCGACACTGCCACCACCCTTTAACCCACCTCCAGACCCCAGCAGTAGCCCCCAGCCCACCTGACGCTAGCGCACACAAACCACTGAACTGCATCCTCCTCAACATACGCTCCCTGCACAGGCATGCCATAGAAATCTGTGACCTCAACACTCACAAGCCTGACGTCACCTTCCTCACAGAGACCTGGACCAATGCCAGCTCCGCACCCGACATCGCAACCGCCATCCCCAACGGATACAAGACAACCACCGACTGGGACAACGCCTCACCCCCCATGGAACACATCCACTTCCAGATCCAGACCAACCCCAGAATGACGCTCCGCGGAACCCTCATCTACAGACCACCTGGCCCCCGCGCCCCATTCACCAACGTCATCACCGACTTCAACGCACCCCACGCCCTCGCCTCCACAGACTACATACTACTCGGAGACCTAAACTTCCACCTGGACAACCACGACAAACCCAACACTACCGCCCTCCTAGAGAACCTCACCAACATAGCACTGAAGCAACTTATCTCTGCCCCCACTCACACAGCAAGACACACACTCGACCCCGTCTTCGCAGGAGGAAACAGCATCTTCTTCAGCCACACCACGGAACTGCTCTGGACCGACCACCACTGCATCCACAAAGTCTCTGAAGAACACCTCACCGCCACCCTCACCGGCACTCCACCCCCAACTACGACAGACACCAAAAGGGCGGCAAACAACCTCCACCAATGGATCAACAACTGCGCCAACACACTTGCCCCCCTCCAGAAGACTACAAAACGACACAACAAGAAAGCAAACTGGTTTACCACGGCACTCCAAGAATCCAAGAGCTCCTGCTGATGATTGGAAAAGACGTGGAGAAACAGCAAAAGCCCGAAAACACGCACCGCCTATAAAACAGCCACCACGGCACACCACCAACTCCTCAAATCCACAAATCCACAAAGAAGAACTTCCTCCAAAACAGAATCCTCTCCAAAGCCCACAACTCCAAGGAATTCCTCTCCATCATACAGGATTTTGCCAAACCCAACTGTGAAACAACAGACGTCCCTCCCTCCCAAGATCTATGTGACAGACTCAGCTCCTTCTTTCACCTCAAGATCAAAACACGCTACGACAACTTCAACGACCAAGACCTCTGCACCGCCTCAATCCCCACCCCTAGTAACGCCACCCAACAGACCCTACTTACTTGGACCCCACTCACAACAGAAGACAGCCTAAAGACCATGAAGAGCATCCACTCCGGAGCAACTTCAGACCCCTGCACGCCACACATCTTCCACAAGGCCACCACAGCCATCGCACCCGAGCTACGCCGAACCACCAACGGCTCCCTCGAGACTGCCACATTCCCTGACAACTGGAAGCATGCCAAAATCAACCCCCTCCTAAAGAAACCCTCCGCAGACCCGACGGACCTCAAGAACTTCAGGCCCATCTCGCTGCTACCTTTCGCAGCCAAGGTCATTGACAAGGCCATCAACAAACAGCTAGCCTACTTCATCGAAGCCAACAACATCCTGGACACCTCCCAATCCGGATTCCGCAGCAACCACAGCACCGAGACCGCCTTCCTAGCTGCCACAGACAACATCCGTGCCCTTGTCGACCAAGGCCAAAAGGCAGCCCTCATCCTCCAGGACCTATCAGCAGCCTTCGACGCCATCTCCCACCGCACACTAGCCACCAGATTCTACGACGCCAGCATCCAAGGAAAGGCCCTTGACTGGATACGCTCATTCCTCACGGGCAGAACACAGAGAATAAGACTCCCGCACTTCCTATCAGAACCAACAGAGAACAGATGCGGAGTACCCCCAAGGATCCTCCCTCAGCTCCACCCTCTTCAACGTCTACATGGCCCCCCTCGCAACCATCATCAGAAACCATGGGCTCAACATCGTCTCCTACGCCGATGACACCCAACTCATCCTTTCCCTCACCAAGGAACCCGACATCACCAGGCACAACTTCCAAGAAGGGATGAAAGCCGTCGCAACCTGGAAGAAGAGCAGCTGCCTGAAACTCAACTCAGAGAAAACTGAAGTCCTCATCCTTGGCTCCACCCCCTCTGCATGGGATGACACCTGGTGGCCCCCCGCCCTCAGAAACCCACCCACCCCGACAGACCATGCACGTAACCTCGGCATCATGATGGACTCATCACTCAATATGAATCGCCAGATCAACGTCGTCTCCTCCGCATGCTTCAACACCCTCTTCATACTACGTAAACCATTCAAATGGGTAAACTCCGACTCCAGGTAAATGGTCACTCACGCCCTCATCACCAGCAGACTGGACTACGGCAACGCCCTCTATGCTGGAATCAACAAAAAACTCCTCCGCAAACTCCAGACCGTCCAGAACGCCACAGCCAGACTAATCCTCGATATCCCATGGCACAACCAAATCACCCAACACCTCCGGGACCTCCACTGGCTCCCCGTCAAAAGAAAAATAACTTTCAAGCTGCTCACGCATGCCTACAAGGCCCTCCACAACATCGGACAACAATGCCTCAACAACCACCTCTCCTTCCACGCCTCCAAGAGAAACCTCCGCTCAGCCGACCTCTCCCTAGCCACCGTCCCACACTTCTACAGGAACAGAGCAGGTGGAAGGTCCTTCGCCTACCTCGCAGCCAAGACCTGGAGCGATCTCCCCCTTCACCTCTGGCGAAGCCCGACACTGAACTAATTCAGGAAAGACCTAAAGACCTGACTCTTCGAATGACCCTATCAGAGCTGCGCACTCCCCCACAACCCCCAGCGCCTTGAGACCCTAACGGGTGAGTAGTGCGCTCTATAAACCCCTGATTGATTGATTGATGATGCAGACCATGATATTTTAACAGATATACAAGCATTTCACATTTATATTTATTTATTTAGAAAGTTTTGTATAGCGCGAACATGACCCTAGAGCAGGGGTCTTCAAACTGTGGGGCGCGACCCCCAGGGGGGCCGTGGAGCGATGCAAAGGGGGTCGCGCCTTCCCAGTCACACTTCTGCAGAGGCCCAAGGGCTTCAGCCCCCCCCCCTTCCCCCATCCTGCGTCTCAGCCCGGGCTGCTGCAGTGCAACTCGAGCTGCTGGGGGCTCAGCTGGGCAGTGTCTGGAGTCTTAACTCCGGCACGCCCGAGTTTTTCACAGGTCTTTAAAGACCATTTGCATGTTTACATGCCTTTGTAAACTGGTTACAGAGGCTTAGTTTTTTCATGGTTCCAGTACCCCCTGGGCCCCACTCTGCCTATTCCTTACATTTGTATTTTACCTTTACTGCTGCAGTGTGAGAATGCATTTCATGAAAAGGAATATAAAGTAGGGTTGCCAAAAGAAAAATGCCTGCCGTGTTTTGTTTAAAGAGCCTGCAAAGACCTCCTCTTGACACTAAATAGACTTATAAATAAAAAAGTATGTATGCATTCGTTATGTGACTTTTCTGTCTTTGTTCTCTTTAATTATCAGTCATGGATCATTGAGGCAGCCCTAGAACACAATTAAAAGTGCTTTCTATTTATATTTGCTGTTCGAAGTATGCACAGATAAGTGCTTAAAATACAGCTTTAGGTGACTGCTTATTTTTGTACCGACTGGGCCATCAAAATAATCTGCTGGCAACCCTAACCATAGGACTGGAAGTTTGTTGCAGGATCAGCACATTACTTATTTCCTCGATCCCCGATTAATGCCATAATAGCAATAGTTTAACTTAGATCTTAAACCCTACGCCGCCGTCCATAACATGCTGAGTTACTTCAAGTGTCTGGGAATGCACTCTGCATTCAGACAACTCACTCGTCATTCTCGCCCTTCACTTTCACGCTCACCCTGCATTCACAGCGATCACAATGCACTCACACCATTCACCCGAGCACCCTGCACTCACAGTGATCACTCTGCACTCACAATGCACTTGCGCTGTTCATCCTATACCTCACCCTGCAGCCACACGAGTACACTACTCATCCTGCACTCATGTGACACTTCACTCACCTGTCCCCCTCACTGCTCAATATGCAACTCACTCAAACAAGCCCATCAGTAATCATACACTCATTCGTCCCATTCTGAACTTGCATCCGCACCTAAATTCATAAGCCACCTCACTCTCCCTGCAGTCACTCCTCTACCCTACTCTCACACTGTTGCATCGCTCACCGTGCACTCACATGGGCACTCTTGTCACCCACACAGTGCAGAGGGTTAACGTTCCTGCTACAAAGAATATGTACCATGCAGATCACAGAAATGAGTGTGAGTAAACTATGAGTAGCGCTATAAAAAAATGAAATGTTTGTCAGAAAGGTGCTATAGAGAGATGAGGTGAATTGTTGGTGAGTGGCAGTGAAGGAATTCATGGAGAAGGAGGAAACGGGGGTGAGGCACCAAAAAAGACTGTTGCACCGTGTGCGACCAGTGTTAGGACCAGCCCTGGCTGGGAGTGTTAAAGGTGAAGTGAGAGGTTGAATGGGGATAGTTCAGAAGTTGTAAAAAGGGGTGAAATAAAATGGCCTGCAAAGTGAGAGAGGAATCCGGGGTTAGGAGAGGACAGAGGGATGGAAGGGAGGGGGTGAGAGGAAAGCTGCATGGGTAAACTGCTTAACTCTGCACAAAACCGCCAGGGTTTTAAGGGACCCCTGCTTCTCCCGGCCAGGGCCAAGTGAGCTTCTAATGTGGCAGCACGTATTCCTGCGGAGTGGAAGGCCCTTCACAAAGGTTGACTAGAAATCTTTCTGATGTTAATTGCTGTATTTTGGTTATACACTGGTACTGATGGGGTGAAATCTTTCCTCCGTGTTACTGTGTCACGCGGCATCACATAACATCATTTACCTTTTCTTCCCACACAATTTAGTCAAGCCTGTCACGTAATTTGGTCCTCACCTGCCTCATAATTCCAGTAGCCCTGCCTACAGGTTTAGAAATTTTTGTCAAGAGGGGGTCCTTACGCCTCAAAATGTTGACAGGGGGGTCTCGGCATCCAAAAGTTTGAAGACCTCTGCCCTAGAGGTTATCAGAGCGCTTTACAGAGGGATGCGACACATATGAGAGGGGGCAATCGTGGCAGAATGATAGCAATAGACAAAAATAGCAATAGTTACGTGACGACATGATAGACAAAAATAGCAATGGTTACAAAACGACGTAATAGTGGGCAAAAGAATTAGTCAGTAGGATAAGGCGAGAAAGTCATCAGCGTGATAGTATATGAGGTGACTCAGGACTCCTACTGGACTTTAGGACAGGCAAGTATTCATCAGTAGCGCTTTCATTTACTTTTTGAATGACACTGTTGATGGAATCAGTCTCATTTCCGTTGGAAGGGCGTTCCAGATTCTTGGGGCGATTCCTGAGAAGGAACGGTTGTAGGTTTTTGTTTTTTTGAATTTCTTTGGTTTAAGTAGGTGGGTGCTAGAGCTCCTGGAGGTACGGGCACCACCCGACAGCTCAAGTTTTTTTGCGAGGTAGAGAGGTGTGTTGAAGTGAAGGGCTTTGTGAGTCATGCAGGCAAGTTTAAGGTGTATCCTTGCTTCAAAAGGTAGCCAGTTGAGTGCTTTCAGGTCCGGGGAGATGTGATTGTACTTCTTGGAGCCTGTGACGAGCCTGGTGGCCGCATTCAATGAGGCTCTGAGGGGGGCCAGTCTGTACTTAGGCAGACCGCAGAGTGTTGCACTACCATATTCCAATCGTGAGATGACTAATGCTTGTACTGCGGACTTGAGGTCATCGGGAGGGAAGGAAAGGTTTTAGTTTCCTTAGGATGCCCAGTTTGAAGTTCGCTGCTTTGGTAGAAGTACTAATGTGATCCTGCATGCTCAAGTTCCTATCCAACACTATACCCAAGGATTTCGTAGAGTCTATGATATGTGGTGTACAGTTGAGAGCAGACAGATTTTTCATGTATTCCTCAATGATGGGTGCTTGCTTGGGCGGGGAAATAAGGAGGAATTCCATTTTGAGGGCGTTTAGTTTGAGATGGTTGAAGGTAAGCCAGTTGAGGGTTTTGTGTAAGGTTCCGTTGAGTGACTTGATATCGTCAGGCGAGGAGATTTTCATGTACAGCTGGGTGTCGTCTGCATACATGTGGTATTGGATGTTAGATGCTGTTGGTATCTAATGACCTGTGTACAAAAGGAACCCACCTGCAAGTCTTTCATGTGCATTTGTGAATTTATTGTGAACCTTAGTGCTAATTTGTACAGATGTAAAATCTCAAAATCAGTTAAAACATTGGCTGACAATGTGTGTGTGGCGTCTTATCCCTGCAGCAGTGTTGAGGATGTCTCTCCGTTCTGCTTCAGCTTCATCACCATCATCATCCATTGGCTCAAGGGGCTATTGTTCTTCATCCCAGGGCACATAAGTTTTAACACATATATTGTGTATTATTGCACAAACCATGATCATCTTGCAGACCATTTCTGTTGAATACAGAAGCCTGCCACCTGATAAATCCAGACAACGAAACCTGGCCTTCAGCAGGCCAAAGCTTCTCTCTATGATATTTCGTGTTTGGCAATGTGCATGGTTGTAGGCCTTTTGCGGGTCAGTCTGGGGATGTCCAAATGGTGTCATCAGCCACGTCTGTAGGCCATATACTTGATCAGCTGTAAGTGGAAAGTAAGAGAACTGTATTAACTGTTGTTCACACTTAATTATACATGACATGTGGTGTATGTCATGTATGCCAACATTTTAAGTAATATTACTGATTGACAGATTAGATGGAGTGTTTAAGATAGAGTTGCACATTGTTTGTGACATGTGTCACTTAACTTCCTGTGTATCGTGTGATAGGCATGACAGGGGATGGTGCATTGCAGAGCCTGATTTTGTGACTGAAATGTGTACGGTCTTGGAATGTGTAAGTGATACCTGGGTACAGATTATGTATGGTACACACTTTCCCTGTTTGCGAATGGCACACCTTGGCCCATATTTACTATGAAAGTGACTCAGTGCGTGCTGCAAGCCATTTGGCTGCACTGCACTGAGTCACTTTCAAAGCACAGGGATGCAACATATTTACATTAATTGGTTTATTCCCTGTGCCTTTCCCTGCGATGTCACACAATCGGCTGTCATGGCCCGGCGCTGGTACCCTTGTACCATGGTGCACAGATGCCTGCGTCGTGGGGAGATTGGTTTTGTGAAGGAACGGACACCTCCCTGCACAAAACATTAATTTGAGGTGATTTCCTTGTTTCATACGTGCTGTAGAATGCAGTGCACATTGAAAGAGGGAAATTAAAGGAGGCGGAATGTTACCATATATCGTCATTGTGCCTCACTACGCAACCCCTGGTGTGGCAGAGCATTCTGAGGCATTTCCAGGTTTACATTTTTTCGTACATCAGAATGCATGGTTGTTGGTGGGAACACCCACAGCCACACCCATGTCACACCCCTTTCACGCAAAGTGTTGCGTGAGAAGGGGCGATATTTACAAGCACACGTAAAGCCACGCAGGGTGGCTTTCTGTGTCCTTGTAAATGTGGGGCAGCAGGTTGCGCCCCCGTTGCGTCACGCAATGTGGGGTACCAGCGGCACAAGGGTCTTGTAAAAAAGCCCACTTGTCTTTTGTGCTCTGGACACAAACATGGAAGGTGTGACCTATTACATAGATTGTGCTGCACCCATGGCTGACACTTACTTGAGGGCAGCACATTCAATAGATATGCATATCAGCTTTCAATGAGTTGCTCCATGTTTCACTGTGGATACGTTAATCAAAATGCAATTTTAACAGATATTTCATGTTCCCTTGAAGGCGGGTGCAGTGACTGGGTGCACACACATGCAAGGTGATGTCTGTGTTAGCTGTGGGACACCCTTTCAAGCCTCAGTATGGCTGATCTTAGTGGGCACACTGACAGTGCCCCACCTCCGAGGTGGTGCAATGTTTGTGCACATGATGAGAGCTTCTGGTACTCTGCTCTTGGGCCTGTGGTACAGTGCAGGCATAGAGCCAAGGGTATTTCCTCATTTGCATGTGTTCACAACACCGTGCAATAGTTGATACGTCGCCTTCAGACAGCACCTTTGCCTTATGGGCACATGTGCATTCAGCATTTCATAAGGTGTGTTACATGCATCTGTGGCCACCTCTGTAATTACAAAGTGCCCTGGGAGCAAACTTAGAGGGCACATAAGACCGTGGCACCCCCAAACACTTTCTGTTAGGCTGCCAATGGTGTATGTACCTTTTGACTGTATGTTGTGTGCTTATTGTGGAGATGTGGGGTATTCTTTGCACATTAACTTATTGCATCAGTATTAAATGAGGCCCTGAGAAGTGGCAGATGCCCAGCTATTGTTACAGAGTATTGGGATGTGAATTATTTAACTGTTTCTTACCTACAATTAGCCCATTGCCATATTGCCTGGTTTGGAAACGTTTGTTGATGATGCTGTTTCGGAATATATATGCATCATGCACACTCCCAGGATATTTGGCCAGTACATTGATGAAGAGTCCCCGATGGTCCACAATGGCCTGGACATTGATGGAGTGTGTGTGCTTCCTGCTACGGTATAGATGTGAGGTTGCTGCAGGAGGAACCAGTCGTACATGTGTGCAGTCCATTGCACCAAGAACATGTGGAAAGCCTGCGATGCCATAGAAGCCTTGTTTAATCTCTAGCTGCTGATGTTGTGTGTTGGGGAAATAGAGGTACTGTGGTGTGAGCTGCATGATGGCATCCAGGACAGATGGAAGGAAGGCCGAAAAAGACGCCTGGGAGACACCTGTCACTCGTGCTGCTGTGGTTTGGAATTATCCTGAGGCCAACATGTGTAAGACCGCCAGGAGCTCTGTCTGCGGTGCAATGTTGCAGACCCTGTCAGTTGGTGGCTGTAACCGTGGTGAGATCTGATGCAGCAGGGTCACATTGGACGCCCTGTTGAGGCGATACATTTTGATGACTTCTTCATCCCTAAGCCCAATGAGGGTGGTCCTTTGGCGATAGATGCGCCCCCTTCTCCTGCGCTGCCATTGTGGTGGTTGAGATGGGTGCGGTTGTGGAATTTGGTCTGCTGGTGGTTGTCGTCTTCTCGGACCAACTCCCAGCTGCAAGATTAGGAGGTCCATGCTGTCTAATCTGCTGCAAGACTGCTCTGCTAGGCTTTGCTTTTATTTCTAAGGCACATGCGTCATTTCCTACGCATGGGTTTGTGAGGCGCAGGGATTCTAAGGCAGTTTTAAAGATGCGTGACGCAGTCAGGAGATGCGTCTTTGCGGGGAATGTTTGTAAATATCCCTGTGTCAGTAATGCGGGACTTTTTACATCGGAATGCCTATCTTGCATATTTTAATACTTACGTGGCGCAGCAGGTTCTCGCGCAGTTCCATTCCGACGCAGTGCTGTCTTCCGTGACGCATCTCCCTAGATGCGTCACTTTGTAAATATGGCATTAAAAACCCCCCCCTGGTGGGGAGGAGGCCCAGCACACTAGGAAAAGGTGACTGCTAAACGACGCAGCCAGGATGATATTCAGACTCCCCAGAAGTGCTCACGCCACCCCTCTCCTACGTAAGCTACACTGGCTCCCCATTAAACAAAGAGCGAAATTTAAAGGCCTCTGTATTGCCCATAAAGCAATATATGGAAATGCTCCTACATATATTAAAGACCGCCTCAAGAACTACGTTCCAGGCCGTACACTGAGATCCTCACAGGCCCGCCGCCTGTCTATCCCACGTTGCAAAACTGTCTCCAAAGGGGGCAGAGCTTTCTCTGTCCTTTTTCCACAGCTTTGGAATCAGCTGCCGGACTACCTTCGTATGGAACCGGCACTTCTCCCTTTCAGGAAGCAACTCAAGACCGTCCTCTTTAAGGAGGCCTTGAATACTGTTTAACTATCCTTTCCCTCCGCTACCATTGACACGACAGCCTACGGGCCTGGCTTTTCCCTCTCTAGAAGCGCTTAAAGACCTGTTGGTGAGTTAGCGCTATATAAAAATAAACTAACATAACATAACTGGATGTGGGTTGGTGAAAAGGGTTTGGGCGAGTAGCATGGGGACTTGAGGCTAGGGTAGCACGTGGACGAGGTGTGAAAGGCAATATTACAAGGCATTGGGAGAAGCTGGGCTACATCTCAATAGGGAGAGTTTAATGCGATTCTTAAATCCCGGCGTGAAGGCAGCACACGGTCTAGTGAGGCCGGCGCGTTGTTGGCAGACCAATGGAAAGGAGAGAAAGGAAGGTTGAGCGAACCCTCCTTTCAGAAGAACAAAGACATACACGTTGACGAGTTTAGTGACGGTGGTGAGGATGATGGAGAATTTCCTAGCACAGGTGCATGTGGTATGTCTGAGCTCTAGTGTCAGAGTGGGGATGGCACTATTTTGGATTATTAAGATGTGGCTGATGATTTTGAAGAAGAGATAATGTAGGTTGACAGTGTGAGAGAGCATGAGTGGCAGTGGTGGACTGCACCTAGTGAAATACACAAGGCCAAAAGGGTTCTAAGGAGGGGGAAGAGTTGGTGTTTTTCAGGACACAGCTCCAAGGCAAAGTGAAATACATCCGCTGATGCTGCTCAGAAATCACAGCCGATATAAGAATGGCAGGCTTTGTAATGGGCCCGATCTTGCAAACAGGTAAGAGTACACATTTGTAGCATGTTAGAAGCAGTTCAAACATTACTACTAAATCAGTGGGAGCTGGTTGTGAGATTCTTTCTGACTGGAAAGAAGCGATACTGCTAAAAGGTAAGTACATGCTGGATCAAGGTACTGGCACTGAAGAAGTGGGCCTGTATCAGGTGTCCAACAAGAAAGACTGTGGGGGACGTCCCACCCAGGGAGAGGTGGGTGGAACAGGCAGGGGTCAAACAGACAGACAGGAGCTTGTAGAGCTTTTAACAAAGTGATCTGCAATAGGGAGTTCTGCCATTTTAGACATAAGTGCTACAAGTGTAGCAGTAAGCACCCAGTCATGCAGTGCGGTTCGCAGCCAGGGAGAGTTGGAGGAGCTCGAGGAGTTCAAGAATGGACTTGGCAAGGCCAAAATGAGAGGGGCTGAGGGAGAGGGACACGTAGCACACTGGGAAATGTGGAGAGGCTGTGACACTGGCTTTGTTTTTATGAAAATGATATGGATTTCAATTGGGTTTTAAGTTAGCCTATGAAGGCCCGAGATTAAGGAGGTGGGTAAAGAATTTGTGACTGGTAAGAGGCCATGAGGAGTTGATTTGGTCTAAGCTAATGAAGGAAGGGAAAGAAGGGAGAATGGAGGGTCCATTTGAACAGTGGCCTCTGGAACAAGAGATCATCTCCCATATAGGGTTAGTTCCTAAAAAGAACAAGGGGAATTCTGATAATTCAATATTATCTTGGCTTGCAAGACAATCTATCACTAGTTTTACACCTGAGCATTTGAGCCGGGTAGAAATTTTGATCAGAAACTAACCATTAAACAAAAGAAAGTCTGATTTTTTTATAAAATTTCTAACCTGCCCTGTCTCTGGCACCTGCCAAAGAGTCAAGGACAATACACCCAGTCATTAGCATAAGTCTCAACTCGTAGATTTGTTATATCATTGCTGTCCCTAAGCAGCTGCCTGGAAGTTAAAAGGACGCAATAAAATACTCAGCGCAGAAAGAGTTCTGGGTATATAATGTAGGCCAAAGATTGAAATTTGGGGTGGGCTAAAAAGCCAGGAATTTAGTGCAATGAAAAAGTACTTTCATTGGGTCCGGTGCCAGAAAGGCACTTTGTCTCTGGAGCAGGCTGGAGCGTCAGGACATTTCCCTGGTCATGAACCAACTGGCAGGATCTTTGAGTGCCAGGGCGGACAAACTCAGTAAGCAATTTCTGGCAGATCATGAATGCTGTTACACCCTGCGGTGGCACAGGGCATTTTCCTGCAATGGGGAGAACTCTGGCCAGATCCTTATACCACCCCTACCAGGGTACTGCACCCGAACCTGCACAATCTGTACCTCCATATATGGAGATTAAGCAGTAACAGCTGACAGGGTTTATTCTTCCTCCTGAAGGTGTGGATGTCACCCTGGCAGCCATCTACAAAGTGTGTCTACACCAGACTCTGAGACAACTTTGTTGCCTGCTCTGTCACCAGCAATAATGACCAATTGCAGACCAAACAGTTGGATGTCTTTTTGCTTTTTTTTATTCTTCTTTTATCTCTGGCCTAGCAAGGACTTGACGAGAGCACTGTTGGACTTGGCCCTTTTTGGCAGGTTCACCCCTAAACTTTTTGCCTTGTATGTTAGTGGTTTTAAGTCTCTGGGCACTTTAGCACTGTGGTCCAGTGTAAAGTGCGTGCGCGCTGTGTGCGTGTGTGGTGAGATTGGCCTGCCCTCCCATAGGAATGCATGGGGGATATGTGTGTCCATGGTAATCCCTGGTATGAGGGGAGTGCAGGGTCGAGTTTAGTATGTGCGAACTCGTGAGAATAAATGCTGCGCAATGGTGTGCGCAGATTTATTGTGACTAGTGTAGAAATGCCACTTCTAGAAGTTGGCATTTATGTGTGCTCTGTGTCTGCCTGCCTGATGTGAATTGCATGTCTGGCTTGTGAGTGACAGGGGCTGGGAGGTGTGTGTGGCTCCAGGAGGGGCAGGGTGAGTCAGCGCAGGGCTGAATAGGAGAGATCTGCATCTAGATGGGTGGGAGGAGTTGCACCTGGGACCTGAATAGGGCTGTGCCTTCCCTCCACAATGCTGGCTCCACCTCCTGTGGTGCGTCTGATGTCCCTAGCCTGTCCTGTGAAAGGGAGAGAGGAGCTGAGCAAAACAAAGTGCTCCAAAGCTCCCCTAAACCAGTTGTAACTGGTATCTCCTAAGCCCTACACCGTTGAGACAAAGGGATTTTGTGTATAAATGTAGGGGGCTGTGACCCCAGAAAAATGTTCACTACCTGATGCAGTGTTCCTGATGGAGGGGGCTTGCTGCTGGTGGGGCCCAGGAGGAACCGCCATGGGGGCTGCCTCCCTGCTGGAGGGCCCTGTGTGCTGGCCCCTGGGCCACTACATTGCCCCCTGGATGCCTCCAGGAATTCTGGGACCTTCTTGCTCCATTTGGACCTTGTGTTTTTACCCCTAGCACCCTGGTGAGCGCTTTGTTTCTTTTCCTACCAAGCGCTTTATTTTCCCCTTACAAGCAGCATGAGCGGCGTCCTTGTCAAGAGAATCCCGACGTAGGTATTCCCCGCTCTGTCCGATGTATTGCGGATGCCCACCGTGCTTTATATGCTAATTCGGAGGGAGCCTACCCTCATTGCGCTTATTATTTATATTTATAGCGCGGGTGCCCACCCCATGGCTTATTTCTTTATTTAACGTAAGCGGGTGCCCACCCCGCATTCTTATGCGTATTAAAATCACCGCCACGGCCCGAGGCCGCAAACGAAGTCAGGTGCGTCCCGCCTGACTGTGGGCGGGGCCTCACGGACGTCATCTCCGCCTCCCCCGGCCGGGAGAAGGCGACGCGGAAGACTGTCCCTGCCTCGCGGGGCTCCCATGAGCTGAGGGAGCCCCGCGTATGTCCGGAGAAGTCCCGGGTCCCAGGAGGGGGCCCGGGTGAAGTGGAGAGGCTGCCGATGCAAGTGCGGGGCTCCCATGCAAGAGGGAAGCCCCGCGCCGACTGAAGAGAAATGCTGCCGGTCCCGCAGCAGCAAAGAAGAGAGTCCAGCCTCCAGGAGCCGGTGAGTGAGGACTTCGGGCGGGTTGGGCCCATCAAGGGCCGCTCCAACGATGGGGGCAAAGTTATTTAAAAGCCCCGTGGGGGCCCCGAGAGCACAGTAGTGCCAGGCCTCTTTTGCCATGATCACAGTTGCCCCGCTTGACAGTGGGCAACTGCACCGTTGGGGGCATTTCGAGGCACATTGTCGGTGCCTGAGTGGTCCCGCAAGAGAGCGGGCCACTCCAACAAGGGGGCATCTTTGTTTTAGAGCCCGTGGGGGTCCTGAGGGCATCAGAGGTGCCGGGCCCCCTTCATGAGTGATATCACAGCTGCGCCGCCGTGCGGGCAGCTGCCACATGGGCGCATTTGTTCGTAGGGCCCAGGGAGGGGTCCATAGGGCCCTGAAGGGCCCATGCCCATTTGGCCTCATTTTTGCGACAGGGTCCCTGAGGAGGGACAGAAGGGGCACAGTGAGAGCCCAGGCCTTTGTTTGATATTTACAGCTGCGCAGCACAGTAGTGCCAGCTGCAGCGTTTAGGCCACAGTTCTTTGGGGCACATTTTGCACTCAGGAGTGAGATGCACTCCTCTGCCCCATATCTTCCCAGCTGCCCAGCAAGTAGTGGGCAGCTGCTACGTTTAGGTTTTCGCAGTTGCGCACCCTTGACTTTCGCTGCCTAGGCAGCAGCCCTGACTCTTTGGACATAGGGCATTTGAGCCCCTTCTTGAGATAGCCAGTTGGCCAGGGGGACTGTTAGGATTATAGGGCGCCAGGCCCTAATGTGATGTGGTGCTAGGAAATGTGATGCATTTACTAGGCTTTACGCACCCTGTGTTATACCTGCTAACTGTAGTTTATGATTATGAGGTTGTTTTGCATATCATGTGTTTATGCTAGTGAGATTATGTTTCACTGTGTGATTTACGCCCCTAAGGTGAGTTATACTTAGGAGGTTAGGGTCTCATGCGTCTAGACTTGTGAGGTGATTGCATAATGTGTTTATGCTGGTGAGGTTGGCGCAGAATGTATTTCGCGCCTGATGTGATGACTGACTGCATAATGTAGTTTATGTTGCAGGCTGAATGCTGAGTACAGTGATTGCCAGTGTTTACTGGCTGTGTTCTGTGTTTATGATATGCTTCTACATTTACTGAGCTTTACTTAGTGATGGTTCTGACAGTGGTCCAGTGTGGCCCTGTCAGGTGTAAATAATCCCTTGTAAATATGACCTAGTGCCAGGTGGCCCGAGTGTATATTATGTGAGTACTATCCTAATGTGTTTTCTGATAATACAAAGGCTATTTTTATATATAACCTTGTGTGGAGTTCCTTCTTGTGGTGTGCCTAGTATGTTGTTGCTGTGTGTGTTGCGCAAACGCTTTACACATTGCCTCCGGGATAAGCCTGACTGCTCGTGCCAAGCTACCAAGGGGGTGAGCAGGGGTTATCTTTGGCGTGTAACTCCCTCGCCCTGACTAGAGTGGTGGTCTCTGCCTGGCTTTGGCGCAAGCCTTAGCCAACCAGAGATCCCATTTCTAACATTGGTTGTAGCAGCGGTGGGGATTAGGACTTGCGTTTGCGCAGTACCACAGCGACAACTGGCTGCACTACAAAACTCTGCATTATAGATAGTCACATGGAAAGGGATTATTGTTTCTGAGTTTGTTTTAAGTGTCATTTCTTTTTTAAATGTGTTTCTTGTGCACTATGAGTTGGGTGTCCTGCCAAGGACAGAAACCAGAGAATCTGGAGGAGAGACTGCCCTTGAGCCATTGCGCTGGTTCTTGGGTTGGCCTACAGTGGGGACTTAATTGGTATGGAGTCACTAGCTCGGGAGGGTAGATTATCCCCTAAGTGCAGTGTGAGTTTTCTGGATTCACCAGTAAGGGTGGGATCCAGTGGTGGCAGCGAAGTGTGTGTCCAGTGCATGAAGTCCCCGTCCCGTTCCCAGAGTATGGTACCTGGTGCTCAGTAAGAAGGGTGCAGGTTGAGATTCAGGGACAGTAAGGAACTGTCTCACCGGTCTGGGGAGAGGGGTGTGGGTGGATGAGTGATGTGCTGCTGGACGCTGGGGTGAGTTCTCTGAAATAAGGAGCTTGCTGAATAATTGAGTGTGAGTTCTCTGAAATAAGGAACTTGCATGGGGGAGTAACCTTGAGGGATGGTGCAGGTGTCTCCTAACCCGCGTGGCGGAGATGGTTCAAATGAACCCAACTAGGAACCGTTATAGTGAGGAGGTTGGGAACCTAGTCTGTCCTGTTGGACTGTTCTGTATGGGGGACCTCCCCGTGGTAGAGGATCTGAAGAAGCATTGGGGAGTGAGTCCAATAAGAGTGGCTCGGGTATCTTCCGGTCCTGTGTGGTGGAAGAGGTTCAGTGTAGCCCAGCTAGGTCCCAGTGTAGCGGGAGGGGTGTAGGGGCTCACGTCCTGTCTCAGAGGAGAAGGAGTGAGTGTGCCCAAAACCCAGTCCCAGGGCCTGGATGGTTTCTTCAGGGAACACCAGGTTGGGGGCCTAGGCTGTACTTGTAGGCCATTTGAGGAGGATCTTCTAGTCTCTAGAGGACGTGGAGCGTCTGTAACCAGAGCTCCAGCAGTCCTGGTGCTAGGCAGCACCGCTCCTAAGTGGAGGGTGCAGAAGTCCTGATTGAGGGGTGAGAGGGGGAGAGGTTCCCCAGTGGAAAAACCAGTGGGTCCAGAAGGGGCCATGGGGACACCACTTCTGCCCTGGGTTTGTGCCCGGCAGACTGTCACACGACACATTAGTTATGTGTCACCCTCGGGGGCATGCGTGCTCCCCGTGAAGTCCTGGTTCGCCAGGCATCTGACCAAAGGGTAGCGTCCCTGGGTTGGGGAGCCAGGTTCAGGTGTTTGCCTGTCCTGGACAGCAGGGCGGCTGTAATCAGTGTCCTGGCCGGTTTGCCTTCTAGGGGTACCCCTGTGAACACAGGTGGGGCCCATCTTAAAGGAAAGGGACCCTGTGTTTCCCAGAAGGGGTGGTGCAGGCCTAGCCGGGATCTTTAGGGTCCCTGGCTGAGTGTGGTAGTACTACCCTGAGAGCAGGTGGGGCCCATCTTAAGTGAAGGGACCCTGCTCTACAGTGGGAGGGTGCAGAACTCTGGAAGGGGGTTCAGTGGGAGGGAGTCCTCGCCTCTGACCCCGGTGCAGCCGGTGAATTTATGTCCCAGGTGGTAGACCAGTGATGGAGAGAGGTCCTGAACTGGTGGGAGAGTTGTGTTCTGGTAGGTGCTTCTCCTGGGAGAGCGCGAAACGTCAGAAGTAGAGGTAGGATGAGGAGATGCTTCACCCGTGACCTCTGGTCAGCCTGAGGGTGCGGACCCTAGGTTGAAGGATCAGTGGTAGTTTGGAACTACACTGAGAGGGAGAGTGGAGAATGGCTATTGGATGCCAGGGGTTACTGCCCCCACTCTGTGGATTGGCAAGGACCAGTGGTATCTGGGTGGTCTAGGACCTGGTCCTGGCCATGGACAACTAGGGAGTACCCGTGGGGTAGCCTAGTTGGTCCTGAGTTTTTTTCCAGAGGGAACCACATGGGTTCAGAGTGGCGTAGAACCGGAGGGTGTCCCTGCAGTGCGGGCCCGCGTCCGTGTTCTATCGCCTCCAAGCAGGGAAGCCCATCACAGTGGTGATTGGTCTGCCCTGCGTTTTGGCTGGAAGGGGGTTGTGTTGGACTTGGCCCTTTTTGGCAGGTTCACCCCTAAACTTTTTGCCTTGTTAGTGGTTTTAAGTCTCTGGGCACTTTAGCACTGTGGTCCAGTGTAAAGTGCGTGCGCGCTGTGTGCGCGTGTGGTGAGATTGGCCTGCCCTCCCATAGGAATGCATGGGGGATATGTGTGTCCATGGTAATCCCTGGTATGAGGGGAGTCCAGGGACGAGTTTAGTATGTGTGAACTCTTGAGAATAAATGCTGCGCAATGGTGTGCGCAGATTTATTGTGACTGGTGTAGAAATGCCACTTTTAGAAGTTGGCATTTATGTGTGCTCTGTGTCTGCCTGCCTGATGTGAATTGCATGTCTGGCTTGTGAGTGACAGGGGCTGGGAGGTGTGTGTAGCTCCAGGAGGGGCAGGGTGAGTCAGCGCAGGGCTGAATAGGGAGATCTGCATCTAGATGGGAGGGAGGAGTTGCACCTGGGACCTGAATAGGGCTGTGCCTTCCCTCCACAATGCTGGCTCCACCTCCTGTGGTGCGTCTGATGTCCCTAGCCTGTCCTGTGAAAGGGAGAGAGGAGCTGAGCAAAACAAAGTGCTCCAAAGCTCCCCTAAACCAGTTCTAACTGGTATCTCCTAAACCCTACACCTTTGAGACAAAGGATTTTGTGTATAAATGTAGGGGCTGTGACCCCATAGAAATGTTCAGTCCTGTGCAGTGTTCCTGAACCGGAGGGGGCTTGCTGCTGGTGGGGCCCAGGAGGAACCGCCATGGGGGCTGCCTCCCTGCTGGAGGGCCCTGTGTGCTGGCCCCTGGGCCCTACATTGCCCCCTGATGCCTCCAGGAGTTCTGGGACCTTTGCTCCATTTGGACCTTGTGTTTTTACCCCTAGCACCTGGTGAGCGCTTTGCTTTCTTTTCCTACCAAGCGCTTTATTTTTCCTTTACAGCGCTGGGCGGCGATCCTTGTCAAGAGAATCCCGACGTAGGTATTCCCCCGCTCTGTCCGATGTATTGCGGGTGCCCACCCCGCTTTATATGCTAATTCGGAGGGAGCCTACCCCTCATTGCGCCTTATTGATTTTTGTTATAGCGGCGGGTGCCCACCCCGCTTATTTCTTTATTTACGAGCGGGTGCCCACCCGCATTCTTATGCGCATTAAAATCACCGCCACGGCCCGAGCCGCAAACGGAAGCCAGGTGCGTCCGCCTGACTGTGTGGCGGGGCCTCACGGACGTCATTTCCGCCTCCCCCCCCGGCCGGGAGAAGGCGACGCGGAAGACTGTCCCTGCCTCGCGGGGCTCCCATGAGCTGAGGGAGCCCCGCGTATGTCCGGAGAAGTCCCGGGTCCCAGGAGGGGGCCCGGGTGAAGTGGAGAGGCTGCCGATGCAAGTGCGGGGCTCCCATGCAAGAGGGAAGCCCCGCGCCGCGAGAGAAGTGCTGCCGGTCCCGCAGCAGCAAAGAATAGAGTCCAGCCTCCAGGAGCCGGTGAGTGAGGGCTTCGGGCGGAGTTGGGCCCATCAAGGCACATAGGTGCCAGTGCCCCATTTGCCATGAGCGGGCCCGCAGTTGCGGGCCGCTCCAACGATGGGGGCAAATTTATTTAAAAGCCCCGTGGGGGCCCAGAGAGCACAGTAGTGCCGGGCCTCTTTTGCCATGATCACAGTTGCCCGCTTGACAGTGGGCAACTGCACCGTTGGGGGCATTTCGAGGCACATAGTCGGTGCCTGAGTGGTCCCGCAAGAGAGCGGGCCACTCCAACAAGGGGGCATCTTTGTTTTTAGAGCCCGTGGGGGTCCTGAGGGCACAGAGGTGCCGGGCCCCCCTTCATGAGTGATATCACAGCTGCGCCGCACGTAGCGGGCAGCTGCCACGTGGGCGCATTTGTTCGTAGGGCCCAGGGAGGGGTCCAGAGGGCCCTGAAGGGGCTCATGCCCATTTGGCCTCATTTTTGCGACAGGGTCCCTGAGGGGGGACAGAAGGGGCACAGTGAGAGCCCAGGCCTTTGTTTGATATTTCACAGCTGCGCAGCACTTAGTGCCAGCTGCAGCGTTTAGGCCACAGTTCTTTGGGGCCATTTTGCACTAGGAGTGAGATACACTCCTCTGCCCCATATCTTCCCAGCTGCCCAGCAAGTAGTGGGCAGCTGCTACGTTTAGGTTTTTGCAGTTGCGCACCCTTGACTTTCGCTGCCTAGGCAGCAGCCCTGACTCTTTGGACATAGGGCATTTGAGCCCCTTCTTGAGATGGCCAGTTGGCCAGGGGGACTGTTAGGATTATAGGGCGCCAGGCCCTAATGTGATGTGGTGCTAGGAAATGTGATGCATTTACTAGGCTTTACGCACCCTGTGTTATACCGCTAACTGTGGTTTATGATTATGAGGTTGTTTTGCATATCATGGTTTATGCTAGTGAGATTATGTTTCACTGTGTGATTTACGCCCCTAAGGTGAGTTATACTTAGGAGGTTAGGGTCTCATGCGTCTAGACTTGTGAGGTGATTGCATAATGTGTTTATGCTGGTGAGGTTGGCGCAGAATGTAATTCGCGCCTGATGTGATACTGTGCATAATGTAGTTTATGTTACAGGCTGATGCTAAGTACAGTGATTACCAGTGTTTACTGGTTGTACGGTTATGATCTGCTTTACTTTTACTGAGTTCGCTTTGTGCTGGTCCTGACAGTGGTCCAGTTGGCCCTGTCAGGTGTAAATAATCCCTTGTAAATATGACCTAGTGCCAGGTGGCACGATGTATATTATGTATATTATGTGAGTACTATTCTAATGTGTTTTCTGATAATACAAAGGCTATTTTTATATATAACCTTGTGTGGAGTTCCTTCTTGTGGTGTGCCTGGTATGTTGTTGCTGTGTGCGTGCGCAAACGCTTTACACATTGCCTCGGGGATAAGCCTGACTGCTCGTGCCAAGCTACCAAGGGGGTGAGCAGGGGTTATCTTTGGCGTGTAACTCCCTCGCCCTGACTAGAGTGGTGGTCTCTGCCTGGCTTTGGCGCAAGCCTTAGCCAACCAGAGATCCCATTTCTAACAAGCACCATTAAAGGTTATTTGTCAGTCAGATCGGCCTTTTTATGTTTGCCAGACTAACCGTCCTTGTTCAAATTACCTGTTGTGATGAAGTTTCTAAAAGGTTTGACACGTTTGTTTCCTCCCAAACCCTTTGTGATGCAACAGTGGTATCTTAATTTGGTCCTCACTTTCCTCATGTGGATGCCATTCAAGCCAATGCAGAGCAGTCCACTATGTTTCCTGACTCTGAAGACTGTGTGTCTTGTTCCAATGACTTCGGCTCATCGCGTGATTGTACTCCAAGCTTTTTTCAGTGCAGCCGCCTTTCAACAACTTTTTGCCAGACTAGTCGTATTGAGGACCAGAGACTTCTTTTCACACTGTGTCATCCATCACTTTCCCAATATCCTTTGCTCCATCTCACTCCTTGAAAGAGAAAAAGAGACTCCATTGACTGGTCCTCAAAAGAGCTTTAAGGTTAAGATCATCGGGTGGACAATCAGCCTTTTGTGGGGTTCTCTGGGTCAAAGAAAAAGACAACACAGTGCAGAAAAGGATTTTGTCAAGGTAGATCGTCCTCTGAATTATGATCCGCTATGCACTGGCCAAGAAGCAGCCTTTGGCAGGGTTGAAGGCCCATTCCACCAGAGATAAGGCTTCTACCAGTGCACTGGTACATGGAGTGCCTGTCCTTGATATGTGTCAGGCCATGGCGTAGTTGTAATTACATACGTTCATGGAGAACTACTGCCTTGACAGCCAGGTCTGACAGGAATGGCACTTCACCTGTTCGCTCCTACAGGACTTTTTTGGCATCATCCATTCCACAGACCCAACATGGAGGAGGTACTTCTTTGGTATATATTCTAAAGATGAGAAATCCATAGTTAGAAGTATCGTTCAGAAGAACAAGTTATTTACCTTCGGTAACGCTCTTTCTGGTGGATGCTCTATCTAATCACAGTCTCCTCACTGCCTTCCACCAGTTCTTTTGAGTTGTCTCTTTTTACCATCTAATAAAGTCACAAATTAGAGCTCTGCACACTGTTACAAACATTTGTTTTGTGCAACGTGTCCTAGGACGTGGAAAGAGTCAAACAAAAAACTGATGTTGATGCACAGGGGAGGCACTTATATGCAGCTCTGCTCCGTCACTTCTCGAGTGGAACGAAGCCCACACAGAACTGCATGGTGCCACCTAGTGGCACCCTGGAGCACTGCCATGAAGAGTTTCCGGATCCAGTCTGGCGCCTGGGGAATATTCTAAAGGTGAGGAATCCGCAGTTAGATAGTGTATCCATCACAAAAAGCGTTAACGGTAAGTAACTTGTTCATCTACAATAACCCACCAGCCTGAGAGACAATCAAAGGGCAAGGCGACTTATGGATGATTTTAATTTCAAATTGACTGGTCGACAGATGGCGCTCTCCTGCTGATGATTCATGATCTAAATATCACACAAGGGAAAGACAAACTTATATTTTTTTCTATGAATCAGTGAGCCTTTTTTATCCAATTCGGTGAGTAAATAAATAAAATACACCTTGCATTGTTCTAGGGTGGCAGATGCAATGCAAGACATAAACGCACTGCAGTGAGCCACTGGGCAATGGCAGGAATATAATGAAGGATTGCAGCTTATTAATCAACATGTCACCTATTAATGTGCTACTGATTTTCTTATAAAATAGCAAAAACGCACTGCAATTGGCCAATGCAAGATCCTCTGCTGCTCGAGATGCTTAGTCGCTTCAAGGCGCTTACTGCCTCCGAAGGGCACCATCTTGCATAACGCTCTGATGCTGGAGACTTCTTATTAGTTAGAGGAAAGCGCTACCTTTCAGACTGAAATCACCTTCCTTAAGCATTGTTCATTTGGATTTTCCAGTCATTGTGAAGAGAACAGTTTCTCTGTCCGTGTGCGCGCAGCCATTATTAAACTTGAGTGCTGAAGCAAGATTGTTGTTGAGAGAAACCCCCTTTATCTTATTAGGATCCACTCATGCTGCCTTGGTTTCTAGTCCTTAAGTACTTTTGTATTGCTGGCTTGCTGTTACAATTTTATAGAGTATGCTATGTCTCTTTTCTTCCTTGGGCATCTTCTTGTGACTTTTTCCTGTGCGGGAAAGTGCTTATGTGTCCTCTGATAACATACCTTTCAGGCTGTAGGTTTGTATCCTTGTCCGTCAAGTGATTGGATCTCTTAACCTAGGGCCTGGAAACAATGAAAAGTCTCCGTCCATGGAATGCCTGTATCTTTGCCTGTTTGTGATCCACAACTCTGGACCAATATTTGTAGATATTGATATATTCAAGGTTATGCTCCTTTGAAAGGAAATCAGAAATCATGTTCCGCAATAAAAAGAAGTGCTGCTGTAGATGTGACAATTATAATCACTTGGCTATTGCAATAGAGGTAAGGGACTTTAGAGAGGTAAGGGTAACTTTGGTAGGGTATGCCGTAATATATGCAGAAGAGTAAACTGCATAACACATTTGTAAGAAGCAGATATTGGCGCAGAGTGTTATTTGGTGTTGAGTGTGGGAGGAGAAGAGATTAAAGGCAGAGGGTTGCCACACTGTGAACACTTAACAGATTTGGTCACACTGGAGGCAAAGGTAGACTCTTGTGGGTGGTATAATATTTTGGGTAAGAGGAGTTTGAAATATTGTGAAAGGTTAAAGAGTTGATTCACACTGACATAGTGGATGCTAAATCCATAAGTTTGACAACGCATGATATGTTGGGGAAGATTTGGCTTTCAAAAGCCCAGGAATGAGGAGAAAGGCTTATGTAGCAGTGAAGAAAGACAGTATTTAGGGATACCACTTCAGGATGAGGTGCAAATCAAGTAGGACCTGTGAGAAGTTGCCCTGGTATATGCTGTCCACCAATTAAAGTGGGCACCCTGTACCAGTCCAAACAACCCGTATGGTGATTTAAGAGGTCAAAGATAACCTTAGAAAGCTATCCAAGTGGTAGCTGTGGAGAGCAGCCTTCAGGCTTAGTCTTGAAGGAATGTTAAGTAGCTTGTTTTACCAGAATGCAACATTATAGTATTGGTTAAATGAAAGGAGAACCACACAGTAGTTATAAAAATATGTATTTCTTAATATAACACTCTCTAGTACGACACAGTATCTTCTACACGAAGATAATCACAAAGCACACAATACTGTAGCACAGAAACAATAGTAAATAGCACTAATACACAGTGGGCTCCAGGGGAGACCAAACCATATACTAAAATAGTGGTATAAGAACCACGACTTGAGTCAAGACAGTGTCTAGAGGATGTAGAATTGCTAGGACCCCAAGGAACCACCCAAGGCGAGTAAGTAGGGACCCCACGGAGGATGGGTGCAGTGTGGGAACACTACCACGTGCTCCATACAATTCTATAGGAGAGTCACTGTTGAGTTTTAAAGTTTAAGGACCCTTCCCAGTGGACTTCGAAGAAACCCCATGGAAGTTAAGAGGTTGGAGAGCCACCCCACCCTTGGATACTGAAGTACCAGAGTTACCTATCCCAGGGAAGCCGGGTGCATAGGTCTGAAGTGGCGTCGGAAACCGCAGTCGAACCCAATGGAGGACTTCGAAGAAGAGCCGCTGCTGGAAGGAAGAAAAGTGTCTGATGGAATGCAAAGGTGAATTCTTGTTGAAGAGTACCTGAAAGCAGAGGGGACAGAGTCTGGGTCACTCAGGAGTGACCACGGGCTCGGTAGACGAATGCCCACCGATGTCGGGTGCTTCAGGTGCGTTGAGGGGGTTCTTGACTCTGCAGCCACCGGGACCAGGAGATGTCGAGGACAACCAGGAGCAGGATATGAGCTGTCCCACAAAGGATGTCGAGTACTGAGGGGTCAGTGTCCGGCTGGATCACCAACAAGCCTTGGCAACGGCAACACACGCAGAAGGTCAAAGAAGGTTACGGTTCGGACCAGCAAGGTCCAGGAGACTCACCAAACACAGGGGAGTCAGGGCAGGCCTGGAGCAACCACGCGAGCTCAAGAAAAGCAAAGTTGACCCTCACATGGACCCACTGGCTGGAGGCACAGTGGTCGCGAGATGGCCTCGAGCAATTTCACCAAACAGCAGCCCCCGGAGCACTCGGTGTGAGGAGGCTGGAGTTCTTGGTAGAAAATGGTGCCAGAGGTTGGGGCTACTCGGAGCCCAATGCACTTGCTCGGGAAACGCCAACAAGCATATGCACTTGCAAATGATCGCGGTGCACAGGGGTATGGGTTATTGCAGCCCCCACGAGGGATTGTGGCAGCTCGGACCTCGAGGGACGTAGAAACCCACCTCCTGTGTTGTTGGAGCCTTCGGAGTCCGTAGGAGCTCAGGATCAGCATACTGGTCAGTCATGATGTGGTGCCTGCGGTTGCAGGGGAGTGACTCCTTCACTCCAAGGGAGATATCTTCGGTTGTTCTTGATGTTCCTGCATGGAGCCTGTATGGTGCACGGGCACAGACGATGCTTCAGACTGAGAGGGAGATGAAGTCGGGCCCAAACGAAGTCCAGAGTGTCCAGACGGTCGAAGTTCAGTGGTTTCTGGTTCAGAATCTTGTCCACAGCGAATCTAGGGTCCTACAGCCAGGTAAGCCCTTTTGTACCCACAGGAGAGGGTTGGACAGATTCAGGGAACCCTCCCAGGGGAGGGTCTGGACAGTGGGGAGGTTACTCCCATGTCCTTTGTCCAGTTTCGCGCCAGTGCAGGAGCCAACGGCTCCCAGGACTGGTTTGAACTGGACTATGCACAGGGACACCAAATGTGCCACTCATGCAGACTTTCGGTCGCTGGCAAGCGCACCCACCCAGCCCTAATACACTAAGTCCTGTCTGGGAGGTGGTCACACTCCCTCTGAAGGGATGCCTATTGTTCTGCCTTCCCCTACTCAAGCTTGGCTCCGCAGCAGGAGGGCAGAAATGTGTCTCTGGTCAGCAGCAACCATTTTGTGCTGCCCGGGACTAGAAGGCTGGTACCGGGAACACCAGGGACCCAACAAAGCTCGTTTATGAGGGGTGGAATCATACCTCCCACACCGGTTACCGCTGTGGGGGTAGGATTCCACAATGTTTGACACCAAACACGATAGGGTTACTTTCAGCAGTTTTAGAGTTGGTCATCACGTGGTCGCATAATGCCACTCTATATGTCGTAAATGGCTGATGCACTGACAACCCAGGAGAATGGACTCTGTAGGCTGCAGGGGCGTCCTGCTCATGCAGTGGCACCCTCTCACTTAGAACCAAGCACCCTACCTTCAGGATTGTTAAGGCCTGCTATAGGGGTGACTTATAGGTTTTAAGTGCAGTGACCCTTAGATATAGTAAACCTGTATCTGTGGTAAGTGCTGCATGCACCATCTTACACAGGCTGCATTGGCAGGCCTGTAGTTCCATTTTGCATGGCCTCTCATGGGTGGCATAATACATGCTTCATCCCATGGGAGACCTCTGGGGTACCTATGCCCTGGGTACATGGGTACCATATACTAGAGACTGACAAGGGTACCCCAGTATCCAATCTGGAGTGTACCTAAGTACATGACATAACAATTTAGGGAGAAAGCAGATAGACTGGGGTCCTGATTAGCAGGATCCCAGTCGGACTAGTCAAAACAGTATCACATGAAGCACAAAGTGGGGGTAACCATAAGAAGCAGATCCTACTTTCCTACAGGACCTAAAGGGTATATTCTCCTCTATACATTAACAATAAGAAAAGTGGCACAAAAACTGCGATCGGAAGAAGAAAAGTGACATTTATTTTGTTTTTTAGAGAATACATGGACGAGCATGATTATACTCTACTGAGAATTTTGAGGTTGTTTGCAAAGGATGTTAAACCTCAGAGGAACCTTGTACAATCTATAGTTAATGCCACGTATCCTACAAGGAGCCCTGTTATGATAGATTTGTGGAAAGCTATTCTAGTAAAATGGAATTGATAAAGAGTTTGTTTAAAAAGAATGTAAAATTCCTGTGGGAAAATGACCAGTAGTGTTTTGCTTTGCTAAGATCAAGCAAGAAATTATGAGAGCATTATGTCTTATAGTTTTTGAAGTAAATAAATATAAATACATAGTGGCAGTAGGAGTGAAATTGGTATACAACTGATGCAAAGAGACAGACAATCGGGGAAAATTGTTTTGTTAAGGGGCCGTGCACAGCAATGAGCTTGGTTCTTTAGTGGTTGATTAAGATAAAAAAGAATAAGGGAATTGAAGATGAGATGGGAGGAATGCTGGAAACGTTTCAGAAAAGGATGAAGAATTGTATCAATAGGAGAAATGGAATTTAGAAAAATCAAGAAAGATGGTGATTGTAGCTGGGCAATGGGTTAGGATGAAACCTCTATATATTGATAGGGAGGCGGTGCACTGTTTGTTTCCTCAACGCATGGTGGAGGTGTTTTATAATGTGTTAAGAATTGATGGAGGGAAGGTTGAGCGCAATTACTCACCCGCGAGGGTCTCATGGCGACGGAGGGAGGTGGGGAGCAGATCCGTCTAAGTGCTGAGGCCATTCGTAGAGCCAGGTCTTGAGGTCCTTTCTGAACTGGGGTAGCGTGGGAGATAGTCTGGAGTGGAGGGGTAGGGTGTTCCAGGTCTTGGCAGCGAGGAAGGAGAAGGACTTTCCTCTGGTTCTGGTCTTGCGGATCCGTGGGACGGTGGCCAGGGCGAGCTGGGCGGAGCGGAGGTGTCTTGTGGGTGCGCGGAAGGAGAGGCAGCTGTTCAGGTATGCTGGTCCGGCGTTGTGGAGGGCCTTGTAAACTTGGGTGAGGTATTTGAAGGTTATTCTTCTGTCTGCCGGGAGCCAGTGGAGTTTGCGGAGGTGTTGAGTTATGTGGCTGTGCCTGGGGAGGTCGAGAGCCAGTCTGGCTGCGGCGCTCTGGACCTCTGGAGCTTGCGGAGGTTTTTCTGGGTAACGCCGGCGTAGAGTGCGTTGCCGTTGTCGAGTTTGCAGCTGATGAGCGCAGTAGAATCTAGTTGTAATGGAATAAGGAGAATGGTGAAGTTTTGAAGGGTGACAGTGTATGCATAAATCTGTAAGTGAAGAAGTTGCACCCTGCTTCGATGCTCAAAGTAAATTGACTTTGAATGTGGGAAATGGTGTGCAGTTAGGAAGGCGTGCCCAGAGTGGACTATGGGTCTTATTACAAGTACGGCTGTCTTGAGACTGCCGTACTGTCAGTGGCGGTCCGACCGCCGCCTCCTCGTCGGTCGGACCACCACAAGACTGCCGCAACCGCCAGGATCTTGGAACCTGCAGCGGCATCTGTCGGGACGTCGCAGGTTTGCCGGCGTACTGCCGACCGCTACAATGGCGGTCTGGCGGTCGGACCGCCAAACTCGGAATCAGGGCCTATGTGTGAAAGGAAATAGTTCTACTCTAAATGTCCCTCAGTGGAGAGCAACAAGGGATCATCATGTTCCCTCAAAGTTTTGAGATCTTGTTGTGGATTAGATTAGAGGATTGTGTAGGTTAGTTGTGTGGATGGATGTTTAATAGTATTGATGTAGAGGGTGATGTGTGGTAGCTTGAGTGTGTGCATTGTGGGGTGGGAGGAATGTCATAATATGTAATGAGAGTGAATGTTAAATGGATGTTTGGAGTGTCGGGTTTGAACAAGACTGTTGCTAGTAACTCCTTGGGGTGACAGCTGTGACTCATGTTGCTCTTTGAATATTACCTGTCATCATGAATATGTATTCCTGTTTAGAAAATATTGCTGCACTACACAAACCTGTTTCAGAGCTCAGATGTTTTAATTCCTCATTCCCAAAGGCCATAAAGAGGTGAGTAGCCTGTTTGACTCAACCTTCTCCCGGTCATCCGAAGCCATATCCATTAGGAGTTTGCAAATCTGACCTCTCTTACTGTCTGGCTGCATCATTGTGGCCAAGAGGGGGATTCTTTCCTTCTCTTGAAGGTTGAGTCAAACTGGGCTAAGAAGTTAGGGGAGGGGTACTTGGATCTACATACATCTATTGGGCTAGGAATGAAGGTTCTTCTTTCATCTACTTTGAGAGCCCACACTATAAAACTGTGTTTAGACTCTACTTAACCCCGGCCAAGTTGTTTGGGTGGGGTAAGAGGGAAGACAGAAAGTGCCCCAGGTGTAGAGAAGCATCAGCCGATATGGCACATATGTTTTATAGTTGTGAAAGATTACAGTCTCTGAAGGAAGGTATTTTTGAAAGAAGCTGTTTGGGAAAGAGAAATGTATTAGTTCCATCATGATGCTCCTTGGCTACGGTAACCTTTGCGAAGGAGATCTGAGTCAGATGTATTTTATTTTGATCTCAATGGTAGTAGCTCAGCTTCTAATCGCAATGGTGTGGAAAAGTGCAGAACCTCCCACTATGCAAACATGGATTAGGCGTTTGTTGGGTATCTATGATTTGGAGAGGTCAGGATACAACTGTAAAGGAAGGGGGCCAGGAGGCGAGGTAAAAGGATTTGGTCCCCTATGATTAACTGGGTGACTAATCACCTGGTGCATGACGTTTAACTTCCAAATCTACTTAACAAGGAGGGCGGTAGCTGGCGGCACCCTCTTTTGTTCTGGTGCTGCCACGCTTTGCTCCATTGTGCTGGAAAACCTTATCCATAAGTAGTGTTTATTACCCGATGTGTCGCACACAACAAAGGTTTGATTTTGTGGGTTCTTCTTCTGATTAAGTGGGAGATTAACCAATCGGGGCGCTTGGAATAGTTGGACGCTGAACTTATTTATTAGGGTAGGTCTTTTTTTCTCTGTTTAGGCTCTGGTGGGAATTTCTTACGTCCTAACGTGATGGAAATTAATTGTTTATTTTTAGGTTAACATCAGAGATGTTGTAGGTATTAATTGAAAGATCTGTTTATGATGTCTTATGATCCTCTGGATAGAGAAGTAATGGGGTTTTACCTTTCAGATATTAATATAGTAATTTTATAATTAATTTTGATATAAGTCTTATGATATCATTGGAATGAATTAATTTTGTATGCTCGTGACGTTTTGGATAAAAAAATATTTTTTTTAAAAAGAGTGAGGTGATTGGACATCATGCACGAGTTGCTAACTTAGCTTTTCTATTTTTTATTTTGCTATTCCTTTCTTTGTACCCTAATGGGAACCTAACCATGTCTTTCGTTTGTTGGTTGTTGTTTTAGTTTATCTGGTTTGGAAGTTTGACTTTATTTTTCCTGTTTCCCATGTGCATGTAGCTGCCTCGAGGTACACAGATAACTCTGTCTCTTTCTCAGTTGTTAGTCAGCAGATTGCTGATGCCTTCAGCATGCCACATGCTCAGTTGTAACCCAAGCCCTTTCGAGTTCAGCTGTTACACCTGTAAATCTTAATGTTGGGTGTCATATGTTATTTGTACCTTTTTCTCAACTACTCATTATATTTCCTAATACTTGGATGCATTTGAGGGATGCTTCACCCTCAAGTACATGTTTTTTTACTTTTTCTTAGTCATTTTTCTACTCTTTTCCATGTACCCTAACTGGATCTTGCCCTTTATTTTCTGTTGTAGATTGTTGCTTTTGGTTATTCGCTTTGGAAGTTTACTTTTTCCGATGGATATTTCTAACCGCAGATTCCTCACATTGAGAATATAACATAACATAAGTAAAGTACACGTTCACCCGGGGGCATGTTAGCACTGAATAACAGATGTTTATTGTTACCCAACTCAATGGTACTCAATTTATCGGCCTCAGAGGGATGAAAGGCTGAGTGGACCCACCGGGATTTGAACCTGTGACCATGAGGTAAAACACAGACTCCTACAGTGGAGGTATTAGTCCACTAAGCCACCAGACCAGGCCTTATTGAGAAATATTCCTCAGACACTAGGCTATATCCGAATTTTTCATAGCTGTGCTCCAGTGTGCTCTCAGGTGGCGTTATGTGGCTCCGTGTGGACTTATTTCTGCCCCAGACGTGACAGAGTGGAGCAGCATATAAACTTCACCCTTGCGTGCTGACATCAGTCCCTTTCTTCTTTGCCCGTTGATCGTGGATATTGAGCTGCGCTCCATTTTTTGTCCACTTGACGAGTTTTTCAAAGTAAGTTTCAGTGTACAAGAGAATGATGTCCCCACCTAAAACCACAGGGTTCAAGCCATACCATGGTTGTCATAAACAGATGCCGTTGACAGTCCCACATGAGGTGTGCCTCTGGTGTTTGTGTTAGGGGCACAACTACAAGTTGTGTGAGGAATGTGTCTTCATGCACACAAAGGTGATCCAGGATAGTGAAGCGAAGCTGTATGTTGCCGAACACCAAAAGAAGCCATACAAGAAAGTGGAGGTCATCTCGTAAGTCGTAGTTCAAATCAAAGTGGAAAGACAAGCAGACGATGCAAGACTTGACCCCATCCGTCCTCTCTTTATCTACACAGAAGTCAAAAGGGTACCAAGGTTCCAGTCTATCTTGCTACCTATCTCAGATTGAGGAGCCAATAATACAGTTGGGTCTGATACACCCCGAGTTCCACAGGCCATTGGCAACACCACAGCAGGTTGAGCACTTTAGGGAAGTCATGCTGTGTGTTTTTGGTACTCTTCCTGCTCCCTACAGTGCATGTTTGGGCCACAAGGATCTGTAGGGCCTCCAGTCAGCTTCCTGTTGGCAGATCTGTTCTCGACACCATCTGAGCTCCTAGAACCCACCTCTGGTTCTGCACCAACTCAGGTGCCAGCTTCCATTCTGGCTCCAAGAACTTTACCAGTCACTTCTTCATCAACCCTGGTTCTGACATCACTCGCACTGGCCGCTGCTGTTTCCGGCGTCCCGCCCTGAGCCAAATCCGTCTTGGCTCCGACCGAGATCATGCTCTTACCCTGCCGCAGCAGACCTGCTTCCTGTTCAATCTGATTCACACAAAACACTCCCTCTACCATGGAGCCATTTTCAGTTGTTCCACCTGCTCTTTGGTTCTGATTCTGACCAAAGTTTGCCGCCACTTGGAGAAGATGGTAATGATTTACCCTCGCACTATGCTTTTGACAGTTTATATATTAATTTGCAAGAGGCCAGTTAGCTTTAAACTTCCACTGACACAGAGTTCATCTAACCCCTTGGGCCACCAATGGAAGAGAGTGCTTCCTTTGCTGTAGTTATCAGACATGCTGCAGAGGTCCTGGATCTACAACTTCCTTCTGTTGAGGTTAAGACAAATGTGCATACTGATGTACTTCAGGCTGTGCTGGTGTCTTCTGAGCACTTGTTGCTCTTCACCGAAGCCCTAACAAATACCTTTATGGGCATGTGGTCTAAGTCTTGCACTTGTCCACCAGTGAACAGGCAAGTGACCACACACCACAGACTGGCACCTGGCAACCCTGATTTTGTTACACAGCATCCTACTGCTGAGAGTTTGGTGGTTCAAGCTTCCTGCAGCAAGGTGAATCCCAATTCATTCCCCATGACACCCCCTGACAAATAGCTGAAAAGGATTGAGGCATTTGGAAAAGGTATGTTATCTTTGGCCAGCCTAGTATTGAGGTCGGTCAATGCCAGTTTCTTACCTGGCCATTATATGCATGTCCTCTGGGACATAGCTAGTGACATCTTACCTGTTGTTGCAGAAGAGTTCAGTGCCTATTTAGTTCAAACCATTTAAGATGGTAAGGTTGCAGCCACATAAATAATTTGGGCAGGCCTTGACACTGCTAAGTTATTTATGGCGAGTGGTTGGCAGTAGTATAGTGCTCCATTGCCATGCGTGGATGAGGACCACAGGTGTTTCCGGAGATTTGCAGGTATCCCTTCTCAATATGCCTTTAGAAGGATTGGGTCTTTTTGGTGAAAAAGCTGATTCCGCCCTGGATCGCTCCAGGGAAAGCCAGGTTACAGCACGCTCTTTCGGCCTTACAACTCCTGTCAGACTGTTTCATTATTCCTTTCAGTCCTTCTGGGGCTACTTCGGAGATTTGGCATATAGGCAATGCCAGACCTCCTCACCTCCGCTGCAGTCACCTCAGCCCTTTCGGGCCAGGAATGGGATCAGGCAGACAACGTGAAGGTCATCGGAGGCACTGATCTTCCCAGTTCCCCTCCCTACGGCATTAGCCTCCAAGTCGCTTTAGCTTGCCTTTAGCGGCACACAAACACCCTGTGGGAGGCAGGATTTGAGATTTTCTCCCACGGTGGCAGTCCATCACATCTGACAGATGGTTCTTCCAGAATTGTCCAGCAGGGCTATGCCTTGGCGTTTCTTTCCAACCCTCCACAGCTTCCACCCACATAGGACGGCTCTCAGAGGAGCACCTATGCATCTTGGTAAAAGAGGTGTGAGCTCTTCTGCCCAAAGGGACCATGGAGAAGGTGTCGGCCTTGGAAATGGGAGTGGGCTGTTAGTCCCGCTATTTCCTTTTGCTGAAAAAGGTTGGAGGCAATCGCCCTGTTTTAGATCTTCACTTTCTGAATGCCTTCCTGCGGGACAAATTCAAAATGGTCACGCTGGCCCAAATTCTGTCTGCCTTAGATCAGGGTAATTGAATGGTAGCCTTGGACCTGCAAGACATGTACTTTCATGTGCCCGTCTTACAGTTCAAGGTCAGCCAGGAGCCTTTTCAGTTTGTTGTGCTCGCCTTTGGCCTTACCAGTCCCCCTCGGGTGTTCATGAAAGTGATGCCAGTGATCGTTGCACATCGTTAGAGGTTGGGGGTACTAGTTCCCCCCTACCTCAATAACAGGCTGTTGAAGGTGAGATCACCACAGTCAGTCGTAGATCACCTAAAGACAATGGCCCACCTCCTGACATCATTAGGGTTCTTGATCAATGAGCTGGAATCACACCTGACTCTTTTGCAAACAATTCTTTTTACAGGAGCTGCATTGGACATGCTGCTGTTCAATGCTTTTCCTATGCTGCAATGAGTCCAGCACATTCGAATATAATCCCAATGTTTCAGCCTCAGTCCTGGATATTGGTGAGAGAAGCTCAGAGGCTTCTTGACCTGCTGGTTTCATGCATCCTGCTGTCTACTCCACCAGGCAGCATATGCAGACTCTGCAGTAGAATCTGAAGTCTCATTAGGTCATGCACCGAGGAAACCTATCAAATATCATCCACATTTTGAAAGAGACTGGTCTCCAGCAGAAACCTGGCTCCATATCAATCTGTAGGAGCTACTGGCTATTCGTCTGGCATGCGATAAAAGCCTTCCTGCCGTCCATGAAGGGAAGGCTGATGCATGGCCTCAACACCACGTCATGTGCTACTGCAACAAGCAGGGTGAAGTAGGGTTCTGGGTCCTGTGCCAAGAGGGGCTGCCCCTTTGGAGTTGACTGAAGAGTCAAGTCAACTTCCTGATCATGAACCACCTGGCAGGATCTTTAAACGCCAAGGTGAGTGAGCTCGACTGGAGATGCCTGGCGGATCATGAGAAGTGCAGCAGGGTTTTCTCACAACAGTGGGGAGAACCCTGGCTAGACCTTTTCACCTTCACGATCATCTAGAATGTGCAGTGTCAATACTTCTGAGTGCTTTAGTTCCCAAGAGTGCTCTCTGTAGAAGATGCAGTCAGGCTAGAGAGGATCACAAGACTTCTGTATGCCTTTCCAGCTCTGCATCTACTGCCCAGAGTTCTGAAGATGATCAGGAACGACCTGGCCTAAGCCATTCTAGTGGCTACAGATTGGGCCAGGAGAATGCGGTACCAGGAGCTTCTGGGCAAAAGCATCTGTCCTCCAATCAGTCTGCCACATCCGATCAGGGTTCTGTACTTGAATTTGCAATATACACCTAAATGTGTGGAGAGCAGTGGCAGTGGACTGCATTTGGTCTATCACCTGAGGTTGCGGATGTAATTCTCGCAGCCAGGCGTCTCTCTACAGAATCCATTTATGTTGGGTGCTGGGACAGATTGCCTGTATATATAGTATATTTTTCTAAAAAGAATAATAAAGAACAAAGCAAAGAAAACCGTGAATTGATTTGTGATCTTCAACTATTTCGTGACCAATGATGAAAGCTAGCTTCACTGGCTTGGATCAAAATTCAGTGTGCCTCGGCAATTGTGTGATACATTAGTGGACTCCAGAGGGGATTTTGTCTCATGTGGTGGTTGTTTTGTCTTCCAAAGGCAGAGGAGGACGTTTTGCCTGAAGAGCACCAAAAAAACATTGAGTCCTTGTAAAGTATTTTCTCAGACACACAAGATAGTGGATGTGCATGTTAAATCTGGCAGCTTCTGCCTTGGTTGTTTTGTGAAATAGTACATAACTTATCATTTGTCAAACTCAAACTGAAATACTGAGTCTAAGTAGGAGCTCCCTGACCACGGCAGCATTGTCCATGAAGGTACAATTTAGAAAATAAATTAAACAAATTTACAAATACACTTAATATATCAGCTTAATAACAAATGTAAAGGAATTAATTTATACAATGAACTCAGAGAAATAATTCTTTATAGAAACAATTATTTAAAAAAAAAGAAAGACAAAGATAATTTGTATTGCTCAGTGTGCAATAGTGAACACCTATTGGCGCTCAGGGGCAATGCTGAAAAATCTTCCAGATCCAGTCTGGCACCTGGGATATTCTAAAGGTGCTGAATCTGCAGTTGTGGGCAAGAAAATGTTTTCAGCAGACTGTCTTGCTCTGAAGTCCCTAAATGCTACCTGCCTCTTAGGTCAATACACCTGTGCTCTTTGGGACATGGTGCATCTGGTGACACCAAATTTGTTGGGAAACCTGAAGAAACATTTCTCTGCAGATTATTCAGTGTGTACTGGACTCCGTCGACTCTGTAGCCAGGGCCAATAGCTCTTTGGTTGCACTCAGGCATCATGCCCGGCTCAGAACCTTTGCATTCTCTACAGATGTGTAATCTAACTTTATGAACTTGCCTTTTAACAATTCCAGATTATTTGGTGAAAATGCTGATTCTGCATTAGAGCTGTTCAAAACAAGCAGGGCACCTGCATAACCACTTGGCGTGCAGGCCTCTAAACAGAACTTAATTTCTGTCCATGCCAGACCCAGCAACTGCAGCTACATAACTCCCATAGCCCTTTGCTTCAGCAGTATAGGAGCCATGGAAAAGGCTGAGGCCGATTCACCCAACAACCAGTTGCCTCACCTCCTCCTCCTGCTTCTCCATGCCCCTTGGGTGAAGCAGCTCTAGTTCACCCTTTCACCCTTATTGGACCATTTTAGACTGGTGGAAGGTGTTTGTCCTTCTTACGACAGGCCTGGAAGGCCGTAATTACGGACTAGCGGACCATAATAGAAAGGGGGAATGCTCCACCATTCCAAAGGCTTCCTGCCACTCATGTCCCCCTGTTTTTTTCAGATAGAGGAACATTTACACATCCTCGAGCAGGAGGTGGCAGGCTTAATGTAGAAAGAAGCAGTGAAGTTGGTACCAGAGCAGCAGATTGAGCAGGGATGCTACTCTCTGTACTTCCTGGTTCCCAAGACTAACGGTGGTCCTTGTCTAATCCAAGACCTCAGAGTCTTCAATTTTTTTCTCCGCAAAGACAAATTCAAGATGATGACCTTGGCTCAGGTTCTTTTGGCACTTGAAGAAGAGGACTGGATTGTGTCCTTAGACTTGCAAGGTGCACATTTCCACATACCGATCCTGCAGTCGCACAGGGTGTCCCTACATTTCATGGTGGGGTCCATTCACTGCTAGTTTGGGGTCATTTGTTTTGGACTACAATCGGCACCTCAAGTCTTTACGAAGGTGATGGAAGATCCCTGTATTTCAATACCTAGATGACTGACTGCTGAAGGTGAAGTCTCCAGAGGTGGTGTTGCCCCTCTTGCCGTTGACAGCATCTCTGGTGGTCAGCCTGGGTTTTTCCATCAACGTGCCCAAATATCACCTGGAGCTCCCTCAGTGCCTTCTGTTCATAGGGGAGCAATATTGGCACAACTCTTTAAGCCTCTCCACTCTCTCAAAGGATTAAAGACATTAAGTCCATTATTCTGTTGTTTCTAAGGGAATAGCACAGATTCAAGTCCGGATGGACTTACGCCTGCTCGTCCTGCTGGCTTCCTGCATCTCCTGGTCATGCATGCACGCTGGTGCATCTCAAGTGATGCATTCGCAGGCAGTGGTTCCAGCATGGAGGAGATACCATCACAATGTCCCAGAACACGGCAGTGTACCTATCAAGGTAGGGTGTGGAGAAGAAACTGGTGGCAGGGATGTTCTTGTAGTCCCCACCGGCTGTGGTCATGGTGCTGATGGATGCCTCCAACCTTGAGTAGGGTGTTCATCTGGAGGAACTGATGATCAAAGACCTCTGGTCTCTGGAACAGCAGTTTCTGAATATCAATATGCTTGAACTGAGAGTGATTCTGATAGGACTAAAGGACTGCCATTCCTCCCTTTGTGGTTGGTTGGTCCAGATCTTGACAGACAATATGACAGCAATGTGGTATATCAACAGGGAGAAGTAGGGTTGCAGGTTCTCTGTGGAAAGCCCTGCGACCCTGGTCTTGGGCTCACCAGTACAGATTATGGCTGACCGCAAACCACCTGATATCTGAACACCAGAGCTGAGTGCCTCAGTCAGCATCATCTTGCCCACAAGGAGTAGCATCTCCACCCAGAGATAGTTTAGAAAATCTTCGCCCAGTGGGGCAACCCTCAAGTATATTTGTTTCCCACTCGCAGCAACATGCATTGCCCGAAGTTCGGTGCCCTCCAGTATCCATTGCAAGGAGTCATAGGTGACGCATTTGAGTGAAGTTCAATTTTCTTCTTTTCTATGTGTTTCCTCCCATACCATTGATTCTTCATGTTCTGAGGAACATTCACCAACACCAGGCTCAAGTTATCTTCAAAGGACCAGATTGGCCGAGAAGAGTGTGGTATGCAGACCTCCTGCACCTCTCCCTGTGCCTCCCTCTCCATCTCCCTCTCATGGAGGATCTCATCTCCCAGTTGGAGGGGCAGGTTCTACATCACAACCTCCAGAGTCTACACCTTCATGCCTGGAGATTGAGCTGGGCTATTTATCTACATTCCAATTGCCATCAGATGGGTAGATGTCATTCTGTCTGCTCTTCATCTTTCCACCAAGATGGTGCACTCCGGAAGGTAGAATAGGATTATTGCTTGATGTGCTGACAATAACATGGGTCCTTGAAGGTACATTGGCCAGGTATCCTGAGGTTTCTGCTTTCTCTCACACAATACGGTGTGCTGTTGGGACCGCCTCCCTCTGCTTGCAGATATACTATCATTTTACATTTGATCAAGGGCTTAACAAATATGTTTTCCCCTACTCTCTTTGTTATGCTGCACTGGGAAATTAATTTGTTTTTGTCGCACCTAATAAGGTCTTTCTTTGAGCCCCTTCATAACTGCAAGTTACAGCTGTTAACCTTGAAGACCGCTTTTCTAGAAGCTATCATTTTAGCAAGACTAGTCAGTGAGTTTCAAGCACTGGGCATATGTCAGTCTCTCTGGTTCTCTTCCCTCTCCTGAAATTTCTCTTCCTGGGCCCATTCCTTCGGTCTCTCCCAACTTCTCTTCTCTCTAGCCTTCGCATCTTCCTCAACCTCAGCATTCTGAACTGCCAACTGCAAGCTCAAGGTCTCTGCTAGAATTAACCTACTCAGGGGATTTACTCCTGGAAGTGGAGACAGTGGAACCCTAAAAATCAGAGGTGGTGTACACACCTGAGGTATTCTAGAAACTAAAGGTGGTCAATGTCTTGGTGAAATTTTATAAATGCCTTAGAGGGCACACTTGGTGTGTGTCTGGGATAAATCTGTCAAAAAGGACTCCTAAAGCCTACATTCCTCTAGCATGCACTCTCTTCCTAAGTTCCTAACATGATTCCCTCCCCAGAGTCAACTACAACCTCATCCCTTTCATCCAGTGTCTCAAACTGGTCCCTAATGAAATTAGCAAGGACCTCTATGTCCCTGTTCTTGGGAATCCTCCACCTTCTGTTTCTACATAAATCCTTCATCTGATCTATGGACATGATGTGAGGTGAATTCCCAACCCTGTGTTTTCCATTGTCTATGTGTGTCGCCTTTATGCATATAAAACCACTGGACTTATTGTAATACTTACACAAATTGGAAATGGCTAATGCCACCCCTATATCCAGGATCCTAAACGTTAGGCTCCCCATCAGTTGCTACCAATTGTTAGAGCCCCTTTCAGAGGCCATGGGGCAAGCAGGGGTTACTGGGATCAATCGTGGGGATTGAGGCCTTTTACTCCTAATGTCCTGGGGCCCGACTTACTATGGATTCGGAGCAACTGGGTCAAGTACCCCTTCAGCACTTGACTCTCAGGAATAGTGTTGTCTGAGCAGTCCAAGGCTTCCTCTGAGGAAGGTAGATACAGGGGAGTGAACACAGGCTAACAACTCAAAGTGCATGCAGCAGCAATACATCATTGTCCAGCCAAATACTCGCTGTTATTTAAAAAGATAAGCCTTTTATTTCTACTGCTACTAACAGAAAGAAAAAATGCAACATTCACAAACTACTACACAGTTCCCCTGAGGTCAGGTCACTAGTGTTTCATTAGGTGGTCCCCGGGTCCCACCCCCCTCTTCACTCCTAGCGATAGTGGTTATTCCCCGTGCAGTATTGTCAACATCCAGCGCAAGCACCACTAGTAGTCTGAGTATTAAGAGTCCACACTGACTCTGTTTTAAAGTCAGTCGTGTTGTAGCGCCGCAGCCCTAACTAGCAAGCAAGGTCCCTGGGGCCGACTGGCCTAAAATTAGTCTTACCAGCACCTATAGGCTTGGAGTGTCTGGAGTTCCTTAGCACACCCTGCTGCATGCGCTTGGAGCAGCAGCAGTGGAATCAGGTGAGTTGCCACACGTGGCCCAGGTGGGAGATCGCGCCACTAGAGCAACTGGAGGTTCTTTGCGGCTCCTCCTTGCAGGGTAAATGTCCAATCCGCCCCACAAAGTGAGGGGGGGGGGGGTGGTGATGCGACAATCCTAAAGCAGATCTCCTGCCTTGGTGATGGTGCCGGTGCTCCCACGGTGGCCTCACTTCTCCGGCAGGGGTGGTAAATCAGATTGCGTGTCTTGTTGCTCCCGGTGACCCCTCTGGGATACGGGTCACCGTATCTTCCCTGTACACAGGCTCTGGCCTGCTCTGCACGTTGAATGCCTCAGTGTCGGCCCCTCCTGACATACGAGTTGCAGCTCACTACAGGTCAAGGGAAAGAGCTCTCAATGCCCTTTCTTCACACTTTGCAATGGGAGTCCACTCGACAGGACTCCCCACTGGACCTCACTTCTTCCAATGCTCTACTCTTCCTCACAGTGCTCTTGGCAAACCGGAAGGCGCTGGTGCTCCAGGCTCCAGGTCTTAGATTCCCAGGGTGATGTCCCCTCACCCAGCAAGGAGACTACCATGCCCCCAGTCCTGGTCACAGGCCGAAGTCTGTAGAGCTTCCCCTCCTCACACAGCATGGCTGGCTGCTTGGCAGATTTTTGGGGTCTCAAACTCCCCTTCTTATAGCCCATTTAAAGACACCAAATGTGATTTAGAGTCTGATTCTTTGAAGCTCATGTTGGGTGTCTGCTTCTTTTGAAGGTCCCCCTCTCCTCTGCCCTCTTTTTCCTCTTGAAAGCAGTCTGGCACAGCAGCATTTACTCTAAAGCTGATAGCCCCAAAACACAGTTTATTGGAGTGACTGGAGTTCACACCTGGATGTCAGCCACAGTGAATCGTGTATCAAAAGTTTAGCCCAATGCCCCAGCCCTCTCTTTATTCTTATCAGTGAGATGTGCCCAGCAGGGGCGGCTGGTGAACTTTGAAGTTGGTGGGGCAAAAGCACCTGCCAAACTCCACGTCCTGAAAGGGTTTTGGGAGTCCTCCTTCTGAAATATGTTTTTTTTTAAATCAGGCCCAATATGTTGTGGAGAGCCTGCAGTTTATCATGGTCACTCACCCTCCAAAAACTCAACCTGAAATATCACAGTGACACCTGCTCGAGGAGAGCTTTCTGGCCCATCTAGGATATGAAGTCCTTTATAAAATGTATACTAGAATTAGCAGTTTAGGGAAAGGTGGAGTAATTTTTGTAAGATGGCTGGCAACACGCTAGTGCTGCTTTTCTTCCCCTCTACCCTAAATGTTCTGGTCGCTGAGCTCTGGCCTACAACACCTGACAGCAATGTTTATGGTAATGAGGTTTGGAAACACTTCCACTGACCTACAACTCAGGGCCACTTCCACATTGTCAAGACAACTGTTAACAACCTTGCTGAGGCACCCTTTCTCCTGGTTCCTGAAAGAAAGCAAACTATGGGGATATTTTTGAAAGAAAGAAACCTGGAAGATAAAGCAGCATTGCTGGGCTTCACATGTATTGCATAGCTGTACTTTCTTTCTGGATAAGTTGGACACTTCCTTGTGCATGAAGAAGCTAGTCGGTATTTCAAAGGCTGACAAGGTTACCAGCTGCCATGCTGCAATCTGCAGGCTCTCAGTCTTTGTGGATGCCATCAGCCTGTTGGACTTCCTGGTGCTTTTCCTCCTCCTGGTGGTGGTGTGCCAACCTGGCCTACCACTGCATCACCCTAAACTGCCTTCTCAGGGTGCTCTTGATGTCTGCCAAGGCAGACTGGGAGTTTACAGTGTCGCTGTAAGGCACTAAGACACACAACTATATGGACAGGGGCTACCTGTGTGCAGGTTTAGGGGCAACTGTGTCTCCTTTGTTCGTAAGCTCGAAGCCTCTCTGTCATCAGATGACTCCAGGCACATTGTCTTCATCATCATGCTCTTGGGTGATGGGGGAAAGATGTTCTATGGCTGTAAGTGGCTCGCTACCTCTTCACTCATTTCCATGAACTCCACAGGGATGGAAGCAGAGGGAACCACACCGGTAGTCACAGTGCTAGGGGGACTACTGTGTCTTGAGGGTACCAGCTTGACCAGTAAGGGGGAAAACATTGAGTGCAGGCTATGTTCCTATTTCAAAGAATCCTGGCTGTACCTCCTGTGCTGTTGCCCTAAATTGAACAACGAGCGTCGTTGCTTAATTCGCCCGATACTCATCTCAAAAGGGGTAAGGACCTGCAGGGAGGCCTCAACCCTGTGCTTCACCGAATCAACAACAAGAAATTTAGCAAGACTGGGGAAATTTACGCACTCAATTAGTATCACCTTAAATGAGGCGTTACTAGGTGTGGCTACTCCCGTGATAGACTTATGACCACTTTTTGTTGTTTGGTATGCCGCATTTTACATCACGTTGAAGGCTGTAGGGTGGTCACTGCCAGGCACAATGGGGGATCATCCTTTCATTCAAAGTTTAATCTACCAAACCAGATTTTAAAGCCCCAGTATTTATTCGTTTTTACTAACCAAGCAATTACAAGCAACCCGAGAACTTGCACAAATGAGTCAAGGGACAAAGGCTGTTTATAAGGTCAAAGACATTGATAAGGGGGTGGGGGTAGGGGGCAGGGGGAATGGTTTTAAATAAGTGTCTTCTTTTCATTTTACTGTAATGATTTTAATTAATCGAACAGTTAATAAATATTCCTATTCATATACTGTGGCACAGCAGTAGTGGCAGCAGTGGCGATAGCCGGGGTGGCAGGTGTGGTAGCAGCTCTGCTGGGTAAGGGCTAAGGGGGCAGCAGTGGTGGTACTCCTGCTGTTATAGATGTATGGGGTACAGATGTTGCAAGGGCGGAGTAGCCCTCATAGTCAAGGTTTGATAATTGCTTAAATGCGTCCCAGTACAGCTACGTTCCCTGCAAATGTGATACATATTCCATATGCTCACGTCCTTCTTTTGCACGGTTAATATAAGTGTCTGAAAATCTGAGAAGCTCATCTTGCTAAAGGTTGCGCACTTTCTTCAACTCCTTCTATAAAGAAGGTCATGGCACTCTATTATTGCTGTTGTCCTCACCTAAGGTAACCATGTGTCCGCCCTTCAGCCATAATGGCTTGTGAAACGGCAAGGTGCACTTGCAGGGTCAGCACACAATGCAAAGTGAGGATGGGCAATTGTGAAAAGTTTGGTGCCAGTAACATCCCAGTAGTGATTACAATAATGGTAGAAGCAGTGCCATGGCGTGCATCCCCATTCTCTCGCGCATTCATTCATTGAGCAACTAAAAGATTGCGTGACAGAAGTCGAAAGGTGTTCAAAGAGACAGCAGCCATTGAGATGATTTTTTTTTTCAGTTTTGTTATAGCGCAAACTCGGCCCAATGTCATTGAAGTGCTTTACATCAGCACCAGATGACATTATAGACCAAGGTCACATTCCTGTTCGTAGGCATGGAGAGATTAAGACATTTGGCCGGAATGAAACCACAGGATGTTGATCCGACGTTCGTGGTGATAGCTGACTGTCACTCTCTTGTGAGATGCAGTGTACATGGGGATATGCCTTAAAGGATGGCAAAGTGCATGGTGCTATGTTCAGGGAGCACTAGTGCAGCGATATCGATATGTCCCTCGACTTTGAAACTTAACTTAGGGAATGGGTTATCTGCGCAAAGGAGGGGAGGTGAGAAATGCTAAAGCAAGAGGGCTGATTTCTTTATTTGGTACCTCGTTTCCGTAGTGAGAAACAGTAAATTATCCGAGCAGCGCACAGGTTATTTCTGTTGTGCGTGTTTTTGAAGTGCTAGAAAGCACAGATTTACAGCATTAAGTGGTCTTAGTAATATGCGCTATTCACTAAAAACTGGAACATCTACCTCAGGCTGGAAGTGCCTAGAAGGTGTTTACTGCCCGCTGTTGAGTTTATAAATTTTCTCACTCACTCAGAATGAGCTTATTTTGCACAGTGCACTAATTTAGGACGCACACTCATGCCTGCATTTCTGTACACTGGTCACTACCCTAAGACTGTGCTCTACAAACCTCAGTGAAGGCCAACGGTGCAGAGAAGGTGCGCATCCCACATGGCTACCAAGGATTTAAAGCGCCTAGAGGTTGCGATCAGATGCTCTTATCATGGCGGGACCCAGCAGCGATGGCACTGCTACTGTGATGGCACTGAGTGGTGCCAAGTTCCGGCATATTATCACCTGGGGGAGGGGTGTGCACAGGGGTCATGGATTATCGGATGTACACACAAGGGTGGCTGGTGAAGATTCCTGCACCTCCTGGTCTGGAGATTGGGTCAGAAGTAAGTTTGTGCGCTGTTTGCAAAGCACACAGTAGACTGTAATCACTCATTAACATTTAATCACTCCCCCAAAGGTCCCCATGGTTCTGCCCTCTGTCAACAACATTCAGCTTGCATGCAAGTCCAAACAACCATTTAATTTTTTTCCAGCGATGACAAACGGTCCGTTTTTAAGGCTCCGATGAGTAGAAAAGTGTTTTGTTCCATGTAATTGATGGGAAGAGGAGGTTTTCTGAGGTGGGAGTATCAGGCAAGTTACACTACTCGGGCTCCCTCTGTGCGAGCCTTCAGGGAGAATCCCTCTTCATTACTACCTCCACTGGACCCCGGACTCTGCAGTGCACTCCCTTCCAAGCTTGATTATCCACTTTTCTACCACGCCTCTCTAGTGCACCTTATCTCACAGCTGACCTTGGTCACCAGCCCCATATGAGCCACCATCCGGTTCCACTTTCATTATTCCCGGTAAAAAACATTAGGAAAATCACCTTAAAAACTTAAAACATTGAATATAGCAGTAAATCTAATTAGCATGCACTTTAAAATATGTTCCTCAGTTGCCCTAATGACCCGATTGCTAATTAAATAAACAAAAATAGAAAGGCCATGACAGGGCCAGCTTTAGCGCTGGTGTGAAAGTCTTTTTTGGTGCCCCATCACTGACCTCATTCTCCGTAGATACCTTTACTACCACCCTCCAACAGTGCCCCTCATCTCTCCGTAGCCTCTCCCCCTCATGACCTCCTCCTCAGACTCCCTCACTGCCACCCTCCACAAGTGCCCCTCATCTCTCCGTAGCTCCCCCCCAAGACCTCCTCCTCGGATTCCCTCACTGCCACCCTCCAACAGTGCCCCTCATCTCTCCAAAGCCCCTCCCCCCATGACCTCCTCCTTGAATTCCCTCACTGCCACCCTACACCAGTGCCCCTCATCTCTCCGTAGCCCCCTCTCATATGCATTTCATTTGTTGTATAGCGCTACTCATATCAGTGTAGGGTGTCACAGTAGTAATTTACATCACGCGCACATTATACAGAGACAATGAATTATACAAGTATGTAAATCAGTCTACAGGGAATGTCACATAAGCCAATGGGGATTACAAGGTGTATGAATCACATGTCATCCATCAGAGGCGCTACTAGAGTCAAAACATTTTTTTTTGGGGGGGGGAATAAAAATTTTGGGGGTGGGGGCTAATTCTTCCAGCAATAGGCAGAGTGGAGATGAAGGGGTGAAAAAACAACAAAGCCTCATTAACACATAAATGGTCTTTTAAAGACCTGTGAAGTACTCGGGTGCAGTTGCAATAAGCTCAAAAAGTGTCTGTGTGTGTGCCCGGGAAGCTGTCTCAGCCCGGGCTGACACACACGACGGGTGGGGTTGAAGCCCTTTGAGCCCAATGGGCGTTGCGCGCCTGTCATCCATACTGGTGGGCAGTATATTTTAAGAGGGTTTGGTCCGGGGAAACACAAACTCAGGATTTAAAGAGTACTCCATTGGTTGGGGGTTAGCTTTACCGATAAAAATGTATATCTGCCCAAACTCTTTATCAACATTAGAATAATGAAAGACTGGGGAAGTTCTAACTATATCACAACACAAAAAAAAGCAAAGTTCTAACTATACCATTCAGGTTTGTATGCAGCTCTTTGATGACAGTTCATAGGTCACTGTCCTAAGTTAGGATTGTAACTTCTGAACTGCAAGTAACACAGGGATCTCTGTGACAAAGGCAGCAACCCACTGAGCTATCCACATAAAATACAGTTTATCTGCATTTCAAAACTACCAAAAGACTAATGATTGCTCTCCAGCAAGATCATAAATCACCAGAGTTATCTGGACATTTTTTATTTTTGTCTTGCATCCAGGGCATAGTCCGCCATGAAACAAATAACCACACATTCTCTTACCTGCTCCATTCCTCGTCACAGCCCGATCTGATAAGCAGCGGCAGGGGCCAGGAAAGGTGAATCAGGATAAACAAACTTCTTTTCTCCAGCACTGAGTAGAAAAGGAAATATCCATGCAGCAGGACAGAAGGCAAAGTTTACCCGGTGCCAAAGAAAGGATTTGTCCCCTTCGCCATGCCCCTATCGTACCTGCACGAGTGGGCGGGGACACAGCCCACCTTCCTAAAAGGAGATGCGTGATTGGGGGTGCCTTTGAGAAAGAGCCCAGGCCCAATCACGCAACTCCTAAAACAATAACAAAAACAACTTACGGAGGAACGTTTTAAATTAAAGTGGCCATTTTCAATTGGCCTTCATGCAGTCACTGCGAGGGACAAGGTCATGTTTGGGTGGGCCAGGCTCATGTTTGGGTGGGCCTGGCCCACCCGGCCCACCCTCTAGAACCGGGCCTGATTCTATTCCTCTTCAGGCCCCGCCGCTGCCTGCCCACCTGAATGTACGCCGCGGTCCCGTCCCAGTGCAGAGATAGGAATAATGTCTCCCGTCAACGAAACCAATCCTGATACTGCGCTCATGTTGTTTGTATTGGTGAATAGCATGAAAGCAGCACTCGGATTGGGTATGGTAGGCAGACAAGGTACACTTACAGACTACGAGGTTGCGTCTGTGTTCCCTCGGCTCACTTGTACAGAATAGGTTGAGGAGAGCTGAAGTACGCATGTCAGGTTGGTTGTAAAAAACGAAACGGCCAAACTGACATCCACACTTCTTTTTCACTGCGATGGGCAGGGTGGCTGCCAATCACTATGCTTGGACCAGCCCAAGGTACGTCATTGGGCGTCACCGTGGGGAAAGAAGTCACTGCTGGGCCATAATTAAATTTACTTTGAAACTGGAAAAAAATCAATATATTTTATATGCTACAATTGGCGCACAGGGGGGGCAGCGCCCTGACGTTCCTATGGATGCACCGCCCCTGGTGCCCAGGCCCGTTCTTTGTGACCTCTCACTGAATCTAAGAGCACCATTTGAAGTGTGCAGGGGAAACCTGGCTCTCCCCTCTCCAGTGGGTTTCACCCAGCTTACAGGAATGCAGCAATACACAAATCTGTATGGGGAGATTCCCAGTGGCGTAACAAAAGCCCCCGCAGCCCCTGCGGTGCGGAGGCCCCTTGCTCTGGGGTGGCCCTTCCAGCAATCACAAGGAGATGATGGACAGAGTGCTGAAACTTTTCAGACACTCACCCCCAGTCACAGATCTGGGTTGAATCCATCATCGTTCTTTAGCTCACTACGCCACCTCAGTTTAGACCCAGCCATATGCAAATCAGTCTTAACCCTGTGCCTCATGGGAACAGTCCAGCCCGAACTGCCAAGCCAGGTCTTCCCTGAACCGGAAACAAGCATCCTGGGACTGGTTTCGGGGTAACACCCCTCATCAGCCAGGCTACCTTGAATCCAGTGGCAAAGTGAGCAAGGGACCCACGTCTGGGCATACCCTGCCAACTTAGGGCGAACAAAGCAAACACAAGGAGATGATGGACGGAGCGCTGAAACCTTTTAGACACTCACCCCCAGTCACAGATCTGGGTTAAATCCATCATTGTTCTTTAGCTCACTTCGCCACCTCAGTTTAGACCCAGCCATATGCAAATCAGTCTTGACCCTGTGCCTCATGGGAACAGTCCAGCCCGAACTGCCAAGCCAGGTCTTCCCTGAACCGGAGACAAGCATCCTGGGACCGGTTTCGGGGTAACACCCCTCATCAGCCAGGCTAGCTTGAATCCAGTGGCAAAGTGAGTAAGGGACCCACGTCTGGGCATACCCTGCCAACTTAGGGCGAACAAAGCAATGACAGGACCCTGGCCTGAGATCTCCGGACTGGGTATGGAGAGTGGGGGGGCCATCTGCATGTACTTTGCAGGGGGCCCCCTCAAGTGTCGTTATGCCACATGGGATTCCTCTACCTCTCTTCTCCTGTTTCCCCATGCAGGTGTGGGTCTCCCAAAATGAAACCCAGGGACCTCAATCTATTGTGGCATCCACAAGCACACATACACCCAGTGCATGTATACAGCCTACACTCACTGCACAGCACTGTATTCCTCATGTACTGCACTACTTATAGGCACACATAGACCCAGCACATACATTTAGCATGCACACACTGCACAGTGCTGTACCCTTCAAGCATTGTACTACTCATAGGCACACATGCATTCAGCACATGGATTTACCATGCACACACTGCACAGCACTACAATCTCCATGTATTGTACCACTCATATCCACACATAAATACAGCACATACATTCACTATGCACGCACTGCTCAGTACTGCATTATCCCTGTATTAAACTCTTTCCAGGCACACATACACCCAGAGCAGACACACCACTCATGCACTTTGAAGCATTATACACCAACCCGTGCAGGCTAAGGGTGAGTTAAGCACAAAAACAGAACTTTAACTGAGTGAGCCTGCAGTCAGTGACACAGGTTAAAAAGGACCTGTTCACTCCTGATCCCTACACTACCGTACCTCCCAACACCACGCTCGTGCTGCTTAACTTCTGATGAAGGCAGTAGCCTCTGACCACTATGAGGGCAGGACCTTGGGTGCTTCTCCTGGTCCAAAAAGACCGCAATCTGTGAGAAAGGCCTATGGCATGACGCACATGCATGATCCGTTTTGCTATGACAACAGAAATCAGCATAAGGGATCCAGGCATCAGTACAGTTGGGCACTCACAGTAGGGGTGCACGTCCATTACCATTTTCCGTCCCAACATAAGTGTATCTCTAAATTGGTTTAATTTATTTTTAAATGATACTTTGATGGACTTTGTTGAATCTTGCAACAGTGTTCCTTGGTACTTCTTGGTCTACGATATGCTCCTTTGTTTTGTTTTTGTTGCATTGCAGCATGACCACTGTAACACAGTGCATTCTCCATACAAGAGAAGCCTCACTCCAGACAGTCCTGACACTATGTGAAGCCTGCCAGCCTTTCCTTCTCTGAATTAGATATGGCAAGAGCAGGCTTAGAGTACTGTGCCTTTGCTGAGTCAAAAGCAATAAGCCATACCTCCTGACATGGCATCCCTGAAAGAGTTGTTCTCTGGGTCCATCATCTGCATTGTCCAAAGTGCAAGTTTGTAATTTGTATCAGTCATGTAGAATCCAACAAGGGACATCTGCTCTTTTTATGTTGCCTGTTTTAGGAACTGCTCATAATCTGGGGAGATTATGGGGGTGGGGGGGGGGTTTCATGTGGGTATTGAGGACAGCCAACAACGCTCTGTACATGTTTGGAGGGATGGTGTTTGATGTGAAAGGTTTTTGACTTGGGAGCCTCCGCCCTGCTAGACGGGCCAATTGCTAACATTTTTTGCTTTATTCTTAATGTAAGTGTTTACTCTCTGCTGTGGCAGTTGCACAAATGGAGTATGGTTACTTGGGAATGGTGTTCTCCCTTTCGTCACTTTGTTGGTGTTGGCTTTCTTTTCCACGTATTTTTTACAACAATGTCTGGTGATATATTCCACCAGGTGATATGAGTCTCTTCGATTTTGGGTCTGTTGTTTTCTTTCTGTTATCTTACCAGTGGATTGGTATTTATTTGGTTGTTTTTGTCAGCAGGTTTGTTTGCATTGCTTGTTTCTACTTTGCCACATCAATGTCAGGCTTCTTTGCGAATTTAGTGCATTGTATCCTTATATGGGACTGGCCAGGTGACTCCTGAGCTTCTGCACTGCAGCATCTCTTCTTGTGTCTCATGATGGCCTTGATTTTAGCAGCTGCTGATGAATGACTGGCAACAAAATGGAACTAGCGTTGATTCACAGAATTGTCCCGTTTGCGACCAGAAAAATGTTTTTGGGAATGTACAAAGCCCAAATTGTCATTCAGTAACTTGTCACTGAATCACAATTTATTAAATTTATTAAATCTTACCCCTCCGGAGTCCAACACTTTCCATACTGCTGCACAGAGTGGAGTGAGAATAGTAAATTTGAGTTGTTGGAAGTCCACTGCTTTCCCTACTGTTGCACAGACTGGAGTGGGAATAGTATATCTTACCCCTCCGAAGTCCAAGGCTTCCTCTACTGTTGCACAGAATGGAGTGGGAATAGTAAATTTAACCCCTCTGAAGTTCAATGCTTTCCCTACAGTTGCACAGACTGGAGAGGGAATAGTAAATGTAACTCCTCTGAAGTCCAACTTTTTCCCTACTGTTGCACTGTTTGGCGTGGTAATATTATATTTAATCCCTCTAAAGTCCCACAATATCTCTACTGTTGCCTAAACTGGAGGGGAATCGTATATCTATTATGCCCATAGTCCAATACATTTCCTAATATTGATTAAATATATATATTTTTAATATTTGTTTATAATTGAAATGTCATAGTATTTGTTTATATTTTTATTTGTTTTTTACATTTTTATAATATTTTTTGTAAATGTGTTTTTTAAATTTTATATGCTTGGTAATTTATTTAATGTTTTGGAGTTGAATTGTTAATATTTTTTTCTGTTTTGTGTAAAAAAAAAAATATATATATAGAGATAGATAGATATACATAGATATATATACGCGTTTCCAGTTTCCACCCTTGCCGCCGAATATCTTAAGGCAGGTGCCATTACACGAGGGTGGACTCACGAATATATCCACAAATACCTTCCCACAAAGAAGAACAGGCACTCACAGGGTCTATGTTGAAATTTATTTCCAAAGAGAGCAGACACGTTTCGGCGACTTTGCCTTCGTCAATTCTCCTCATGTGAAAATAACACATCCAATTACAGTTTGTTTTAAATACGTCAAACTGCGCTCCCACTGGAGAACACTACAGAGGCACATGGGGAGGGGCTTGCAATAAAGTTTTCAATTTCAGAGCTGCCATACTGTCATGTCCTATATTATTATGCACCAAATGGCTGACGTTATGCTCATTGGATAGTATTCACCAATATGCTCATGTAAACGATTTAAGCCATGTATCAGCAGATGCCAGAAAACAATAACAACATCAGTCATAATGTTGCACAGCAAACAGTCCCCCCTCTTTACACTGTTTGCCTAAGTACTGCCATGCAACATTATGAATGATGATGCTATTTGTTTTGGGTGTCCTGGTCCCACCCAGGGCACCCACTTGTCACTATGGGGGACCGCCGGGAGCCTCAAGGCCCCCGCGGTCCCTGCCGGTTCCCTGCGTCCAGTGGGAGCCGACATTGCTTTTGGACAGAGGGAGCTGCTGAACATGTCTAAAAGCCATTCTGGCCCGCTTTCAGCAAGCAAGAGCATTATTAATGCTCTCGTTTGCTGAAAGCAGAGTAGCGTTTGCTATGGCTTGGCAAGAGCGGTAAAGCTCCCGTCCCACTCGGGGTGACAAATGCAAAAAGAACAATTGATGGACAGGGGGTGAATGTTTGCATTGTTCAGCATTCCGTCCATCATTTGATCCTTTTGCTTTTGTTGCTCTAAGTGGGAAGGGTATGCCCAGACGTGGGTCCCATGCTCATTGAGCCACTGGATTCAAGCTAGCCTGGCTGATGAGGGTTGATGCCCCGAAACCAGTCGTAGGATGCTTGTTTCCAGTCCAGGGAGGCCCTGTCTTGGCAGTTCGGGCTGGACTGTAGCCATGAGGAATAGGGTCAAGACTGATTTGCATATGGCTGGGTCCAAACTGGGGTGGCGTGGTGATCAAAAGAACTATGGATTAATCCCAGATCTTTTTGACTGGGGGTGAATGTTTGCATTGTTCAGCATTCCGTCCATCATTTGTTATTTTTGCAATATGCAATATGGTCCCAGGTATTTTTATGCTTAATATTTTAAAGCTAGACTGTGAGCTGCAAACAACTCTGGAAAATGTTTTTAATTCACTCTTATTGAGTTGCAGCACAGCTAGAATGTCTGACCCTCTCCAGGAAGGTGTGGGTTATCCCACCAACAAAATCTGGAAAACAAATGGTGCTTAGCAATTCACTAGAATTCATTAGAAGGAATGAAAGACGTCACATCCTGGATGAGCAGCAGCTGCCTGAAGCTCAACTCGGAGAAAACGGAAGTCCTCGTCCTTGGATCCACCCCCTCCGCATGGGACATCACCTGGTGGCCCACCGCCCTCGGCAACCCTCCCACACCCACGGACCACGCCCGCAACCTCGGCATCATACTCAACTCCTCCCTCACCATGAATCGACAGGTCAACGCTGTATCCTCCACGTGCTTCAATACCCTCCGCAAGACCTTCAAATGGATCCCCCCAAATCCAGAAAGAACGTCACCCACGCACTCATAACCAGCAGACTGGACTACGGGAACGCCCTCCTCGCCGGAATTAACAAATCTCTACTCCTCAAACTCCAGACCATCCAGAACGCCGCAGCCAGACTTGTACTCGGCATCCCACGACAAGACCACATCACCCAGCACCTACGAGACCTCCACTGGCTCCCCGTCGGAAAGAGAGTGACCTTCAAGCTACTCACTCACGCCTCCAAATCCCTCCAGAACACCGGACCCCAATACCACAACTAAAGAATCTCCTTCTACGCACCCAAGAGAAACCTCGGCTCCACCGACCTTGCCCTGGCCGAAATCCCATGCAGCCGCAGAGCGGGAGTAAGAGCCTTCTCCTACATCCCGGCCAAGACCTGGAACGAACTCCCCCTCAGCATCAGACGAACCCCCACACTGCAAGCATTCAAGAAGAGCCTCAAGACCTGGCTCTTCGGATGAGACGGAGATGCTCGAATCCCCCCTCCTCCCCCCAGCGCCTTGAGACCCTCACGGGTGAGTAGTGCGCTTCACAAATCCCTGATTGATTAGCCTGCACAATTTTCATACATTTTACAAGGCTAAAAAGTGAGTGCATAAAAAAAAAAAAACTGTCAGAAAGCTTCACTCGCTGGTTTCTGACATCTCACTGCTGCTGTTTGGTCATCTCACCCTCCCACCTCACTGCTATTTTAATTGGGAAGGTTGAAATTCACTATGTCGCCCCGAATCTCACTAGCTGCCAGGTGGCCACGTCATTTGTGATACCTTCAGTCAGGGTTGACTGTCCATCAAGAGTGCTGCATGTTCCCAAATCTACAAATTCCAGAATTATAACATGCTATTGGTTGGTTACAAGACCATAACTGGCATGCAGCTAAGCAATGAATGCTCCCAGTATGGTAATTGCAATACTTCTCAGCAACAAAGGGGTTATTCTGAGAAGCGTTTCCTCGGTTCCTGTTAGTAACGGTGCTTCGTGGACACACAAACCGGGAATTAAATAATATTACAGTCTCAACATATTCAGAGCCAGTGACAATGTAGACACGTAAAGAAGATAGGTTGCTGCTTCTCTTAAAGAGCACCAGGCGCCGAAGCTAACACAGCTAATTACACAGCTCACCAAAGACTCCGTTCGCTAAAATCCACCCAGCAGTAATCCGATCTATTTTCCAACAATTTCCCAACATTCCCTGCCTTCGAGGCCATGTGATCACACGGAAACCATAGAGCTCGTTTGCAGCAGAGAAACAATGTGAGTAAATGGCCCTGGCGGTCTCTATGGTCTGCGAGCCCGGCTGTGTTCTGAAGCCACCTCCGATGCCTGCCTCCCCTGCGCGCTATGGTAACAGCGGCTGCAGGATCCGCGCACAGCAACGCTGGCTCCAGCCGCAGCATCCGCGGTGAGCTGGCGCTCCGAGATGCGCTGAGGTAAGGCAGGGGTTTCTGCTCTTTTATCTCTTACTGTTTGTTATACCACCAGGAAACTTCATAGAGACGTGTGATCTTTAATGTTAGGCAGTTTAGGGCAATGCATCCCCTGTTTTCATTTTTATGGAGGCATTTGCGGCTGAAACTGATTTTCTTCTGGTGAAATGCTTTGGGCTGTTTTCATTTGCTAGCACGGCGTTACTTTGCTAGCCGTAGATTTAATGCATTCATTTTCTCCGTTCCATCTTTCGTGCTTCTATGAGTCTTTTTTTATATAATTGCAAGGTGTACACAAACTCGTACAGTAAGTGTTAGTTAAGGTGATGCTGTAGGACAGGTAGGTAAATGTCTCTCTTGCCCTTAATGCAAATCATGACAACGTGAACGAGGGGTCAGCTACACTGAAAGGTGGAATGCTGTAACATCTGTGTAATCTTTTTGGCACTGCAATAAAGGTATCCGAGCAAACGTGGTTTCGAAATAGTATTCTTAAACCGTACTTGCGGGTGTGTTGGAAGAAGTCCAGTGTACATGAATCAAAGGGTGATATTAAATAGTTTATCTAGGTTTAGTGGTGTGCAAGCTGGTTAGGTGTGAGGAGGATCTAATAATTCCTTGGTGTAAGGATGATCACCTGCTGTGACTCAAGTTGTGCCATGGCCCCATCTCTCTCGGTTTTATGAAGCATAAACTTTCAACGTGTTTCTGTGAGGCACGTAGGTTTGTGAGAAAATGACACATTTAAACTGTTTACACTAAAGATGCTGTCACAGTACATTAATGTGCACCTACACGAACAATTAACTGTCTTTAAAGTGCATGTATCTTCAAAAGTGCCACGTCTCGTACTTGGAAGTGATTCCATTTACACGCCGAATACCCACCCCACTGTGCACTGCTGTCCCTCTCTGGGGATGCCAGAGACTGGTTGCCATGCCTACGTTTTGGTTTTGTTAGCAGTAGAGCACGCAGAGGAGCACATCGGGGCAGGGTGTTTGTCTGTCTGTCTTCCTGCCACACATAAGCAACTACAATCTTTTAGATGTCGCTTAAATGTGGATGATGTTGATGGCAAATTGTAGGCACTTCCTCACCTCATGGGAATTCTTAGGATAAGGGAAACATACTACTCAAAGTGCATCGATTTTGTTTCTACTTTAAGTAAACAGTGCGCACAGGAAACGTAGGAGGATACTTACAGTCCCCCAAACTCTGATTTTGGGATAATTTCCACCCATTTGTACAGACTTTTCAACGTTGTGCATTTTCAACAGTGAGAACATAGTTTATTATTTAAAACGAACATAAAAAAGTTCAACTGTTCCATGCGTCCACATAGAAAACATAGTAGCGAAAAGCACGGACAGTTTTTGTGTTGGCTGTTTTGATGCTTTTATTGTCTGTAGATAACAATGCAAAGCTGTTTTTAGGGATCATCAACTGTTGTGCAGAGGGAACTGTGAAAATAGTGGAGCGGTGCACTACCAAAGAGTTTTCTTCAATAAATCCAAATGTTCATTTTGTATAGTGGTTTATCAATCCTTTATTTTCAATATCAAAATGTGCAAATTCCAGCCAACGCGTTTCGTTCATACATAAAATGAACTTCTTCAGGGCAAATGGTGATGTGAAGAAGACGCAGGAACACAGAGGCAATGAAGAGCCCTTGATCTGAGATATTTCAAATTCCTGCTGTCGACGCACAAGTATTTAAATTTTAAAGGCTACCATGATAAGTGCCTGATGGTTGTATCTCTGGGGACACAGTCCTGTTATTATCGTCCGGTCGACAGCAGGAATTTGAAATATCTCAGATCAAGGGCTCTTCATTGCCTCTGTGTTCCTGCGTCTTCTTCACATCACCATTTGCCCTGAAGAAGTTCATTTTATGTATGAACGAAACGCGTTGGCTGGAATTTGCACATTTTGATATTGAAAATAAAGGATTGATAAACCACTATACAAAATGAACATTTGGATTTATTGAAGAAAACTCTTTGGTAGTGCACCGCTCCACTATTTTCACAGTTTTCTCTCTGCTTGGCAGCTGGCATTCAACAACGGCAGGTGCAGGAGCTGTATGTGCACACCCAATCATACTATCCATTACAATTTCTTAAACAAGAAAAGGAATAAAGCAGGGAGGTGCGGTTACTTAGATCCGCCGTTGCTCATTCATTCTCTATTGTTGTGCAGAGGGACTACAAGTAAAGAGCATTGAAATCCTCCGGTGTTGAGCATACTGATGTTTCTGCATCAGTATCAAGAGCTGTGACAAACTGGCGTTCCCGTAGTTATTTGCAGTGGAACTTACTGCAGATCATCTCTGTTCCAAAGAGTGTTTCCACTCTAGACACAGTGACATGTGGCTGTTTTCCATCTGCAGCCCCTCCAGCTTGTCCCTGTGTGTGCTCCTTGTTTTTGACTTGTCCCATTGTCAATCTTGGTTGGTACCCAATTAATTATGTTCAGATTTGTATTAATCTTAGTCTTAAAAGTCCACCCAGTCACCCGAGGATGAGCATTTTCTTCCCTGACCCGTTGAGCATGCCACAAACTAGTGTAAAAAAAGAAAGTGATGGATGGAATGCTTGAATTAATCTCAGCCACTGGTGAGCGCTCGGGCCACATTCCAATCCATAATTTTTCACCCACCATGACCTCAGTTTGGACCCAGCTATATGCAAATCAGCCTTGACCCTGCTCCCTGGGAACAGTCCAGTCTGCACTGCCAAGCAGCGTCCTCCCTGAACCAGAATACACGCAACCCAGAAACAGTTTTACCCTTACTATAGGCTCATCGGCCACGTGTAGCTTGATTCCAGTATTACTGAGCACAGGACCCAGGTCTGGGCGTACCCATCACACTTAGGGCATCAAAAAACAAAGTGAAGAATGGAATGCTTGACTTAATCCCAGCCACTGGTGATAGCTGAGGCTGCATCCCAGTCCACCATTTTTCACCCACCATGCCATCAAATGGCACCAAAGTTAGCTTTGAAAAGCTTGGCTGAACCATGACTACTACTACCTCTGTTAGCACTGGTTTAAATAGGGAAATAATAACTGATGCAATGAAATTAGACAACGCCAGCAAGATTCCCTGGTTGAAGTATGTAAGAAATTTTATGCAGGATATCGGGCGTCCAGAGTATTTCTCCCTACCTGAAAATATGAATTGTATTAATCGGAAGGAACTTAAAAAATGTGTATGACCCACCTGGAAGAAAATAGGTTAACTCTGGAAATGAATAAACCTACGTTGGTTGAACATCAATTAATTATTATAACATATAACATTCAACCATACTTGACATGCATATTGGGGGATATGATAGGTATATGTTAACGCGTTTTAGATTTGGGACTTTCCACCGTTTGATTAGTCATCCAGACATTAACAACTGGTCAAGGGAACTTTGTCGATGTCCCTGTGATAATATTTCACCACAAACGACTATTCACGCAATCCTATTCTGCAAATTTTACAAGGATGAAAGGCGAAGATGGGTATTACCGTTATTAAAACAGGGGGATGGAGACAATGTCGCCCTGCTTTTTGTATTTGCAGATGTTGGGAAATTATTACTGTATTGGATCTATGGTAGGTTTTTTAAAAGTGTATATAGAGCCAGAAAATCTCTAAATATTTGAATGCCAGATGTAAAATATATGAGAGAAACATAGACATGAGATGATGTATATTAAGTACAGCATAATACATTTTACTTCCCGGATGTAAAAATAGCTATTGTTAAATGAATTTTTATTTAGCTAACGTGTCTTAATGTAATTTTTATGATGTGTGATGATATGTTTTAATTGCCTGCTTTTATGATTTTAATGTTTAAAATCGAATAAAGCTCGTTTTGATTGATTGACTACAGAGTAGCAATCGCTGACTCTATAACACAAGTATATGTGTATTCACTGAAAACACTTTATTAAAGCTACGTTATGGTTACCTTCACTCACAGAACTAAGAATTGTTTTTAAAAACCTGCGAAATCCATTAAAAGACGCAGTTATAGCTACAGGTTTTAGTTGAAAAACAGCAAAAATTCACCAGTTAGGATTAGCAACGCAACCACACTCACCACAAAGCACTGCTCAAGCCTTCAAATACAATGCCATTGATGATATTACAAATCATCTTGCACCTTCTCCCTTCCTGTGTCTGTGAAATGAAGAGGGGTAGCATGACTTGTGGCACGCCGAAGGCTTCTGTATTGGACCACATACTGTTTCATGAGCCACTGAGTTTGTCATAAAAAGCAACAGGATTCTCCATTCACCAGCATGCAGATGATACCAACTCTGTCTAAAAACATAAGTCCTAAATTAAATAATCAGTCTACACCCGTCCCCTTTAAACTTGGATGTGGGATGGCCAACAGGTTTCTGAATCTAAGTCTCTAAAAAAAGTTTCCCTCCTACCCCTGAATCTGAAGAATACATTTGATCTGACGCTCCTCAGTATATTGAAACTCTCAGATTTGTCTCCGGGGCTATCCCCTAAAATAAAATCACTGTGCTTCATTCTTGACACCCCCGCCTTTCAATGATTCCCCCAAAGGAATAAAACTAACATATCTATGCACTCCAAAAAAATTACAACTTTGCTGTTGTCCTCCCACTAGTAGTTTCACATCTTGGCTTTTGAAACACCATTCTTGCAGGGGAGTGCGTCAATCCTCCCTGAATCCTCTGAAGGACATTCTACATTCATAGCCATACTTCTCTCCACAACTAGAAAAACCAATCATATTACCCCTATCTTATCTGGCTACCAATTGATGCAAGAGTACATTTCAAACTGGGTTAAGTGAGAAACAGCGCCCTTTACGGGAAATTACCACCTTACTTGGCCAACCTACTTAAGATCTCAGGGTGCAGGTAGAAAGAGGAGTATGCTATTTCAGCATGCCTACATTCAGAATGGTAGTTTAAATAAGAGGAACCAGGAGCTTTTGGGTAGGTCCAGCACACACGCTCCCTTCGACAGTAACTGAAATGCAGATGTGTGCAGTTCCTTCGACAAAGGTAAAGTACTAGTAGTATGTCAAGTCAGTAGAATATGCTCCAATAGGAGCAAGTGCCCTCACACACCCCAAAAGGTGTCATGCTTCATCCGCCGGGCATGCTCCTCGTCGGGACGGTGCTGCTGTGCCCGACGGGCACCCACGAAGGGGCTCTTTGCCGGAGATCTTTTGATTTAGCCATTTGATGAAGTGTGGGTATGTGGGGTGTGAGGTGAGTGTAGTGTGGTGAAAGTGACTTAAAATAGGTCTAGTGATGCTTGGTTTGAATAAACTTTACTTGTGGAACTCACTACCCTAATTAAAAATAGTGGTTTCTCGTATGAGATACAATGGTCCTAAAGAGCAATCGTGATTAGTTTATAAAACTTGAGGTCACACTTCATCAAACGTCGAGATTGGGACCGTGAACACGGTGCACGGCTGGATTCATTCGTCCGTCGGGTCCAGACTTCTGCTGGTTACCTGACACCTGGATTTACTTCTAGACGCGAATCACTTTTGGACTGCTACCTGAAATTGCTCCTCACCAGCCACGGCCCTTGTCCAGTACTTCGCCGCGCATCTCGGACTTGATTCAATCTGTCCCTCCACGACTACGCTGATTGCTTGCCATCCAATTAACACGAATCCCTCGTGTTTTACACGCATCCTACGGGTCCCACACGACCTCTTTAGGATGCCTTTCCCTTGACCTGATTCATTCTAATCATAAGGTTACCTCGCATCCTTCACAGCACTCATCGTATTCCAGTAACTGGGTCCTGATGATGACCTGAAATTGTACAGGTTGAAACGCCGTTGATCTTTCAGCGCACCAGTGGGCGTTATTGTGGTTTCTTTAAACAGCTGAATCTTTTTATGAGTTACCTGCTGACTGTTTTCGTGACCATCAACTAAATTGTTTCTTGCGCTGTTTTCGCTGTTACCTCACCTTTGTCACGTGTCACCTGCACCGTTCACCTTCTACACGAGCACATATGTGCACACAAACGTTTGGGTTACACCTGCATATAATGTAATGTAGTGCTGATGTAACTACTTCTACTAAAAACAGACTTATTTTCTCGTTAATTATTGTGGTCTCCCTTATTTCTCTTCGTTTCACATTGAATTGTTTTTCTTATGTACCTGTCTAACTTAATGATTACCGGTTGAGACATTGTCATTTTGTTAAGCAGATGATGAAGCATGACACCTTTCGGGGTGTGTGAGGGCACTTGCTCCTATTGGAGCGTAAACTACTGATTTGACATACTACTCGTACTTTACCTTTGTCACAGGAACTGCACACTTCTGCATTTCAGTTACATTCAGAATCGCCCAGCGCTCCATTTTTTTTTTGAGCAGCGCCTTCGTTTTGGATCACACTGTCTGATTATATCGGGCTCAATTCTTCGCTCATTCAGTTCAGAATGCACCTAACGGATCACCTATTTTGCTTTTATCTGTCATAGACTGTTCCGTAATAACTTCTTTTCCTCCACTTCTACATCTATTTTTATTGCTAATTTGCTCTATCGGTTGTTGCAATGTAAAATACCCCTATTCCATTGATTGTGCTGGAGCACTATTTAACACTGTTAATAAATGAAACAACACAGCAGAAAGCCATTGCTGTATTTTTCAAACATGGAAGAGCCTTTTCCCATCTACATATTCAGACCTCTTTTCTGCCTGTCAAACATGCCACCCACCACTGGACGACCAAATACAAACACACCATCACATGCCCACACAGCCATACCCTACCACACCCACCAATAAATGCCAAAACTCCCACCCACCATCTGACACCCAGACATCCGTCATAATATGTCCACAAACTCACCCTGCTGCTCCTATTGACCCCAGATCACAGGCCAACACATCTGCCATCAGACACCCACACACAGACCATCAGAAACCTATTCATCCATCATCATAAGACATCACACCAACTATCATTAAAAAGGAGTTCAGGTTGACTAATACAGTGACTAAGTGATACAACCTAAAAGGACCTAAAATTAAAGAGTTTAGTTACTATCTTCACTTAGTCTCCCACCTGATTGTAATAACTACCACTCAAGTCCCATCCCACCATTAAATGGAAGTGAAAAGTGAAGGAGAGGGTGAGTATGTTTAGGTTTGTAAACATTTGTATTGTGTGATTATGTAGCTGGACTGTCAGCAAAAGAAATAGTAAGTTCAGAATTTTTTTATGGGTGGTAGTGATATTTTTATTTTGTTACTCCATCTAACATTGAGTAAATTATTGGACCTTTTGCTATTATGTTGGTGGTACGGCAACATCTCTCTCTACCATTTTGGCATCACACCATTCTCCGCTATCAGCTCCCCCAGACACTCATCTCATAAACCCTTCAAGTGGACAAAAATGTCAGTTCTTTTGATAGATAGACTTTTGTATACCTGGCAAACTCCCACAACGTAGCTTGCCCACTGTGAATTTTGCCACCTCGGGGAGCAATTATAGGTTGGCAGCCATGGCCCCCTTGTTCTCCCTCCCCAAACACATATTGCAACTACCACCCACTCCTTGACACAGACAAAACAAGCTGAAATTCAAGCAGTGGTCTGCCACTGGGAATTAGCCTCTGGGGTAGATCCTGGTGAAGGGCGATAAACCATTTAATTGTTGGCTTACGCTTCCCCATTACTAACAGTAAGAAGCATAGAACTCTATTGTACCTGTCGGGTGAATGCACGAAGGAGCGACTAACACAAGGGCGTGTATCGCCAAATGAGAGTGACCATGTGAAAGAAAGGAGAATCGCTATAGAGATACTTACATGCCAATGAAGGGCACTGCTTATATAGCATACCTGATAAGGTTTTCATGTGTCCAGCTCAGGCTCATACTTTCATACTGTGACAGGCCAGTGTGCTCAGTTAAGACTTGCTTTGGGCTCAGATTGATTCACAGCTGAACCATGCCTTAGGCTGTGATGCTGTGTAGATATTATGTTTGCCTAAACCTTGCACCACTTTCTTGTTACAATTCCACATTTCATGAGCCTTTCTTCAGGCTGTGTAGCACAAAACCAAGTTCATGGTGCCAAAGTTGGTGTGTAGATATGCAGTGCATGCAACGCCTCAAGGTAGTACCCATAGAGGTGAAATCAGGTACCAGTTTGTTCATTTACGTGTAGGACATTCCACAGTTACACAGCTGAGATCTGCAACAACACAACTGAAATTACTACAACTTATCAATTATATCTGTACATTGTAAACTGAAAGATCATATACCCTGGTCTATGGTACGGCAGAAAAGTAAGACATTATGACAGGGAGCGGCTCTTTAATGGGTTACCACTTAAGATAGTTGCAGGTTCTGAAATCCCATGTACTTTTGGGAACTCTGGACCATGGGTCCTTGAATCCAGTCCTGCGAATAGACCAGGAACAGTAGGAATAGGGCAAACAGAGTTGGGGGCTTGTCCACATGGTCAGATTCCTGGAGCACGCCCACAGGGATCTGTGTTAGAAGCCAACAATATATATAATGGCATTGCTGTTGTTGCCCACCACTGGATGTCCCATATTGGGGCTGAAGGGCAGCCACCCCTTGGTTGCTAGAAGTGTATCAATCAGGTCTGGACCTGACACACTCCATTAACCCTATCAGGTCCTCTACCAGACACAGTTATTCCATGTCCATGGAGGAAGGCTCTCTCTCCATGGAGGGTCTCTCTTGTTAAATTACCTCCTATGTTATGGATGTTGGGGCCCCATGCTAGTTGCGTTGCGATACCCCCGTGACCAGGGGGACACCACTTGGAATCTACTTGCAATATAAGACATTCATGATAACAATTTAGTCAAGCACCTCATTGTTCAGACAGCTAGCAGAGTCGTTCTGCTGCTCAAACAGCCTCTCATTTATTACATTAAGGTGTAGAGCCAAATAATGACTAAATGTGTTCCAAGCTCTGTCCTTCTCAAACTAAATTTCGTAGCATTTACCTATGACCCCTTTCATTACCCGTACAAAGGAATGAGCACACACTCTGTCGACCTGTGAAATAACGCACTGCATATTTGAGGTGATAATTGTATAATGAATCTTGGAAAGGGAAACCGTCTTAAACATGGGAGCTCAGCCCACAAACAGAATTGAGGAAGAGCCCATTCCTGCAGGTGCCCCCACATAGCCTCCAGAAAGGAGATATCTTTTGCATCAGCTTGCTCCTTCTTCCTTCGCCTCATGCACTCATACATATTTAACACCATTGCTTTCCACTGGGAGACGAGCCTCTCAGTTGTAGGCCTATTCTTAACCCATCCTTAGGCTTGAGAATGTTCGAAGATGTCAAGCTTTTCCATTTGTCTCCGCACAGTCCACCATGGCCAACCCAGCCAGCATATCATACGCCAGCCTTGATATTCACAGCTGATGAGTGCTGTCTGTCCTCTCCCAAACTGAATGTTGTTTGTCTGCACCAGGGTAAAAGAGGGACAACACACAGCTGTGTTTTTTTTTTAATTGTTTATCGAACACTTCCAAATTGCAAGTGTCCCTATAATTAAGAGTTTTTTCTCTTTTACTCTTGTGAAAAAAAATTTAGTTTGAAGCTCATAGTTTCTTATTTGTAGTGAGTGCCTTAAACAAAATATATTACTGCAAACTAAGTAAACGCGAGCTTCTAGCAGGTTGAATTTTTGATGAATGTAAGCTAGACCTCACTGCACTATTTTGACAAACAAACCACTCTGCTAAGCAGCAGCATTAATAATAAATGCAACTTAACAGGTCAAAGACAAATGAAAAATGAAATACTGCTGTGCCTATAATGACTTCTAAACACATTTTAGGATTCGGGTTTTTTTAATTGTCAAATAAGGTTAGTACATATGTAAACGTTTTTTGCATTGAAAACCCTGTATTTTACTGAATTGGAGGGCTTGCGATCGCAGAAACTCTTTGTACATTCGGCCCATACTTTATATAGGCAGCCGTGGGAGGAAACATGTCAAACCTTCCAAAAGATCGCTTAGCTGATTTCCTGGCTGGATATCTGAGACACTAAAAGGGCACCATGAATTATCCATAATACTGAACAAAAAGTCTACTATTTCTGGAAAATTTTAATTAAGAGTCACCACAGCAACTTCAGATGAGGAGGCTAAAAGTAATTTTGCGTGGGGCAACAAGAGATATCTGACATGGTCAACATACTCATCAGAATAAAGCCAGTTCACCTCACCTTCCGACAAATTAATAAGCATCAGCTTGTCAACACTTCCCATTTTGTTCGACCAAACCACCCCCTCTCTTACATTATGGCTCATTTCATTTCCTGCCTCTCAAACAACATAACAGGGCTGGACCACTCAACAGATTGCTACACTCCCTGAATTATGATGTATTTTCGAATATTATGCATAAAATACACATTACTGACTCGCAATCTATAAGGGGTATGTTAAGGCAATTTCATCCAAATTGTGATTGAGTAAACTATGTATTGACTGCAGCTCCAGGTGCAAACCACTGATCAGTTACTGACTTACAAGTTGGAGGTGTAACTGAATTGCCAATGGGAAGGGTCCCTTATGCATCCCTTCGCCTTTGAGAATCAGGATGGCCTGCTTCAGGGAGAGTTGCCACCATTTCTCACTGAAGATATCTGAAATGGAAAATCTTTTCAAAGCATCCGAGGTTCGTATAAGGAACACAGGCTGATTCGTTTTCTGTTTTGCAAAGCGATCTCAGGGATGGCGGTCTCCTGCTCCTTGCGGGCTCTCATCTGCGTGAATGTAGCCAATCGCAGGTCTTCGCAAATTGCAACCTGCCTCATGAATGTTAATTAGGCAGGCTGTTCTGCCTCCCTTCCATGATTCATGTTTTTTGTGAACCAACCTATTTGTCCAAAGGTTGTTTAGCAAAATAAAATCGTGGTAGCAAAAAGTCGGTACACAATTTGTGACCGCTTTTGGAGACTACTTTCATAATACATTTGGCACAGTGTTTCCAAATTTTTGCAGTCTTGGTTACACTGTGCAGAACCAGACGACTACTGGTGCTGGCAACACTGTAAGTAAAAGATTTTGCGGTGCTTACAGATTCAGTTTTAATTGTCCACATTAATGCAATATTTTCCCCGCACTATTACTGTTGTCACACGGGTCCAACTACTTTGCTGATGTTAAGCTGCACAGTGTAATGGTTAGTTTGGGGGGAAACATTGAGATCCTATTCACGGCCTTTTTGCAAAATATGTGACATGCTTTCTCTCTATAGAAGGGTGTTATACTCAGAGGTGCGCTCGAACCCCATGTTGTTTTGAGACACACGTCGATAATCCTGGTACACAAGGGACGCACAGGCATCACAAGCGCTAGAAAAGTTAAGGGTGGCATACTGGTGCCTGCCGTAGGTCACATTATTGTTAGATGTGCAAAACTAAAGATAGAATACAGTACATGCATGCCCTCCACTTGCCTCATATGTTGCTTGACGCCCCATAGCTAAAAGCTCGGCGTTGGCCTTTCCTTTTGAGCTGCATCCCTTTCTTGACATAAACAGTATTCTGGTGCTATAATAATCTTGCTACCTATATTAAATGAACTTGAACTGTCACTAAAAGCAGTTTGGGCATAGTTCAATCCAAATGTATTGTTGCTATCTAGTTCATGGGCTAAAGGAGTGCTGGCGGCCAAAATGCATAAGGTATATTCTGCTTTTTGCATTCCCATAACAGCAAGGCAAGGGACCCAGGTCGCACAGGTCAACCTGTTAGAGCACAATAGTTCTAGATTTTCACCATGCATCAAAAACAGCATAACAGATGATAATGCATGGTTGGAGCGTGCAGTTACTTTATAAATATTTGAACTGATAAGAAAACAAGCCTTTCTCCTGGTCTGTTTTCCCGGGCATTCCCCTCAGCCAATGGTAAGGGACTACAACTTCAATGTAGTGACACCACAGAAATTTTACCTTTCCACCTCTAATCAACACTGCCTCAAAACTAGCCTTCCAGCATTTGTCTGCTAAGAGCTATCCTTCCAGTTCTTACACCTCTCCCAGAAAATTGCCTTTGTACTCACACTGGTGATCTAACACATTGGCTCTTGCAACAGCCTATACATTGGCCTTCCTCGCTGATCAGTCTCTTAACTTCAATTCGTCCAAATGCCACCTTCTGTTTGTATTGAATTGATATGATCACAGTTCATCTTGCTAGGATCCCTCCATTGGATTATATTGAAGGAAAGTTCAAATTTCAAATCCCTGTGTTTTATTCACAAAGCACTGAATGGCCAGTTGCCAGATTTGTTGTCTTCATCACTTACCTTCCTTCTAAAAGACTATTACTCTGCTAATCACAGCGTATTGTCCTTTGGGCTTTACTACTAAATGCATTTTGGTGGCAGGACACTTCATATGCAAGGCTATTGTCTATAATACACCCTTTTCCAGTTCAGGCCAACTTCCTCCGATTCAAAAGGAGGCTAAAAACGCGCTTGTCAGGCAGTCCAGTGCTTAACCTTCCCAGTGCTTGTTTATCCTGCGCCTGGGCCCAGGCCTGCTTGTGAGATGCCGAAAGCTCGTGGGTGCCATCCCAGGTTCAACTCCTAATAATATCTTTTGCACGGGTTTGGGTTCTTGTTGTTACCTGTTTGTCTTCAGCATATTTCCTAACCAATATGTATCTGGTCTCAAGCACTCTGAGGCTGCCTAGCTGAGGTTAGCAGCGCTATAAAATAACTCTAAATAAAATAAAACAAATAATGAGTTGATCTGCTGAATGACGTGGCATTTGCATTTAACATACTTGTTAGAAATGGTTTCCAAGCGAGGCCATGCTAGCCGCTAGGACCGCCTTAACATAGTGAGCACCTCAGTAAGAAATGCTTTCAAGTGGAATCGAAGATTTGTAATTAAAATTTAAAGTGAATCCCCAGTCCTGTCAACACTGGTTACTCATCCCTTGCATATAAATCATGAAAAAAGGCAATAGGCCTGGTGTTGGCTGCCAATCTTTTGTCTTTGTCAATGTTTGTTTTGTTCTGTCATGTTTTTTGGAAACCTTTATTGTTGGGAAGCTGCCCTTACCAGTATAAACAAAAAACTTTGCCAATAGCAAAAATGCATTTTTGGTCTTAAAAAGCACACATAGCAACTGTACTCCATGGCGCTTAAGGGAATTACTTTGTGGGTAGATGTGCTCCTAGTGAAAGAGCAGAACGTCTTCACTCATAGTTAAGCTAGCCAATGACTGAAGTGGGCTGACCAATTGTCACATGCTATTTGCTACAGTGAATGACACAACAACAGACCAATGGGTGAGAAAGGCTGGCTGAAAGACTCTATTTCTAAGTATATTATGTATAGCTTTAGTAAAATCTAAAGGTTTTGGATCATGCCACACCTAAAAAAACAAGCTGTTTTAGGATTGCTTGTGCCATCTTTTAGGGACCATGGGGAAGGTGCATAACCAGCACACAATAGATTTCCACAATTGATAGTCTAAAGTACATTGCAAGGAAACTGCACAGTTCTGCTTGTAAAATACGGATAGTCATGTTGTTCTCTCGTTAGCCTGTTTTTACATAATAGCCATATTGTTCAGCGGTGTGTACTGCCAGTGCTGACAAATTGCCGGGGAGATATTCTTCTCCTGTTCAGCTGATTGAAACACACACATGCTGGTCCTTTGTGGCCTCGAATAGCCCCAGCCCTTTTATAAAGAACTGAGCTCTAAGGACATTGCTGTTGTGCTAAATAGCTTTAAATAGGTGGCAGTCCCCTAGATGGCAAAGCCGCCTTTGTGGCACGCCGTGCGCTGCTGGTGACCGAGGATATAGTAGGCTGTTTCACATTAAGAAAGTGCAAGAATTTACTGAGCTGATACATATTATACATTTCTTTGCTTTGAGATCCTTTGGCATATAGCATCAATTCTAGAACAGAGGGTGATCACTAAGTTTCTTGGGCAGAGTGGATTGATGTGCATGCATCTTCATTTGGTTTATTTTGTGTCTGGGTTTTAGGAAGTTGGGCATCACAAGGAAACCTGGGTACCTCAGTGGAAAGCATGTTGTCATCTTTTGTTTTTAAGAACACACTGTAAATGAAGTAAGTCCTCAGAGCCTTTGATCCTCTCCTGGGAGCTTGCTTTGCTCTGCAGTAGGCCTTCCTGGTCTGTGGATATTGTTGCAGTGAAACTGAAGATGACTGCCTTGAAGAGGCTTTGGCAGCCGCACAGGTTCTCCATTCCCCTTCTTGGCATCTGCCTCTGCATTCATTTTAAGCCTGTTGCTTACTCTGTGTTGTTTTCCACCTCTCTTATTCACTTGGGTTCTTCTGACTCTAAGAAAAGAACTTGTTTATCAGATATTCATGTCCCAGCTACAGAATTATGAATCCTTGATAATTTCTCCTGCGGTTTTCAGAGTGAGCCTCGTTACTGAGTAGTTTGTATTTTTTGGCAACTCAGTGTCATAGTTTGCTCTTGCCCAGTGTATTTTTATACTCCAAGTTCATTGTGTCACAGAATGAAGGTGACAGTGCACCTAAATGGTCTTCCCTCCCCTGGTTGATGAATGTTATGAGGCAATTTGAATGAATGAATGAATGAATCCAGGATTTGTAAAGATCAAATCACCAGTGAGGGTCTCAAGGCACTGAATTGTAGGCACGGGGTGATTAAGTGACTTGCCCAGAATCACAGGTTGTTGATGTCGAAACTCGAATCTGGTTCCCACCAGCTCTGAAGTCGCAAGCTCAGGCCTTTACACCACATCCTTTCACAGCCACAGATAATTGGCAACATGAGATATCCTGCAAAGTACTTGAAAATTCAGAGGCACGATCTCGATATATTATTAAAGTTATTTATTTGGACATTGCTACGTGGGGAGGCGCCTACGCCGCTGGAGATTTTTTTATATATCAGACTTAGGCACAACGTTAAGACTGCCACTCCCACCTTCCCCCAGGAACCCCCCACACTACATACACTACATGGATTATTGCAGGGTGCGGAACCCGCACATGCGGTCTCTTGGCTATACCGTGCTGCCCAGGCAGAGTGCCCTGAGGTCCAGAGCAACTCACGGGCTGGCTGGGATTCGGAGCTGGACACACCACTTACAGATATTCAATGGCCCTTTTGCAAACGAGCATGATAACGGCTAGCAGTTGCCTGCGTATCATACACTTCAAATTCATACATCGCGTCTATTATATACCGATAAGGCTCCATAGATTTAAGTTATGATCTGATGATTGTTGCAACAGATGTGGTCTCGACGGGGCAGGATTCCTACATCTTGCGTGGGACTGCACGATGGTGCAGAGATACTGGTCAGAGGTGTTGGCCGCCGTGTCACGAATGGTGGACACCCACATTCACTTCACCCCAGTTATGGCATTGCTGGGATATACAGAGGGAATTGAGGCCCCCTACAGGAAATTGATATCATTGGGGTTGCTCTTGGCGAAGCGGAGGGTAGCATGCAGATGGGGTAGAGGGCGAGCTCCCAAGTTTAATGAGTGGCTGTACGATCTTATATACTGCAAAGATCAATTGAACATGTATGCCGAGTTGCTACCCCTGACCTCTCGACCACGTGACATCTGGGGCCCGCTACAGGCATTCCTGAGGGACAACCCTGACTTGAGTCCTACAGTACAGATATAACCCACTTTGTCCCCTATTACCCAGACTAATGGCAATTTCCTACGTTGTCACTGCAGATATATGGGCGAGTTGAGCAGCTCACCTGTGATGAGAAGAATCTGCCCCCACTGACTGTTCCCGCACTGTGCTTCCTTTTGGGCTGAGAGGCAATCATAGTATGTTGCGATTATGTTTCCAAAATAGGAGAGTAAGATCCAGGTGGGATTCATATTAATTACCCAACCTGTCATAGGGTATAACCCGGAACTGTCGACATTGGGCTTGTGTGTGAGCTAATGAAATGTGGACATATGTAATAGCCAGCAAATGTAAGTGCACTGTTACATTTTGTTGTGAAAATTCAATAAAAACATTTGAAAAAAAGTTATTTAATTATTTATTATCATCTTTGTGTATTCACGGCCAACTCGGTTCCCTGCAATGATTGTCACTTCATCAGGGCTCAACAGGGATTTCAGAATATAAAAAACAGGTATTTATATCTATCTAGCTATATATAATATAGCTAGCCGCCGCCTTTTTATATTGTTATTAATCATGTTTTTTTTTATATCCAGCTCAGTCCGCTTTAACTATGGTGGCCGCACTTAATTAATTATTTAATTTACAGTGCTAGCCGCTTTCACTTTAGCGGCCGCGCTTATTTATTTAATTTACAATACCACCTGTTTCACTTTAGCGACCGCACTACAAAAGCTTTCATTCTTTCTTTATTTTTACACTTTGTGTAAAAGTGCCCCAAATGCGCTTTCACTTTAATGTTGGCCATGCCCCTTTCTATAGACGCTGCTCTCTGTAACCTGAATACGGCGAGCAGCGTCTAAAGGAAGGGACGCGGCCACCATTTAAGTGGTCTCGCATTTGCGCGAATTTGAGCTTATTAGCATTAGAAATGACAATGCCTTTTATATATCTTTTGCTTTGAAAAACACATAAATAAAAGGCATTCTCATTTACAATGCCAATAGCTTAAAATCTCGCAATTGCGAGACCTATTGCATTGAAAATCCTTGTTGCTTTCCTATATCCAACAATACGCATAAGGTCATGGTTAGTAAACTCAATAGTAAAAGGATAGCAGAAAGGCTGGTCCTGATAAATGCCATGACCCTTAGTGGTGTGTAATCTAAAGCATAAACGTGTTGACCTTGCAATGTAGGGCTCCTAATATCCCCCGTCTACCTCTTTCTTTTAATGTTGTGCTTTTGCGGACATCAATAAAATACATTTCTGTTTGACCCAGTGCACAATTTTAGGATCACCTGTTGCTTGAACATGAAATTCCTTGAAAAAGCAAGAGGCGTTTGGCAAAGCTGGAACAGTTCCTTTAATTAAACAATGCGGCCGGGAGCACAGTCACAGGCATAGGGTCTGAGAACTGTCTCAATTTACAGTCAGTCTAACACAGACTTTTATACAGTTCATTGAATGTAATAAAATGTTTCTGCCGATCCTTTTTTGGTAAGGAATGTGTACCTCTGTCTCTGTAGCCATAAATTAAGGTATTGGATGAGGAATCCAGGTGGGCCTCGACCTGCATGGACCCAATGCGGCCAGTGGGTAACGTGTCCAGATGTCCGGCATGGAGAGCGCTTAATCACTGCCTGTACTGTGTGTGCTGTGTTCCTAACTTCATGTGGGATCTGATTTTATGGTGTTATGGGAACGTGGGCACCCCTCCGGCCATGTGTGCTTTACTGAGGCCAATCTCCCTGGACCATTGTGGTTTGCTGTGCCTATCTGTGGAATCGATCTGGGATTTCCTGTTCACAACTACTAATTTCCTGTGCTACCTAACATATCTGTCAATCAGTAACCTTGGGCCTGGGTCTCAAGGCCTGCCTAACAACGTATTTCCGAGTATGGGTTGATGTGGAGTTCACAACGAGTGAATTCATCAAAGATGCGATTTTGTTTTACATGGATGTATTGTTATTCATATTGACATTGACTTTCTCACTATTAACACACCTTCAGGACCCCCTATTACTAACATTATTCATATATGTGCCCATAAGAGCTCTTGTTGAGCCTACCTGGAACACTGTTTGTAGATGAAGCAGCACCCCTATGATACAGCATGCCACCCACCAGTGTGGGTGAGGACCAGGGGAATAGCTTCAGGGGGTATTCGGGGTGGTACACCCCCTTAATAAATGTATTTTCTGATAAATAGTTGGGTACAGGTGCATTCAGTCGGATATGGTGCGGTATCTGTCAGATTCGCCAGGAATTTTTACATACACGCAGACAATAAACACACACTCTCTCCCTATCTGTTTTAAAAGTCCATGAAAATGTTGGATATTTTACAAAAATGGTGGGGAGCCGCCGACTTCTTCAACTGGTGGATTAGAGTATCCTAATGGAGGAAGAGCGAGCAAGAGCACTTCCATACCTGCATATGGTGGGGAAGGTGCTGTCGCCTTGTTTGCTATCTGTAGTGCAGGACTGTCGATCTGGGCCTCCTCGAAGATGGCCCATAGTTCTAATAATGCCTCTCTCTTATCTTTCTTTTGACCTGTGTATTTGATTTGTATGTATGGTCTCATGTGTTCAAGTATGTTAGTGTCGAAAGTTCTCTCCTTTGGCCTGGGAAATGTATGTGCCTTCGTGTGTGTGTGCCATTCTTGGCAAACCTTATTATTTTTTTAGCCTGTGTGGGGAACCAGGTTTGCATGTGTTTTATTGGTTTCTCCATGATAAGTTTGGTAGTTTTAGAGGACAAGATACCTTAGCTTCTTTGTTTTAGGGACTCTGGTTTGGATCTGAATCGTGAGGAAAATATACACAGGGGAGTGTACTGTTTCTAATTACGTAACTACAAGCTCAGCGCTATGTACAGATGCATCAATAATTCAACATGAACATTTCATAAACACAAATAACAATGCAAATGAAGGGTTGTAGCATAAACTGTGCAGTTTGTCAATAAAAACAGTATCTGAATGATATTGACTCCTGACATCAATTACGGTTGGTGAGAAATAGCAGCATCTTCATATGAAATATTGAGTCATCGACAAAAACACAACACTTAGGACAAAACACAATTTGCAGTAATTTAACAGCACCACAACATCACACATATACTTCATATAAACAATTGCACCCTGTTTCACACCCAGGGGCTAAGTGTACCATCTGTATCATGCCCAGCGGTCCAAGCGACAAACACCTGGAAAAAAAATCCTTAGTCTGCTCTTAGCACATACCATCCTGTGACCAGGGGAAGCACTGCATGGTACACAGGACTAAGTGAGCCTGATTAGCTGTCAATATCGGCCCAGGGACGAAGACAATAACAATAGTTTGCAAAAAAAAGGAATAACTCGAGAACCACAGGCCCCTCTTGGCCAACACAAATTAAACCTAATCTCCCAGGTCCAAATCTTTTTTCCTAAATGTCCGAATTGCGCCCTGTATCACAGCCAGGGGCTAAGCGTACCATATGTGTCACTCCCAGCGGTCCAAGCATAATGACTGTGTCACGCCCAGCGGAAAAAGCGGACCATCTATGTTATGCCCAGCGGTGCAAGCGACCAACACCTCTCACTTCTTTCAGATACCAATAGCGTTGGAAAACCGGTGGCACTGAGAAACCCTTTTAGACTAAAAAATAAGATTGGGGTGTCGACTCTGACAATAAATACAATACATATTCACCTTTCCTAGCATGCTGACTATGGAACAAAGGTGACTTCTTCCAGATTGCCTCTGAGGCCACCTTGCAACTACTCAGCTAGGACATTTGAAATAGGTAATATGCCAAATTCTGTCAGTGGCAGGGCGCTCAGGTTATCTTTTTACACTTCTCTCTAGTTTGTCATATGCCACAAGCTTTACTAAGTTCTGATGTAGTCTGTTACTCTCAGTGATGGCTGCTTCAGGATGGACTTCCGCTTCACTGATTCAACAGAACTTCCAACCAATTGCAGTGTATGCTCACCTTCCTTGTTATGCAAATGTGAATTCTTGTGGACGGGGTCCCCTTCCTTTGGCTGCAGTCGGATTCAAGGTACCAATCAGCTCTGATGGTGGCTTGCCAAAATGTTGCTTGAACATGAAATACCTTGAAAAAACAAGAGACAAGAGGCGTTTGGCAAAACAGGAACAGTTTGTTTAATTAAACAATGCGGCTGGGAGGACAGTCACAGGCATAGGGTCTGAGGACTGTCTCAATTCACAATCGGTCTTATACAGACTTTTATAAAGGTCATTGAATGTAATAAAATGTTTCAGGCGATCCTTTTTTGTTAAGGAATGTCTAGAAATATGTCTAGAAATAACTCCAAGGAAATCTTTTCTATCGTTCAGAGTTTTCTAACGCCCGGCGCTGAGCGCATCGACCTCCCTGCCTCTGTGGCATGGTGTGAGAAGCTGTCGTGTTTCTTTATTGATAAGATCCAGGCGATCCAGGACAATTTTGGGACTACTACCCCAAGGCAAGTAGGGTCTCCCATGCTGAATATCCCAGTCTCTAATCCGTCTGTTCCCTCCCTGATGGGATTCTCTCCCATTGCCCCGCTTGACTCACTGTCCATCCTTAAATCACTGAAATCGGGCTCTCCAGCTGACCCGTGTCTGGCTAGGCTGCTAGCGGCGGCTGCTGAAGTGGTCAATCCGGAGGTTAACACCATCATAAATGTCGCTTCAGACTGCCACAGTCCCTTTTGAGTGGAAGCAGGCTAAACTGCTACCGCTATTAAAAAAGCCTTCTCTAGATCCGGCTACGCTAGCTAGCTACCGACCTATTTCTCTTCTCCCAGCTGTGGCAAAAGTGTGTGAGAAAGCAGTTTATAAACAGCTTGCCAACTTTGTTGAGACATCTGGCTCCCTCCACCCTGCCCAATCGGGATTCAGGGCAACTTATAGTACAGAGACGGCCCTCGGAGGTGATAAGAGAATGTTTGGATGCAGGCGGCAGAGCGGCTCTGATCTTGTTGGATCTCTCTGCCGCCTTCGATACGGTGCCCCACCGTCAACTACTTGCTCGTCTTTCAAGCATTGGGGTTTCAGGTTTGGCATGGGACTGGCTCAAATCATTTTTAGAGGATAGAACCCAGCAAGGTATGGCTGCCGCCGTTCTCCTCGTCCCCAAGAAAGGTGACCACGGGAGTTCCGCAGGGCTCCACCCTGAGCCCTCTTCTTTTTAATGTATATGTTACTCCCCTCATCTATCTAGCAGAGGAGCTGGTAGCCAAGATTATAGCTTATGCAGATGATACACAGCTCCTATTCACCTGGAAGGAAAACGACCTGTCCCCGGTCTGAGCAAAAAACTCTCTTTCTGCCGTCTTTAAATGGCTTGCACTGGCGCAGCTCAAGTGCAACGAGGACAAGTCGGAGGTACTTCTGTATGGATCCTTCTCCCCACATTTTAGGGAGGCACTCTGGCCCGCAGAGTACCCTATGCCCAATTCTGTAGGCAACACTGTTAAGAATCTGGGGGTCTGGTTTAGTGAGGACCTACGGTTCACCACGCAAATAAAAAACTTGCTGGAGTGTGCTTTGGCACACTGAAATCGCTTAGAAAGTTTCTTCCACTGCTACCAAAGCCAGCTAAGGAAATGGTGACTCGTGCCCTTATTTTGTCACGCATTGACTATGCCAACGCGTTGTATATTGGCTTGCCTGGATACCAGCTAAAAAAATTGCCAACAATTCAATATGCCGCAGCCAGAGTTTTGCTTGGCATCCCAGGAAGATCAAGTATACAACAACACCTACGAGATCTACACTGGCTTCCTGTGGCTCAACGTGTCCAGTTTAAAGCCCTCATGCTTGCTCATGGAGCTCTGCATGGATCTGGGCCGTCCTATCTTAGAAGACGCTTTGGCTTCTACGTCCCCCGAAGACAACTGCGTTCAGCTGTGCAGCGTCTAGCAGTGGTTCCCCGCTTCCGCCTCACTCGAATGGGGGGCAGCTCGCTATCTTTTAAGGCAGCCAAGGCCTGGAATTCCCTTCCGTTCGAACTGCGGAATACCCAAGACCCTAGGCTGTTTAAGAAGCAGCTAAAGACCCTGCTCTTTAATTAAGCCTTAGTTCTTTTTAGCTCCGTTGCACCTGCAGATGGCTACCGCGCCGGGACACTCTTGAGTATCCGTGCGCGATACAAGTGTTAATAACATAACATAACATGTGTACCTCTGTTTTTGGAGCCATAAATTAAGGTATTGGATAAGGAAACCAGGTAGGCCTCGACCTTGTGTGAACACAAATCGGCCAGTGGGTAACGTGTCCAGATGTCTGGCATGGGGAGCACATCTCACTGCGTGTGCTGTGTCTTGATTGGCTAGGTGTTCCTAACTTCATGTGGCATTTGACTTTATAGAGTTTTGGGAATGCGGACACCCCTCCGGCCATGTGTGCTTTATTGAGGCCAATCTCCCTGGACCATTGTGATGTTGCTGCGCCTATCTGTGGGATCGATCTAGGATTTCCTGTTCACAAGTTTGTATGCTGGTTACGTGCTACTCCACATATCTGTCAATCAGTAACCTCAGGCCTGAGTCTTAATGGCCTGCCTAACAACGTATTTCTGAGTAGGTGTTGATGTGGAGTTCACAACGGTTAAATTCGTCAAAGATGCGATTTCGTTTTTATACATGAATGTATCGTTATTCATATTGACATCGACTTTCTCACTATTAACACACCTTCAAGACCGCCTGTTACTAACTTCATTCATATATGTGCACATAAAGAGCTCTTGTTGAGCCTACCTGAAACGCTGTTTGTAGATGAAGGAGCACCCCTATGATGTATTATGCCACCCGCCAGTTTGGGTGAGGGCCAGGGGCACAGCTTCAGGGAGTATTCGGGGTGGTACACCCCTTAATAAATGTATTTTCTGATAAATAGTTGGGTATAGGTGCTTTGTCGGGTATTATGAGGTATCTGTCGGAATTCATCAGGAATTTTTACATACACGCAGACAAAAAACACACACTCTCTCCCTACTGTTTTAAAAGTCCACGAGAATGTTGGTTATTTTACAAAAAAAATTGTTTTCTCACTCTTGGTACTCCTTCCAATCCGCATTTGTCTCTCTCTTTTCACTGTCCCTTAGGCCCTCTCATACCCCCTGCTTGTCGTATAATGTGTTTTAACATTATATGGCAGGGTGATTGTTGGAAAATCTGAAGCTCACACTCCCCCAATGTAACTGACCAAGCTATGCCTCTGGTGAGGGCTTTGGCATCCTTTATAATTTTTTTAATAGGGTACAGCAAAGTCCATTGCAGACAAGTGTTATGAGATAAAGGATCTCAAGACTCTCCTGGGGCTTGGTCGTTCCTTCATAGAGTACGTGAACAGAAAATGTTTACCGACCCAAGCAGGCTTGGGAGATGTGAGCAGACAATAAGACATAGCTTTCCTGCTTTTTATATACTCTGGGCCAGAGATTTTCATTAACCTTTTGTTTTCTTTGGACCCCCACTGAAACACTACTGGAAGCCAAGGGCCTTGGCCTAAGCAGTTTATACTATTTAAACCTTAAAAATGCACAAATTATGAAAGATTTTATTTAATTCATAAGCAAAAAATATGCGAAAGTAAAATTTTGAATGGGAGATTGGAGCTTTTCAAAATGTGGTTTTATTTTTAAAAGATGAAGTGACTTCCGCATTCTCTTTTTGACAGTGCGTATCAGTGCATTTAATTGAGGTCACCAATTATCTATGTCATTGGTTCTTAACCTGTGGTCCGAGGACCCCTGGGGGTCCACAAGGCCTACTCAGTGGGGTCTGCGACTGTTTTACAAAATGAAAAAATATCAAAATTAATAAATTAAAATTAATAAAAAATATATCATTATAGATGAGAATTTTTTAATTTGAAAACCTTTTCTATATTTGATTATGTATTAAACAAAATATTTCAACATCTGCCCATTTGCTTGGTGTATAATTGTTTTTGTATTTTTTGTGTATTGTTTAGAGGTTCAAATAATGGACATTGCTTAGGCCAAGGTCCCCTGCTTTCAATTATGACTCAATGGGGGTCCCCGGATTCCATGAATGATTCATAGGGGGTCCACAGAATTCAAAAAGTTGAGAACTGCTGACGGTTATATGACGGAACCCCACATGCATTTACCCCGCATGCCTTTACAATGCAGTCACTATTCAGGCTGCGACGTTACCACATGTTACTTTCCCACGCTAGTCGTTACAACGACTTGCTTTAGGGGGCGCTGGACTTTGGAATAGTACAATTTGCTATTACAAATCCAGTCTACGCAACAGTAGGGAAGGTGTTGGACTTAAAAATCCAACACCAGTCCTACAAAGTGCCCCCTAAAGCAAGTCATTGTTACGACTTGCGGGTTAAAGTAGCGCATGGTAATGTCGCAGTCGGTGTAGTGACTGCGTTGTAAAGGCAGGTCGATGTTGTGAGTTCTGGGTAAAGAACGTTTCCCACCGCTGATTTGTGCTATATTCTGTTTGCTTTATTTGCGCTGCTTCAACTAATAGAGCTAATGATACCAACTTGATTTTCTGACTCCAATTTCAAATTCCTTCACACTTAAAGAGCATTCTAAATGTTATTTTCTTTTAATTTACGGGCTGGTTTTATATGTACATATACTTCATTAACCTGCTAGTGTTATATAATTGTCTAAGCAGTTGCGGACCTATGAGTCGGCATCACAGACCCCAGGTTAATAACGTCCGCACTGGGCCCACTCCCAAACTGCCATGCATGACATTCTTCACATATATTTTCCAATAAAGTTTGCCAACACGTGTGTTTCTTGTTTCCTGTGGTAGATGTTGGCTGCAGTTTATTTTGCATAACATGTATGAATTACTTTTTGCGTTACAGTAATGCTGTTGCTCGGTGTGGGTAAGTGGGTCTCATAAGTTGATTGGCGCATCGCCCCCAGCTTCCAAAAGTGGCCTGAGGTGGCGGTGTGCTTATAACCCCACGTTTTCCTCTCCTGGCATGCGGTGGTATCCCTCCATTGGGGGGGGTTCAAAACATCACCTGGCCACCTATTGGCCAGGTATGTTCGCGATACCTTTGGCCCGCGCTCTTTCCCAGGGAGGGGTAGAATCTCCTTTTTTGTTGGGTGCACTGAAGCTGCCCAAACTGGTTTTTCCGGGTCCCTGGTGGCCATTAAGGCGCCGACCAGTGAGGCTCCCTTCGAGGGCGGCCTCTGCTAGAACCGCTGCTGTAGCCCCCAGTATCCATAGTCTGCTGTCTTTAGTTCTCAGGAATCAACCTCCTAATTGAGCTCGAAGCAGGGTGTAGTCCCTTGCTGCGCTCTTGCCCGCTCAACTGTAATAAGGGTCATAGGTCACTGCATCACTCCTTGCCCAGTGGGAAGACGTCAGGTGGCGCAGCCTCCAAACCCATGATTACGGAAGAACATGGGTTCCAGAAAACTGTGGGTATTGCACGGCCATGTAAAAGAGGATGGTAGATTACAGCATTCTTCTCTGGGGCGCTCTCAGCTTGCAGTCTTTGGTAACACTCACATTTATATTCTTATGTGGCGCACTCTCACTCAGGCTCGAGTGACCTCTCCATTTGTGGGTTTCTTTCTAGTATTAATTTATCTATAAAGCTCAACTGTGCCAGACAGTTTGAGTCGAGATACCATGTGCCTCTAAATCTCAGTTTTTAGGTCGAGCCTAGCGCAGCGCGCATGCGCTGCTCTAGGAGAGGGCCTCTTGGAATCACTCCAGACTTCCCAGAGACTTCTCTGTGTGGGTCGGACTCCTCCCACACATTCCATTGGCCTTTGTGTGTGGCTTTCAATAATGAAAGCACGCAAATGGCCAAAGGCGGGCGCATGTCCCACCTCTTTGTTTACTGGTCACTCCCACAGCGTTTTGCTGTCGGGAGCGAGCAGGGGCACGCAGGGTGTCAGCTGCATTCCTCGCATCCCACGGCGTTTTGCCTGCGGGAGCGAGCAGTGCCTCCTTGTTTATCTTTACATTCCTGCCTTGCTCCTTCCTTCTTCCCTCCCTGCCTCCCTTCCCACCCTCCTCTTCGCTCCACACACCGCTGCACACGACCCCCAGCCAGGAGGCCCAAGAGCCGGGCACCTCCTCTGCCAGGCTCTGCTCCGCAGCTCCATCCGCTCGGCTGACACTGCAGAAGGCCGCACCCAGGGTCGTCTCTCGATCTTCCCTCCTGCCGGTGATCACCAGCTCCCCCAGACCTCGCGGGCTGCTGCTGACTGTGTATTAGTCGTAACCAAGCCCCCACAGTCACTGCTGATGATGAGGAACCGGACCGGTCCTGTATGCCTCCTTCAGCTATGCCGCCAGCAGCCACGCGGTCTCGCCACCGGTCTCCTCCGGCAGCCCCGGAGCCAGCTCCTTTGCCTACAGGTTGGGTTAAAGCACTTTGTGTGGCAAACTAATAATCACTCCCGCCTGTTTCTTCGCTCAGGAGTTGTTGTGAGGGGGTGAACGGGTTCCCGGGGCTCCTGACCCACACCCCGAGTGAAAACAATACGAGACGAGTCTGGCGTCCCCTGCTCCTGTAATTACAGTATTAGCTAACGCGATGAAATGGCTGAAGTAATCAAGCCTCTGCTTCAGTGAATACTCATTTCCGCGAACAGCTTGCATTCCATTTAGCACTCAAACAGCAACTGCCTTAAAAAAACAGATTTTCTACTGCGAGCACATACTTTATTGAGAAACGGGAGAGCGACAGGTTGGGTTAAAGCACTTTGTGTGGCAAACTAATAATCACTCCCGCCTAATCCTTCGCTCAGGAGTAACACTTTCTCTATTATTGTAATTCAAACTTCTCGAGAATGTACATGCTCGGTATGCATTTGCAAAGTTCGGAAAATATGCAGTAGTAGTCCCATTAAGATGTTTTTAGAAAGCTCATTTTGAATGTGATCAGCGCGTGTTGAAGATCTGTGTTCATTCTCTTTGTAGCTAGTCCTTCTGACTACAATAATACGCGTGTTTCTGCCCATATCTTGTGTGATTAGCTCATCCTGATGTCCCGTTTTTCCCTTGGTATTCTGGGACTTGTAGTCCATCATTTACAAACGGAGAAACAAAATTACAGGTCCTAGAATGCACAGAATAAAACCAGGACTGGATAAGGTACTGCATTGACGCCTGCTATCGAACTACTTACTAATTCTGCCAGTCAGACATGCTTATAGAGGAAGTTGTTGTTGGTTCGGACTCAAGGCAACCACCAGTTGGTTAAGGGAGAAACCGAGGTCCAAACCAACAATTTTGCTTTCCAGAAAGAAACAAATGAAGCTGCAGCGTGCTTCGTTCAGCAGCCCAAGTGGTGACAGGACAGGGTGTAGGATAGTGAGTTGCAGGAGCAAAGAAGTACCAGTCAAAGCGACCTCTACTCTAGGTTTATAAACCTCTTGGATACCAGCCACCCAGGGCACAAGTCCTATAAAATGAAGTGGGGGGACTGACTAAGTAAGACAATATGCAAATGACCTCATGACGTCGCGATGTAGCGCTATAAAAGAAATAAAATAGTGCTATTTAAATTATTTGTGTAAATACTGGGACAGACTAACCCATCTGACAGTCTTACAGTGTCTGCATTTATATACAGGGTCAGAACAAAGGCAAAAGCATGCCTCTCTTAAGTACCTGTGAAGAGAAGGCAAGCTGTGTGCCTTTGTTTCCCTCTGTGGCATTTACATTTGTCTTGTGGCTCATGGCCTCCTGGATGGTCTGGCCATGTTCCGCAGGCCTGGATGCCATGATGACTATTGCGCACGTTATTATTGGATGTTGTTCTTTCGCCCTCTGTTATTGCCAAGTGATTCTACAACTGTCTGCATATTCTGTTACTCACCTTTTCTCCTGTTCCCTTTTGGGCTCAGTCTGAACAACAGTTACAAGGTCGAATAACAACTCCTGGTTTATGCTGATTTGGCCCGTCCCTCGCACCTAGACATAACACTTGTACAGCTGCCATTGAGAAATTAGTGTGCTTTTAATAATGCGCTTGCTTGCTCTAAGATAGCACTTGGAGACGACCTTTCCAGTGAGAAGAGCTGTGATTGTTTGCTGATGTAGTTTTGCGTCAAGAGACTGAGGTATGGGGGTTCGCTAGTCAAAGCCCAAAGGTCTTCTATTATTATAATAAACTGGCTTCCAGCACGGGGAGGGTGCTAATGTTAGTTAGACATATCTCCACTGCTTTATGAGATGCTTTCCCCGTTTGTATTCTATGGAGTAGTAACTATGCTGATTATATTGTTCTTATGTATTATGCTACTAGTACTGACACGTGTACTGTACCTTAGAGCACGTAAGTTGAAATAAACATTTTAACCTATACAGTGTCTCTTTATACCATGTTGTGGACAGGTACGAATGTGACGAAAGAGTGTTCTTGCCTCTGCGAGTCCTGAGAGAGAGATACCGTGTTCTGGGTTGTCTAAGCATTGGTACATTGATGCTAATGGGACGCTAAGGCTAGTTGGGTTGGGGTTTTGGGTGCTAAGGTTTATGGTTGGCTCACCACTATATTCCGAGGTCCTATTATCCTGTGCATAGCTCTGTATGTGCAGAAACCTTATGACATGGCGCAACCAACGAGTGGGGCAGCTTACTTGCGAGACGTTTGAGTAGTACTTGTGCTTGTCCACACAACCCTCACGTACGCTTCCGGAAGCGTGTGTGATGGTGATACCTCCTATATTACAGTTATTGTAGGTTCTTTCAAGCTTGAAGTTATTAGAAAAGGTTTTTCTTGATTAAAACCCTACTTGTGCTGCCTCCTGTTAGTTTGTCGAAGTATTTTAGCCGTAAATGGCTGTTCAAATTGCGGCGCATAGCCGCGGAGCACTCCGGACACACTTACGGGCGTATGGAGTGCCAGATGCTGGAGTCGAACTGATCTTTGTGGTACAAGCCGGATGGCTTACCACTTTGAGGTGTTCTACTCATGGGTAACTTTTCCTGCAGTGGATGGGACTGACGATTTGGTCCATGAATATACAGCCACCGCAGTTCCTAATAATTATATACCTTATTCTTGTCTTGAGGTACCGCTCACGGCTTGGCAACACCGTGTTTGGTTTAATGGCGCCCTCCCACAACCGACTACCACGGTTCGTTTAGGCCCCTTATCTATTGATGGGGCCACTTGGCCTGTTTTGGCCGGGTACACCCCACATCCGCGATATATGACGATACCAGTCGCGGAATTGCGCACCATGTATTCGGCTTTAGTACGAGTGCATCGAGCCTTAGTGCAATATGTTACTGGCAACATCCAGGGAGCCCCTCCTGGAGTTGCAGGCCATCCAGCTAGTGCAGCCGGAGTAACCATAAGTCCTGTCATGGTGAATTCTGTGATGGGCAAACGTCCACAACATAAGGATGATTTCCCTTATTGGCTTGCAGAAAAATTTGATCAGTTGGAGGCAGTTTTTCCACATACATCTCCAGTGGATAAACATCGTATTTTGACGATTAGTTTGCCAAAAGACTTAATTCCCGAGTTGACAGCATGTGACAACTGGGGTAGAGTATTCGCAGCAGTATATTCTAAATGTTTTGGTACGCCTTCCATGACAGTTCTCCCCTCTGTAATTAAAAAAGTACAGGATGAACACGGCCCTGAAGCGGCGGTGGAATTAGGGATGAGACTAGTGGGAGTGTTTGAAGTAGTAGCTGAACTGATCCTTGCGAATGTCAAGGGCGATGCAGTGAACTTTCAAGTAGCGAACGCCTTGGCTTTGGTCCCAGAATTGGACAAGCCTCGCGAATTACCGAAAATTATTACCCAGGCTTACAAAACTATTGGTAGAAACAGCCTGGGGAACAAGCCTTTTGCTAAACTGCAAACACAATCGCAACCACAACAGCAACAAACCAAATCTCAATCTGAGAAGGATGAGAAACCAGTCTTCACTAAAAAGAGCTGGAGGCTGAAAAAACAGGGTAAGCAACAGACAAAGCCGGGATCGCGAGGCGCATCCCGGTTTCAGTTTCTTCTGAACGTACTTATGATTTACGCGATAGAGCGAGAATTAAGTCTCCGGATAGGTTTCAGATCCCTGATACGCGTTCTCCTCGTTCTTTACAGGCACAATGGGATATCTGGGCGGCTGCTCAGGACCTCCTACAACAAAGTTACATTGAATATCACGCAAGCTGTCCCGCATTGCTTTTGGATGCTCCATACTCTGAAGAACATTCCTGCAGCTTTGACCTGTTGGACTGGATGGCGTCTACATTTTTTGACGATTCCAATGATGTCCTGTTGGACGGTATAGCGTTTTTCTGCTCATTCACATTTTTGGATTGATTGACTTGCCATTAGTTCTCAGTGGACAGCCTCAATTCTGCTCAGGTGTTTGGAACTCTGTCTTCGTTTTTGTTTCGGCCGATGGACTGTCCAGGGGAGGGTGTCTTGTGGCTCATGGCCTCCTGGATGGTCTGGCCATGTTCCGCAGGCCTGGATGCCATGATGACTATTGCGCACGTTAATATTGGATGCTGTTCTTTCGCCCTCTGTTATTGCCAAGTGATTCTACAACTGTCTGCATATTCTGTTACTCACCTTTTCTCCTGTTCCCTTTTGGGCTCAGTCTGAACAACAGTTACAAGGTCGAATAACAACTCCCTGGTTTATGCTGATTTGGCCCGTCCCTCGCACCTAGACATAACACTTGTACAGCTGCCATTGAGAAATTAGTGTGCTTTTAATAATGCGCTTGCTTGCTCTAAGATAGCACTTGGAGACGACCTTTCCAGTGAGAAGAGCTGTGATTGTTTGCTGATGTAGTTTTGCGTCAAGAGACTGAGGTATGGGGGTTCGCTAGTCAAAGCCCAAAGGTCTTCTATTATTATAATAAACTGGCTTCCAGCACGGGGAGGGTGCTAATGTTAGTTAGACATATCTCCACTGCTTTATGAGATGCTTTCCCCGTTTGTATTCTATGGAGTAGTAACTATGCTGATTATATTGTTCTTATGTATTATGCTACTAGTACTGACACGTGTACTGTACCTTAGAGCACGTAAGTTGAAATAAACATTTTAACCTATACAGTGTCTCTTTATACGCATGTTGTGGACAGGTACGAATGTGACGAAAGAGTGTTCTTGCCTCTGCGAGTCCTGAGAGAGAGATACCGTGTTCTGGGTTGTCTAAGCATTGGTACATTGATGCTAATGGGACGCTAAGGCTAGTTGGGTTGGGGTTTTGGGTGCTAAGGTTTATGGTTGGCTCACCACTATATTCCGAGGTCCTATTATCCTGTGCATAGCTCTGTATGTGCAGAAACCTTATGACACATTTAAATGTAAGGTTCCAGGCGGCCCCCAGTCAGCATATACACACAAAAGGAGGCCGGATGGCCCCTTAACTTCAGCCCAGCTGGAGGTGAAACAAGCATTGGCATAGCCCATAGGTCTCGCTTTTGGGACCTTATAAGTATTTAGTTATGCAGCACAATATCCTTGGTGCAACAACATCAACCGTTGCATGGCTAAACACTTATAAGGTCCCAAAGGCAAGACCTATTGGCTATGCCAATGCTTGTTTTCTTTCGCCAGGCGATTTTTTTTTTTCAGTGGTCAAAGCAGCTTCTCAAAGCTGGAACCGGCCATTTAACCCGTCATTATCTCTTTAAGAAAATACCAGCAGCATGATTTATTCACTCCTTGTTAGTGAAAGTGCGCTTTTTGAGTGTACTATCCAAAGGACCCGATCTACTGTTTTTGGTCGTGTTTTAGCACAATTATCCTTTGGCACGTAATAGATGTGTGTGATTTGCAATAGATGAAAATGACAGAAACGTGCTTTCCCACATTTGTATGTGTGATAAAAAAAATTGGATTCGGTATGTATATATAGCTCTCCAACAGCTAGGAGGCTCCTTCAGCGTGCTATATCGACCAAGGAATTATCTTGGTTCTATCATCAACAAAACGTTCGCGTTGCCTGCCAAGCCTGGCTGAATGCTTAGCAGCTGGATACACAGTCTGACTGACAGGAATGAATGGAGGGAAGGTGACTGGAGATGAATAGGGGATATTGACAGGACAGGCGAGGAGGCAATTTCCTGAAGAGACTGAAGCGTCTCTCACCTGCAGTCCATTAATTAAAACTGTGAAAAGCGGCTTTGTAAATAAATTCCTGACATTGCGGACAATTCCTGTGGTAAAGTAAACAGGCTTCACATGTTACATTGAGTCGGTGTTATTGCGACTCATTCACAGAGCCTTTTGTTACTTGCAAAGGCATGGTGACCCATGCGAAAATTCAAAATGGTAACCTAAGTTTTCCATGGCGTTCCCACAGGGTGGGAAAGGAAGGGGAGATGCCCTGTATTTTTGGAGGGAAGTGATAGGGATAGGATTTCTCCAATAGGGAATCTATTTTCGCTCTGGAGAAAGATTTGAACCTATGGTAAGATGCAAAATGCATGGTGGCCCCCTTAACGTTAGGGAGGTTAGATTTAGAAGACTGGTGGGTTACTCTTGCAAATCTATGAAGTATATCTGCAAAGCGAAGAACAACCCAAGTGAGCAGACACCACTGACTCGTTGCGACAACCAACGCAAGTGAGCGGGCTCTAGGATTGATTAAAGCTCGAAAGTTTCTGATGCCCATGTATTGCCGATAACTGACTCAGTACATGAAACAAGCATGGACTTAGTCAATAGTTGTGGATTTTTACAATGAAATATTTTCTCAAGTTTCACTGTTGCACTCCTAATAGGTACAGCATGAGCAACTGGAGTCTATGTGCTCTCTCTCACTCACAAATACACACACTTGTCATACATGGCCAGCTGCACTGCGTTCTCATTCTATCGCCATCTTTATTTCCATTCTCATCTAAATATCAGTCTTCTCTCTATCTCTCTCTTGCTCTCACTGTCCTCTCAGACCACATGATACAGGTAAATGTTTCTAATAGTAAACTATGCTATTTTTTTCTTACATTTATCAGTTTTTGTAATCAGAGTAGAAGACCCAACACACGGTTGTTGGTCATCCGACCTTAATGTTGGAAAAAATCCTGATTGCCTATCTTAGCAAGTAGGACTGATGTCAAATGCATGGCAGTATGATGTCCTCTCCCGCAGTGACCTTGCACGTTGTCTACGTTTCTCCAGGTTCTGTACCACAACAACTACTTTTTCATCGCAATCCATGTATGTGATCCCAGGCTTTTCCCTTTGAAAGATAAGTCATCTGGAGGGTTATTGTAGAGAATGAGTGCCGCTCTCGAGAGTTTCAAGAGACTAGGCAGAGGACGTGGAGCGCATTCTGCTGTTAAGGTATGGCTGAGAGGTTGTGAGAGAGAGCAGCTGGGACAGGTACACCCATATAAACTTTTTTTTTTAAACCATCTTTACTAGGGTTTTTGACAATAGCAACATAGTATGCAGGCCAGCACATGCTGGCCGAGTAAACATATCAATGCAAGCAGTAATCCCACCGCAACTGCTATAATCATGCCATGCTTTTCCGAGTCAATCGGGAGCTACAGGTTCCTCAAGTCAACAAATATAGAACAGTTCAAACAATAAGCCAAGTGAGCAGCAGTCGCACCTGGAACAACTCGAGGTGGTAGAATAGTCCCTTCAGTCTCCCGGCTCGTTCGCCCTGCTAGTATAAGTCATCTGGTAAATGTGAACGCATGGTCTGCAACCTCGTTACACTATCCACCCCTCCATCTTCTGAACACGCAGGCGCAGGTGGGAGAGGCCAGGAAGCAACAAGGGGATGCACCATGTTAACGAAGCAACGGTCTCACTCCGGCGCGCCAAGGCCTAACTTGGGGCGCCTGCAAGCCATCCAATAGACATTCCCAATCTATAGCAGTGGTTCTCTTACTTAGCCCTCACACCTCCTCACGCTGCAGCGCCACTGTCTCAGCTCTTCCCCTCTTAAGCGTCGCCACGCTGCAATGGCCCACCCCGGGCAGTACTCTAGCTTTCCAGTGCATGGTGAGCAGTCTACGGACCATCAGCATCGGTAAGTCTATAAATCTATTTGTAGCGCCCCCTGTGTGCCTGCGCCTATACAGTCCCAGCATGCCACTCAACCTATTATTCAGATCAGTGCGACCCGTTATTTCGGCGAGTTTGTCCGTGACCTCTAGCTGCATTACTTTGACTGTCAGGCAATTCCAGAACATGTGTGCCTTGTCCGCCCCAGGATCCATATACTGTGGGCAAGTTGATGCGGATCCAGGACAGATCCTGTGGAGTCTTGCCGGAGTTAGGTAAGCTCTGTGCAGAATGTTTTGTTGTAGGTACTAAAGACCTTAGGTGGGTGTAGGAGGGCCCTGTCCCATCCTTCTGCATTAAGTCTTGCCCTATGTCCCCCTTACAGGTCCTGTGAAGTGTTATTAAGAGATCCTGTGATACATGTGAAAGATCTCTCCTTAGCCTTGTTTTCATGCGACGGCCTTTGCCCACAATTTGCATGGTGTGTTTAAGCTGGTGTTGATCAGGTTCTGTGGCATTGATTTGCCACAGTCGTCACAGGTCAGCCACCAGCTGGCTATGTGCCAGGAAGTGCCCAGCCAGGAAACGCCTGTCATCTCTCAGCTGCTCTAAAGGGACTAATGATCCATCCTGGAACAGGTACCCCAGGGTTAATCCCAGGTGCATACTGAGGCATATTCGGCATGATGCATAAACTCCTCTGAAAACGACTGTGGGCCAATCGTAATGGGCCACCGTCCCACTTAGAGATCACCCTCCATGGGAAGAAAGCTTCTCTCGCCACCCGCTGCACATGGAACCCGGAGACCAGCTCCAATTCTTCCACATACCTTCCTGCCATCCAGCAAGTAGGGCACTGTGCCTTGAGACCCTCATGGGTGAGTAGCAGCGTTTTATGAACTCCTGATTGATTGATTGTTGATTGACTGTAATTGTGCTGCAAAGTAATAATGTTCGAAATTTGGGGCTCCAAGGCCTCCTCTTTCCACCTCGAGCTGCATTTTGAACACCTACCCTTATTCCACAGGAAGCCCCCCAGAATTGCATGGAAGGTACAAAAGATACTTCGAGGGACACTTACCCTCCCTTCTAAGGGGATGCACATCGACCACGAATTGCTGCGGCGGGCACTTCGGGTTAAAAGGAAATAAACAAGTCTTCAACCATTTCACCCCCAGTCCAGAGGCGACGCGAAACTCCGTCAATATGTCCTTTATCTTAACAATGCCCTCCTGTATGTCCTTCACATAAACCAATACATTGTCTGCATATAGCGAGACTACTTGCATTGTCCCCTCCAGTGGTATACCCCAGGTCTGGCCCTGCTGTCTAACCCTCTCTTCCAATGCTTCAATTGACAGGGTGAATAGAAGTGGAGAAAGGGGGCACCCCTGGCGAATGCCTCCGCTAACTCGAAAGGGGGCTGAGGGGCACTGCTCTGTATTTACACATGCTGTGGGCTCCGATTAAAGGACCTGTACCAGCCTCTGCAGTCTTCCTTCTATACCCATTGTGGTTAAAGTTGCAAACATGTACTCCCAGTCAACAGTGTTGAGCGCTTTCTCCGAATCCAGCTCTACGCATTCCGCATAGGGCCACCGAGCTGGTGCATTTCCCAACACTCGCTAGTCTGCAGATATTAAGTGTACTGGACTGACCTGGTATATATAAATCAATTTTGGTCCGGATGAACCAGGTGGGAAAGTTGTGCGAGAAATCTCACTACGATGATCTTGCTCAGTATTTTATAGTCAGTACTCAGCATAGACAGGGGCCGATAGGAAGTCATCTCTAGGGGATCCCTTCCAGATTTTGGCAGCCAAACCAGTAAAGCCTCTCGAAGTGTCGGGGGCTGTCACCCCGCAGTGAGAGGAGCCATATACAGTTCTAAGAGCTGCAGGACCAGTAGGACTTCATATGCTTTGTAAAACTCGATAGGTATCCCATCCAATCCCGGGGTCTTACTTGTGGCAGCTTCCCTGATGGCACCTCAGATTTCCTGTTCCGTAATGGGAGTGTTGAGTTCTTCCCTCCCTACTGATTCAATGACAGGTAGTGTAATCTTGCTGAGGAATTCTCAGATTGGTCTTGACGGTCTACTGGGCCGGGATCATAGAGTGAACGATTATGGGCAGTAAACGTCGTATGTATGTCAGTTTGGCTAGTGGCGAGTTGCATCAGAGCTACTTGTATCGCTGTTATGGGAGTGATTGCCATGGCAATAGTTGGCCTAGTTTGTCGTCCTCAGCATGCATCTTGGCCTGGAATGCCTTTTAGTCCAGGCACCTCTGCGATTCAATAAGGCGAGCATGGTGCTCTTTCACTGCAATCAGCACTGGTTTCTCAGCAGGGTCCCCTCACGCTGCAGTCTCGAGGGTTCCTAGTGAAGCCTCTGTTCGGACCAGATCACAGTGCAGGGCAGCTCACGTGCCTTTCACTGTGTATATGCAATGGCCCCGCAATACTACCTTCATGACTTCCCATTTGGTCAAAATATAGTGGTAGCAGTGCCCCAATTGTCTGTTAGGTAATGTGACAGTGCTGTAGTTGTCGAGTCCCGGAATACCGGATCCTCCAGTAGGCTGTAATCACGAGGTCAGTACCGGAGGAAGTGGCACCCTCCGCGTTAGTCGGGGCTGAAGTGGGTTGTGGTCAGACAGGGTCTTCCGTAGGTATTCGGCGCTCATAACATGCAGCTGGGTGGCATGGTGACAGAGGATGCGGTCAAGTTGCACGTGAAGCTTGTGCGGCGATGAGTAACAAGAGTACTCTCTGGTGTCTGGATGTAGTACGAGCCAGCTATCTGCCATGAAGCAACGTGTAAGGCACTTGGACACGTTGGTCACAGTGGCCATCACAGGGGAGGCCAGCAGGAGCGGATGTGATCAGTCCAACTGAGGGTTCAGCACACAATTAAAATCTCCCCCTATGATCCAGGATATATGTGCCCATCTGGTCAGTATGGCAGAGAAGCTTGTCAAGAATAATTGTTGCACCACATTTGGAGCATAAATGCTTCCCAGTAATAGGGGCTTACCGTCCAGCTGTCCCTCCACAAAGACATAACTGGGTCTATTTCCGTTATCGTTCTCTTAAAGAGCACTGAGGGCCTCACCCATATAAGGGCCCCTTGGGCAAATCCCAAGTATGTGGTGCTATAATGCTGGCAACACCATGATTTTTGTAAGCGTATGTCTTCTTTAGGTATGTGGGTTTCCTGAATGAATGCTATCTGGGCAGCTCTCCTTTTGGTGTACTGTTGTACTGCATGTCTCTTGCGCGCTGTCCCCATTCCCCAGATATTCTATGTTAGTAAGTGCAATCTAGCCATACTAGCCACTAACAAATTGGGGACAAGCGGGCAGAATGGTCAGAGGTGCACTCATGGGGCACGTTGACACACTGGGTATGCAGCGCTCTGGGCTGGTGTCAATTGCGCTGCATGGCTTGATTAAAACTGAGAACAGAACTCCCAACTCCCAATCCCAGGACAGCAGAGCAACATCTAACTGCCCAAACAAAAAGTGTACATTTCCATTGGCGGAGACCTCCAGTCTGCTCACCACTGTTAGCTCACCTAGGACCAATGCACATCTGCCTAATAAGTGGGGAAGAATGGGGTACGACCCTTTTGAAGTCAATCTTTGTATTGATTTTGAAGGCCATCCAGTCTAGCCCCACTCATCGCATCTCTCGATTATAACGTGACTATTCTATGCTCAGGTGGATGGGGATGGTCGTGCAGATAGATCCTCAATCTGAGGGAAGGGAGGGAGAAAGGCATAGAGTCTCAATCTGAGGGGGGGGAGGCTGTCTCACACCTCCCCAGTGGAGAAAAAGACCATTCCTTGGGGCCTTCTGACATCAGACTGCAGATGGGTCAGGCAATATCATCCGCTGTCTGTGGCATGACATCAGGTAGGACCACAGAGGCAGCGCTCCTTTCTGACATGCTGGATCCTGCCTCAGATGGTATCTCTTCAAGAATCTGATGGGAAGGGGAGCATCACTCCACCCACAGGTTGGTGGCTCCCGCCAGCGCCGGCATCTGCTCTTTGCAAGTCTGGGCAAGAATAGGGGCTCCAGCAACCCCTATGTCTCCACTCTCATGTCTCCGGTGTCTTCATCCCCGACATGCGCCAGTCAGCCGTGTTCGTGTTGTCGGTGTCTTGGGTTCTGATAATTCGTAGCGTCGCTGTTCTACCTAGTCCCATGCGTCTGCAGGTTAAGTGAAGAAGTAGCTAGAACGGTTCACCATGATCTTCAATTTGGCCAGAAACAACAATGAGTAATTAAGACCAGCCGACCATAGCTTCGTCTTCACTCTCAGGAACGAAGCTCTGTGGTGCTGCACAGCCAGGGTGTAATCCAGGAATATGAATATACGTGTGTTGTCATTAGCAAGAGGGCCCTTGATGCGTGCATCCTGCAATATGGTCTCTTTATTTCTGTAGTTCATCAATCTGGCCACGACCTGCCTCAGTAGGTGCGTCTGGCAGCGGCCGCCTCACCAGTACCCAGTGGGCCCGCTCCACCAGGTAATGAGGCGATACTGACTGTGCCACCCATGCTTTGAAGAACGCCACAGGGTCCGATCATTTCGCACCTTCTGGAAAGCCAACGGTATGGATATTGTTGCGGCGCAACCGCCCTTCTGAGTCCTCCGCTCTGTTTTCCTGTTTGTGGACTTTAGCTAAGAAGCTTTTGATCCTCCCCTCGAGGTCTGTCATTGCAGGTCAAAGCGTGTCGAGCGTTCTCTGATTGCCTCGTAGCAGATCAAGTTCCACTGAAACGGCATCTACTCTGCCTCCCAGATCCTGCCTAGTGTCGGCAATGGCTGCTAGGGTTTTGTCTAATTTGGCGTCTGCCGGATCCATCACCAGTCCAGCTTGTGATGCGGCAGTGCAGTCCGAGCTGTGGTTCCCAGTGTCCAGGCGCCTCAAAGGGCGGGAGCTCCCTGACCCTCGCCACCTCATGCATCGTCCTCCATCTAGTTGCTTCCTACAGACCACAAGGGCTTAGAAAAGAAAAGGGGGGTGAGGGGGGGAAGCACATCCACTCCCCATGCTCGTATGGACTTGCCTTTCCCCTGGATTTATCTCCAGGGCTGTTCACCTGGGTGGCACATTCAGTCCAAACTGCAGGAGAACCCACACTGTCTGAACCCGAAGGGGCAAAGTGGCTGGGAACTCTGTATGGGCAGGTTGGATCGCCTCTGTTTCAAGGTCTGGACCCGCCTCATCCCTCAGGCTGGTAGAATGTCACGTCCTTTACCCAAGGGAGCACAAGCAGCTGTAGCGCCCTCTAACAAGGGCCATTCTCTGGCTGGTCTACTTCATCCATCAGACAGATGCCTGTTTCCTGCTGTCGTCCCACCTGTGCACAATAGAACCCCACTACAGTCAAAAGTTCGGCCTGGACGACTAGTATCCGTCACTGTGCCCGCGCATCGGGGACCCGCCTCAACCCTCAAGCCTTTATATGCCTATCGCTTGTCTGTAAGGGGGCACGAGCAGTCCCACAGCGGTCAAGGGCTAGGCCCCGGGCAGAGGACAATCCCTTCAATCTGGGAAGACCACGTGCGCAACAATAGACTCTGGCCAGGGTGAACCTCGGGGGTCCTGCTGGGCTGAGTTGACTCAGTTCCATCCTCATGGGAGAAGCGCTTGTCTTCTGACGCCTGCTCTCTTGAACAGTTAACTGCAGTCCATGCTGTGAATGGGAGGAAAGTCCCCCACCCTCATAGGCCTCTTGTCATTGGTGGGGGGTGCGCTGTGCTCTCGCCTGGGTTACCCCCTTCCGCCCTCTACACTCTTAGGAGGGCTGCGCATCAGTATTTTTATGTGAGCGCCTACCGCCCATCATGCTACATTGTTCCAGGCCGCCCCCATTCACCAGTACATCCTCCGGCGGGTTAGTCCTCGTCTGGATGGGGTGTCATTCAATCACCGAGGCCATTCATCCCCATCTGGCACAATGCGCCTTCCGAGGGCCGTCTCCACCCCCTCCTGATGGTCCTGTCGGCCTCATGCTTAGCGTGGGGTGCCAATCATGTGACTCGCCGTGGGGGGGTGGGCTGGCGGGCTGGCAGGCAGAAGTCCACCTAGGAAGGGGACGCGTCCAGTCTTGGGGGGTAACCCTCTCTCCTGAGGTCCCGGCCTGATGCAGGACACCTGACTGTCCCTGTGTCGTTCCCAACCGGGAAAGAGGTCCCCGCTCGTCCCAAACCTCCTATACTTCTGTGCCCCGTGGGCAGTGAGGCTTTCGGTAAGGCTGGTGGCTGGATGGGGCCAGATTGTGGGTCGTCCGGCGGAGCGGCTCTAAATCGCGTCCGCCATCTTGCCACGGGTGGCCACGCCCCCACCACACCGATATAAACGATATCACATTTATGCACAGATAAAGGTGGGCACAGAAGAAGTGTGTGCAGTCACAAAGAGTACAGTATAGTATTGTAGCACTTTCCTGCCCATTTTCAGGTTGGTTGAGTTTGTTGCTACTCCATTTATTTTGAATTGTTGGACAAGGGTGGCGGTTGAGTTGTCTCGGTGCAGCACCATGTAGCAGTAACTTTTATTTTGTGAAGTATGCAAATGGTGTGTGAGTGATCGTCTAACTGGCCACATAAACAATTATGTCTCAATTGGCTCTCATGCTTGAATTTGGGAAAAGCTAGGTCCACATTGGTTTCCTGATTTCTAAATGCATTGAATCCTTAGTTTCTTAGGGAGCATGTTCCGGGATTTTTATGCAGTAACTGGTGGTTTAGTGTACTAATGCATCTACTGCAGGAATCTGTGTTTGACCTCATAGTTACATGTTCAAATCCTTGCAGGTTCACTCAGCCTTTCATCCTTCGGAGGTCGAGAAAATGAGTACTGTTGAGTTGGGTAAAAATTAACATCTATTATTTAGTGCCAATATACTGTTCTGAGGGAAAATTTGCTTCACAGGTATACAATGTGTGTTGAGTACACAAAGTGTGTAACATTATCTTATGTTTGGATAGAGGTGACGCTCACACCAACTATGTCACCAGACCTATTAACTTTGTCAATGCTTGATCACCAAAGTCAGGAACACCGAAAAAAGGTATGTGTTAAGTCACACCTCAGCAAGAGGTCTGTAAATTCGGGAACGTGCTCAAACCCATGCATTTATGACTGACCTTAAAGTTTGAAATATCAGAACTGGAACATGACTGACAACTGAATACGTGTAATGTGTTGATGATGGGAAACAACCTTTACAACGAGGTTTTTACCACGTTGTACCTTTACCACGCATTTTTTACCACGTATGTTTTTAAAACGCATATGCTTTTACAACGTATGCCTTTATCACACATTTAAGGTAAGTTTGGGGGTGTGGGGGGGTCTCCCCCCACAAATACATTGTGTGTGTATATATATATATATATATATAACTATAACTATATATATAGATATATCTATATATATATATAAACAATGCGTGGTAAAGGCATACGTTGTAAAAGCATAAGCGATCTAAATAAATGAGGGGTAAAACATGCATGGTAAAGGCATGCAGAGTATTTCCCTGCGTTGTTCCGTCATACAACCGTTGATATTGCCAATACTAAATTTTGAGAAGGCACTCTGGTGAAAGTTGAATATAACGGCACATTTGCATCGGTAGTGTTTTCTGTAACCAAGTGTTGTCTGATTATTTTGTATTAGTACATTTACATAGTGCTTACTACCCGAATGTGGGATGGTGACGTACTTACCTACATGGGTAGCACGCAACACTGTGTAGGGTGTGTGGTTGGAGTTGTGCTGGCTTTCTTTTCATCCAATGTGGGAATTGTTTCCATGCCGTGTGTGATTACCACTGAGGTGTGGTTAACGTGTTATGGGACGCATCGCTTAGCAGTGTGATGGATGAAGAGGTGTGAGAGAGGTACAGTTTATGGACAGCTCTGCAGGTCCCTTTATGGTATTTTTATGATCATAGTTGACTTAGTTGGTTACAGTACTAGGTTGTCCATTCTGATACATTCTGATACATTTTGTTTAAAGGTTACGGCCCTGACTAGGCATAGGCTGAAGGGAGACATGGTGGTGGGGAGAGCTGCTGAGATGGACTTTAATATCGTCACATATCTGATTATCATTGGTAGAAGTCAAGAAGCAGTCAAAGGATTTAGCTTACCGGGACCTGCAGTTGGGACTACATTAAGGTCTTCGAATGGCTAGTGGCGTGAGGTAATGGGTTATTTATTGCTGTGGACTGGTACCGTATTGGGTGAGATTCATGACCTGTAGCAGATTTTTCTAATGTGAGTGTAAGGGTATCAAGCAGTACAAGGGAATTACTGTGCTGTCTTTATGAACTACAGTCTGACCACTGGGTGTTATGGTATTATTATTTTTAGTGTGGGCCAGGAGGGATACGCTTTGTAAGGGAATTTATATCACGCTTGCTATCCCTGACCAGGCGTTTGAAGCGCTTTACACAGGCAGTAGGCTTTTCTAGAACCCAAGGTTAGTGGTTTCTTTCAAAAACCAATGTTTACCAACCTAAAAGTGCTTGTATCTGCACCAGGCCAAATGGTTTGTACTCTCTTGCTCATGGTACACCTAACTCCCCAAAAGGTTGCCGCACTTTTCCAGGTGACAAGCGTAAAAGAATCCGCATCTGCTGTGTGTACTAAACGCCTTCTTAAAAACAAGCTTGGCAAAGGCAGTAAGTTTGATGCTTGCACTCTAGCGCCTACAAAAGCAATAAAAAATTCCTACTGCACTGCAAACCAACTAAAAATAGCTTGCTTTGTGAATAAAGTTCACAGATGTGATATCTAATTAAATGTGTAATGTGTGTACTTTTGTGATGTAAAATAGCCCTCATGCATTGATTGGATGTACCAGTCCACCTCCATTGTAGTCAGTAGAAAGAAGGTTAGCCTGAAGTACTGGTTGGCTGATGAGAGGTGTGATTGACATGTCTCCTGCCAGTGGCTGAAGGTTACTAAACGAAAGGAGCCAATAGCTGAAGGAGGTTGAGCCAAAGCCCCATAGAATATGTATGTGTTCACCATGAATTGCGCGAGCGTCATTTCAAGTCCAACCTAATAGGCAGAAAACTAATTAATAAGTTTTTTGTCGTTGGCAGCTTTCGGTGATTGCGGTAATTGTAAATAATCTTTTTTAGCAAAGACGGCCAATTCTCTTCTGTTTGCTGCTTAATAACCGTGAGTAAACTAACTAAAAAGGAAAGAAAATATACAGTTCTGAATTCATTCGCCAGATGGGAGCCTTGGATCCACTCTCCCAACTCTATTATAGCTTCGAGACTGTTCCTCCCATCGTTAAACGCTGTTAAAATCTACTCAGTGTAGTCTTCTCAGTCATATTCTGCAAGAAAATAATGTGAATTTTTCTGTCTTGCGCTGTATTCACAGAGCCCGGAACATCGTTTATTTAGTACTGCTTATTAGACGCTCAGAACTGCACCAGCCTCCATTAGACTCTAACTGAACCCTATTAAACAGTCATAATCAGTCACAGAAGGTTAGAAAACGTCACTAGTGAATAGACCTGTTAAGTGCAAAAGGAAATAATTAGGTTTGATGGGCACTCAGCCAGCTCACACGGGTAATGAAGGCTTAGAAAAGAGAAAGTCCTTAGCAAACCGTTCCTCCTGACACCCACGCCACCCCCTCCCCCAAAAAATTAAGATGCACAGTGTAAAATGGCACATTCAGATTCAACAGCAAAAGTTATGGCAATGTAAAAAATAGCCAGCCATCTTGGTTCCGTGAATGGTTCTATAAGTGTAATTGTAGGGTACAAGAGTGACTGTTGCTGTGCTGTGTTAGTGCTCTGATGGGCATGCAGTTGTAGGGTAGTTGGCTGGTGATGTTGGGGGTTGAACTGTTCTGGGGATGTAATGTGGTGATGTGGCATTAGTAGTTGGGCAGTATGAGTGTTAGCACACTGATGACGTAGGTAGGGTGGTGCTGGATGTGATTTTGCCATACCGGCGAAGCTAAACCAGGGTTGGGGCCATAGTGCGGTACTGTGGTGTAGTGTGATAATGATGGATGGGGGTGCTATAAAGGTGATTGTGCTCTGGTGGTTGCAGTGCAGTAGTGTGGTCCTAAGATGGTTCTGCATTGTTTTTTTTTTTATTATTATTTATTTATATATTTTCAAGAGAAAAAAATACAGGTACAGGCAATGTATCATATCAAGTGTACAGGCTTGGGCAAATATAATAAAATAATGAGGCAAGTGTTAAGACCAGATTAAAACATAATGAAGCACAGAGCAATACATGACATCAGAGGCAATACAATGATTGTAACAATAATTCACATACACTGGAAGTCACTATCACATCAGGTGATTCGGTGGATTACAAACAGTCAAAGGAAAAAAAAGGGGGTCTGCAAGAGTAGATGGGCACTCATAATTTAGGCTGTCCTCACATTGTCAGTCTGTGTATTATCGACATCATCGAGTGGATGAGAGAGTAAGTATGTCGTAAGAGGTCCCCAGTTGTCACGGGGACGGGAGGTAGGAGGAAGCAGTTCGGCAAACGCATACATTTGTTCCTGCCAGAATACCATGTCTCGGATCCAATCCTTAAATTTGGGTGCCCTGCCCCGCCCCCACCTGCACGCTATACGCCGTTTAGCTAAAAGGAGGCTAAAGGAGATGAATTTCCGACGTGTCCCCACCATTTTCTCATTGTACCCTAGCAGGGCGAGAAGGGGAGATCGCTGAAGGCGTAAGGATATCATTTGTTCTAGGGCCGTAAGTACCTGGCGCCAGTACTCCTGGACAGCACCGCAGTCCCAGGCCAAGTGTAGGAAGTCAGCCCCTGTGGCACCACAACGATCACATCTGTCGTTGTCGCGCAATTTAAAGCGGTGGAGTTTGGCTGGTGTATAATACGTGCGATGAAGGAACTTGTAATGTAGGATGCGGAGTCGGCTACTGGACGTGCTTTGTTCCATCTGTTTGCAGCAGTAACTCCACTGCTCGTCATTGAGGACAAATCCCAGTTCCACAGACCATTTGTCCCGGGCAGCACTCTGTGTTGGGCCTTGAGTGGTGTAAAGAGCGTGATAGAGTGAAGAAACCAAATGGGATGCTGCGTCACTGCGCAGTATTAGGCGCAATGGGGCAACCTCCGGAGGTTCCTGGGGATAGGCAGGGGTATGCTCCTTGAAGCCCTGATGCAAGCGAACATAAAGAAAGATGTCCATAGGAGAGGGCGGGTATGTAGAGAAGAGTTGCTGCGATGTGCGGAATTTACAGTGAAGGTAGAGATCTCCCCAGGTCCTAATACCATATTTAGTTTGAGTTTTCCTGAAAACTCCTTCCTGAAGAACAGGCATTTTCGGATGGTAAACTAGGGGGAGCAGGGGTGAATACAACATAGGTGCCTGGGATCCTGTGACAATGGTTTGCCAGGCTTTCACAGTGCTGGTAATGGGGGATGGGTCCTCGGTGCGTGGTGAAGTGGCGGTAAATATGGCGCCCTCTAGTGGTATGGGATCAGATAACCAATGTTCAGTAGCTACTTGTGGCATGTACTTGGGGGGATGGAACCAGAAGTGGGCATAGTGAGCCTGTGCACATGTGTAATAGAGTTCAAAATTTGGTATATCGAACCCCCCTTGCGAATATGGTCTAGTGAGAGCGTCCCATTGTATTCTTGGTTGTTTGCCACCCCAGGTAAGGCGTATCAGCTCCGTACGAAGCAAAGAGAAAAAGTGTCTGCCCGGATCGTATGGTATGTTCATAAATAAGTAAAGAAGTTTAGGGAGGATAACCATTTTTATCAGGGAGATGCGCCCTGCAGAGGTGAGCGGCAGGGCGATCCATCGTGTGATATTGTCTCTTATCCCATCTAGAGCGCGACCATAATTAAGCCGCATCAGTTCATCGCGGTTTGCAGTGATATATATACCAAGATATTTTACTTCATCAGTGCACCACTCGATAGGGAAGTCGGGGACGAATTCCGTGACTGAGGAGGTAAGAGGGAAGATTTGGGATTTGGTCCAGTTTATATGGATAACGGAAAGCCCTCCAAATCGCACAAATTCTCGGAGCAATGGGTTGAGATTAAGTTGTGGCTCCCTAACGTAGAGCGTGATGTCGTCCGCTTATAGGGAGATTAGAATATGTCTGAGTGGGCACCGAAGGGCTTTATCCTGATGATATTGTCGTATCTTAGCTGCAAGTGGTTCAACCGCGAGGGCGAACAAAAGGGGAGAAAGGGGGCACCCTTGTCGGGTGCCCCGGGTGATGGGGAAGGAGGGAGATGAATGGCCATTGATGAGGACTTTGGCTTGGGGGTTTGTGTATAATAGGCGGATCCATGAGAGGAATCCCCTAGGCATGCCCATGTTTTGAAGGATTACGAATAGGTAGTCCCATTCTACGGAGTCGAATGCCTTCGTGGCATCGAGGAATACGGCAGCTAAGGGCAGTTTCGGGTCCACCGACTGCAGGATGGAGAAGAGCGTGCGGAGACTGTGCGACGTCGCCCGGCCAGGAATAAAACCAGCCTGGTCCGGGAGAACCAACTTCTCCATAAGTAGGCTGAGGCGATTGGCTAGAATCTTTGCAAGGATTTTAGAATCCGTATTGATTAAGGAGAGGGGTCTGTATGAATCGCAGCAATCCGCTGGCTTACCAGGTTTTAGGAGGGAGGAGATCAGAGCCAGTCTCATGGACTGGGGAAGACAGCCCAGCTCCTGTGCCTCGTTGAAGACGTGCTTGAGAATGGGGAGCAATTGATCAATGTAAGTTTTATAAAAATCGATGGGGAGGCCATCCGATCCAGGGGCCTTCCCGGATTTCATTTGCATTATTGCCTCATGTATCTCGTCGTTCTCGAAAGGCGCTGCGAGAAACTCTCTCTGCGAATCACCGAGCCAGCCGAGGGTGATATCTCGCAAATATGAGGCAAAGTCCGGGGGATCATCTCTGCAGGTACTATATAAATCAGTGTAGAATTCGGTAAAGGTGTGGAGGATGTCCAGACTGTCTCTGTGACGCGCACCAGAAGAGTCCCTAATCTCAAGAACATAGTTGGAGAACCGAGGTAAACTGATGACTTGCGCTAACATCTTGCCTGGGCGCCCGCCCTCGCCGTACCTACGCGCGGTGTGATATTTCCCTCGAAATCGCGCCTCCGAATCAGCCGCTTTTTTGTATTCGGTGTGTTTTTCCCGAAATGTCACCAGGCGCGGTCCAGAGTTATCACCCCAGAGGTCGCTCTCCAGCTGTTTAAGCTCACGTTCGAGCGTATGTAGAGTGCGACAGAGGTCACGTAGTACCCCGAAACTTTTGGCCATGCAGGAGGCCCGGATGGTGACCTTAAAGGCCTCCCAGACTGTGCCTATCGATGAGACGGAGCCAATATTGGTCTGAAAAAAATTTGTGATTTCCGTACCGATCTCTGCCCTGAAGACGGTATCAAGCAGTGCCTCCGGCATGAGTCTCCAGATTCTAGGAGAGGAAATCAAGTTAGGTGGGACTATTGTTATAAGCACCGGGGAATGATCTGAGTCAGTTCTAGCGAGGTGAGTTGCCTGTGCGATCCACGAGACCGCCCCTCGTGAGACCACCCAATAGTCCAGGCGAGCCCAGGAAGCGTGTAGTGCAGTGTAATGAGTTCCCTCTCTTTCATCCGGGTGGACATGTCGCCATGCATCTGTGAGACCGTGAGCTGTGAATATGCCTGTCAGAATCTGTTGTGTCTTGGTATAGTGCAGAGATGACGGATTAGATCTGTCTGCAACTGGATTGAAGGCGGTATTGAAGTCTCCCCCCCCCCCCCCAGATAATGTGAGTGGGGTCTATTTGGAGTATGCGCCCCCAAAGTGTGGTGTAAAAATCAGGATCATCAATATTAGGCCCATAGCAGCATACTATTGTGACCGACTGGGTACCTAGTGTGCCCCAAATCATACAACTTCTCCCAAGGGGGTCCTGCTGTGGGCCTCCCAGGATAAAGGGAACATTCCATTTCACAAGTATCACAACGCCTCTGGAGTAGGTAGAATAAGAGGAGAATACTCGAATTGTGGCCCATTTGCTGGCAAATGTGGGAGTACGAGCTGGGTCTAGGTGAGTCTCTTGCAACACCGCAATGTGGGCGTGATGCCTATCTAGATATGTAAGGACTTGTCTGCATTTCCGGGGATCACGAAGACCCCGAACGTTCCATGTGATTAGATTCAGTTGTAAGACCTCAGTGTGGGTTGACATGACATTTTAATCTGAGAATAGTATGGTATGCTCTGCGGAAAGAATGAGAAAGTGCTCCTTGGAATATGAAGCCTGTGTCTGCCTGTTGGGAAGAAAAACAATAAACAACAGTGGAATTAAGCCCCCCCACCACCCCCACCCACAACAGCACCGCAATCGTGCCGGCATCATTATCCCTACCCAAACCCAAAAAAACATTGCAACAGTGCAATAAAGAGTGAGTCATATATCGAAAATAGGGGGAACACCCGTGTGGGGAACGCTAGTGTGCAACAATACCTCCCCCTTATAAGGTGTAGAGTCCATCCCCCGATGGTAAGGGGAGACGGAGCGAAAGAGGGGGGGGGGAGAGTTGCTTGGCTTAGTTTGATTCATGAGTCAGTCACGCTGGAGAAAAAAAGAAAAGGAAAAAATTGTACCATAAAAGGATAAAAAGAAAAAGAAGGGCAGTGTCCGCTAGTAATAATGAAAAATGGAAAACATGAGTTTGTGGCACTTATCTGTAGATGGGAAGCAGTTCGTCAGGAGCTAATCGTCCACGATGTGTGAAGATGACGCATCGAACAGCGGACAAGAGCGATATAGCCGCTATCAAAGAGATAGCGGCAGCTCTAAGATGGCAACGAGTCCGCCGGCATCGCCATCACCCCAAGGCAGGATCGTCGAAGTCGAGTGGATGGGTCGGAGTCCTTCAGTCAGCACTCATCGAGGGGGATGGAGAGAGGCGGTCCGGAGGGTCCCTGGAGGGAGAGTTCTTCCTGACAGTACGGAGGAAATCATCTACTTGTTGGCCATTCGTGAAGAAGTGTTGTTTGCCGTGGTATGTGACTCGCAGACGGGTAGGGTATAGGAGGGCGTATTCAATCTGCAGTTTTCGAAGCTTCTGTTTGGCAGGCAGGAACTTGCGGCGCGCCTCCTGGACCGCGATCGTGAAGTCGGGATATATGGAGAAGTTGGCACCTTCGAATTGCAGGGTTTTTTGGTCTCTGGCCAATTTCAGTGCAGTGTCGCGGTCTCTGTAATTGAGGATCCGAGCGACTATCGGGCGCGGGTTCGCACCCGGGGCTGGGCGGGGGCCCAGGGATTGCTGAGCGCGCTCCACGATGAGTTGGGTAGAGAATGCATCCGCGCCAAAAGTGGTGCGCAACAGGCGCTCAATAAAGTCCTCCATTCGGCCAGTGTTGGCGCTTTCGGGGATTCCAGTGACGCGAATATTATTGCGCCGGCTGCGTGCCTCCAAATCCTCGTTTTTGGCCACGATTATTTTGAGTAGTTTATCCATTTGAGCCACCTGTTGCGTCACTCGAGTAGTGGCATCCTCAGTGTCGGAAATCCGCCTTTCTGCCTCTTTAAGTTGTTCGCCATGTTTCTCCACCTTCAGCACTATGTAGTCCATGCGGAGTCCATTTTATTCGAGAGATCCGTAAGGCTACGTTGCATGGCCAGGAGGAGAGTTTTCACCTCATCTGCTTGAGTTGGTGGAGGATTCGATGATTGTGCGTCTATAGGCAATTCTAATTCTTCAGCATTAGAGCGGGTGACGGCTTTCTTCGTATCAAAGGGGAGTTTGGACTGTCGGCCATCAGGTTTCCCCATGATGAAAGGTGCACTTGAAGAGAGGATGCGCCGATAAGGGGAGACTGGAGATAGTTCCTGTGTAGAGGCCGTCGTCAGAGTAGGTTCATTTAGGTAGATCTCCCCAGCGCTGTGACCATGGAAGGAGCGGGCGCCCACGTTTGGAGCTTGAATGCGTTCAGTGGGTATAGTGCGCTGGTGTACTCCACACCGCAGAGCTGATCTGGATTGGGGAAGTCGCCAGCTGAGGCCGAGTGGGAAAGATGAGAGTCAGCAGGTCGTGGAACTCTGAAGGTGGCCTGACTTCAGGTGATTCAGCGCAGACCTCAGAACTCGTAATCAATGAGGGGAGGCACGCGAATCGGTAGCGGCACCCCCTTCCAAGGCCGCAGAGTCAATCCCGGTTATCTGAAAACAGCAGGCGGCGGCGAGGCAACAGGAATCAATGGTGCGGCAGGGTGTTGCTGCAGCAGCTGCGGCACTACGACCGGGCCCAGTCGCTGCCAAAGTTGTGGTGTTGGCGAGATCCACCGCAAGTGATGTCCCAAGAGGCCGATTGGTCACAGCGTGGGGATATCCAAAGGGAGCAGAATCGAGCAGGGGTGACCCAGGACAACCCCTGGTCTATGTGCGGGAGGTCTCACATGTAGCGTCTCCGTGCTGGAAAACAGAATCAGGCTTTCCAAGAATGCCTGTGCATATGCAGGGCAGCGCTGAGGAAGTTACGAGCCGGCCACCTCCTGGTGTCTTGTGTCAATAAGCTCTGTATGCCTCACGGGGGGTGTTGGCCGCTGGGTATGAACGCGGTGCATCAGGCGAGCCAAGGACCATATCGCGGGTAGCGGTATTCACAGCATAGACCGGCCAATTCGCCGCGTAAAAAAACTTCAGTCCTCTCTCGCCTGACTGAATCGCCGGCAGGTCTCTACGGGGTGCCGTCCTCCCGCCAGGTAGATCAGTTCACTGCCGCACAAAATCCGCAGGAATTTCATGTGCTGATGCAAGCAATGGAGTGCAGTCCCACGACCAAATGCAGGCGCTGCAGAGGTGAGGGCGCTGGGAAGGACAACGATAAGCGCTATGTTGGGGAAATGAACTGTCTCGGCACGGCAGCGTCAATGAGGGGTAGAGGCACTCAGCAGGAGGTCTTCAGGATTGCTCCGCAGCCATGAAATAAGAAGCAGCGCTTGCAACCTCACCGTGCTGAAAGGCGGATGTAGGCCTTGCGAGTCCGCCAGGTGGGAAGTCAGGGCCGTGAGGATCAAGGTCGGAGTTGCTCGCCTCACGGTGCTGGATGTGGGCGAGCCCCGTATGCCTCGTGGGGGTAGAGACCGTTACGTAATGCCGCGGTGTGGTGGGCGGGTGGAGGGCAGCGCCACGGGTAGCAGACTCGCGGCGCGGTGCGGCCTGGTCGCCACGTGGAATCCCCGGCCCTCGCCTGGAAGCTCAAACCGCCAACAGGTCACCACAGGGCGCCGTCCTCGCGCCGGGCAAAGCGTTTCTTCACCTCGCAACACCCAGCGGGGGTCTTTGGTGCTAATTCTAGCATCGGAGTGTAGCGTCGGACGTCAGGATTCACAGCAGGTACTTTGGTAGAGGCAACGTGCAGTTAACTCAGGATAAATGGTGAATATTGCTGCCAAGCGTCCGGAGCCTCACAGGCGTGCGGCCATCTTGGTCGTGCGCCACCTAGCGCCCCCCGGTTCTGCATTGTTGTTGGGTGGTAGTGCGGCTCGAAGATGGAAGATGGTCCCAGGGGTGATAATGTACTTCCAGTGAGGGGTGATGCTGGGGTGTGGAAGTATTGTCGTTGGCAGCTGGGGTGGACCGTAGTGAGTCAGTGAAAAATGAATGTCCTTTAAGGTGCTTTTGTGGGATTCGGGGTGGTAGTGTGTAGTGATGGGGTTGGATTTGTGGTGCCGTGTGTTGACAGTCCAGTGGTTTGGGTTTATAATGCAGTGACATGGTAGGGGGTTGCCTGGGATCGCCACCAAGGCGACAAAATTACAAATTCTGACAAATGTCAGTTTTACAAACACAACCCTAGACTACAATTTATGCTATAAACCTAATAAAATGAACAGCTGACCAAAAAATGGACTCATGCAAAACTCATGGTTGTGGTATGGCTATGGTACGTTCCCTCTACCTCCACTTTTATATAACAAGCTGTTGCTTTGCACTATCTATATAAATCCCCTTAAAGTTTCCACAACAGGGTAGTTCGTAATACTTTACAAAAACACTTAAAATAAAAAATAAATATGTACATCCACGCATAGTGAATTCACCCAAATTAAACGCTGCATGTGGATGGAGTGTTTAAGTAGAACTCGGGGATTAAATTATAAAGAAAGAGGGAGTCCACAGAAGTTGGATTAACGTTACATCTATTAGATGCAAGTTGAGGCAGAAACAAAATGCCTTCATCATTAGCTTTTATACATGAAATTAACTTCTTTTTCAATTCATTTATTTCAACTTCTTTGTATTATCCTGGAATGAATACTTCAGTTTGATGTAAAAGTACAGGAACACAGAATCTGAAAAAAATTACTTCGATCCTCCTAGCTTTCCAAAGCCGGATGTCATTATATTATAAGTAGCGATTCTTTGTTTTCATTATATAGCAGCAATAGACTATCTCTTTATTTAATGGAGTTGTAAGTGGTTCCCTTGTCTTCCATTTGTGCTGAAATATACCAGCCAGCAAAATAAAAAGAAATGCTCAAAACACATCATAGGGCGCTATTGAATGAAACGGTCCAATATTTAGAGGTTAAAATCATTGCAGTAGCTAATCAAGCTATCAATCCCGATAGAAAACTACGAAGGTTCTAATTAACCCACTATTAGATTGCAACCAGGATAAAGAAACACAAACCCAAGTTAATGTGCAATGAGATAGTTGACAAAGTCATGGAAATAAGGGAGGGCATTCGGTAAACTGCTAAAACTGATGTAAACCTAAATGCACTGTCCATTGGAACCGCTAAGATAGAAATATCAAGCCGTGTCCCCTGCTTTGGGTTCCACTCAGGAAGTCTAGCCATCACACAAGATACGTTAATAACAGTGAAGCCAGCGGATAATAATTATGATATGGTGCAGGTTGGGCCGTAGCAGTCTACTCAGAACTGTTTGTTCCAATTTTTCGTGGAGGGGGGACAGTGGCAGTAGCCTTTAATTCTGCTGTTTTTACCCGTCTCCAGGAAAAAGCATCTCTTGATTTCAAAGACCTGCAAAAATGTAGGCCGGTTGAAATTGACTGGTCACAACGCTATTCGGTACTTTACTAAAGATGGGCAGTTCAGCAAACTCACCATAATACTAGAGTGTACCTGATTCAGCACAGCCACACTTCTGTCCTTGGCGTGGTATAGATATTAGTATTGCTAAATGTAGTCAACCGCTTCTGGTTTATCGCCAGTGGAGGTCCTCTAGCAATGCTGTTTCTGTTGGGTTTGCCCAATGCTTTTGATGACCCTATCCCAGTTTCATGTTTGCATATTACAGATGGGGTAGGGATAAACTGCAATGGTTCTTGTCTTTTGACTGAGCCTGCTCCAGAGTCTGATTGGGGTATTATCCTTTTGAGACCTCTTTAACCTCATAGTCCACCTCTATCCTCCTGCCTTTGTAATATTAATATTAAATCAATACGGAGTATGACCAGGAGGTGGAATCTACAAATTCAGAATAAAAATCTTTGTTTTAATAAGAAATTCTGTCTTGTGTGGTGGAATTGCCACATTTGCAAATTCTGCATGTGGTAATGTTACTCATTTACAAACCACAAGAAATCTAAAACTCTTGTAGATTTCTTGAAGCACACTCAGGCTCGCTGAGAAACCCTAAAAAGTAGAAAATCCATTCTAAACCTAGGATTCATTTTACAGGATTAGATTTCTGACTTTACGTCGGGTCTTTGTGAATTGGTCCTTTTTGAGTTTTTGAAAAACTTTGCTGTTACTGGATTTTGGCATTCACACAACTGATTGATTTTCAGTGGAAACGATGTATGTGAATATAGCATAAAACCTGCACATTTACTGCATATTCTTCAGCAAAGGACCTTTCATAGATTGACATACTTAAATTATTCCCCATCATCAGGCTGTGAATTCTATGTTTTGTGGGGAAGCAACTTGCTCTTATGAAATGTTTATCAGCTTGTGACAAAAGGGAGCGGGGGATGAGGAGAGGGCTTTTGTGGTGGACGTTTTCATCAGAGTTGTTAAGATACAAATGCAATAGAAATGTTCATCTGCAGAACTAAAAGAGGCACATATTTTTTTCCCACCCTGCTAATTACACAAAATAAGCTGATGGTGAATAGGAAACGTTTTAATGTTTTCAAAGAATAAATGAGAATAGGTTGCAGTGTTTGAAATGTTCTTTTTAATGGAGATTTTAGAAGTAAATGTGTTTCAAAACCTCCTTTCTGTTGCATTTACTGTTTGATTATAAAACGTATGATACTCTCTTTGCTTTGTGTTTTCTTATTTATACTTTTTATTTCCTAAAACCTCTAGGTGATTATGGAGGTTGGTGGACTTCCACTAGAACTGTGGCGTCTGATACTGTCCTACCTACCTCTACCGGAACTTGGTCGCTGCAGTTGGGTTTGTAGGTCTTGGCATGAGCTTGTCCTCAGCCTGGATAACACAAGATGGCGACAGCTGTGCCTGGGTTGCATAGAGTGTCGGCATCCAAACTGGCCAAACCAACCAGATGTTGAGCCTCAGTCCTGGAGGGAAGCCTTCAAGCAGCACTATGTAGCAGCCAAGACATGGTCCAAAAATACACATGAACTGGAATCCTCCAACTGTTTTTATTTGTTCCGGAGGAAAAAAGACAGGCGGATTATATTTGTTGGGTCTGGTTGCGAGTATGAGACCCTGAGGAGTGCCTTGGCTTCAGCCAACATATATGATCGAATCATGCTGTTGCCTGGGGTTTATGAAGAGCAAAATGAACTTGCTGTGAAGGTACCCGTGGAGATTGTGGGCAAGGGGAAACTTGGAGATGTGGCATTGCTGGTGTGCATTGACCAGCAGTGTCCAACAACCCGGCTATGCAATTTGGTCTTCATGCCAGCTTGGTTCACACCAATTGTGTATAAGGTAGGTATACATTGTCCTTTTTAATATGACAATCCTCTCACTGCAAAACAGTATTGAGGAATAATATTCCTTCAGACTTAATTTGCACCCTTTTTTCGAGTTCAAGTTCATTACAAAAAGTATTAAAGCAACTGCTCAATTTGGAGTATTGGCGAGTTAGCATGCTTATTCAGTGAATGAAACATAATGATTTGTTTTCTGTTAAGTGAGTGTTCCTTAGGTAAGTGAAGTTATTGTTGTACTGTTTTCTTTAATATGTAAGATGGATATAAATTCAGTGCACAGGGAGGTCCAGGTGAGAGGGCTAGTTCAGTTGTTTGACATTACAACATCTGTCTTCAACGATATTATATGAATATGATTTTGTGATTCATGAAGTTTAACCCAGCGAGATATCTGGAATTCCCTTCTGGAAAGAAACATCATTGACCTTTACCCAAAAAATGTTTAAATGCCCCAAAAGACACTGTGGTGGTAATAATCTAAGTAAAGGAGTACCCAAAATATCAAGTGTCCCTTAATCTTCCTTACTTCAAAATCTCTCAGTTGAAAATTTGAGGAAACAAAAATTTCTTTGTGGCATGCTCAGCCAGACAAGCCACCCTGTGAGGCTCTTAAAGAAGAGTTTTCGCACTTGAATAACACAGCTTATGTGGCTATGCAAATTGTCAGAAAGCAAACTTTATGTATTCTTTGGAGCTAGGTGGAGACTTGGAGCAAAGGACACCACTAGTCAATAAAATAAATTAATAAGGATTGAAGAAGTGCTACCAGAGATTTCTTTCTCCAGTCTTGTCTTCGGGCCTATTGAAGGGCAATAGTTAAGTGATGAGCAATGAGTATGTGTTTGAAAAATAAAATATCCTGCAAAATTGCTTAAGACTGAAATACATTTTCCCAAAATGTAGATGACCATGATTCTTAAAATGATTTACTCCAGGCCTAATGGTAGGTTAACATTATTCTCACAAACTGTGGCATAACTCCCAGCCAGAGTGCCAAGATAAATATTGATTGCATTCTATTTATTTTTTAAAGTTTTATATTTGTGCAAATAAGGGCATCATAGCATAGCACATTATTATTTGCCGTAGTAAGCCAATACATAAAATTGATTTGAAAGTTATATAGAAATTTCAGGATAGCTGACAGGAGAAAGAAGAACATTTGCAGATACATTGTTTTACATTTCCAAAAATTATTTAATGCATCAAAACTTCTAATGCCATTTGCAATTTTTTGGTATTTTTCTAAATCTGCAGTCAATCTTGAGGGTGCGTAATTTGAACAGATTTATTTAGAATCACGTGTCATTTAAACTTTTAAAATAGAGTGGTAGGATATCATGTATCAAGGGATTTCTCGAACTGGTGCATTTTTCTGATGAATATTTGAAACCACAGATTTGTGGTGCAGCAGCCAGAGCAGCCGACTCGGGGGCTGGGGATCCAGGTTTGAGTCTCGGCATCAGCGCAACATCCTGTGATTCTGGACAAATCACTTAATCTCCCCGTGTCCATTGACAGCGCCTGGATACTCCCACGGGTGATAAGCTGCGCTATATAAAACTACAAACTAACTTAACTTACCTCAATTTAGAATACTCATCAGGTGCCAAATTGGATTGGGAAACGTTTCTCAAGGAATGCTCCTGCAGGCCATTAGGTGGCACAATGCTATAGCTCCATACCGCCCTGGAAGGGTTGATGGAGCTGACCTCAGCTGCTTTCTTTCTGCTCCTCACAGAAAGGATCCAGAGCTCCGTTTCCAATTTTGTCTGTCTTTCGGCGACTTCTAAACTAAATCCAGTGTGATTCGAAACAATGTCCCCTCCTAAAACAACACGGTTCATGCCATGACTGTAGAAAGCAGATGATGGTCACAAACCTGCGCTCGGTGTCTCTCGAAGTCATAAGACAAGTGCGCCGTCATGCACCCAAAGTTGATCCGGGAAGCAAAGCTGTACGTCAGCAAACACAGGAAATCTTTGCAGATCTGGCATAAGCCCTGCTCCTTTTCCAAGTCGAGGGAGCGTATTGTCTCACAAGGTTGCGACCACGCGAGGTTAATTTACCGGTCAGAGTCCTCCGTTAAGCCGAAGTCCACACATAAACACAATAAAGCAAAGCGAGCAACCTGATCCCGCCACTCTCTATCTAACTAGAAGGCGCAAGGGTGTTACATGTCAGTCAGTCTCCCTTCAATTGCAGAGCTGATTGCTCACTTGGCCTTGTAGACCCCTAATTTCCCAGGCCATCAGTAATGCTGCAGCAGATGGAGGCCTTTAAGAAGACCACGTTGCAGATGTTTAGCACTCTATCAACTCCCTCTAGTGCACCTTCGGGCCCCAAGGATTTGTAGGGGTCCTCAGTCAGGTACTGCCAGTTGACCCATCCTCAGCACCGTCTGACCCCCTTAGACTTGTCATTTTCTCTATGCCGGCTCTGGTACAGACTTCTACCCCAGCTCCACAACTTGCATGGGTCCCTCCCCTGTCGACTGCAGTGCGGACGTTGCCAGAGGAGAAGCCAGTGCTGGTGCTGATGTGTGACCTCCAACCGACATTAGCACAATCCTGAACGATGTTCAACAATATTACTAAAGTGCACCTGATCACCTTAAAGCCTGATTCCATTCTCATGCCCCTACTAGAGAGGATGTGCCCTCATTATATTTTTGGCTCCAGTTCTGACCAAAGCTTGCCACAACCCTGAGATGATGATAGTGGGGATGTAGATAATTCACCCCCTTGTTACTTGGTGACAAGTTTTACATGGACTTACAAGAAAGCCAATGGGCTTGATACTTCCCCAGAATCTGGATTGAACTCACTATTTGCACTTACATCTACTCTCTATTGAGGTTAAGACAAATGTCCTTACGGAGTTCTTACAACCTGGGTCAACCCCATTTGACCCCTTTCTCCGTTCAATGAAGCCCTCACTGACACCTTAATGGGCACCTGGTCAAGGCCCTGTTCATGCCCATCGGTTAATAGGCAAGTGGCCAGGCAGCACCAACCAGTGCCTGGCGACCCAGATTTCCTCACTACATATCCTATTCCAAGAGTCTGGTTGTGTAAGCTTCAACCATCGAGGTAAACCCCAGTTCATTCCCAACAACCCCCTGGATATGGATTCTAAGAGGATTGAGGCAATCTCGTGGCTAGCCTAGCACTGGGGTCAGTCAATGCAGTTTGTTTATGGGACTGATAAACGCATGCCCTCTGAGTCAGTGAGGCTCTAAGGTCTTCTGGGACCACTGGGAAGATCTCGCTGGCCATGTCCCAGACCACTCAGGATGGTCAAGATGCAGCCAAATATGTGATTCGTGCTGGCCTTAATAATACTAGTTACCTGGGAAGGGCAGTTGGCAACAGCATGGTACGCTGTCACCATGCGTGGATGCACTCTACAGGATTCGAATCAGTAGAAGTATAGTCTTTAGACATCCAGATCGCTCATGAATATGTCTTTCATTGGCTCATGCCTGTATGGTGGATAAGCAGATTAAGCTTTGGAACGTTTCAAAGAGAGTAGGGCTACAGCACACTCTCTGGATCTTTTGACCCCTGCCAAACACTTTCCCAGTGGCGGCTGCTGTCAAATTAAAGTGGTGGGGAAGCATGGGGGAGAATATTTTGCCCCAGTGACAGCCACTGCCAGAAACCTGCAATGCCTTTAGCCTCAAAGCCAAATCTCTCAATTGTGGTTCGTTCCAAACAGTGTTTATAACGGGCCACGATTGAGGGCTCTGGAGTTGCGAGTTTCCCACAGTGCCTGTCAGTGAGTCGGCACTTAAATGTTTTTTTTGAAAAGTGTACTTACCCTCTATGCTCTGCTCCCGACAGTCCATGGCTCCATCACAGGCACCCAGAATCTAGTGAACTCCCCTAACCAATCCAGACGCAGCTCTCATGCTGGTAATACTATAAACCAGCATGAGAGAAGCGCCAGGATTGGTTGAAGCGGGCTGGTTTGGTGCTCACTCTGGGACTGGGGAACGGGAGCCTGTGCCTGTTTTCCACCCGGTTGTGCAACAGAGCTTGGGTTGGAGAGATCTAAAGTGCACACATGCCAGGCTGGCCATCGCAAGACAACCAGCCATACCGACATTCGTACTTGCAGTGCCCACCACTCCTCCTCCCTGCTGCTGTCCATCATCAGCAATGGCCCGCACAGTTCTGAGGCTTCTTTGCCTTTTAGTCTCCTGCATCCTCTTTGTCGACTACGCCAGGTTGCATTTGCGGGATCTGCAATGGAACCTGAAGTTTCAGTGGGCCAGTACTAAGGAAATCTGTCTGCTACCACTCTGATTTCAGAGGAAACTGCACACGATCTGCGGTTGGTCTGGCAGCAGACCCTCTCCCTTCCATACGCAAGGCTGACGGTGGTGACGGATGCATCACTGTTGGGCTGGGGAGGTCATCTTTGGGAGGTGGCCATCAATGAACTCTGATATGGAGCTGGCCCTCCATCTGAGATCAATTTGCTGGAGTTGTGGGCTATTCTTCTGGACCTGAATGTGTTCCTGTCATCTATCAAACAGAGATTAATGCAGGTTCTCACTCTGGAGTTCGCTGGAGCGTCAGGGAATTTCCCTGATCTTGAACCACTTGGCGGAAACCTTGAATGCCGGGGTGGACATCAATCGGTAGCGTCCTATGAATCACAAATGACGTCTACATACTGAGGTAGTGCAGGATAGCTTCCAACTGTGAGGAAAATCCTTGCTAGATCTTTTCACCACAATGGAAAATGCATTGTGTCAAAAGTTTTGCATGTTAGAGTTTCTGTTAAGATACTCGCTAGAAGATGCATTCTGACTGGGATGGAACACAGGATTCCTGTAAGCATTTCCTCCCCTGCCTCTCCTGCCCCGAGTTCTGAAGAAGATCAGGAATAACCAGGCACAAGTCATCCTACTTGCTCCAGATCGGGCCAGGAGAATGTGATACTCAGAACTTCTGGGTGTGAGCCTCCGCTCTCTGATCGGGCTACCATTTTGGGATGACCTGTCATAACAGCAGGACATGGTCCTTTACCTGATCCTTCACAGTCTACACCTCCATGCTTGGAGATTGAGCGACAGCAGTTAAATGCTTTGGATCTGCCACCTGAAGTGGTGGATGTCATCCTGCTCGCCATGCAGCCTTCCACGAAATAATTTGCACCCGGTTCTGGGACACATTTGTGGCCTGGTGTGGAGTTTGCAAGCCAGATTGTCGCAGTGGGCACTTTTAAAGGTTACTTGTTAGCCCTTTCTGCCTTTCTACCTTTGCCAGACCAACCTTCCATTAATAAATCTCATCACAACAGTTTTAACATACATATTCCCTATCAAGCCGTTTGTGATGCCACAGTGGGACCTTAACTTAGTCTAGACATTTCTCATGTGTATTCCCCATGGAGCTGATGCACAACTGCTTGTTGTGTCTTCTGATACTAAAGACTGTCTCCCTTGTTGCTATCACTTCAGCTTCTTGAGTGAGTGACCTTCATGCACTTACTGTGCAAATACCCTGCACCTCTTTTTTTCCAGACAAACTGGGGCTGTGCACTTGGGCGGTCTTCTTGCCTTTTTGCATTAAGATCTGCTGAGCACTAGTCAAGAAGCAGCCTCCAGAAGGTCTGAGAGCCCATTCCGCAAGGACCAAGGCTGCTATCAATGTTTTGACACGTGGAGTGGCTGTCCCTAATAGCTGCCATGCTGCAGCTTGGGTGTCTGTGCACACACTTACTAAGCATTGCTCCCTTGACGACCAGGTCCACTGGAAAGCATGTTTCACACATTCAGTAATGCAGGACTTTTTGGTTTGAGTCCACTCACAGACCCTTGACCTGGGGAGAAACTGCTCTGGTATCTTTTCTAAGATGAGGAATCTGTGGTTAGAAATATTCATCAAAAGAACAAGTTACCTTTTGGTAACTCTTGTTCTAGTGGATACTGCTTATGCCTCGTCTCCCTCTCACCTCCACGTTCTGTCGAGTGGCCTCTTTTTCAGATCTTAAAAGGTTTCAAGTTAGGAATTGGCACAATGGTACCATCAGTTGTTTCACTCTGAGTCTGAGGGTGCAGAAAGTGTCAAGCAAGAAACTGACGTCAGCACTTTGGGGGTGGTACAGAGCTAGCCCGGCGTGAGAAAGTTTTCGGATCTAGTATGGTGCCTAGGGAGTATTCTAAGGTGAGGAATCAGCAGTTAGATATAGTGTCTACCAGACAGAACGTTACCAATGGGGTAAGTAAGTTCTTCAACACCCTTCTCATACTACCCATCACTCCACATCAAGTATTCTGCTCAACTTATCTTGGCACCAACTTACCTACAGTGCTCATCCCCAGACCCAATAAATCAGTTGTCTATCTGGTCCCTAGCTGATCCCTTCACCCACTAACTAAGAAAACCAATAGTCTTATTTTACAGTTTCTTTACTTGTTTCCTTCGCTCTTTATCGACTTCCTCTTCTCAGGCTAAATGCCTACATTATGTTTTTTTTTTTTTTAAACACCAACCACTTAACCTAATTAACCCTCGACTCTCTGGTCTTTTGTGTTTGCACTCTACACGTGTAAACCTCATGCATGTGATTTTTTTTTTGTTATGCCCACCAAACTCATTAAATTCTCATTTTACTTGGTGTCGACATCAATCAACACTATTGATCATACAACCTCTCTTATGACATTTGCTCCTTTGGGTATCTCTCCATTCTGATACTTATCACATTCAACATCAAACTCCACCCACCTCCCTTCACTAGTTGGTATGACTCAATGTTCAGTCCCCAGAACTCCCTCTTTTCACTCACTCCAGTTTTCCTTGGTGAAATTCTCTTTTGTTTACTTATATCATTTGTATTCTTACATCGCTTAGTCTTTTTCACCCAGCCATCTTTCAACTGCTTTCCCCATTGAAGATCACTACCAGAAGATACTCAATGGCCCTCTGATCCTTTTCTAGGATTTAAATAATCCACTTTCCATCTCAGTGGCCGCTGCCTCCCACCCTGCTACTTTAACCTTTTTCCCTGACCATTTGTTTTCCCCACAGCCAGGAATTTAGGAGACCTATTCCATCCCAGCTTGCGCCTGGAGTTCTTTATCACCTCCATCACCACAGATACTAGGTTCCTTGTACTTAATCTTAATATCAGATGAATCGGCTCCATCTTACCTTATCTCAAGTGGGACTTAAAAACGTTTTCGACTTTTTTACTTCCAGGCTTTTACCGGTACCAGTCCACTTGCTGTATCGACCCTGCCTCCATCGCTGTCAGTCTGAAATCACACTTAGGTCCCAGTCTACCGTGACCATTGAATACCATTAACATTTAACTTTCCTTGGCACTTTTTCTACTTAAAACTTTAGAAATTCATATCCTTGTTTCCCCTTATTGAATGTGTGTCTTTTTGGTGTAATTTAGCTTATTTCCTTTTTCTCTATGCTTATAAATTGGAGTGAATGGTTCAAGTTTGTGCAATCTTCATTTATTGTGGTCAGCAACTTCTTTTCTGCAGAAGGTACACTCCGCATGTGGCACCCAAGCATGACTTGCCTGATTTATATGCTGTTCCAGGCAGAAATGTTGCCAGCTTCCCCACAATCACCCTTTGCAGGTTTCACCTTGCATTCACTGTTTCACATTATATTAAATATTACCACCGTCCATGCACTAGAAGTGGCTGGCTTGCATGCAGACCTCCTTCAGTATTTCCCTTGCCACTGCACTGGTAGAGGAGAGTTTAATTGACACTTCCATGCTCCCATTTACTCTCCTTCATCCCCCTCCCCAAGGATCCCCAACACACTGCAAGTTTAGCAGATAACACAAGCCACTAACCTTCAGGAACAAAACCAGCGGGGCGATGACAGTCCACCCACTCCTCCTGGCGCACACTCACAAAGAGTGAAAGGAACCACTACTTCGCAAGAATACACATCTAATAATAAATGCTGCGGAATATCACAGGAAGGCCTCTTCAGTGTCCACTCATGTGAGAGAAATACCTCTTTCTCTCTGGAGATGTATAGCCTGATGTGAGACCCGGTATGCAAGAGGAAATACAAAGGTGCATTAGCATTCAGTTATGTGCCTTTCAATGAACTGTAGGAAATATGGCATTCATCAGCAATATACAACTACTCACATTCACTCAAAACAGCAGCAAATTGTAGAAAGCGAATTCACAGAAAAGGTATTGTTCATGTGGAATCCGTAATTGGGTAGGTAGACAGTCTTGTATAGCAAGAATATAGTTCAAGTAAGGCCCACAAAACAGTCAGGAAGCAAAGGCATACCTACTTGCAGCTTGGACAGTAGACGTTCTAGCCTCGCTGAGGCCTTCCCCAAACCACTTCCAGCTAACATATGCATGAGAGGTTTGTAAACAGTAAAAACCTTGAACTCTCATCCCAACAGGTAAGTCCTGAATTTATTGCTGGCCCACACAATGGCAAGAGCCTCACGTTCTATTGTACTGTAATGTGTTTCCGCGGTCCTCCGCATTCTAGATACGGAGGACACAGTGTGTTCCTTGCCTATACCCTAAGCCTCCGGGTCGTCCCTAATCCAGTTAAACTCGCACCAATATTAATGAAACATTTGCAATCATCCTAAAAAGGATGTAACGCTGGGGCCCCCAAATCAGATCCTTAATTCTTCCAAAGGTCAGAAAGAGCTTGTTAGCCCATGCAAACTTTTTCCCCTTTCTCAACAGAGCACGTGAGGGTTCCACAATTTGTGCATAGCCATGCACAAAACAGGCATAGTACTCTGCTAGGCCAAAGAATGACCGCAGAGCATCCCTTTCTTTAGGAGGAGCTGCTTCCCGAATGGCCCTGATCAGAGAAAATTTTGGTTTGATACCTTCCGGTGAGACCATGTGCTCCAGGTACTCCAAATTGTGTGTACCAAAGCTGTACTTATCCTTTCTTATGGTCATACCTGCTTTGGCTTAAACAGACAATACCTTGTGCAGAGTCACATTGTGTGCCTCCCAATAACTTGCAAGACCAGTATATCATCCCGGTAGGCTTGAACCCCTGGGATGTCTTCCAACAAATTGTCCATAAGTTTTTGGAAGCCGCTAGCTGCAGAAGCTAGTCCAAAGGGTAATTTGAGGTACTTAAATGCCCCAAACGAAGTCGGACGTGAGCGGTATCTGGTAAAACGCCGAGAGCAAGTCTATGTTGAAAAATTATTTAGCTCCCCCTGCTTGACAAGCAATTCTTGTAGTGTGGGGAGGGGGTGGCAATCAGCAAAGATGTTCATATTCAAGGAGCGCAAATCAGCGCACAGCTTGACCTCCCCAGATTTCTTTCTTGCCATCACAATGGAGGAAACCCATTCTGAAGAGTCACATGGTGCTATAACAGCGTCAGCACACAAGTTCTTAAGCACAGATGTGAGCTCATCTCTTGCACTCAGTAGAAGAGAACATACTTTGTGAACAACAGATTGAGTGTCAGATTTGAGCCGAATCTGATGTTCAAAGCCTTTGATGGTTCCCAGGTTGTCAGAGAACACGTCTGGGAATTGCTTCAAAATATTCTTAGCCTCCAAGGCGCTTGAACTGTCATCCACACACACCACATGGAGGCCCTCCTCTTGGTAGCCAGCTGGAATGTCACCTAAAGCTATGGGTTCTAAGATCCCGGCACCAGGTACAGGCCCATTTTTGCCAACCAAGGATATTACATCCCTTGGCAGCTACATATATTTTCGTGACTATGCGCCTACCCAAACATTCCAGATTGGAGACAAAGTACCCCAGCATGTCTATGTCAAATTCTCCAAAGGCCTTAGGATGCACATCAGACTGCTCGTGCTTGGTTTTGTTGCCCCATTTGTCAAGGAACATGATTTCTGGCAGAATGGTGATTGGTGATCCAGAATTAGCCATGGCTGAGATCTTAACACCATCAATCATTGCAGTGCCCCACAACCCTTTGACTTTGCTCACATCCAAAATAGCATTACACTCAATGGTTAATAGTACATTACTTAGCTTTTCTGTACACACATCCATAGAATCTGAGACCCCTATGCAATTAACTTGAGTGGATCTTTTACCCGATCTGCATACCACCTGAAAGTGACCAATCTTTTTACATAAAGAACATCTCTTGTCATTGGCAGGGCAGTTAGCATTATTACCAAGGTGAGATTTAGAACCACACCGAAACAACTCAAGTTTCCCTTTCTAAAAGGTTGTTTATTAACTTTGTTTACATTTACAGCATTAACAGAATCTGTCAAATCCTCTCCAACATAATTGAAAGCATTTACTGTGTGCTCTCTATGAATTGCTTTAGTTGAAATCATTGAGCGGTCAATGCTCTTTGCGATGTCAATGGTTTCTAACAGCATGGGTTTCCTGCAGCTGGGCAGCCGTTCATGGATTTTCTTGGAGAAGCAAACAAACACGAACTGGTCCCTAATGTATATGGCAGTATGTGCCTCAAACTCGCATGTAGCCACTAAAACCCTCGAAGCCGAAATGTACTCTTCCACACTCTCATTCGCCTGTTGCTTTCTCATAAAGAAATTATGCCTTTCAAGCATAATACTTGGCTCCTGCATACTGTTGTCTCATGCGCACTAACGCCTCTTTGTAGCGGTCTTAATCTTCACCGTCACCAGAGCTCTGTTGTGGCAGCAGAATAGATGGAAGAATCTCAAATGCTTGCTGTCCCGCAAAGCCAGTGCAACTATACAATATTGACACTTTGTGTTCATGTGAATACTGAACTGCTTCTTTTGGCCACCAGGTAGTTCTTGAACATTTTCACCCACAGACGCAACTTGATACTGGGTTTGCCTGGCTGTTGAAGAAATGGAGGTGGTTGTGCAAAATGCTGTGCAGTGTCCATCACAAATTGACCTAAAGACACCTACAGTACTTTGATTGTGCCTGTTATGAAGTGTATGGATGGCCCAGCAGGGTCTAAATTATAATGAACTCTTGCTTCGAACAATGAGTTACAGATGTACCTGTCACTGTATGTGCAGGCAATAAATATGAAACCTTACTTGCAATTTGTTGATGGGCAGGTGTGCCTGTCACCGTGAGGATATGCGAGCAGAACGGCTTAAAATAAACCCTTATTTCTTCCTTTAATAGCACTGCCTTAATAGTGATGATGACTCTGTAGGAGATCCGGGTGTTTACAGCGCCCAACAAAAGATACAGGTGAACGCTGTGACTGTATTACCTTGCAAAGGTATGTTGGGCCTACAATAGTATCCATAGAAAGATGGCCGCTAGGGCATCACTGGAGTGATGACGTGACACCGCACTGTGCGCTTACTCAGATCCTGCCTTGTGCTCTGATTTCATACCGTGGCAACACCCTTGGGCCTTACGCCTCGTCTAGCAACACCCCTCAGACTTTCATCAACCTCTTAATAATAAAACAGAAGCCTGCTACCAAAAAGTTACTTCCAGTCCGGTCCACGGCAAGCAATAATGCAGCCCGCTTCTTGCAAACCTGCTGAGACATCGAAAAGATCAGTAATTCTCCGAAAGGCAAGGAGAAAATCAAAATTGTGGTTGGTCGGTGTGTACCGTGGATAAATTCTGCTTGTCGCCAAGCTGTAATGAGTAACTTCAGTGACATGAAGGTAGTTGGTCGAAATTTATTCATATACTGTCACACACACAACCAGGAGCATCCGGCATCTGCGAGGCACATCCAGCAACTGACTAACATTGCGATGAGCCTCTCAGGTACTGTTCGACTCCCAAACATGGAATACACATTTAGAATCCTCGTACACCAGAGTTGCCACGAGGATGCTCATTCCTACAATATTTCAGAGAGGGAGTAGGATCAGCTCTTAGGCTCCCCACACCACCCTGGTTCTCTTATTGTACTGCCCAATACTTCAGGCAGTACTTCATTTTTAGTTCAAATATCTTTATTGCATATTAAAAGAGAAATACAATAGTAATACATTAACAATACACCAGTACAAAGTGAGATCTAAATATATTAGCTCAGAAAAGTTTTAAGAATAGAAAGATTTCATAGGAAAATTCAATGGACTGGGATAAAAAGGGTGGTAAACATATCATTATTTTAAAAAGGTAAGTAAATAGATATCATGGCATATAATAAATGTTACAAAGTTCATCAATTACTAATATAAATCCCAGAAATATAAAACAAGCAAAACAACTGCATATATCAAGATAAAAACAAAAACATATACTAGTTGTATTGTTTAATAAATAAAACAGTCAGCCGAGGAAAAGTGAAAAAGTGAAAAAGAAGAAAAAGAGAAGATTGAGAAAAAGACAGAAAAAAGGAAAGAGAGAAATCAAAGAGGTGTGAGGGGACATCTGCTCCAATGGGAGAAAATAAATTAAGAATAGGCATCAAAAGGATATTGAGCTATCAATCCCTGAGAAGACCAATTCATATAATTATCCAGAGACTGCCAAACCTTACTGGAGATGAAAGGCGAGTAATGTTTTTTCTCAACAAAAGTATGAGCTCCACGTAGATATGAGACCCATGCCCACCAAGTATGGTAAGATAGAGAGTGGAAAGATTTCCATTCTGTTAGAATAATTTTAACAGCTATAGATAAAAGTAGATCTAATAGCTCCAGATCCGAATTGTCAAGGGGTAAAGGAATAACTGCAGCCCATGGACCTAATAAAATCATAGGTAAAGAAAGTTCTATGTGTGTATTAAAAATTAATGATAAATGTTTCTGTATCGAGCCCCAGAAGGAATTTAATAACGTACATTCGAAGAACATGTGCCAATGGGTACCTGGAACAAGATTACAATTCCAACATAAATCACTATCACGAAGTTTCAGTTTATATAAACGAGCCGGGGTCCAATGTAGAAGATTTAATGTGATTCAGGCAGTACTTCATAAATAATATTGATAAGAGTCTTGCTTAATGGATTACGTGATAGCCGGTCAGTCGCTGTTCCACTAGCCCATTAGCAAAATTCACGTTCCATCCCATTGAAGAAAACTGATTGCAGTGAACATTTCATTTGCTTGGTTATGTTTTTGTAGTGGCAGAGAAAAGCGGCCCGAGACTAATGATAATTTGAAGTACAAAAGCACTTTGAGAAACGAGTCGTGGAAGCGCAGCCGAATGGTAATGGCTGCTGCCAGCGATGTTAATTAGAGCCAAGAGGCGCCTCGCTCCACTTGGAGTGATAAGAGGTGCCCGGCTAGTCTGTATGACGTTCTTAGTCAACTGAGGAGAAATGAAATGACAGCTTTTATGCCACTCTTTGAATCTCGTGAAGTACAGTGGTTAATCACTTGTTGATCCCTGCTTAGCACCTTGGGGATTAGCAGAGCAGAAGCATTCTGGAAAATTCTCAGTCATAGAAGTAGCCAAGAGTTTGCCTCTGTATGTCGACATATGTTTGTAGGAATGAGTTGGAGAAGCTTTTTCTACTCTTCTCACTACTCGCATTCTAATCAGGAAGATGTTACACACGGTTCAAGTTAACCATATCAGTGCTGTTTTATATGTATATTACATTTTCATGGTTTAGAAGCACAATTACAATTCAATGTAGAAAGTAAGCATTAATGAGGGTAATAGTATAATGAATACTAGTTTTAATAATTTTTTTTTTTGTTTGTTTTGCTAAATATGCTTTTGGAACGTTTCACTGTTAAGGTTGATTAAGTCGAAACTCATGTTTGAGTTCTGTCTGAAGAACTGTATCCATTAACCTCTTGACTGCTAGGGCAATGCCCCCGCATTCCCCCTCCCCCAGGTGTAGGTCTTACCTGAGACAGTGCTGCAACGATCTTTTGTTTCTTTAAAAAAAAAAAAATCTCTAAAAAGGGGCTTTTAGCCCACCCCTTACTTAGCATTCGTTGTCTTCATTGTCAGTCTTCATTTCTTCTTTTTCATTGGTGAGAGCGTTTCTGTGCATATCAGCTTCACTTTGTCTCTGTGTATTTGTTTTCCTAGAACATGGACCAAGTAGTGATTGATTTCTTGATTCGTGTTCTTCCGCGCTGCTTGAGCTTGGATTGTGATACTTTTTTTTGTGAGTGTGTATTGTTTATTTGCATGTTAGTTTACATGCTCCTAAATCGCTTTATCTCGTTTTTAGCTGCTTTATTGCCCCTTCATTAGGTCTCGCCTGAGCCAGCGCTTGCGCTGCTCTCGGCGAGAGATTTAGTAAATGGGTTTTGAAAGTGCTAACCCAGTGGCTTTTGCTGGCCTCCAGCTTGCGTTCACGATGGCGTGCACGCGCACAGCTGCCATCCATTCCTCGCATCGCTGAGGCGCCATCTGGCTTTCCTCCCCCTCCCTCACCCGCTCCTCCCCCTCCCTCACCAGAGAGCGCGTCTCGCGGCCGCGCGTCTTTTTTTTTTACTTTTAGCGCGAGGTGCGTGCGCTTCTCGGTCTCCCTTGTTTCGCATTAGCACCTGCAAAGTGAGTTACTGTACTACTTCTATTTTCATTCATTGGCATGCACTTGCTGAACTATACACGACAGGGCCATCTCCATCACATATGCAAATCTGCTTCCACACTGAGCTCATCTTCCCTATCCATACTGTCCGACTTGCACACCTCCGTATGTTTTATTGCCTTGCCAGTTCTTTACCGCTTCAATATCGCCACTGCAATTTTCCTCTGCAGCGCGCATACGGCTTTCAGCATGTTCTGCTCATGTGTCACACACTTTTCTACACTGCGCCTTTCATTTCCCCTGGGCTCTTTGCAGCTACTCTGTTTCACTACTCCAATATGGCTGCTGCCTTTCCCTTTTTCCCGGCTGTTGGTGCGCTCCACATGCCACGCTTCACTTTCCAGTAGGCATGCGCGACTTCCAACTTCCTTTATCTGTCTGCCACTTACTGTTTCCAGTGTCTTGCTCACTGCAGCAGGCTCAGACCGACTGCATGTGCCATTTCTGACAGCGTATCCCCGGTAAGTGTCCTCAATTCTTTAGCCTTTCCTTGATTTCGGTCCATCTGACCGGCCTCACTCGGACTGCTTCTCATTCTCCTTTACCAACCATGAAACTTTGATGATTGTGACAAGCGCCAACACAGATCGTATTTCTATTGCACTAATAAAATTTGTTGGCAATATATAATTTCCGTATTCAGGTACGCATGGTCACCTTGTAGCACACTAAGTTCTATCCCCATGGCTTCTGCCCCCCCCCCCCCGGACCCGCTCCTCCAAAATAAATGCCTATTTTTCAAGATTGTTCGCCAGTTCGGACCACTTGCAATTGACATGACCCTCTCTTACTCATGGCCAGTTCCCTTTATATGCCTAGCTTGGCATCCTTGTGCCAGGTTGCAAGACGCTTTACCTCTTAATCGCGGTTAGTCCTTTTTCTTATCCAGCCTATACCTTTATCGCCACATGCCAATTCTGTTATTCTCCAGACCTACGTTACAGCCACTATTTGTAATATCTCTAGAATAACTCCCGATTTTCCAGTGCACTGCTCTAATTGATAGTGCAGCTTCTTCCTGACTATATATCTTCGCTTTGTGATGTCTGCGTCACACGTATGGTTGGGCCTAGACACTTTAAGCACTAACTACATCTGTACAGATGTTCAAATCATTGATACTTTTAATTATGGTAACGAAAAAAAAATGCTTTTTTATTTTTCTCTTACTTTTCTGCTTTACACCCTTCCTCCTCTTTAAATTTTCCAGCTGGCATAGGTTACAATTGTCTCATGCATAACTCCTTATGTCCTGAAGATGATCCTAATTGTAGTAAATTGAACAGTCAGGTTCAAATGAATAAAGGTTTTATTCATAACAGGAGGTACCGCGCAGCATACGCAGCAGTTGACGGCTCAAACATAACTCAAAGCACATCCAACATTCTACAAAAGAATACAGAACTCAGCATGACAAAGATTCCAGCTACGGGTGCTGGAGAAGCCAGAAACAACCCATAGCAACCACTACATTATCTTCTCCCTCCAGAAGCTGGACAAAGAAAAAGTTAAAACAAATGTAAATAAAAAAAAACACAAAACAAGATAAACAAGGCAAATACAGCTTGGAACCAGGCAAACTTTTAGCAACAGTAAATAAGCGAAAAACAAAAGAAGACAATATACAATAAATGCCTTCATCGGAATCTCAAGGGGACATTGCAATGACGTTTGCTCCTGCGGAGAGAAAAAGAGAGATCCTCACTCCCTCCATTCGAAGCAAGACATGAACGACCATTCTTAACAGTGTCACCATGTTCGGCACTACACTCAAAAGTCTGTTGATTCTTCATCTTGACCACTCTTGCAATGTTCCACCAATTCTTGTTGTTAACCCTAATGGCATTGCCACACACCTTGTCGACAATAAAAGGATCTGAAAATTTGAAACGTCCCTTGGTCGTGTGAATGGGACTCTTGATGCGCACCACATCACCCACACCGATATTAGGGGCGACAGTTTTTTTCCTTTCATCAAAATAGGTTTTCTGCTGTTCCTGAGCTTTCTTAACGTTTGATCTAACAAACTCATCAACATCATCCATTACATTCATCTTGACCCATTTGGACGTCCAACCAGGGCAAATTTTGGATGATGGCTTCCTTCCCCTCAGAAGTTCAAAAGGCGAAATACCAGTTGAAGAATGAGGAGTAGTACGGTAAAACCATAACATCGAACGAACAGCATTCTGAACAACACACTTACTGGCAATGGCCCATTGGACGCAATTATTCAACACTCTATTCATGCGCTCAACCAACCCGTTGGCTTGGGGATGGTAGAGCGCACTCTTGTGGTGCGTGATTCCCCCTTGTAAAAGAAAACTTTCAAACTCAGAACTGACGAATTGTACGCCATTATCTGAAACGATAGATGAAGGAAAACCTTCTCTTAAAAAAACGTCCTTTAGAAAATGAATTATATTCTTGGAGGTGGGCTCACCCATAAACCGAATTTCGGGCCATTTGGAATAATAATCGATGGCGACCACAGCAAATCTCGAAGATACAGGGAGTAAGTTGAAGGGACCAACCAGATCAATACCAATTTTTTCCCATGGCCGACTTGGAAACTCAACAGACTGCATCGGTGGAGACCTCACTACGAAACCTTTTTCCGTACATCCACAAACCACACATTTGTCAACTATCTCATCAACACTCTTGTCCATTTGTGGCCACCAGAACACCTCTCTCAATCTGCGTTTAGTAAGGGTTTTTCCTAAATGCCCTTCGTGTGCACCATTCATCAAACGTGATCTTAAATTTTCTGGAGGTACCAACCTCTCCCCACGCAAAAGGATACCATCCTCCACAGTGAGTTCATGAGAAACCTTTACAAAAGTTTGGAACTGATGGGCAACATTTTTTTTCTCTTGGCCATCCTTTCCTGACAAAGTTCATGACTTCCACAAGGATAAGATCTCGAGCCAACTCTCTCCTCCACTCAGATTCACTCACAGCACACATATCTTCAACATCGACAGCAGCAACAAAACAATCATCTTGATCGTCATCCTTTTCCAGATCGGAATCGGACTCTGTCACAGGGAAACGGGACAGAAAATCAGCCCTGACATTCCTTGATCCAGGTAAGTATACAATATCAAAATTGTACTGCAACAGTTTGGTAGATAATCTTGCAATTCTAGGTGTGTGTTCTTTTATTTTTTCACCTGATAGAATAGAAACCAAAGGACTGTGGTCCGTTCTCAAAACAAAATGGTTTCCCCACACATAAGGACTACATTTCCTGATGGCCCACCAACAGGCTAGCAATTCTTTCTCAATCACCGAGAAATTAACTTCTGCTCCCCTCAATACTCTGGAGGCATAACCCAACGTGTTTTCAGTGTCACCATTGTTTTGAGTGAGGATGGCACCCAAACCGAAACCACTTGCATCAACAGTGATAGTACATTTTTTTTGTTCGGATCAAAGGGCTTAAGAATCCTGTCACCCACCAACTGAGATTTGATCCAAACAAAAACGCCTTGACACTTCTCGTCCCAAATGAAAGAAACATTTTTTTTAACATGTTGGTTAAAGGTTGGACTATGGATGCATAATCTTTGAGGAATCTAGAATAAAACTCACAAAGTCCAATGAAAGACTTCAAACCAGACTTATCAGTGGGTGGACAGGCATCCACAATGGCCTTAACCAACCCAGGTCTAGGTTCTACACCATGTTGCGATACTACATGACCAAGATATTCCACCTTCTCTTTGAGGAACAAACACTTTTCACTCTTGAGAACAACACCTTTTTCCTGCATGATTCTTAAGACCTGCCTAAGAGAACTGTCATGACCTGCTCTGGATTCACCAAAGATCAACACATCATCCTGGAATACAGCAACACCAGGCACACCTTTCAACATTTGACTCATCAACCTCTGGAAAACGGCTGCTGATGACGCTAAGCCGAAGGGCATTCTGCAATACTGGTAAGTACCACAAGGAGAAACAAAAGCTGTCAAATGTCTTGAAGAAGGGTCAAGAACAACCTGGTGGTAAGCGGAAGCAAGATCCAATTTCGTGAACCATTTTGCACCTTTGGTCAACGCCAGTAACTCTGTTATCTTTGGTAAGGGATGTGAGTCAATCCAAAAGTTCTTGTTTTAACTGCGCAAATCCACGCACACACGCAAGTCACCATTCTTCTTTCTAGCCACAACCAAAGGCGAAAGCCACAATGAAGATTCTATCGGTTCTATAATCCCTTTAGAACACAACTCGTTGAGCTCTTTCTCCAACCCATCCCTCACACTAAATGGCACACTTCTTAATTTGTGCTTCACAGGGACGGCACCGTCTTTGACCCTTATTTCATGAGTGAACCCTTTGATCTCACCCAAACCCCCTCCAAACACAGAAGGGAAATCAAGCGTCAATTTCTGATTGTAATCCAAAGAGTCCACAACGCTGACTTGTTCTTTGGTACCAGGCCTGAGAACCATTTGAAAAAGACCCTGGTGGAACCACCATAAAATAGACAACCCTTTGATGGCGACGTAAACCTTCCCTTGGATTTTCCTACCTTTGAATTCAAGAATGTCTTCAAAGTAGCCAGCTAGCTCGATCCTTCGCCCTTCATAGGAGACTGCTGCTCTGTCAGGGGGCTCTAAAGGTCGACCATGCCATGTTTCAGAGAATAACTCTTGGGTAATCATGGTTATTCTAGCACCAGAATCAACCAACAACTGTATTTTCTTATCACCCACTCCAATTTCAACATAGGGATCCACACACACTGACACATCACCAATGACAACTTGTTCATCATTTACAACCATAACCATGTCCCTCAAGTCCTCTTGAATGTTTTGAATACTTTCGCATTCATTTACTGTGTCGGAAACATTAGCCACACCTACTGAACTGCCCGTACTTTTGTTCTGTTGACCATTACTAGCATTCCTTGTACTTTGACAAACCTTTGCAAAGTGCCCATATTTCCCACAATTTTTGCACAATGAATTCCTAGCGGGACAAAACTTGTTCCCTTTATAGTGGGAAGTATTTCCGCACCTATAGCATAGATCAGATTGTTTGAAAAAAGGTCTTTTATCAGAACGTGGCACTTGCGAGTTCCTGGAGTCTTTGATTCTGACAGCCGCAAGAGTTTCCTCAGATTTTTTTTCCAATTCTTTGACTGAAACTTTCGAGAGTTCAATGCTTTTCGCCGTGCGAACAGTTTCCTCTAAAGAAGGATTTCCCATGGAAAGAAGCTTTTGTTGAATGGACTTGTCAGCACACTTGCAGATGTATTGATCTCTAATCAATTGTTCGGTAAAATTTTCGAATTGACAATCCGCACTCAATTGCCTGAGCGCTGATATAAAAGCATCAACATCTTCACCATGCAACTGTTCTCTTTTAAAAAATTTGTGACGAATGACAACTAAACTTGGTTGTACATCGAACCGCAACTCAAGCTTTCTAACAGTTTCCATATATTCGTCAATGTCTTCTTCATCCTGACCTCTTACCAAAGGTGGCAAATGCTTGAATATTGACCTCCCTTCGAAACCTAAACAGTGCAGGAGCAAGTATTTCTTCCTCTCAGGACGGTATCTGGAAGCACCAATGGCCCCCAGGTAAGTAACGAAGGCGTCATACCATTTTTTCCACACAATAGGTGGGTTGCCAGGTGTCTCAAGAAAAGACGGAGGTGCAGATACTGTTTGCATGCTGACGATTATACACCAGAACACAAGGTGTTGTGTACTAGATTGTATTGTCTTTTATTGTGTCACCTTTTATTTTTATATTTTTTTTATTTTTGTTTTTTTTAGCAGGCCATTCTGCGTGAGTTTTTTTTTCCTGACACACAAGGTGAGTGTGTCACCGGTGCGGAGTGGGTAAACAAGAAAAAACAAACTTCACAATGTGCTTATGGTTGAGTTACACATGGATAGCACATAATTCCCCCAAGAAAACAAAAATTTGCTGTGCATGTCTCTGCAGAAGACGTCCGTGACAGTAGCGAGTCAAAATGATCAGAGTTAACAGTGTGCAGCTGTTGGACTTGAGTAAACCGAAGTAAACAAAAGTAGAACACAGTGGACCAGCGCTTCCAAAGTGGCTTCCCAAGGGTTAAGGTGAAACACGCTGATCGTGTTTAATAAAAGCTTTCCAGCCATGAAAGTGAAATACTCTGCGGCAGTGATGTTCACAGCTCCGTTGTTGAAATACGCTTGCCAACCACGTTTGCCAACCACCTTAAAATGGCTGACACGCAGGGCACGTTTCTCTTGCCAATCACTCCAAAATGGCCGACACGCACGGCACGTAGTGGACGCCAACCAATGCTTCGCTTCCTCCGTGTAGAATCTGCCAACCACCTTTTGCCAACCACGTCCGCCGTTGACACTGAGCAACAGTCAAAATGCTGCCCCCTCCTCGCTTCTAGCTTTATTGCGCCACTTATCTCAATTTTCTTCTGTCACCGATGCCTCCGCTTTGGATTTTTTCCTCCCTCCGTGATCGCTGCAGACTTGAGAGCAGGTAAGAAGTCGTTAAAGTCAGCTGCGCTCTTCTCACATAGTCATCCGTGGGTTCGTCAGTACCTCCCTCAGCTCGTCGCCAACATTATTGTAGTAAATTGAACAGTCAGGTTCAAATGAATAAAGGTTTTATTCATAACAGGAGTGTTAGATTTGGGGGTCTCTAGTTGGCAGAGGTATGTACCTTTGTCCAAATAGGGACCCTTGCGTCTAGTCAGGGAAAGTAGGTACACTCCCGAAATAACCCCTGCTCACCCTCTTGGTAGCTTGGCACGAGCAGACAGGCTTAGTTCAGAGGCAGTGTGTAAAGCATTTGTGAACACATACAGTAATCAAGTGACAACACTACAAATGGACACCACACAGGTTATATATTTATAAAAATAGGTATACTTTATATAGATTTATCACAAGACCATAAACGACAAAAATAATCCACAATACTGTTAAGAATACTTAGTTCTGATCAAAAAGGCTTAATTCAAGGTTCTGTGCGAGTCGGTAGCCTCCTCCGGCTACGGCGATGTCGAGAACAAACAGAGTCTAACAAATCCAGCTGACCGCGTCGAGACGGGCCAACACAGCGTAGACAGACTCGGTCACAGTACCTTTTACTTGAAGCGGCAGGCACGGGCGTGCGAGCCGGATGGCTGTTCGTCGCGGTCGCGATGCAAAAATGGAAGCGTTGCAGGACGCGTTGTCCCTCGATGCGGTGCAGGCAGCGGCTCGTTGACGTCGTCGAGACGGAGTCGGTGAGACCAGGGCCGTGCGTTGCAGGGCGAGACGGTGCTTCGATGCGGTGCTGGCAGGTTGCGGTGCGGCGACGGAGCCGGATTCAGGAGCTGGCGTCGATCAGTCCGGACAGCGGTGCGAGTCGGGCGGTGCGTCGCAAAGCGTGCGGCGGTGCCCAACTCCGGTGCGGTCACAGGACTCGAACTCAGCAGCAGTGACCGTGTCGGTCGGACCAGTTCGATTCGGCGTAGCGAAGCGTTGCAGGACGCGTTGTCCCTCGATGCGGTGCAGGCAGCGGCTCGTTGACGGAGTCGGTGAGACCAGGGCCGTGCGTTGCAGGGCGAGACGGTGCTTCGATGCGGTGCTTGCAGGACACCGAGTCGGTCGTGAGAGTCGGTCACAGCTCCCTACCTCTGTAGCCACTGAAACAGAGTTTCCAGCAGCAATTCACAAAGGGGTGAAGTCCAATGGTCCTGGGACTTCGGTCAGGGGGCAAGCTCTCTTCCAAGCCCTTGGAGATCCTTCACAAGTTGATGAAAGTCACAGCAAAGCAAAAGTTCCTTTCTCCTCTCTTTGGCAGTCAGGCAAACCACTGCAGGCCAATCCCCCAAGCAGCACTTCAGGCTTAGGGATAGTCTCTCCTCAGTTTTCTTCTTGGTTCCGCTCCTCAGCAAAGGTTTCTTCTTGTTCCCAAAAGTGATCTAATCTTCCTGGGGTCTGGGTGCCCCTCTTATACCCTGATTCTCTTTGTTCTCTGGAGGCAGAGAGGCCTCTGCCTAGTCCAAAACCAGTTCTGGTCAGTCCGGGAGCACTTTGTTTTTCTGACTCCTTCTTTCCTTTCAGAATGTGGGGCAGAGTGCTCAGCCGCCCGGCAGGAGGTGGAGCCAGCATTGTGGAAGGCAGGCACAGCCCTATTCAGACCCAGGTGCAACTCCTCCCTCCACTCTGGATGCAAATCTTTCTATTCAGCCCTGCGCTGACTCACCCTGTCTCCGGTAGCCACCCCCAGCCCCTGTCACTCAATCTCCAGACAAGGAATACACAACCTAGCAGAGGCAGGCTTGGATAGTTAGGCAAGAAAATACCCACTTTCTAAAAGTGGTATTTTCGAACACAGAATGTTAAAACCAACTTCACTAAAAGATGTATTTTATCATCCTGAGTTCAGGCATACTAAATTCGTTTTTCTACCATGTTCCCTGGGTCAGTTCTGATTATAAGGTGTAATAGTCAGTCTGCCCATTCGGGCCTATGGGGAGCAGGTAGCCTTGCAATAGTGAAAAACGAAAATGGCTGTAATTCACTATTAGGACATGCCACACACACCAGGGCATGTCCTACCTTATACTTACAATGCACCCTGCCCTAGGGCCTACTTTAGGGGTGACCAACATGCAGTAAAGGGAAGGTTTTAGGGACTGGTAAGTGGGTGTACTCACCAAGTCGACATGGCAGCCCTAGGCTGCACACAGGCTCTGCGATGGCAGGCCTGAGACACATTTTACCAGCCGCTTCTGTGGGTGGCACAACCAGTGCTGCAAGCCCACCAGCGGCATTGGATTTACAAGCCCTGGGCACACTGAGTGCACTGTACTAGGGACTGACAAGTAAACCAATCATCCAATCATGGAGTCACTAATACATATATCAATTAACGATAGGGAGCACTTGCACTTTGGCACTGATTAGCAGCGGCAAAGTGCCCATGAGCATCTAGTCCAGCAAAAACATATCGGCAACAGTGGAGGCATTACGAAAAAATGGAAGGGAGACCCACGCCAAGGATGCCAGGTCTAACACGTGTCCCCTCCAGCTGAAATGTGGGGAGAACTATCCTACCCCTAGGGAGTTCTCATCGCTAAGGCGGAAAAATCTGGACAGTCCATCAGCATTGGCGTGTTCTGTACCAGGGCGGTGTTCCACCGTAAAGTCCATCCCCTGTAGGGAAATGGACCACCTCAACAGCTTTGGATTCTCACCCCTCATCTGCATCAACCATCTGAGGGGCCTGTGGTCTGTCTGAACCCGGAAGTGAGTCCCAAACAGGTATGGTCTCAGCTTCTTCAGTGCCCAGACCACAGCAAATGCCTCACGCTCGATAGCACTCCATCTCTGTTCCCGGGGAAGTAACCTCCTACTGATGAAGGCTACAGGTTGGTCTAGGCCCTCCTCATTGATCTGTGATAGAACAGCCCCTACACCATGCTCTGAAGCGTCGGTTTGAACAATGAACTCATTGGAGAAGTTGGGTGCCTGGAGCACAGGCGCCGTGCACATGGCAGTCTTCAAGGTGTCAAAAGCTTTTTGACAGGCGTCAGTCCAAATCACCTTCCTGGGCTGCTTCTTGGAAGTCAGCTCGGTCAAGGGGGCAACAATGCTGCCATACCCCTTGACGAATCTCCGGTAATACCCGGTGAGTCCTAGGAAGGCTCTCACCTCTGTCTGGGTCTTGGGGGCTCCCAAGCCAGAATGGTATCAATTTTCGGTTGGAGGGCGCCACCTGGCCGCTCCCAACCTGGTGTCCCAAGTACACCACAGAACCCTGCCCAATCTGGCACTTACTCGCCTTGATTGTGAGGCCTGCCCTCCGCAGCGCCATCAACACTTCCCAGAGGTGGCGCAGATGCTCTTCCCAACGGGCACTGAACACTGCGATGTCATCCAGGTAGGCGGCACTGAAATCCTCCAGTCCAACCAACACCTGGTTGACCAACCTCTGAAAGGTGGCAGGGGCATTCTTCATCCCAAAGGGCATCACCCGGAACTGGTAGTGCCCATCTGGTGTGGAGAATGCTGACCTCTCTTTTGCCCCATCAGTCAAGGCGATCTGCCAGTATCCAGACGTTAAGTCAAACGTGCTGAGGTACCGCGCAGCCCCTAACCGATCTATGAGCTCATCAGCTCTGGGGATGGGGTGGGCGTCAGTCCTGGTGACGGAATTGAGTCCCCTGTAGTCCACACAGAACCGGAGTTCTGGTGTGGCACCAGGCGCGGCAGCTTTTGGAACCAAGACCACGGGGCTGGCCCAAGGGCTGTTAGAGGACTCAATCACCCCTAGCGCAAACATCTTGGAGACCTCCTCCTTGATGCAGGCTCTGACCCTGTCAGTCACCCTGTAAGCCTTGTGCTTCACAGGAAGACTGTCCCCAGTGTCCACATCATGGACGCACCAATGAGTGACACTGGGAACCAGGGAGAACAGGTCAGGGAACTGTCCCAACAGTTGGCGACAGTCACCCTGCTGCTCAGGTGTCAGGGAGGTAGAGAGGTTTACTCCCTCCACTGATCCATCTTGCTCTCGGGCTGACAGGAGGTCAGGAAGAGGCTCGGTCTCCTCCTCCATTCCATCATCTGTAGCTAAGAGCATGCCCACTTGGGACCTCTCCAAGTGGGGCTTCAGGCGGTTCACATGCAGGACCCGCAAGGGGTTCCTGGGAGACTGCAAGTCCACCAAATAGGTAACTGGACTCTTGCGCTCCACCACCGTAAAAGGGCCGGTCCACCTGTCCTGGAGCGCACAGGGCTCCACAGGGGCCATGACCCACACTTTCTGACCAGGCTGAAGCTCTACCAGAGTGGCATTCTGGTCGTACCACCGCTTCATCTCCTCCTGGCTGGCTTCCAGATTTGCCTCAGCAAGCTCTCTGAAACGCCTAGTCTGGTTCCTGAAGGCCAGCATGTAACTGTATACATCCTGGGGAGGTTTCCTGGGAGATTGCTCCCAGCCTTCCTTGACCAAACTCAGAGGTCCTCGCACCGGGTGTCCATAGAGGAGCTCAAAGGGACTGAACCCTAGAGACTTCTGTGGCACCTCCCGGTATGCAAACAACAGGCATGGTAAGAGGACGTCCCATTTACGCCTCATGGGTTCTTCCAGACCCATAATCATGCCCTTGAGGGTCCGGTTGAATCTCTCAACCAGACCATTTCCTTGAGGGTGGTAAGGAGTGGTGAACTTGTAAGTTACACCGCACTCCTGCCACAGGGACTTCATGTACTTGGACACGAAGTTGGTACCTCTGTCAGACACCACCTCTTGAGGGAATCCCACACGTGAGAAAATTCCCATCAGTGCCCGTCCCACCACGGGGGCCGTCACTGTCCTCAGAGGGATGGCTTCAGGGTACCGGGTGGCATGGTCCACCAAGACCAGGATAAACCTGTTGCCCATGGCTGTCTTGGGGTCCAGTGGCCCCACAATGTCAATACCCACCCGTTCAAAGGGGGTGCTGACCACAGGGAATGGCTGGAGAGGAGCCTTGTGCTTCCTCCCACTCTTTCCACTTGCCTGGCAAGTCTGGCATGTTCTGCAGTGAGTGGCGGCACTCCTGCGCATCTGGGGCCAATAGAAATGGGTAACAAGCCTGTCAAAGGTCTTGTCCTGCCCCAGATGTCCCGCTAACGGTACATCATGAGCCAACCCCAGTAGGAAGGCTCTGAAGCGCTGGGGTACCACCAGCACACGGGCTGACCCAGGCTCAGCAACCTTAGGCTCTGAATACAGGAGACCATTCTCCCAGTAAACCCAATGTGATCCAGACTGAGCACCTGCTGCCTGGTCTGTGGCCTGTTGCCTCAGACCCACGAGAGAAGGGCATGTGTTCTGCTCCTTGCAGAACTCTTCCCTGGAGGGTCCTCCTTCTTGCTGCCAATGGGTCAGCTCAGGTAGGTCCCCCAGTTCAGCTACCTGTTCCCCTGTAGGCTCCAGGGCATCCCCCTCAGGGTCTGCCTCCTCCTGGACCGTGGGAACCTCGGGGGCCGGTTTCCCGCGCCCCCTGCCTCCTCTCTCTCCGGCAGGCACCTGGGCCTCCCTCTCAGGCTCCAGGTCCTCTTGAACACCTTTAGCTGCCATTGACCGGGTGGTCACACATGCCCAATCAGGCAAGCCCAACATTTCTAAATGCGCACTCCGCTCCACCTTAGCCCAAGGTGAGCTCTCCAAATCGTTCCCTAACAAACAGTCAACAGGCATGGCTGGCCTCACAGCTACTTGAAGAGTACCCGAGACCCCCCACTCAAAGGGAACCTGAGCCACCTTGCAGTGACTCTCTGTGTTGTCAGCGGCAACAACCGGATAGAATGCATCAGGGATAACCTGCTCTTTAGACACCAGGTGACACTTGACAGCTGTCACACTGGCTCCTGTGTCTCTCAGAGCCTCCACCCTATGGCCATTGATGGTCACCCACTGCCTGTATTTCTTAGTGTTCTCAGGCAGCGGGGTCCTAGGGACCATCTCAGAGTCTCCTAATGAGACAAGGGAAAACACTGTGGGATCCCCCCACCTTGGGCACCCAACTCCTCCCCCAGGGCTACACTAGCCAACTGCCGGGGGACTGCACTGGTGGGTGCTGGTTTTCCATGCAAAGGGCAACGAGGATCGTTTGCCTTGTGGCCAGGGGCGCCACACTTGTAACATACCAGTGGTCCCTGGTGAACAGGGGGGCCTGTCAGGGCCACTGGCTTCTTCTCAGGGGGAGGCTGGGAACCTTTCCCTTGGTTCCCTTGGGGTCTACTTTGGGGCCCTTTATGGAACTCCTTCTGTTTACCCTTGTCCCCCCACTCTTCTGCTGGGGACCCTGCCCACCCTTGGCGGAGTCTCCCACGTGACCCTTGTGGACCCGGGTACTCACCCAGCGGTCCGCCTCCTCAGCAAGCTGCCTAGGGTTAGTCAGCTTACTATCAATCAGGTGCTGGCGTAGCTCAGGAAAACAATTACCGGACAAGTGCTCCCAGGCAATCAAATCAAAGAGCGCCTGAAAATCAGTCGCTTTGCTACCCTTTACCCAACCATCCAAGGCTCTGCAAAAGAAGGTCACATATTCAACCCAGGTACTGCTTTCAATCTTACTACAGTTCCTGAACCTTTGCCTATAAAGCTCAGGGGTCAAACCATATCTAGTCATTAAGGCATCCTTCATGTGGCTGTACGAATTATAGACTTCAGAGGGCAAATCCAACAAGGTATCCCGCCCTTCACTGAGGAACCGTCCCCACAACCCCGCTCCCCAATCCTTCTCAGGGACCCGGTGGGAAGACATGGCTACCTCATAGGCTTTGAACCACTGCCCTATGTCGTCATTTTTAAAAAACTCCTTCACCACATCTTTGGGAATATACACCCTAGCTTCAACAGGCACAGGCGGTACACTGCCACCAGAGGGAGTAATCTCTAAGCTCTTGGCCTTCAATTCCAACTCCCTCAAAACTTTCTCATGTTCAAACTGCATTTTCTTTTCCTCTAGGGCTAATTTCCTTGTTTGCATTTCGAATTCTAACTGCTTATTCAGCTTGAGTTTGGTCAGCTCTATTTCGTGCATCCTACTCTCTTTCCTGTCCTCCAACTCCTCTGGAGACAGTCCTCTGGCAGAAACACTGCTACCTACTGGGGAAGGTGGTCTTCTAGCCCCTAGACCCAATAGCCCCTCCAGCTGCCCTTCTGCATTCTCAGCCCCCTCCACAGGGGCACTCCTTGATTCGACCCAGGCCCTCAGCGCCTTTTGGAGGTCCTCCTTCCTGGAGATCCCGGTCATGGACACTTTAAACTTTTTGCAGAATTGCTTGAGCTGCTTAAGGGTGTAGCATTCTAGCCTCTCTTCTTCCCAATCACATTCAACAGAGGCTACTGATGCCGGTTTCTCCATAGTGACTGAACTTGGCATTTGCAAAAATAGGAAATCCCAGAAAAAATGCTATTAAAGTATGTGGTTGCGTTTTGGTCTGCACTCACTAAGTAGTGTTCACCAATCACTGTACATGAGTCACAAATGCAAGTCCAGAATCCTCACCGCTGACCACCAATGTTAGATTTGGGGGTCTCTAGTTGGCAGAGGTATGTACCTTTGTCCAAATAGGGACCCTTGCGTCTAGTCAGGGAAAGTAGGTACACTCCCGAAATAACCCCTGCTCACCCTCTTGGTAGCTTGGCACGAGCAGACAGGCTTAGTTCAGAGGCAGTGTGTAAAGCATTTGTGAACACATACAGTAATCAAGTGACAACACTACAAATGGACACCACACAGGTTATATATTTATAAAAATAGGTATACTTTATATAGATTTATCACAAGACCATAAACGACAAAAATAATCCACAATACTGTTAAGAATACTTAGTTCTGATCAAAAAGGCTTAATTCAAGGTTCTGTGCGAGTCGGTAGCCTCCTCCGGCTACGGCGATGTCGAGAACAAACAGAGTCTAACAAATCCAGCTGACCGCGTCGAGACGGGCCAACACAGCGTAGACAGACTCGGTCACAGTACCTTTACTTGAAGCGGCAGGCACGGGCGTGCGAGCCGGATGGCTGTTCGTCGCGGTCGCGATGCAAAAATGGAAGCGTTGCAGGACGCGTTGTCCCTCGATGCGGTGCAGGCAGCGGCTCGTTGACGTCGTCGAGACGGAGTCGGTGAGACCAGGGCCGTGCGTTGCAGGGCGAGACGGTGCTTCGATGCGGTGCTGGCAGGTTGCGGTGCGGCGACGGAGCCGGATTCAGGAGCTGGCGTCGATCAGTCCGGACAGCGGTGCGAGTCGGGCGGTGCGTCGCAAAGCGTGCGAGCGGTGCCCAACTCCGGTGCGGTCACAGGACTCGAACTCAGCAGCAGTGACCGTGTCGGTCGGACCAGTTCGATTCGGCGTAGCGAAGCGTTGCAGGACGCGTTGTCCCTCGATGCGGTGCAGGCAGCGGCTCGTTGACGGAGTCGGTGAGACCAGGGCCGTGCGTTGCAGGGCGAGACGGTGCTTCGATGCGGTGCTTGCAGGACACCGAGTCGGTCGTGAGAGTCGGTCACAGCTCCCTACCTCTGTAGCCACTGAAACAGAGTTTCCAGCAGCAATTCACAAAGGGGGTGAAGTCCAATGGTCCTGGGACTTCGGTCAGGGGGCAAGCTCTCTTCCAAGCCCTTGGAGATCCTTCACAAGTTGATGAAAGTCACAGCAAAGCAAAAGTTCCTTTCTCCTCTCTTTGGCAGTCAGGCAAACCACTGCAGGCCAATCCCCCCAAGCAGCACTTCAGGCTTAGGGATAGTCTCTCCTCAGTTTTCTTCTTGGTTCCGCTCCTCAGCAAAGGTTTCTTCTTGTTCCCAAAAGTGATCTAATCTTCCTGGGGTCTGGGTGCCCCTCTTATACCCTGATTCTCTTTGTTCTCTGGAGGCAGAGAGGCCTCTGCCTAGTCCAAAACCAGTTCTGGTCAGTCCGGGAGCACTTTGTTTTTCTGACTCCTTCTTTCCTTTCAGAATGTGGGGCAGAGTGCTCAGCCGCCCGGCAGGAGGTGGAGCCAGCATTGTGGAAGGCAGGCACAGCCCTATTCAGACCCAGGTGCAACTCCTCCCTCCACTCTGGATGCAAATCTTTCTATTCAGCCCTGCGCTGACTCACCCTGTCTCCGGTAGCCACCCCCAGCCCCTGTCACTCAATCTCCAGACAAGGAATACACAACCTAGCAGAGGCAGGCTTGGATAGTTAGGCAAGAAAATACCCACTTTCTAAAAGTGGTATTTTCGAACACAGAATGTTAAAACCAACTTCACTAAAAGATGTATTTTATCATCCTGAGTTCAGGCATACTAAATTCGTTTTTCTACCATGTTCCCTGGGTCAGTTCTGATTATAAGGTGTAATAGTCAGTCTGCCCATTCGGGCCTATGGGGAGCAGGTAGCCTTGCAATAGTGAAAAACGAAAATGGCTGTAATTCACTATTAGGACATGCCACACACACCAGGGCATGTCCTACCTTATACTTACAATGCACCCTGCCCTAGGGCCTACTTTAGGGGTGACCAACATGCAGTAAAGGGAAGGTTTTAGGGACTGGTAAGTGGGTGTACTCACCAAGTCGACATGGCAGCCCTAGGCTGCACACAGGCTCTGCGATGGCAGGCCTGAGACACATTTTACCAGCCGCTTCTGTGGGTGGCACAACCAGTGCTGCAAGCCCACCAGCGGCATTGGATTTACAAGCCCTGGGCACACTGAGTGCACTGTACTAGGGACTGACAAGTAAACCAATCATCCAATCATGGAGTCACTAATACATATATCAATTAACGATAGGGAGCACTTGCACTTTGGCACTGATTAGCAGCGGCAAAGTGCCCATGAGCATCTAGTCCAGCAAAAACATATCGGCAACAGTGGAGGCATTACGAAAAAATGGAAGGGAGACCCACGCCAAGGATGCCAGGTCTAACAAGGAGGTACCGCGCAGCATACACAGCAGTTGACGGCTCAAACATACCTCAAAGCACATCCAACATTCTACAAAAGAATACAGAACTCAGCATGACAAAGATTCCAGCTATGGGTGCTGGAGAAGCCAGAAACAACCCATAGCAACCACTACACTAATATTTCACTAGGATTGAAAAGTCATCGACTAATGCACCTTGACTCAATTGTTACAATCATTTATTTTGTGTATGAGCATTGGCACTAACAGGTTGTGACTTAACCACTGCGTTCCATTTTGTCACTTTGATATGCCTGAGTTTGGAAGATTCACCTGATTTTCTTGTGTTTGTTTTTCCACTACTATGTTGTTTACTTTGCATTATAAATAGTAATGATTTTTCCACTTGGACACCATACATAGACTTCATTGTACCTCTATGTATATTTAATTGAAGCACTTGTCTCATAAGGGACACTTGTTCCTTCAAGTACCTAAGCACAACAGAAGACTCATATACAAGAGGATATTGGATGCCAGCATGGGGTCAGCAACCGATCTGGACAGAGCATCGTGGAGAAAGAATAAATTATTAATTGGCGGCCAAGCTGGTGTAGTTATTGCCTGATCAAGTGGGTCTTGAATTCCTTCCTGAATTGCTGGAGAAATGGTGATCCTCAGGCTGTCAGTTTAAAAAGAAAACAAGCATTGGCATAGCCAATAGGTCTCGCCTTTGGGACCTTATAAGTGTTTAGTTATCCAGCACAATATCCTTGGTGCAACATCAACTGTTGCATGGCTAAACACTTATAAGGTCCCAAAGGCGAGACCTATTGGCTATGCCAATGCTTGTTTTTGCTTTTCTGTCTTGGGCCCACCACTCCCCTGGCTCATTGTGTGCTTTCCAGATTTTTCAAAACTTATTTCCAGTAAGCCGCTTTTCTCCGGCCTTACTTCCCTTTACCTCTTCCCACCCCTGAACCCTCAAGTCACCTTCACCTCCCTTTACCTCTACCTGTTCCTAAACTCTAAAATCTCCCCTTTTTTAAATCGCATAAAAAGTATGTTATTTAAATAAAGACTTGCCTACGTGGTAAAGAACTGCCTGGTAAAGGTACAAATGCTTACCTGTGTGGTAAAGATTCTGCAAGATAAATTCTGTTTCCCCTCAAGCAGGACACAAATGGTTTGAGGGCACTGTCGGTTGTTTTATGCTTTTCAGTATGTTTGGTGGGAACCTTCGCCTCTTTGACAGTTTACCCATCCCTCCTTCCTTGCTTCCCACACCCTATATCTTAGGTTTCTCCTGAGACGTGCAAGCGCTGTTTGATTGCAAGACATTTACTTAGGGGGCTTAGAGTCCGCCCCTAGCTTGCCAGTGATTGGCTTCATCATCACTCTCATTTCCTTGCTTCTCTTTGGTCAGTAAGTGCCGGCTTTACTTCCTCTTCGGGTTTCATCCCTACCATGGAGCATGACGTAAGTACTGCTCCCTTTACCCAGTGTCCTTAAACTGCTCGCTGCTTTCAGAGGTACTTTTTTTTCCATTTTTCCCTTTCCTCCCTCTTCCCTCCCACATTGTTGCTCACCCTACCTCCCACCCTCCTCCTGCGTTGTTGCATGTCTGGTCTGCCACTCCCCCATTGTTGCTTGCCCCATCCACCCCCTCCCACTCAGTTGCATGCCCCCTCCTGTCCTATAAAACAAAAGCACCAACTTTCACGCCAATGCTACAAAGATGCAAACTGCACTGCAGTCCCTTCTCTGCGTGACCCTTTTGTTGCTGTCTTCATGTGGTGCCAAAACGGTGAACTCTTGCTCGGACAGAAGATAATTAAACTTATTTTTTGTGAAGGACGAGAATAATCCCATACTAAGAAAACGGACCACTACCCCTCGTAGTCAATGCTGGCTGAGTAATAGCGTTTTTTTTATTCTGTCTGCCATTCTGCAAAGGCTGTGTAAGGCAGTGTCTGTTCTTTTTTTTTTTTTTTTTTTTTTAAATGGCATCAACAAAAGGTTTGCTGTGGTAGGATCATCACCTTCCCAGCTTTCAGGAACAAGAAAAGTTGTATCACAAACATTTTGTTTACCACAGTGTATGTTTTTCTAAGAGGTGCTCTATTTTTCCTAATTTTTGTGGTTTCATCATGCTTGCAGTGGAAACGGGTGTGAACCCATGGGTGATTCTAGAAAGCTGTACATTCCTGAAAAGTAGACAAAATTCTGAGCAAGGGGAAATTTGTGTAGATCCCTCAAAGATTTCCTAAAGAAACTTTTTAAGTAAAAAATTATGAAAATGAATGTGAAATACAGCCGTTTATGACAGTGTTTTCATCTGTAACTTCTTGTCATGATGGCCGATTTACAAAAGCAATTTACTGTTGCATCCGACAGACCTTTCTGGTCGCAGGGATTTATAGGGTTTGTATGTTCTCCAAGAACCCGCGATACCTAGTGCCAAGAACTCACTTGCACCTTATTTTCTGATTTCTCATTGTGTACAGAGCATACAGCAATTCATATGGTAAAATATAAAGAGTGGCAAATGTGTTTGAAGAAAATGTATGTATTTCTTAAATGTGCAGTAAAGCCACCCAAGGGAACCCACCATACCCAAACCTTGTTTGGAATTTTGGTGATTGTGGAATTTGGGCCCTACCTCAGCCAGCACACAGGGAAACCTACCAAACTCACACATTCCAGAAGCCTTTGCAAACCTTACACTTTGACTGAAAACACACATTTTCATTACATTTCTGTGAGAAAAATTCTAGAATCAGCAGAGATTCACAAAGTTCCCACTACATTGCCTTTTGCCACATCTACTGATAATAATGATGCCTGACTTGTGTGGGTTGGCCTAGCGCCCGCCGCAGGAAAGAGCTCAAAACGCAACATGAACACATTACATTTTTCCACTCAGAACCTACCCTTTTTTGAAAAGTGGGTAGCTCTAGATTTTCGGCCTTACCTGAGCCGGCACTTAGGGAAACATACCAATTCTACCCGTCTAAAACTAGACAACCAGGGGAGGTTCAGGATGGCATGATTTGATTGGCTCTCACAAGCTTTTCTTGGACAGAAGGCCTTTCATGTCTCAAACTTTGGCTGAAAACGCACATTTTCCTCACATTTCTTGTATTCGTCTGTATTCAACTTCCATACACTTTTCTAATTATTTTAAGGAAGGCAGGCCTCACATCGAATGGTGTCAAATGCTAGAATTAGCATATTAATCTTGCTCCTTCACTTAATTCCATAAAAACATATAAATATTGTAAATAGGTGTATGTAACTAATTGAACTACTATAATAAAGCAAATGTTATACGTTTGCAAGCAACACTAATAGGCCTATTATGATGTTGGGCGGACTCGCGTCCGCCCGACACATCTCAGAACTAGGACTGACTGACCGACCTCCGGTCGGCGGTCCCGACCTCCTGATTAGGATGCGACCGAACACTGTTCTGTCGCATTACGACATATCCCTATGTGAGCATGTATTACGTCCGTAAACCGACTGTAGGGCAAGTTCCCATAGGGAAATGGGAGGTGGTGTTAATCCCTGCACCCCGTGGCAGGCACCTCAAGGTGCCTGCCACGGGGTACAAGGATGAACAGGGGGCACCTGCCCCCTAGGCCCCCAACCGGAGGCCACGCACACAAGGGGGCCTGCAAGGGGCCCCAATACACACTCTCCGACAGGCTTTCCATGTCAGCAAGCCCGACATGGAAAGCCTGTCTGTGACTGAGTATCGTAATCCCAAGGGTGGAAAGACCGCCCTTTGAGATTACGGGCCGGCCTCCGACTGGCCGCCGGGCTTCTTGAGCCTGTCGGAAGCCAGCCGGAATGACCAGCCGGTTTCGTTGCCGACCTCCAGCATTGTAATGCGGCGGTCGGAAAGTAAACCAAGATGTGGCCTGGAAAGGCTCCGAACATCGGTCGGAGCCTTTTCGGGCTGCATCGTAATCGGCCCCTTAGTGCAATATGTGTTAATAAATGAGAAATATGCACTCAAGTGAAGTTTATGAAATGCTATGGGGGTTATAAAAACAGGAAATTCGGCTATATCACAATCTAATCCTCCTATTTCAGGATTGCTTCCCGTTTACATTGCCCATATAGAAGAATGACTAAGAATGGAGGGCGATTTGGGGGCTGTAAGTGAATGTTATGTATACATGGGCCAAATGCAAGATGCAGTTGTATTTGCTGGAAAAGAAGAGTACAGTGTCTTATCCTGTGATCAATTGTTTTATTTTATTGTGTTTTTTCAATAAATAAATTGTTTTGGAAAAAGAAAGACAAATAAGCAGCAAAGATTTATGTTCAATTTGTTTTATAACCAGATCCTTTTTTTCTTTTTTGTAACATTCAGGAATTAAAAAATAATCCAACACAGAACTGATATTTGTCATATTATATTGTTCATCTGGTATTTTGCTGTATGGTTTAAGGATAAATCTTATTCTTTCACCCAATAACTTTCCTCCCCAAGCACCCCTTCCTGCATACCTGCACATACCTACCTACTTATCCTCGTCAGTTCATCAAGTTTTTTTCTTGCTTTATTTTTAATAGTTACTGTATATTCTCTAGAGAATTGTATCTCTTTGGGATCTTGTATTAAACTTGTAGTGATTCTTGTATACTAAGAGAATAGATTGAGCTTTCTTAGCCGCAGTGGGTATGAACAACTTGGGATGCTTTCTGATAGAAATCTGATCACAGGTACCCTTTGTCCCTCAGAGGCCTTGTTGTGACTGTTCAAGTACTTCATCAACTTTTCCATAGTTAACAAATGACATAGTCTCAAGTACCAATGTGCCAATGGGGGTGTTTCCTTTTCCTACCAGTATGAGGCTAGCCCCGTTTTGTCAGCTCCCAGACAATTCCACATCATGAGACGAGCGGATTTTCTCTGATGTTCCAGTTCTGATGAACCCAAACCCAGTACCACAAATATAAAATCAGTAGGAAGCAAATATCTCAGTATTTGTTTCATGGCTGCTGACATTTTTGCCCTAAATGTTTTAATGTGAGGACAGTCCCATCATATGTGATAAAAATCATCTGTAACATCACAGCGCCTCTAGCACAGCTCACTAGTCTGTGGGAATAGTTTGTGCTGATGTGCACAGGTACTATTCAATATAACCTTTCTGTTGGATATTTCTAACTGCAGATTCCTCACTTTACAATACTCCCCAGGACCGAGACTGGATCTGGAAAACTTTCTTTGCAATGCTCCTGCCGGCCACTAGGTGATGCCATGCAGCTATGTGTTAGCTCCAGACTGCCCTGAAGGTGACAGAGCAGAGCTGCACATAAATGCCTTCCCTGTGCACTGATGTCAGTTCCTGTCTTTTTGCGTTTTCCGACGATGACCCGAAGCTCAGCTCACAAATGTTCCCTCCTTTCTACCTAATTTTAAAAAACTAATTCCAGTGTGCTAGGGAACAATGTCACCACCCAGAAATGCAGGTTTCAAATCATGCCTTAACTGCAGAAAACAAATGTTGGTCACAAACCTGCATTAGGTATTTCTTGTGTCTGGGCTTGGAACACAACTCAGAGTCATGCGAAAAATGGGTCATCATGCACCTGAAGGCGATCCAGGACCGTGAGGCAAAGCTGTATGTCACCCAACACAAGAAGTTGCAGTTACCTTCGCATAAGTTGCGATCCAAGTCGCATGCACTGTCTCTGTCCCCCTCCTGAGGCCATTGTCGCACATAGTCAACATCTCGTCCAAAGTCCTCCAGAGACCTCAAAAGGGAACGGCTCACATGATGAGTTCATTATGCTTTCTCTGTAGGTTCAGAGTTGCGAGATGGGGTCGAATCCCATTTTGCTTTTTATGTTTGTGCTTTGACTTCCATTTTAACTTACCGTTTGTGGGGTAGATATCTTAGATAATCCTATTGCCCCCTGAGTTTCCTGATCCATTGGCAACGCAACAGCACATTGAAGCCTTCCCGAAGGCCATACTGCAGATTTCTGGGCTCAAGCAAGCACAGGGGCCATTAGTCGGGTTACCACCGCCAGATCCCCTCCTAGGCACTGTCTTACCCCTTGGTACCAACGCCCGTACATGTTTCTAATTTGTCTCTAACATCTGTGCCGGCCCACCTCAATGCCAATACTAATGCCTATCTCTATCTCAACAGTTGCCACGCTACAAGATTATAGAAGCGCAGCCGGTTGTCATCCATCCTGGTTCTGATCCGGTGCCTTTACCAGGGCATCCGTCCAGCAGAGGCTCAATTATCTTTTTCGCTCTGATTCAGAGTAATGACGCCCCAAAATGTAGATCATGATGGTGGTGGTTAGGATAGACCCCCCTCCCCCACACACACTACTCAGATGGATTTGCAAGAGACCAGTGCGCTCAAAATCTCTCCTGAGGCAGGGTCACCAATGGAGGAAAGTGTCTCCTTGCATTTGCGGCCTGGAGGGCAGCTGAGGTTCTAGATTTACAGCTGCCTTCAGTTGAGACCAAAACAAAGTCCTGACAGAAATTTTGCTGCCAGGACTAGTTACTTCTGAGCCTTTGCTCTCATTTTAACAAGGCCCTCACTGATACCTTCATGGCTACTTGGTCAAAGCACTGTTCCTACTAACCGGTAAATAGGCATCACAGAGCAGCTCAAGGTGATCCTGATTTTCTTACCAAACATCCTGCTACAGAAAGGCTTGTGGTTCAGGTCTTGTGAAAGGCAGCGAGTCTTCTAAGACCCTCAATGCTGCCCGGTGCAGGGTTCCACCTCTAATTCACTTTGGGTTCGCTATCAAAATAATGAGGCAAGCGCTGGAAACTGGAAGAGAAGAAAATGGTTTATTTCTCATGAGGAGATCACGTCAACTGAGACACCGGGATGTCTGAGGGAAGTGTTCTGCTGACAACTCCCTTGGCTCTTCCTTTTATACAGGTTTGACACAATGCATTTGTTTGATCAACATGGTTACAAAAGCTTGGGGTCCCCGCCCCGGGCAGGTTGTCACACAAGCCCAACAGTAATTCTCTTCCCACCCAGGTCAAACAGACAATCTTATCTTGCAGCTGGACCTTGCTTCAGGGTCTAAAACATGTGAGACCGGTCAGATCTAAGAGTCCGTTCTGTTGATAAAAACAGGTCCCATTGTTGGTAACAACAAGTCTTGCTGTTTGCAGTGCAATAAATAATTTTGCAAGAGTCTTTTTGGTGTTTGGAACCTGTTTGTGTAACTAGGTGTAGTGAAGGGTAGAGCGTCCAAAGGCTTGTCTGGAAACAGGGATGAGAGGAAAAACGAGTTTGTGGCAGCAAGTGGCGCTGAGGTTTGTTGTGGCAGTAGAGTTTATAGCCCCCAGCACACATACCAGGTCGGTCAGAGGATCAGAGGGATGCTAGTAAGGGCAGGGTGAAACAAAGGTGACCAACAGAGTACAAAATGGCTGTGATAGATTAAAATGACTGCAACTTATGTGCACATAGAATTCCACCAGACAAGATGGCGCAGGTAATGTTCATGATTATTGTTTTGCTTTTAACAGTGGCCCCTTTGAACATAACTAGCCAGCTTGTCAGTCTATTTCGATCTCCATAATGTCCCGTATCTCTTGATCATACATTACTCTCATTTTTGTTAGCTGAGTGTCCATAGTCTTAGGGTGCAAGGTAGTTATGCAAAGAGAACACAAAGGTGGTATACAGTGTATACCCAAACAACAACCACATATTGTCAATACTGGGACCAAGAGAATCATTGATATTTTCCAACCCCACTCCTTCAAGATGCCCCAAAGCCAACTTCCAACTGTCCAAGTCTCTGATCCTTGATGAATTTCTGAAGATAGTCTATGGAGATGTTCGATTGCTTCATAGACAGAAGGTGAATTATCAGGAATGTATACACAGCAGCTGGCACCGATGATGCGGCATGCTCCTCCACGGTCCGCTAGTACCACGTCCAGGACCATGCGATTTTGCAGGGTAACCAGACGGACCGCTTGGAGCTCAGCAGTGTTGTTGGTGAGGATGCCAGCAGTGACGTTCAGGGCGGTCTCTACCGCTTGGGACAGATGTCTGATGGCTCGGCTGTTTGCCATCGGACCCCATAGCGGGACGAGCCCTTTTGCTGCGTCGAGGAACTGTGATGAGGCAGAGTCTGCTTGATCAATGTCTTTAGAACGCTTTTCTCGATGATGCTCTGCAGGGGCTGTGTAGGTTGGTGGCAAAACAAAGGCGATGTAGCATGTGCCCCCCAGTTTCTTGGGAGCCAGGTGTAGGCTTTGGTTCCACAAACAAAGTACATATTGGGTGATGCAACAAGCGCTGGGGGTTGGCAGTGTTCAAAGTCCTTACAATGCTACAGGTGCTGTGACCCACATTCTTAGTCCCACGGCCTTTAATGCATACAAGGCCAGAGACGTTCACCACAGATAGGGCCACAGTCAGTGTTGCAGCAGTTCTTTTCTTCAGGTAGGAAAATGTGGCTCTGTTAGGATTATTGAACACTTGCATTTCCACTCGTTCTTTGGCGGGGACATCAATCTGGAATGTCGCATTGAAGGTGTGAGGGCAGAAGGGGGCGGCTGTCGTTCCTGTTTTGTTTCGCCAGAACTCGTTGTAGAACTGGGCGATTGTTCCGTCGGAAGTGGCATTGTCTTTGTAACTTTCTTGTAGGAGCATCATCCAGGCAAGGCAAGATCCGTGAATAGAAAAGGGCGAAGGGATGAAAGGGATGGAATTGTCAGTGGCATGTGGTAACAGCCCACAGACCCAACAGTTGGTAGCATTGGTGGCAAGATTGTGTTGGTGCAACATCTGCACGAAAGAATTATTCCAGAATTCTTTGCGTCGTTCTCGCAGATGTGGCGGTAGTGATATCAGGTAGTGTTCTTTCTTGGTGGTTGGTTGCATGGTGGGTGACAATGTTCTGTATGCAGGTGCATTCTCTTCAATGATCCAGAGTGCGACCATTAGCAGGAGACAGGTGAGAAATGCGGCTACAAGTGCAATTGTCTTTGTGCTGTGCAGGTTAGCAGTCTTGGTGTCTTTGCGGTGGTTTTGCAGGTGTTCAGTTTCTTCCATCATCTTCGAGGAGCTCAACAACTGTTAGGACCACAGACTTTTGTCTGGCGCTTTCCTGGTAGCGTTGTTTGACTGTGCTACCGATCTGAGACCTTGACTCAGTTAGTGGCCTGGTCGTTGGAGCTCCCTCCTTTCGTCGATCTTAGGTTGTACCCTTTCCTGGATGGCACCGTGGGGTCGGGAAATTCTGATAGTTCGAGGGTGTCTTCTTGTAGGTAGCAACTCAGAGCTGGTCGGTCTCTCGCGAGTACTTCCTCTTGCACCTCCACCCCTTCACAGGTTGCCAGGGTTGGAGGGACTCGTTTGCAGTGATGGGCATGCAGCCAGTTTCGTTTTCCTTGCACTCGGAGGGCAGTTCGGGTGGTGATCAGGACTTGCCAGGGGCCCGTCCACCTAGGCTCCAGATTCTTCGTTCTTTGGAAGTTGCGAATTAATATATGGTCGCCTGGCTTTATTTCATGTCCCGGGCCCCTGGATACGTCAGGCAAGGCTTGCTGCACCTGTTGGTGGATAATTGTTAGCTCGTTTGTCAATTTATGCAAGTAATCCGACATTAATATGTTCGGGACATCGTTAATGGAGGTGGGTCTTGGTGCCGCCCAAATGCTCATAGGCCTGCCGAAGACCACCTCATACTTGGTCAGTCGGTGTTTGGTTGGGGTGGAGCGCATCGATCACAATGCCAATGGGAGGGCGTCGGGCCATTTCAACCCGGTCGTGGCAACTATTTTGGCTAGTTTTAGTTTCAACGTTGCATTGTGTCTCTCTACCAGGCCCGCTGATTGGGGGTGGAAGACGGCATGGAACTTTTGTTTTACCCCCAACCCTCTCAGTATGTTCTGTATCACCTCGGCTACGAAGTGGGGGCCGTTGTCGCTCCATAAAATTCTGCAAAGGCCGTATCGGGGGAAGAATTCTTTCAGCAATACTTTTGCAGTGGCTAAGGCGGTATTGTCGCGGGTGGGATAGGCCTCCACCCATTTGCTAAAAGCGCACACAAACACCAGGACATATTTTAGACCAAGGCATCTCTCTAGTTGAATGTAATCCATTTGAAGGATTTCAAAGGGGTGGTCAGGGACTCAAACCCTCCCCGTGGTACCACTGTCCCCTTCCCTGGGTTGTGTTGTAGGCAGACTATACATTGTTGTACTAGGCGTTTTGCAGATTCTGCTATCTTGACGTTATGCCATACTCTGGTGATTAGTTCAATCATGGGGGTGGAGCCTATGTGTGCTGGTAAATGTGCCATGGTCAATATGGGGATGAGGTAGGCATTGGGCAACAGCCATTTATTTCCGTCTTTAGTTCTCCAGCAATCTTCCTCATCTTTTAGTCCCACCTTTTCCCACTCGGTCAATTCGTCTTGTGTGCCTGTAGTCTGTATGTCCCTTACAGTGGTCCTAGCGTCAGTCCATCGTTCAGCTTGTGACCTGGTCACATACATTCGTGTCGTAGTTCTGTCTCCTGCCGTGGCTCGGGCAGTAACGTCTGCTAGTGCATTTCCCTGTCCAATGAGATCAGTCACTTTCCTATGTGCTTGGCATTTTATCACTGCTAACTTCTTGGGGAGGAGGACTGCTTGCGTCAAGGCGGAGACTAAATCTCCATGCAGGATGGGTGTACCGTGTGAAGTCAGGAACCCTCTTTCTTTCCATAAGATCCCAAAATGGTGAACCACCCCGAAGGCATATTGGCTGTCGGTGTATATGTTAACTGTCGTGTCAGTCGCTAAGATACATGCTCGTGTGAGGGCAATGAGTTCTGCAGCCTGGGCTGAACGTTGGGGAATACGGGCTGTTTCCAGAACGGTTCGGGCTGTGGTGACAGCGTTTGCAGCTGAGGTGGTGCCGTCGGGGAGTTTGATGCACGAACCATCCACCCATAGTTCTCCATCTGGTTCTAGAAAGGTGGTGTCTCAGAGATCTATTCTACTCTTTGTTTGTTCATCGGTTAGTGTCACACAGTCGTGTAGTGGAGTCACGCTAGGATCATTTTCGGGTAGGGGTAACAGTGTGGCTGGATTGAGGGTGTTGCATCGCTTTAGGGTAATGTGCGGTGCTAGCAGGGTCAACTCATATCCTGTCAGTCGGGCCCTAGTCAAGTGTTGGGTTTTGGTCTGGTTTAGTAGTGTGTCGACTGCATGGGGTACTAAAACAGTGACTGGATTGGAGAGTACTATTCCTTCGCTCTGGCGTATCGATACTGCTGCAGCTGCCACAGCGCGCAGGCACGCTGGCAGCGCTCTGGCTACTGGATCGAGGGTGGCAGAGAAATATGCACAAGGGAGTTGTTTTTGACCAATTGATTGTGTTAGGACAGACAATGCACATCCTTCCCTCTCGTGCGTGTAGAGGAAGAATGGTTTGGAGTAATCCGGGGTTCCTAGGACAGGTGCTGAACAAAGGGCATTGCGTAGTTCTTTAAAGGCTGACTGGCATTCGGGGGTCCAGGGGAGAGGTGAGGGGATGTCTTTAGCTAGGAGGGAGAGAAGGGGTTTGACAATGAGGCTAAAGTTCGGTAACCACTGTCGGCAAAATGAGGTGAGACCTATCAAAGAGCGGACTTATTTCTGATCTTTGGGGACAGGGGTGTCTAGAATTGTCTGGATCCTGTCAGGCGTGAGTTTCCTCCCTTCTTTGGATAAAAGGTGACCCAAATAGGTCACTTGTGATTTACAGAACTGCAATTTCTTTCGGAGACCTTGTGACCATTCTCAGCAAGAAAATGGAGTAGTTTGATGGTGGCTGTGACGGCTATTGGTATGGTGTCCGCTGCTAGAAGGATGTCGTCTACATATTGTATTAGTGCCACTCCATCTGGCAATTGTATGGCGTCCAACTGTCTTTTAAGCGCCTGGCTATAGATGCTTGGGCTCTCAGTGTACCCCTGAGGTGCTCTGCAAAATCTGTACGAACGGGAGTTTAGGGTGAATCCAAATAGATAGCGGCTGTCCTTGTGTATAGGTATGGAAAAGAATGCGTTTTTGAGGTCAATTACAGTGAAGGTGGTGGCAGTGGAGGGGATTAAGGTCAAAATTGTCGTGATGTCGGAAACTACTGGGTATTGTGGCACTACGATTTTGTTTATCTCCCGCAGGTCAATGATGAAGCGGTAGGCTTTTCCGTCTCCCTCTCCCTGTCTCTTTACAATCGGTAGTATGGGACTATTACAAACGTTGCTCACTACTTCCTCTACCACCCTTGCCTCTACCAAAGAGTGTATGATCTCTGTCAGTGCCTTCTCACCCTCTGGCGATATTTTGTACTGCGGTACTTTCGGTAGGGTTGCGTCCTGTCGTATTGTTACGTGTACTGGGTCAATCATCATTCGTCCTACGTCTGAATCAGCCCTAGCCCATAAGTGTGATGGCAAAGTGTCCAGTAGGGATGCGTCAGCCTCGGAGATGGGAAACATGTGCTGATTAGGGTTCTCTCTATGGTGCTGGGGGTTGTCATACAGGACGACACGCACTCCGTCTGGTGAGCATCTGATAGTCGCATGGAAGTGTTTCAAAAGGTCGAGACCCATAATGGCGTCTGGGGTGTTGGAAGAGAGGAGGAATGTTGTTTCAACGCTATTGTTGTCAAGGTTAAAAGGGATCGGTCGGGACAAAGGGTTGGTGGAGGGCGTACCGTCAAATCCTATTGAGGTCACATGTGAGCCTGACAAGGGTGCCCTTGGAATCAGTCGTTTGGATAGTGCACTACGTGTTGCTCCCGTGTCTACCAGAAATGGCGACTTTGTGCCCAGGACTTCAGCGGTAACATAAGGGCCTTGCTGATCAACATAGAGCTCGACTGGATCCCTCCCTTGCCTCTGGCTGTCCTATGCAAAGTCGTACGCATTGTCATAATCTGTCTGTTGGTACTGATTCTGTTTGGGATGGTCAAATGTGTTCACTCTTCCTGGCCTTTCCTCGCTTGCTTCACTCACGTACCCTCTCCCACGTCCTCTTCCTCTCTGTCCACTTGCTATTTCCCTCGCCCCTCTGCCCCTACCAGCTCCTAACAAAGCCGGGCATTGGGTTTTCCAGTGTTCATATTCTTTGCAAAATGCACATTGATCCTGTCCTAGGTCTTGGCGTCCTACATATGATGTCGATGAATTGTTTCTAGGTGGCTGTACTCTAGGGGTATTCTGCTGATATCCTCCCCTATATTGCTCCCTTCCTGTATTCGCCCCCTGGAGTTGTGCTACCATTACCCTCTCCTTCAAGTCCTTCTTTTTCCTTTCTGTAGCCCTGTCATTTTCGTTTTTCTGATGCTCATAGTACTGGGCCATTTGGAGAATGGCCGCCGGTTTAGATGCTGCCCAACTACTTTCGCTGGCTTGTAATTTCTGGGATACATCTGGTAGTAGTCCTTTGACATAGTTCTGCACAAATAAGTGGTGTCCGGTTGCGGTGGACATGTCTTGTCCACTGTAATCGGAGAACACCCTTTCAAATCTGGAGAAATACTCTGAGACATCCTCTTGTGGTTTCTGGCGGCACGCGGTTACTATGGACCAGTCTATCTTTTCTCTGGGATCAGCGTTTTCACTTTCTGCACTATTTTGTCAGGGAGGTCCAATATTGCTTTAACCGGTTTTTGACCAGGGTTCCGCTGTTTATCTAGTGTGTTAAGTTGTTCCCAGGTATGACCAAGCAGTTCGGTATGGTCTATTTTCCTAATCTGTTTCCACACATCTGCTGGCAAACATAACCCGAAGAACAAGTCTATGTCGGCAAGTGTCATTATTGTTGATCCCAGGGCGGTACCTAGCTCGGTGTAAAGGCGGTGGGGTTCTTTCGTAAATCCGGTAAAGATTTACGGAACGTCAAAATGTCCTGTCTGTCCCATGGTTGATACACCCAATTGTAGACCACCCTTCCTCTAGCGTCTTGATGGTTCATATCGTCATGAGTCCCTTGTCCTCTAGGAGGTACCCAATAAGGGGCAGCTTCTTTTATCGGCATCATGCTATCTGGTTTTTCCACCGGGGTCCTGCTATCTTAGATGTCCTGTCCTTATCTATCCGTCCTTGTTCCACGAGGTGACGGAATACCTCCAGTGTGGATGAAAAGAGTTCTGTAACATCGTTGTCGCCTTCATCTCCGGTGTCTACCTTCCTATAGAGAGCCACTAGTCGCTCGGGCCCTACATCTTGGTACTTCTCTTCATATGCAGTAAGAGTGTGGTAACAGAGACGTACAATAAAGTATCGTTTGCGGTTTTCAACATAGGAGTTGCATATGTCAGTTACATGCTCTTCTGTCTCCTTCCTATCTATGAGGGATTTAACTACTTTATCAATGCCTGCTCGCTCATTTTTATTTAATCGCGGGACCCTGGGCGCTCCTGTTTCTTTTGATCCTACCTCTACTACTGTATCCTTTGATGAGGCATTTGGTGTGGGTGACTCAGTGGGAGCAGAGGCGGTGGAGACTGAGGCGATCGTGCCATCTCCGGCTATACTTTGGTGGTCCTGTCGTTGTACTACGGGATGAGTAGGGGCGTAAGGAGGTGGCATGTATATGATTGGGGGACCTAACAATAAATCATCATCTACACTTTGTTTTGCTGGTAACTTGGGGTAAAGAGTCGAGGGCGTTCTAACAGGGCATTGATCTGATATTTTTGATTCCTGTTCCTTTTTATCGATTTCCTTTTCTTTTAGTTTTTCTTCTAATCTTTTACAAGCTTGGTAAGCTGATTTTCGCGTTTCTTTATCTTGTCTAGCTTCGTCCCTTTTCTTTCTTTGAGCTGCCTCTTTTCGCCATAAGCCAAAACTGTCAAACATGGCTGGTCTAGTTTTCTTTTTGTGGAGAGCTAATTCTAACGTTTCTATTTTAGCGGGATCGAAAGATCCCGTCAGTGCCCACTGATTTACCCGGTCCTTCCTAGTGTATTTATGCCATAGTTTGCTATAAGCTACGCTGGCTAATCCATACTTTACGTACATATCCTTGTTAGGGGTGCCTTCCGGCGGTGCCGGCTGACTGACCTCTAACGAACGGTCTGGTCCAAAACAATTACAATCAAACAATCTAGAGAAAACAGGCATGAGGTATTTATCGGTCAAAATGAATATCTCAATCAATCAATTTAGACAAAAAGTCTGCACTACCTGTCCTTCGCTGCCTGCAAAGAGAGAGAATTTTCCTATTCTTTGTTGTTTGCAAGCAGGGAAATGTCGCAAATAACTCAATATCAAAAAAAGGAATACTAGTATTTCAATCAAACTATTCAATCAATCAATTTGTCGTTTTTTCACGACCTTACCCGGACCGTATGGACAGATCTTCGTCTTCCCCTTCCAGCGCCTGGTTGTCCTCTCAATCCAACAATCAATGCGGCGTTCCTCTAAGGTCCCAGTCAGGATCGCAGGTCACTCGAGAGAGGTCCGTTCGGAACCGGTGAAGTTCAGTCGATCGGCAGCCAGACAAGGGTCTTCTCAGGCAGGTATACCCCAATCGTTTAGTTGTTCACTCCGTCGTTAGGACCTCTCTACCGGACCCACGCGTCGCTGATGGGCCCCTACGCTTGGGCGCCAATTTGTGAAAGGCAGCGAGTCTTCTAAGACCCTCAATGCTGCCCGGTGCAGGGTTCCACCTCTAATTCACTTTGGGTTCGCTATCAAAATAATGAGGCAAGCGCTGGAAACTGGAAGAGAAGAAAATGGTTTATTTCTCATGAGGAGATCATGTCAACTGAGACACCGGGATGTCTGAGGGAAGTGTTCTGCTGACAACTCCCTTGGCTCTTCCTTTTATACAGGTTTGACACAATGCATTTGTTTGATCAACATGGTTACAAAAGCTTGGGGTCCCCGCCCCGGGCAGGTTGTCACACAAGCCCAACAGTAATTCTCTTCCCACCCAGGTCAAACAGACAATCTTATCTTGCAGCTGGACCTTGCTTCAGGGTCTAAAACATGTGAGACCGGTCAGATCTAAGAGTCCGTTCTGTTGATAAAAACAGGTCCCATTGTTGGTAACAACAAGTCTTGCTGTTTGCAGTGCAATAAATAATTTTGCAAGAGTCTTTTTGGTGTTTGGAACCTGTTTGTGTAACTAGGTGTAGTGAAGGGTAGAGCGTCCAAAGGCTTGTCTGGAAACAGGGATGAGAGGAAAAACGAGTTTGTGACAGCAAGTGGCGCTGAGGTTTGTTGTGGCAATAGAGTTTATAGCCCCCAGCACACATACCAGGTCGGTCAGAGGGTCAGAGGGATGCTAGTAAGGGCAGGGTGAAACAAAGGTGACCAACAGAGTACAAAATGGCTGTGATAGATTAAAATGACTGCAACTTATGTGCACATAGAATTCCACCAGACAAGATGGCGCAGGTAATGTTCATGATTATTGTTTTGCTTTTAACAGTCTCACCCATTAAAGTGAATCCCACTTTATTCCCAACAACTCTTTCAGAAAGAGAGTCCAAGAAGATTGAAACTTTTGCAAGTGTATGTTTTCCTCCGCCAGTCTGAAATTGTGGTTGGTTAATGCTAGTTGCTTACTGGGTTGTTATATGCATACCCTGTGGGACATGGCCAACGAGATCTTGCCGGCAGTCCTGAAAGACCCTAAGGCCTCTTTGGCTCAAACAATTTTTGATAGACAAAATGCAGCTTAATATGTTATGTGCACTGGACTAGATACTCCTGATTGCCATGGGGCAACAGTTGGCACAAGTGTTGTACTTCGACACGTGGATGCCCTCCACAGAATTTCAGGTGATGTGCAGGCTTCCCTCATGGATATGCCAATTGATGGGTCACAACTTTTCAGTGAGAAGGCTGACTCTGCATTTGAGCGCTTTCAGGAAACTAGAGCTGTGGCATGCTCCTTGGGTGTGTTGGCCCCTGCCAAGCAGTTTCCACAACTATTCAAAAAGTTCAGAGGCTATTCCTGAGGGCTGGCCTACAGGCACAAACCGCCTTCCCAGCCTTTACAGCAGGCACCCTAGTCCTTTTGAGGCTGTGGAAGTCTGCCTAGCAGACAGCATGGAGGTCAGCAGGGGCATCAGTTCTCCACTTCCTCTTGTCCTGCTGCAACCTCCTCCAAACCACTTTAGTTTGCCCATAGTGTTGCATCCCCATCCAGTGGGAGGCAGGATCTGTCATTTCCTCCCATGGTGGTGATCTGTCAAGTCTGGTAGATGGCTCTTACAGATCATTCAGTAGCTGTGCCCCACCAAATATTCCCTTCGATTCAAGCCTAATTTCAGAAGAGAACCTGTCCGTTCTGCTGTAACAGGTGCAAATGTTCCTCTCCATAGATGAAATAGAGCGGCTTGTTGCTCTTGCTATTTCCTTGTGCAGAAAAATGAATGAGGTTTAAGGACTGTTTTGGATCTTTCTGCAAGAAGGCATTCAGAGGCCGAATTCGAAATGCTTGGGCATGCCCATATCCTGTCTGCCCTGGACCTTGGTGACTGGATTTCCTTGGGCCTGGTATTTTCACATACCTGTCCTGCAGTCCCACAGACATTTTTATTTTGCTATGCTTCCTTTCAGTATCACCAGCATCCCTTAGGTGTTCATGAAAGTAATAGCGGTGATTGCTGCCCACCTTCAGAGATTAGGTATACCAGTTTTCCCCTACATCGACAACTAGCTGATGAAGGTGGGCTTGCCACAGTCAGTCGTAGATCACCTCCAGACGATGGAGAACCTCCTGACAATGTTGTGGTTCACTAACAATGAGCCAAAGCTGCACCTGACTCCTTTAGAACAGGTTTCATTCATTGGAGCTATCCTGGACACAGTGCAATTCAGGGTCTTCGTTCTGCAAGTCCAGGTTATTTGGGCTATGATTCTGGGAGTTTCAGCTTCAATCCTGGATCTTGATGGGAGCAGCTCTGAGGCTTCTAGGCCTCTTAGCTTCCTGCATCTTCCTAATCAGCTTCCCCATGTGGCTCATGTGGGCTCCTCAATGAAATCTGAAATTTCAGTGGGCCCGGCATTACGAAAATCTGGCAAATGTCATCCAGATTTGCAGTAGTGACTGCCCGACTGCAATTGGTAAAACAGCAGGCCCCTCTTCCTTCCCCATCTGGAGCTGACAATGGTGACGGATGGGTCCCTGCTGTACTGTAGAGCAGCGGTGGCTCCTCAGCAATGGCAGAGGAGCTTGACCCCACTGGCTCCGAGCCAGCAGCTGGAAAATAAAACTATATTTATTTTATTACTGTTTTATTTTTCAGCTGCTGACTGAGCCAGCGTGTGTAGGAAGGTGAGGGGCGGGACCGGGCCGTGACAGATGGGGCGGAGTGATGTGCACTGCTAATTGCTTATGTCGGTTTGGGCGGCCGTCTTAGGCCGGCCAAATGGAAATGCGCAGTTAGGTTTCTCCAACTCAGCTGTTTTGCACAGCTGGCTTGGAGAAACAGCACAGACTCCCTGTGCCTGAGCGAGCATTAAACCAGCCCGCTCAGGCCAGTCCACACGCTGCTCTCATGCTAGTGGTGATAGCATGTGAGCAGCCCAGGGATTCGATGGGAAGTCTCTGATGCTGTCCCAGGGACTGTTGGTAGCAGGAAGCAGAGGAGCCCTGAGGTGCGAGGTGGCCGGCAGCATCAGGTAAGTTTTATCTTTTATTCCTAACACCCCATGTGCTCCCCCATGCTCCCCCTTCTCCCCACACACCCCTTTCACCCGTCCCACCATTTTTTATTTGTGTCGGGCGCCACTGCTGTGGAGGCCATATGGGAGAAGTGGAGATCAGATGTAGAGCCGGGCTTCCGTCAGAGACAAATCTGTTGGAGTTGTGGGCCATTCATCTGGCCGTGAATACCCTCCTACCGTCTATCAGGGAGGGGCTGGTGCTGGTTATCATGGACAACGCCACAGCCAGTGTGATATTACAACAATCAGGGCAGAGTGTCATTCAGGGGCTTGTGCCAGGAGGCTCTGTGCCTCTGGAGTTGGTTTGAGCGCCAGGGCATTTCCCTGGTCACTAATCACCTGGAAGGGTCCCTTAATGCTAAAGCAAACTAGCTGAGCAGGTGGCATCTACATCCCAAGGTGGTACAGGGCATCTTCCAACAGTGGAGAAAACCCCGACTACATCCTTTTGCCAATATCAAGAACATGCAAGATCAAAAGTTTTGCGTGTTGGAGTTTCTGCAAGCACACTCATTAGGAGATGAATTTCGGCTCGAACAGGACACATGACTACTGTACATCTTCTCGCCTCTGCCTCGCCTGCCCCAAGTTCTGAAAAAGATCAGGGACAACTGACCCAAGTCATCCTATAGGCCCCGAATTGGGCCAGGAGAACGTGGTGCCCGGACTCTTTAGTCATGAGCATCTATCCTCCAGTTAAGCTGCTACTTCTTTAGGACATTTCTGCATCAGCAACAGGGCAGGATCTTTCACCTCAGCCTGCGCAATCTACACCTACATGCTTGGAGATTGCGTGATGGCAATTAACTGCATATAATCTGCCGTCTGAAGTTATGGATGTCATCCTTGCTGCTAGGTGCTCTTCCATGAAGTCCATTTATGCCAGGTGCTGGGACAAATTTGTAGCCTGGTGCGGTTTTTGCTAGGCAAAGCTGTCAGGCATTTCTTTGTCTTGCATTGGGCACTATTAAAAGTTATTTTTCTGTCTTTTTGGCCTTTCTACGTTTGCCAGATCAACTGTTCTTGTTTTAGTCACCTGACGTGATGAGATTTATAAAAGGCTTGACACACTTTTCCTCCCAAACCATTTGTGTAACATTATCTTAGTCTTGATGTTTCTCATGTATGCACACTTCTAGCTAATGCAAAGCTGCTTGTTGGGTCCCCTAAGACCGTTTTCCTCAATGGGATTACATCCACCTATCAAGTGAGTGAACGTCAGGCACTTCCAGTACAACCGGCCCATACCACCTTTTTCCCGAAAAAGTTGATTCTTAGGACTCAGACGGCATTCTTGCCAAAAACTGTGACTTCCTTCCAAGTTGGGAATTCCATTACTCTGCCTGAGTTCTTTGGTCACCCTCTGCTTGTGAAAGAGGAAGAGAGTCTTCATCGACTGGACCTTAAATGGGCTTTAAGCTTCTACATGGATTCTACCAAGGGCCATTGAGTTGGTGATCAACTTTTTGTGGGGTCTTCTAGAGGAAAGAAAGGGAAATCTGTGCAGAAGAGGACCTTGTCGAGGTGGATAGTACTCTGCATTAAGATCTGCTACGCATTGGCCAAGAAGCAACCTCCGAAATTCCCTTAGGGCAAAGGCTGTTACCGCTGCCTTGGCTCGTGGAGTGCCTCCCTTGATATTTGCCAGGCTGCGATGTCTGGGTCAGTGCATACGTTCACAAAGCACTGCTGCCTTGACAACCAGGTCCAATGGGAGGGACATTTTACCTGCTCGGTCCTGCAAGACTTATTGGACTGAGTCCATTCCACAGCTCCTCCACCTGAGAAGGTATTCCTTTGGTATCTATTCTAAGATGAGGAATCTGGTGTTAGAGTATCCATTAGAAAGAGCATTACAGAAGTTAAGTAACCTGTTAGTTTTGTTAATTTATCACAAACATAGAGTGTAGTACTCGGTGGGGTGCTGAGGTAGGCGTTTTGAGGCCTGTTCAGTTTGGGCTTCTAAACTAGGTTCCAAATAGTTCTATCCACAACTGCTCGATGCATTTGTGGCCAATTCTTGTTAGTCTTTCTGAGGGGCCACTCTGTCAGTACCCTACCTAAGTTGTGCTACTTTATAGTATGTGGAAAAGTCTGGTAATTCTAGGCCTCCATTTATTTTGCATTTGCGTAGGGCTTTGCGATGTAGTTGTGCTTTCCCCCTCTCCATATGAACTGTAAAATCATTCTATTAAGGGTTGTAAAAAAATCTTTGCGCACTACACTTGTGTGGGTAACCCCTGAAATAAGTATAATGCCCTCTGTAGGACGTTCATTTTAATAACATTTATTGTCCCTACCCAAGATAGAAAGCAAGGTGTTGCAGGTGAAAGGATTGCCGGTCCTCTCTTTAGGAGCAAAGAATTACGGGGTACTTAGCATTGTATAGCTCGGAAACCTTCAGGGACTTAAGTCACTCAAATTCTCCTGGTGGAAGGGTCAAGTTTAGGATTCCGTATTTAGGTACATTTATCTTAAATCTTGCCTTTTGTGTAAATTCATATGATTCTGTGACTAAGTGTCCTACTAACGTTAATATCTCCAGATACAGCTATTTTGATGATATTTTGTGTCCCCTCCCAAACTGTATTCCTATGATTCTCCGATCTTCTCTAATAGTTTGATTCTCAGTTCAAAGAGCAGGGAAAGCGGGCTTCTCTGTTAGGGTTCTTCTACTTGCCTTGAAGAGTCTAGTCAATTCACTATTAACACTGACCCGGGGTTTGGGGACTTGATAGTTTGCTCATATCATATAAAGGAATTGAGAACCAAATCCAATCTTGTGCAGCACTAGGGTAAGAAATGCCCAATCCTCTCAGTCACCTACTTTTTTCTGCCCATGTCGGATGTAGATTGGCTTCTTCGGTGCCTCTTCTGGGGAACACACCCCTGGCCTGGTCTCACATAAAGGAACTCCCCATTGTTGCTATCTTGGTTCTCTGTCCCTAACTGTAAGCAATTCTCATTTCACTGCCTTCACATTATTCTTCCGGCTAACTCCTCCATCACCTTCTATACCCCCACATCTTAACTTGTCTTTCTGCATTTCGTGTTTTTAATAATGGAAACATTCCAATGCTGAATAATTTGCCCAAACTGCACGGGAGCCTCAGCTTTTGCGATCATCATTGCCACACCCCCTATGTACATACTTAAAGCATCTGAAATTACTGGCTCCTGCAAAACACACATTGCATCTCTACATGTCTTCAACTAGTTGGTGGCCCATATCCTGGGCGCGTTTTATATCGGGCTCACTCACACCACATATTCACTTCTCTAACGCATCCCCTCCAAAAAATCCATCTCTTTGGGTCAGTAAACACAGAATGAGTAATTGCTTACGGATCATCCGTCGGTGGATCGCCACTATTTTTTTAACGTTGAATCTTTGAAAAGCTGAAGTATTACTTGCTCTTGTGAACGTGGATCATTGTAATAGCATCTGTTGGCCGTATACTGTGGTGCCTCGTCCCTGTGGCCACTAATAGTTGAGGAAACATGGCATACTTTCATATTCTCCAATCAGTCCACCAAGTCACTAAGGTTGCTGCAGCTGCTTCTTCCATTTGAAAACTTTTGAAAAAAAATCTTTCCTTTTCTAGATTCTCACCTCCATCTGCCAGTGATTGAAGCCTTAATCCAGCCTAGATTAGATTATAGCAACGCGATCTACCTAGCGCCTCTCTGGCTAAAGTACTTCAAAATCTCTAGTGATTACAAAAGACCGCATCCTGCCTGATAAAAGGTTGCTCTAGACAACATCATATCCCTCTAGTTTTGAGATTGCTCGTCTCACTGCACTTTCGATGCAGAGCCATTTTCAGATCAATGTGCACCATGCACAAAGCCATCTTCCAGAATACTCCAGCCATGCAGACCTCTACATTTTCATGACACAGACTTGTGAGAAGCCTGCGAAGTGCAGAGCAGTTTTTGCTGCAGATAGATAAATCCAGACTCATTGCATGAGGCGACAGAGCATTCTCTGTCTTGCACGGAGTATTTGAAATTCCTTGCCGCTGCACCTTTGATTAGAGTCTTGTCTCATTCACTTTAGGAAAATGTTGAAAGCAAGGCTTTTTAACGAGTAACTCTCTGGCCAGTTTTATGAGGATACATTTTTAATGTTTCTTTTCTTTCATTCAAGGTTATGAAGTTTGGTTCCATAGAGGCTTTTGCTTACGTGATCTTAATAAATAAACAAAAGATAGCATATTCTGTGTTTTTAGAACACGAGATGCTGATGTTCCTGGTGGCTGCTTAAACACATTTTTCAGGAGTCAATTTGGAAACACAACCATCATAGTAACGTTGTCATTAAAAGATTTGTGTGGATTGAGTGTCTTAAGTTTGGTCTTTGCTGTATTCATAGACAGGCCACTTTTCTGACAAAACTCACAAAACCTGTTTAATACGTTTAAGAAACCCATTTACATCCATTACTCTATATATGCAAAAACCTGATATAATATATATATATATATATTCACTGAAAAAACCATAGGTTTCAGGGGCGTTATAGTTAGTTGGACATTTCACTCGTACAAAACCATAGAAATTCGCCTGTTATAGTTAGTTCAGCTAACTATAACTCGCGCGCCCGCAATGCACTGCTGATGACGTCACATATTACATCACTCATGACATGGTCAGTGACATCACTCATGACATCACTGATGACATCTCAAATGACATCACTGATGACATCACTGATGACATCATCCTTGTGATAGAGTGGCAGACCTCCTCTCACCCTAATATAACCTTTGATACACACACTCAAAAATACAAACTAACATTTTCAAAACAATGGACATACCAATACCAGTTACAACACACCTATTCAGTAATTCCAAGATCTACACACACATCCACTCATTCACCAACAGTCCCTATACAGTCACTCATACATGTACTCACTCATCATATGTACTCATACACCTATACATCCTGTTACACACCGCCACTCATCCATAGAGTTACTCACACACATAGTCACACATGCAAACAAAGTATCAAACATCCATTTACTTGCATATACAGTTATACACACACTACCACACTTACTTCTACAGAAACTTACACATACTTACTCTCTTAAACAATCACTTATAGAAACACCTACTTATTTGTACAGGAACTCTTCCAATCTCTCACTCTCACATATACTCACTTATATACACCAATACTCACATATACTAGTTTAAAACATATGTAGTTACTCATAAAGACACTATTGAGACAGTCATTCACTCACTAACACACCCATACACATACTCATCCACCTATACAGTCCTGCACACATGCTGTCTTCAACACATACCATCAGTGAGTCACTCATTCATGCATCTATGCACTAAGTAATACCCTCCACCGAACCATACAGACACTCAGACACTCATACTGATATTCAAAAAACCAACTAATAACCCATATAGACACTCATGTAGCTACTCACCAACCCATGCAGCCACTTATACACAAAGTGAGAGACTGATACAGATATTTTCATATTTAAACATTACTCACTAACCCATGTATTCACTAAGATACACTTAGTCAGTTATACAATCAATTTTGCAAAACAAAATCATCCATTTAGACACTTATATACCCATTTATTCTTCCATCGACCTTGAGATATACATATATAAAACATATTTAATTTTCTGAAAAACACACATTCACTGGATGATGTCATCAGTGATGTCATCAGTGATGTCATTTGAGATGTCATCAGTGATGTCACTGACCATGTCATGAGTGATGTAATATGTGACGTCATCAGCAGTGCATTGCGGGCGCGCGAGTTATAGTTAGCTGAACTAACTATAACGGGGGAATTTCTATGGTTTTGTACGAGTGAAATGTCCAACTAACTATAACGCCCCTGAAACCTATGGTTTTTCAGTGAATTTCTAAGGTTTTTTAAATGCTAATTTCTAACTGTAACGTGCCTGAAACCTATGGTTTTTCAGTGAATATATATATATTTATTATACTATGTATACATGTGAAAATGTCTCGGTCCCCTGTTTGCCTCGGTGGCACGGAAAAAATGGGTGGAACTGACGTCAGCACGCCGACGAGGTTCTCTTATGGCTCCGATGACGTCATACGGTGTCGCGAGCGGAGCCGTGCTATTATGACGTCCTCGTTGACGTGGGAGAGCTAGGAAAGAATTTCCGTGGAATGCTGGTGCAGGGGATATTCACCTAAGTGTTCAGGCTAGTCCTTTGGGAGCAACTTTTATGTTGCCACTCCAGAAACCGAAACCAGTGATCCGAGGGCAGAGGCCCTGCAGATGGCACACGAGGTGGGGTGCCCAGTCGTGTGCACCGGCGGGGCAGCGAAGTGACAAGCACCACAACCCACAAAAAAGGTAACGAGGGCACTAAATAACACAGGATCTTCTCTTTGTATCTGGCAGGAACAACGAAGTTAAAATGCCCTTGTACCAAATTGTAGAATTAGTGCTACAACGGTCTTCAAGAGGACCTGCGATGCCGCTTCTGCCTCCCGTACCCTGGAGGTGGCACATGGGTCACGCGGTACGGTCATACTGCGGTGAGACGCACACTCGTTGACCTCTCATGGCACTGCTCCACACTTCAGGGAGGACACTTTCCATTAGCTATGTTTTCTGATGACATGTCGCGCCGGCCCCGTCCAACAACAGAACTCCTTTAGATCCAAACAGACTCTTCCACTCTCTCACCGGAAGTGAAACCAGGCCACGCGGACACTTTCACAATACAACAGCCGGGAATGCACTTTTGGTAAAAAAACCACATTCCTTCCTCCTAATTAATCAAATAAACGTCTCACTGAAGAACGGGCCAGCTTCGATCGGTAAACAGCCGTTACAACGACTTTTTTACTTTGCGATACCATTACAACGCATGCATTACCACGCATGCGTGGTACATCACGAAGTCATTACTATGCATTTTTTTAGAACGCATGGTCATTTACCACGCATGCCTTTACAACGAATTTTGTTGTAAAGGTATGTATGGTAAATGACCATGCGTTCTAAAAACATGTAGACGATCCATGTCGTTGTAAGGAAACAGAGGCTGTTCCGTTTCCTCACAACGACGTGCACCGCCCCTCAGAGACAACGTGAAGCAGGAACCACGAGGAGAGAGGAACCACGAGGAGTGAGAGGTAAGGGGGATTGGGCATGGGGTGGGGGTTTCTTTTCTAGGGTTTAGGGTAGTGCAGTGGTGTTTGGGTGGTGTAGGGGGTCGTGCTGGGGGTAGTGTTTTAGGGTTTCGGGTAGTGCAGTGGTGTTTGGGTAGTGTAGGGGTCGTGCTGGGGGTAGTGTTTTAGGGTTTAAGGTAGTGCAGTAGTGTAGGGGGTCGTGCTGGGGGTAGTGTTTTAGGCTTTAGGGTAGTGCAGTGGTGTATGGGTAGTGTAGGGGGTCGTGCTGGGTTAGTGTTTTAGGATTTAGGGTAGTGCAGTGGTGTTTGAGTAGTGTAGGGGGTCATGCTGGTGGTAGTGTTTTGCGGTTTAGGGTAGTGCAGTGGTGTTTGTGTAGTGTAGGGGGTCATGCTGGGGGTAGTGTTTTATGGTGTAGGGTAGTGCAGTGGTGTTTGGGTAGTGTAGGGGTCGTGCTGGGGTAGATTTAGGGTTTAGGGTAGTGCAGTGGTGTTTGGGTAGTGTAAGGAGTCGTGCTGGGGGTAGTGTTTTAGGGTTTAGGGTAGTGCAGTGGTGTTTGTGTAGTGTAGGGGGTTGTGCTGGGGGTAGTGTTTTAGGGTTTATGTTAGTGCAGTGGTGTTTGGGTAGTGTAGGGGGTAGTGCTGGGGTAGTGTTTTAGGGTTTAGGGTAGTGCAGTGGTGTTTGTGTAGTGTAGGGGGTAGTGCTGGGGGTAGTGTTTTAAGGTTTAGGGTAGTGCAGTGGTGTTTGGGTAGTGTAGGGGTTCATGCTGGGGGTAGTGTTTTAGGGTTTAGGGTATGGCAGTGGTGTTTGGGTAGTGTAGGGGGTCGTGCTGGGGGTCGATTTAGGGTTTAGGGTAGTGCAGTGGTGTTTGTGTTGTGAGGGGGTCGTGCTGGGGGTAGTGTTTTAGGGTTTAGAGTAATGCAGTGGTGTTTGTATAGTGTAGGGGGGTTTAGGGTAGTGCAGTGGTGTTTGTGTAGTGTAGGGGGTCATGCTGGGGGTTGTGTTTTAGGGTTTAGGGTAGGGCAGTGGTGTTTGTGTAGTGCAGGGGGTAGTGTTTTAGGGTTTAGGGTAGTGCAGTGGTGTTTATGTAGTGTAGGGGGTCATGCTGTGGGTAGTGTTTTAGGGTTTAGGGTAGTGCAGTTGTGTTTGTGTAGTGTACGGGGTCGTGTTTTAGGGTATAGGGTAGTGCAGTGGTGTTTGGGTAGTGTAGGGGGTCATGCTGGGGTTAGTGTTTTAGGGTTTAGGGTAGTGCAGTGGTGTTTGTGTACTGTAGGGGGTCGTGCTGGGTTCTAGTGTTTTAGGGTTTAGGGTAGTGCAGTGGTATTTGTGTAGTGTAGGGGTAGATTTAGGGTTTAGGGTAGTGCAGTGGTGTTTGGGTAGTGAAGGGGGTCGTGCTGGGGGTAGTGTTTTAGGGTTTAGGGTAGTGCAGTGGTGTTTGGGTAGTGTAGGGGTCAACCAACATGAATTTGTCCTTGTGTGATGTAACCAATGCTCATGTAAAGCACTCCAATACCTGACCAGTCTGCACTATATAAAACTGCAAAAAAACAAAAAATAAAAAGTGTTTTGCACACTTCTGTCATTGGGCTATACGTGGGCTACCTCTGGGTGATATTTGTGCTACATTTGGGCTCTTTTTTTCTCTGGTGGCCATCTTGGGAGACTTATTTGTTAGGAAGTTTCCTAATTTCCTCATTTACTGCAGTCTCCTCAGTAGGAAATGCTTTCAGTTTTTACTTTGATTCCATCAAGAAGGCATTCAGATGTGTCACACATTTGCCATAAATTCAGAATGTTAGCACTCTAGTTGTTCATTAGATCACTGTAGTAAAGCTACTGCTCACCAAGGAGTTAACTGGAAGTCTACTGCTGGTATTGAAAGTGATTGTTTCAGTCTGCATGTCAGAATTTTCTAATGAAATAGAAGAGGATTTGAGATCTCACTTAAAACATGCACTAAATTTTCTTTTTGCAGCACTAACCATAATTTCTATGGCAAAATGAACCCCCTCATTTTGTTCCTTTTTAAATTAAATGTTTTAAGTGTTACCAGTTTATTCCAATCAAGATGGCTTCAGGTGTGCCATACTTTTGTCATAAGTAAGGCTGTTAGCACTCTAGTTGTTCTTTAGAACACTCTGGGAAGCTGCAGTAGAACACAAAGGCATCAGACAGGCTGCTCCTGTTGAAATATAACAGGAAGATATTTGAGATCTCACTTAAAACATGTCCTAATTTTTCTTTCTACAGCACTAACCATAATTTCTATGGCAAAATGAACCCCCTCATTTTGTTCCTTTTTAAATTAAATGTTTTAAGTGTTACCAGTTTATTCCAATCAAGATGGCTTCAGGTGTGCCATACTTTTGTCATAAGTAAGACTGTTAGCGCTCTAGTTGTTCTTTAGAACACTCTGGGAAGCTGCAGTAGAACACAAAGGCATCAACTGACAGGCTGCTCCTGTTGAAATATAACAGGAAGATATTTGAGATCACACTTGAAACATGTCCTAATTTTTCTTTCTACAGCACTAACCATAATTTCTATGATAAAATGAATCCCATCATTTTGTTCCTTTTTAAATTAAATGTTTTAAGTGTTACCAGTTTATTCAAATCAAGATAGCTTCAGGTGTGCCATACTTTTGTCATAAGTAAAGCTGTTAGCACTCTAGTTGTTCTTTAGAACACTCTGGGAAGCTGCAGTAGAACACAAAGGAATCAACTGACAGTCTCTGCCCTTGTTGGATGTACATGTTTTACTGAGAATGTCAGACTTCATTCTCACATGACTGAGAAAGATAATGTGAATTTACAGAAAATATGCTCTCATTTTAGCTTCTGGAGCACCTTCCAAAACTGTATGGGACAAGCATGTGAAAATAGTTTTCTCTCAAACATGATTCATGATATCCCAGCAGAAGGTTTTTCACAGGGTAAAATCACCTTAGAACACACCACAATTCCTGAAATTAGTATGGTACCATCAACAAATGAATTCTAATGTAACTAAAGTCTGTTATCACCCTTTATAGTTCTCCTTTTGGTAACCCTCAAAATCTTCGATTCACTACAATGCATTTCAATGGGGTACTATCATTTATATTGGTCCCAAGATGGCTGCCAGCAATTCCAGGATGAAGTGCTGACAGCCAATCAGATCTCACGATGACATGTGTGGTTAGGCTCCGCCCAGATATATATGTGTTTTTACTTTTGATTTTCTCAGCAACTACTGAGCGGATTTACACCATTTAATAAAAGGGTTCTTTCTGAACCAAGAACTACCTCTTTGCCAAATTTGGTGTAATTCCGTTCAGCAGTTCGAGCTGTAGCCTTGCATAAAGTTTCCTATGGGAAATTGATTTTTTGACTCTTATTTTTTAATTTCTCCGCAACTACTGAACGGATTTACACCATTTAACAAAAGGGTTCTTTCTGAACCAAGAACTACCTCTTTGCCAAATTTTGTGTAATTCCGTTCAGCAGTTCGGGCTGTAGCCGTGGCTAAAGTTTCCTATGGGAAAATGAATGGGGAAAACACGTTTTGGGACCCCCCTTTTTCTCGGCCCCCGCTTGACGAATCACCCCGAAACTTTCAGGGTAGGAGCGGACCGGAGCGGGCCATAAAGTTTGAAAATTTCGCGAAGATTCGTCAACCGACGCAAGAGTTATTTCAAATAGAATGTTGCGGATTTCCTATGGAAAATAGGTCCTAACTATAACTATCTACTGGCGACCGCCAGTAGATAATATATATATATATGTTCCGGAGTAGCGTGCTACTTGCCAAAAAAGCGCTTCGACGCCTCGTCAGGGGTAGTAAGCGCTATATAAATGCCATTACAATACAATATACATATATATATATATATTCACTGAAAAAACCATAGGTTTTAGGGACAGTTATAGTTAGTTGGACATTGCACTCGTACAAAACCCGTGAAATTCCCCCGTTATAGTTAGTTCAGGTAACTATAACTCGCGCCCCGCAATGCACTGCTGATGACGTCACATATTACATCACTCATGACATGGTCAGTGACATCACTGATGACATCTCAAATGACATCACTGATGACATCATCCAGTGACTGTGTGTTTCTGTAAAGTTTAAATATGTTTAATATATATAGGGAAAGGCGTATTGAAGAATGAGTGGGTGTATAAGTGTCTGAATGGATGATTTAATAGGTGCGTGACTAACTCTATAAGTGAGTGATTAAACGTATCTTACTGAAAGCATGGGTTAGTGACTAAACTGGGTGAATGTCTATATCCGTCTGTCTGTTGCTGTGTAAGTGGCAGCATGGGTTTGTGAATAGCTACATGAGTGTCTATATGAGTTATTGATTGGTTGGCTGAGTATCTGTTTGGGTGCCTGAGTGTTTGTGTGGGTGGGGTGTGTGCGACTCTGTGCATAGATGTGTGAGTGGGTGATTCACTGGGTGGATGGTTTCAAGAGTGCATCTGTGATAGACTGTATGGGTGGGTAAGTGTGTGTAAGGTGTGTTAGTGAGTGAATGTATGTCCCAGTGGTACATGTGTGAGTAACTACGTATGTGAAAGGCAGTATATATGTGTGTTGGAGTATATAAATAGCTATAAGCGAGAGTGTGTGATTGTGAGAGTGACTGTATGGATGAGTGTGTGCTTGTATCAGAGATTGTATAAGAGCGTAAGAATGTGCTAGTATTTGTATGAGTAAGTGAGCTGGTGTGTGTATAACTGTATAGGTGAGTAAATGGGTGTGTGCTTTATTTTTGCATGACTGACTAGGTGTGTGAGTACCTATATGGATGAGTGGCGGTGTGTGAGTGTTTATATAGGTGTATGAGTGCATATAATAGTCCTGTACTGAGTGACTATAAGTATGAGTGACTGTACGGGTGAGTGAGTAGATGTGTGTGTGTGTAGACCTAAGAATCAGTGAGTGTGTATATAGTAATTGGTGTTGGAGTGTCTATGGTTTTGACAATGGCAGTCTGTAATTTACAGTGGGTGTATCAAAAGTTATATTAGTGTGTGAGAAGATGCATCAAATTATCACATGGATGATGTCATCAGTGATGTCATCAGTGATGTCACTGACCATGTCATGAGTGATGTAATATGTGACGTCATCAGCAGTGCATTGCGGGGCTCGAGTTATAGTTACCTGAACTAACTATAGCAGGGGAATTTCACGGGTTTTGTACGAGTGCAATGTCCAACTAACTATAACTGTCCCTAAAACCTATGGTTTTTCAGTGAATTTGTAAGGTTTTTTAAATGCTAATTTCTAACTATAACGTGCCTGAAACCTATGGTTTTTCAGTGAATTTCAAAGGTTTTTTAAATGCTAATTCCTAACTATAACATGTCTGAAACCTATGGTTTTTTCAGTGAATTTCAAAGGTTTTGTAAATGACAATTTTTAAATGTATTAATTGTTCTATTTATTTTTTTGATACTGATTTACTACATTTTTTTAAACTATTTATTTTTAGATATTTTATTTTTTTCAAATACATTGTAATTACATTATACATTACATTACAAAATATACTTTCTCAGAATGATTTACTTTAGTTTAAATACTTTGCAAATAGGAAATAGACTTTTAAGTACAGTAGTTACAGTTGTTGCAATGGGCAACACAATTTCAAACACAATGCAACATTGAGCTCAATGTGAATTTCAAGTTAAATGCAATTAGTTACTTTATGGATTACTTTTCTAACCACAGGACTGGATCCTAGATTCAGTCCTGGGACATCTCCTGTAAACAGTTGAGTAAAAGCGTTTTGGTTACAGTAGTGATTTTTAAGGAATATTATTGTATTTTAAAAGTTGACAGAAACTTTTTCACATAGAATCACCAATGTTATCCTATGGGAGGAAATTCACTTAGCAGGTAAGTAGTGTTATCGTTACTTTTTGTTACTCAGTGGTGGATCTTGGATCCAGCACTGGTGCATCTCCTGTAAACAGTTGAAAGAATGCGTTTAAGTCATACAGGCGATTTTTAAGGAATATTTGTAGTTTGTGAAAATCGACACTTTGAAACTTTTCTGCTGAAAACCAGACAATGGATTCCTATGGAAGGAAATACAAGTTACTGGTAAATACGGTTAGAATTACTTTTCAGGGTCAGTGCTGGGCTAAAGATGCAGCACTGGGTTCTCTCCTGATAACAGGTGAGTAAATCGGAATTCGTAGTTCGGCTGATTTTAGAGGAATATTATAAAGTTCCAAAACTCCACACTTAGAAGAATTTCCAAGTGAAACCAGTCAATGTTAGCCTATGGAAGGAAATTCAAGTTACTGGTAAGTACGGTTAAAATTACTTTTCAGGATCAGTACTGGGCTCAAAGATGCAGCACTGAGGTCTCTCCTGATAACAGGTGAGTAAATCGGAATTCGTAGTTCTGCTGATTTTAGAGGAATATTTGTATGTTTCAAAAATTGACACTTAGAAACTTTTTCAGCAAAAAGAAGGCAATGTTATCCTATGGAAGGAAATTCAATTTACTGGTAAGTACGGTTAGAATTACTTTTCAGGATCAATACTGGGCTCAAAGATGCAGCACTGAGGTCTCTCCTGATAACAGGTGAGTAAATCGCAATTCGTAGTTCGGCTGATTTTAGAGGAATATTTGCACAATGGTGAAGGAAGTGGGTGGGGCCTGAGGTGACATGTCTGCAAACACGCCCTGTGGCGCGTTTTAAGTTGGAGAATTAATTCCTCCTCAATCCCGAGGGTCCCTAGGGGCCAACTAGCCCACCAGATACCTCCAGTATGTGCCAGAGAGCTGCATTGCAGAGAGGTGTTCAGAGGCCACGCCCCTTTTTACAACACTCTGCAACGCAGCTCCGTGGCACTTACTGGAGGTACCTGGTGGGCTAGTTAGCCCCAGGACCCTCAGGATTGAAGGGATTTAATTCCCCATCTTAAAACGTGCCACGGGGCCTGTTTGCACACATGTCACCTCAGGCCCGCCTCCCTTCACCACTGTGCAAGCGCGCCCGTGGCGCGTTTTAAGTCGAGGATTAACTCCCCTTGAATCTTGAGGGTCCCTGGGGTGCAACTAGCCCACCAGCTACCTCCATTAAGCGCCACAGAGCTGCGTTGCAGAGAGGTGTAAAAGGGGCGTGGCCTCAGAACACCTCTCTGCAATGCAGCCCCTGACGCATACTGGAGGTTCCTGGTGGGCTAGTTGGCCCCAGGGACCCCAGTATTCAAGGGAATCGTTCCCCCTCTGCAAACGCGCCAGGGCGCGTTTGCAGAGTGCTGAGAGGAGGGCGTGGCCTCCGGCGCGATGCCGGATTTTTTGGGGGATTTTTTTTTTAAAAGGGGGCTGTGTGGCCCCCTTCTTTGTAATTATTTTGGGCCCTAGGGACCCCATCCCCCAGGGCCTGACCCCTCTTTTTTTTTTTTTTAAATGTACGGGAAGGGGACCGCGTGGGCCCCCCTCCCGTGTGAATTCTGACCCGAGAACCCCATCCCCCGGGTCATTGCCTACTATTTTTATTTTTATTTTTATGGAGGGGGCTGCGTGGCCCCCCTCCTCAGGCCTCCTTTTGCCCCGGGGACCCCATCCCCCGGGGCAGGCCTTTATTTTATTTTTTTAATTTGGGAGAGGGGGGCCGCGTGGCCCCCCTCCCGGGCCACCTCTTGCCCCGGGGACCCCATCCCCCGGGGCTGGCCCTCTCCGTTGGGGACTGTGGGGGGGTCCCCAATCCCCCCACGGTCCCGCCGGCTCCCCGCATCCCTTTTCCACATGGGGAGCTGCGAAGATGCAGCTCCCCGTGTGGAAAAGCAATCATCTTTGGTTTTTGGAAGAGAGAGCAGGTTTCCTGCTCTCTCTTCCAAAACAAAGCAGCTTGCTATGGCAGGACGGGAGCCGCGAGGCTCCGATCCTGCCATAGCAAACTACAGTGTCCCGGGGGTAGGCACCCCGGGACACTGCAGGCCGGCCCTGTGGGGTGGTGGTCCCCAGGGCCATCACAGGCTCCAGGAGGGGCAGCGCGGCCCCCCTCCCTTGAATTGCACAGCCCCGGGGAGGTGGTGGTCCCCGGGGCTTCGGGGGTCCAAAACGGACCCCCATTTTAAATTTGTTAGTGACCCGGGGGGTGGCCGCACCATTTTTTAATTAAAGCCCCGGGGGGTGGCGGTCCTTGGGGCTTGGGGGGCCTTAGAGGCCCCCCATGCTAAACCCACCCCCGCATGCCCCTGGGACTTGGGCCACCCGGGGCAAGTAGCATCGAAGCGCGGAGGACCGCGCGATTTCTTTTTTTTTTTTTTTATCGGCGGGATCCGCGCACCTAAGAGCATCCCGCCGATTTTTTTTTGTTTGTTTTTTAAATGCTTTTTTTCTGCCCAGGGGTCCTTGTGGGACCCCTGAGCAGACCTAGAGGTCAGGGTGTTTCTACCCTGCCCCTTTGTGCGTTTGCGCACTTGTTTCTTGTGTGTTTTTAATCGGCGGGATCCGCGCACCCTAAGCGCATCCCGCCGTTTTGTAAAAAAAAAATGCTTTTTCTGCCCAGGGGTCCTTGTGGGACCCCCTGAGCAGACCTAGAGGTCAGGGTGTTTCTACCCTGCCCCTTTGCGCTTTGCGCACTTGTTTCTCTCCTCGGTTCTACCGAGGGACAAAATGGCTGCCAACACTTCCTGATTTGGAGTGTTGACAGCCACTTGACAACCAATTAGCATGCAGCTCGTGATCGGGACTGTGCGCGCAGGGTGCGCTCAGGGTGCGCGGACCCTACTCGGCCATAGATATATATGTGACTTTACTTATGATTTTCTCAGAAACTACTGAACGGATTTACACCATTTAAGCAAAAGGCACGACACTGAACCAAGGGCTACCTCTTTGCCAAATTTGGTGTAATTCCGTTCAGCAGTTCGGGCTGTAGCCGCGATGAAAAGTTCCTATGGAAAAATGAATGGGGAAAACGCGTTTTGGGACCCCCCTTTTTTCTCGGCCCCCGCTTGACGAATCACCCCGAGACTTTCAGGATAGGAGCGGACCGGAGCACCCCAACAAGTTGGAAACTTTCGCGAAGATTCGTCAACCGGCGCCAATGTTATTTCAAATAGAATGTTGCGGATTTCCTATAGAAAATAGGTCCTAACTATAACTATCTACTAGCGTCCGCCAGTAGATAATAGAGAGAGATGTGTATATATACATATACATATATATATATATATACACACACATCTATATATATAAATAAATATATATATCGGGTTTTTGTATACATAGTGGTCTGCAGAAATGATACATCAGTGCCAATGAGACCCTAATAATTCATGGACATAAATGGGTTTCCTAATGTATTATCGGTTTTCCCTATATAGAGGTCTGCATAAATGATACTTCATAGAGAGAGAGAGTGTGAGAGAGAGGGCAGATGCAGGGGGGCGGAGCGACCACGATGGCCGCTTGGAGCTGAAGCTCCGCAGTGAACCTGTGCCCAAAACTCCGGAGCTGCGCCTCGCCGCACTTAAAACCCACCAGAAGCACAAATTCCGCTATCAGAATGTCTGCGGCTATCGCAGAGCACAACATTGCTTCCCTTAATCATTGGTGAGCCGAGCAATGAGACGAAACGCTCCTCAGCAACCGTGAACCAAGATGGCGCTTGGAGGATACCGAGCCTGCACCCGGGAGGTCGTAAGATGGGAGCCGCGATACCGTTGCATCGAGCTTTGGCGATCTGCGGAGACCCCCCTCCCCCCCCCCGCCGTCCCCACCTCAAGGTACAGCGTTGCCGGTTTAACCCCCTGTAGGGAAAGACTGCCATCGAGGTTGTCCTGCCTGCCCGCAACATCGGTACGAGGCAGACACAGCCGGTGGGGAGGGGCCACGCGTACTGGTTTACGGCCTCTCCGCTGTCGGGACTGTCTTTTGGCGACTATTCCTCTTGGATCTTCTCCCTCCTCTGACCTTTTTACTCACCTGGGATTTCTGTGGATAACGGTCCCTTGACTCGCTCGATTCCCGTGATTTGACATGTGGCAACTGAGGAACAGTGAATTTTCTTCCGACCACGGAGCCTGAAAAACTTGGCCGATGCCCGGTGGAGCTGCCATTGCAGCTATAGGGGAGACTGACTGTGGTTCACACCCGCGGCCGTCACCTACCCAGCCGGACACTAGGGCACAGTTCTCCTCGCCTCTCCGCTGTGTCTCCCCCCTCCGTCTTACTCATCGTGGACCTGCCGATGGCTGAACCATCTCAGCGTGGTTGTTGGCTGGGGTTCGCCCCTTTTTCTCTCTCGCTACTTTGGCCCTCGAATCCGATTGCCCCCACCACCTTTCCGATGAACTCTGTAATATTCTACGATGGCGGAGTTTCCTGCAACATTACCGATGCCCGGAGGAGCAGCCTTGGTTGCTATTGAGGAGATGGACTGCGGATCCTCCCTCGGACGTCACCTACCCTCTGGACACTTGCACTGTTTCTCCTCTCCCCGCATCGTCTTCTTTCTCCTTCCGATCTGCGCGCCCTCCTGTCCCCGCTCTTTCCTTTCCTCTTTCCTCTTCCGATGCACTTTCCTCCCTGGCCATTGGCTAGCCCTGTTCCGATTCCTACCCTCTTACTACTCACCCACTCCTCTCTATGCACTACTGGACTTGTTTTCTGATGCTATTTAATGATCTAGCAATGGATGTAACTATGTAACGCTGTTTTTCTCTATACCATGTTTCTTCCTTGTAATCTGATGCTAACTTTGTAAAAATGTTGACCTTATGTAAAGCGCTCTGATACCTCCGGGACTAGCCAGCGCTATATAAAACTCTTAAAATAAAATAAAAAAATTAAATAAATAAATTATTTCCCCAACACTATGATGATGCCAATTTATTCTTGCACTTTCAGCAGCCAGTGGGTTGGACACTTCTCTGGATTGTGTTCTCCACCTGGACCATCAACAGAAAATTAGTGTCTCCTTTGGTGTGACAATGAGGCGGACAGTGCAAGTACTGGATTTAATACTGCCAACTATGGAAGTCTAAACTAATGTTCTGACAGAACATTTGCAACCTGAATAAACTTCATCTGATCCCTTACTCCTATTTGATAAAGGCTTGTCTGACACACTTATGGGCACCTGCTATAAGCCTTGTTTTTGTCCACCACTGAACAGCAAGGTTGCTATATGCCACAGGCCAGTGCCAGGCAACCCTGATTTCTTGACGCAGCGCCCTGCACCAGAAAGTTTGAAGGTTCAGGTTTCCACCATTCGAGTGAACCCCAAATCATTTCCCATGACTCCCCTAGACAGAGAGTCAAAACATATCGAAGCATTCACGAAGCAAATGTTTTTCTCGGCCAGTCTAGCCCTCGAGTCAGTCAATGTCAGTTGTTTGCTGGGGGACATATAGCCATGCTTTATGGGACATGACTGGCAAGATCTTGTTGGCAGTTACAGAGAAATCTCTGGTCAGTGGTGCTCAAACCATCCAGGATGGATAGGATGCCACAAAGACCATTATCCACTCTGGACATGCCATTTGATGAACTTTGCTTATTCGGCAAGATGTCTGATTCAGCGTTGGAACGTTTTAAAGAAAGTTGGGCCACAGCGTGTTCCCTAGGCCTTTCTACCCCTGCAAGCTAGTATCCTCAACGGTTTGCCCCATTCAAGGCTACTCCAGAGGGTTGGCATAACACCATGGCTCACCACCCCTGCAACAAGCCCCACTCCTTTCGGGAACGGTGATCAAGCCAATATTGCACTAACCACTCTGCTGGAGGCAGGATCAGATATTTACCCATGGGTGGCAAAATATAACATCCGACAGGTGGGCCCTTCAGGTCATCCAACAAGGCTATGCCCTTCCGTTCCTTTTCGACCCGCCACATTTCCATCCACATCAGGCCAACTTTGAGAGGAACACCTGTCCATCTTACTCTAAGAAGTGCAAGGACTTTTGGCCAAAGGAGCAATAGAGAGGGTTGAGGCCCCAGAAGAATGGACTGTCTGTTAATCCTGCTATTTCCTTGTGCTGAAAAAGGACGTAGGCCTTTGTCCTATTTTAGATCTGCGCCCTCTGAACTCCTTCTTGAGGAAGGACAAATTCAGGATGCTCACGCTGGCTGAGTTTCTGCTTGCCTGTCGGAGTTCATTCTTCATTGACATCCTTCCTTAGGAGTGACACGATTCTCTGAAGAGGCCCAGCTCCTGTCAGCACCAGCTCTGTGTATATTGCAAGCAGATGACTGACTGATGTGGCCAAGTGAAGGGAAGGGTGGCTTAGAGGGGTTCGGCTAGGAAGGAGACCTAGCAACAATAGCAATAAACAATAGTTATCTATGGTTAACCTTAGAGCTATTGTTCAATCTCTTTTTTGGACAATGTAAGTTATCCCTATTTGTTTTTAAAGAATGACTATAATCTCTTGTCCCTTAAAATGCTACACAGCAGAACACTCAGGAGGTTGTTCAATGAACTTTGAGAGGTTTGTTTCATCTGCTTTAGGATCAAAGATAATGTAAATAGCAATTTTGTATCGCATGACAATGGATCATCAGTTCAGAACAAAAAGTTGAATGTACATACATATACTAATACTATCTGATGTTATCAGTAGATCAGTCTTTTGCTGTAAGATTTCTCCAGCCGTGCTTGAAGAATTGTACCGGTAAAGTTATTGTTAGTTTTCACAATATTCTTTGGTCTTTCCTCCCTGCAAGTTTGTAAGGATTAGCTTTATAAAAATGAAATAAAATGTGTACAATTCTCCTTGAGGTTTTACTTCAAGGGAGTTCATACGGATTAATGTTTCAGAATAAAACAAAGATGCACTATCTCTTTAAATGTGTCATGAGGTACAATATATTCTCTCTTTTTTTGAAGTGTTCATTTGCTCACCAACCCAATCTTTACAAATTGCTAATGAACGGTTAAAGTATTCGAAGAATTACCAAGAATGTCCTTCTTTTAGCTTTGAAAAGAGAATAACATGAGTACATCCAGTAGCACTAAGATGTATCAGGAAAATAAGTTTGTCCATTTGCGCACCTTACAGACAAGTATAGGTTTGCCCAAAAAAGGAACACCAACACTGAATTCCTTTGTTTCACCTCTTGCACAATGATGTACTTCAAAACAGGTGTTCACATGCTGTAGGAATATTTGAAACTGGGCACATGTTGATGGGTGCAGTTCTCTTTTATAGAGGAGTCATGACCAAGATGGCTGCTGCCAGGAACTCTGGGATTTGTAGTCCCAGTAATGTTGATCTGTAATTTCAGTGAAGCGGTAGCTTTCCTTCATTGTATAATGTGGCTGCTTCTCTTCATAGTTGTTCCCATGGACCCCAATGTGGTTTTGAGATGAGCCTCACGGTTGTATTAGCCTAAGGAAGATTTGCAGCGATAAAAAACACTATTCCAAGTAAAGCGTTATTCCAAGATGGGTCAACGCAAGCATGCCCTCAAGGCAAGGCGCTAGTTCATGTGGTTCTTGGCATTGCCCTGGATCCAGGTTTTTAGATGGAGGCTTTAGATTTGTAAGACACCTCCTTTCATGTGCCTGTCCTGCAGTCTCACAGGCACTACTTGCGGTTCAAGATGGCCCATGAAGATTTTCAGTTTGCCATGCTGCCCTCTGGGAATTCACAAATGTGTTGGCAGTGGTTGCAGAAGAACGTCGGAGGTTGGGGATCCCAGTTTTCCTCTACCACTGGCTGTGGAAGGCGGGCTTGCCACAGTCGGGAGTAGACCACTCCCAGACAATGGCGAACCTCCTAATGTCATTGGGGGTTCACTATCAAAGTGCCCGAAGTCACACCTGACTTCTTTACAGAGGCTCCCTTTCATTTGAGCTATCCTGGATACTGTGCACTTTCAGCCCTTTCTTCCACCACGACGAGACCAGGACGTTCAGGCTGTGATCCTCATATTGCAGCCTTGGTCCTGGGTCTTGGTGAGAGTGACTGTAGAGCTTCTGGGGTCCGTGAATCCTGCCTTTTGCTTGTCAACTATGCCAGGTGGCATATGCAGGCTCTATAGTGGAACCTGAAGTCTCACAGTGCTTGGCACCAGAGAAACCGGTTGATTTCATCCAGGTTTCGGAGGTGGCTGAGGAAGACCTGCAGTGGTGGCTCAACCACAATAAGACTGACAGGAGACCACTCTCCCTCACCCTTCCAGAGCTGGTGGTGGTGATGGATGCGTCACTGTTGGGTTGGGGAAGTCATCTGGTAATGGTGGTGATTAGAGAACTCTGGGCTCCGGTACAGAACCATTTCCACATCAACCTATTGGAGTTGCGGGCCATTTGCCTGGTGCGGAACGCCTTCCTACCATCCTTCAATGGGGGGGGGGAGGCTGGTTCAGTTTCTCACAGACAACACCGCCACCATGTGTTACTGCAACAAGGATGGTAGACTGGATCCTGTGCAGGAGGTGGCTGACACACCAGGCATCTCCCAAGTAGTGAACCACCTAGTGGGATCTTTGAATGCCAGGGTGGACGAACTCAGCTGGGGGCACCTTGCAGATCATGAATGGCGGTTACACCCTTCGGTGGTGCAGGGCATCTTCCAGCAATGGGGTGAACCCTGGCTAGATCTTTTTGTCACCGCCGAGAACGTGCAAACTCGCTGGAGTTTCCAAGAAGGCTCTCAGTAAGAGATGTATTCCGGGTAGAGTGTAGCAGAGGATTCCTGTATGCCTTTCCGTTGATGCCTCTCCTGCCCAGAGTTCTGAAGAGGATCCTAAATTACCAGGCCCAAGTCATCCTAGTTGCACTGGATTGGGCACGGAAAATGTGGTTCCCAGAATTTCTGGGCATGTGCACCTGTCCTCTGTTCAGCTACCACTTTGGGAGGATCTCCTCCCACAGCAGCAGGGCAGGGTTGTGACCCAAAGCTGGGCAATCTATATCTCAATATGTGGAGATTGAGTGGCGACAGTTGACTGTGTTCGATGTTCCTAACAAAGTTTGAGGATGTCATCCTTGCTTCCAGGGTCCCTCCACAAAGTCTGTCTACACCCGACGCTGCAACACGTTTGTAGCCTAGTGTGGCACCCGCCGTACTACACTACAGGCCAAACTGCCAGATATCTTATTTGTTTTATCCCTGGGCTTCAAGGACTTACAATGGCCACCATTAAAGGTTATTTGTCAGCCTTTTCCGAGTTTTTTACATTTAGTAGAGCGGTCATTTCTGTTCAAAGTACCTGTTGTGATGAGGTTTCTAAAAGGTTAGACTTATTGCGTTTGTCTCAAGCAGTTTGTGATGCCACAATGGGATCTTCATTTGGTCCTCACTTTCCTCAGGTGCATGCCATTCAAACCAATACGCAGAGATTTTCTGCGTCTCCTGACTCCGATGACTGTTTCTGGTTGTGGTGACTGTGGCTCGTCGCATGAGTGAGCTACAAGCTCTTTCTATGCAAAAGCCTTACACCACCTTTTTTGCACACAAAGTGGTTCTGAGAACCAAGGCATCTATCATGCCTAACTTCATGACTGCTTTTCATGTTGGGCAATTCATCACTCTCCCACAGTTCTTCACCCTACCTCACCCTTCAAAACATGAGGAGCGTCTCCGTTGGTTGGACCCCAAAAGAGCTTCAAGCTTTTAAATTGATGGCACTAAAGACCAATGTGTGGATGATCAGCTCTTTGTGGGGTTCTGTAGGGCAAAAGAAAAATAAGGCAATGCAGGAAAGGACTTTGTCAAGGTGAATAGTGCCCTGAATCAATATCTGCTAAACACTGGCCAAAAAGCAACTTCTGGTGGTGTTGAGGGCCCATTCAAACAGGGCCAAGGTTGCTACCACTGCACTGGCACGTGGAGTGCCTATCCTTGATATCTGTCAGACCACAATCTGGTCATCGGTACACACGTTCTCAAGGCGCTACTGCCTTGACAGCTTGGTCCGACAGGAAGGCTCTTTCACCAGTTCAGTCCTGCAGGACTTTTTGGTATGAGCCATTCCACAGACCCATCACCTTGGGTGGTGCTGCTTTGGTATCTATTCTATAGGTGAAGAATCTGTGGTTAGAAGTATCCATCAGAAGAAGAAGTTACTTACGGTTGGTGATGCTCTTTCTGGTGTATGCTCTAACTTCAGATTCCTCACTGCCCTCCCTCCTCTCTGTTCAGTTGAATGGTCTCTTTTTCCATCTACGAAGGTCCCACATTAGAGAACTGTACACTGGTACCTCTGATTATGGTTGGGATCCCCAGTCCGAGTATGCAGGCAGATTTCCAAAAAAGAAACAGATGTTGATGTGCAGGGGTGGCTCTTATATATGGCTTTATCGTCACTTCCGGGGCATGAGGAAGTCAATGCAGGGCTTCAGGGCACCACTACCATTGTGCCGTTAAAATCCGTTTAAATCTTCCGGATCGAGTCAGATGCCTGGGGAAAGTTGAGGAATTTGCAATTAGGTAGAGTATCCATCAGAAAGACAGTAACCAAAGGTAAGTAACTTGTTCTGTGGTGGCATAGTTTAATGATGAGGTATAATATAGCCTCCATCTCATTGAATTGTGGTTTGACGGGAGTCATCTAATGGCTTTTATATAATATTGTGCTTTCTGAAATCCCTGTGATAGCATTAAAAGGAAACAGTTCTGTCTTATTTTGTTTTTGTTGATCATTGTCTACTCCCTAAGTGCCAGAGAAGCTTTTAAGACGATGTCTGCTTGCAGAAGTCTGATGATATTGCTTTGAAAACAGGTTAATGTCTGATTCCCACCTGAATACCCGTGAAAGTAGTAGTTTTGGGGGAAAAATGCCGTTTCCATTGCCAGGGAAGAGGACATAAAAATATTTCATTAGCAAACCCTGTCTGGCGCACCTGACGCGTCTGCCTTGTATTGATGATGTAGTAGCACTGGTCCCTACCTCCAGATTCTCAGAAACGTAATCAGTCATTTCAGCTCTGGAATCGTCTACTGTTTGTGTCTACTACTTGTGTGAAGGACGGTGTGCAAGCTGTTCATACTGAATGAAATGGTTACCAAGACATAATCCTTCTTTGTAAACCGTAATTGAGTCGGTTAGAAGAAGACACGTGCCATAAACTTAAAATCAGGTAACTTAATACAATTATTTAGTTGTTCAATTTATACAAGCTGCCAGTGACCTTATTGAGTTTTAAGGATACAGCATAGTACTGGGGAATGTGTGTAGATGGAGGACCCGTGTTTCAGGTGCAAAGCCTCCCCCCCCCCCCCTTTTTTTCTCTTTAGCCAGGTTTGCAATAATGTGACCGAGTCAACGACATTGTTGTGATGGAGGGAGAGGAACAGGAAGAACCAGAGGATAGAGATGGGAAAAAGAAACAAGATGTTGGTAAGCTTGATTGAAGCATATCAATAATACACTCCGTAGGGTTGCATAACTGAAACTAATAGAAAAAATTTAAAAAACACAAATGACCGCATAATAATATAAATATGTGGTGTAGAATTAGACAGAGAATGAGCAGTGCAGGCTGGAGAGTTGACAGACAACACCATTTGGGCTTTAAGTGATAAGATTGCAGGAGGGTTGAGAGTTATTTTCATATTGGTCATGTAGTAAGAGCTGTCTGACCTCTGGAATAGCTTAGATAGCTGTCTATGGCCTGAGATTGCATGTTTGGTGCAGCCTGAGAGATGGCACTGCTGTCTGAGATCTGAGTTTGTGAGCTATCTCTGCTGTTTGAGACCTGAACTTATAACTTTTGTGAAGAGCGATGGCTCCGCTATATGAAACCTTCTTCTGTAAATTCAGTGTAGACTGAGAGCTCGCTGTACCGTCTGGGGCATTATGTGCACTTTGAGGCATAGCTAGGCTAATGTTAATATTTGTATAATCCGTGTAACCTGAGAGACCTCTAAGGCCAAAACACGCATGTTCCGTGTTACCTGAGGGGTAGATCTGTTGTACGAAGCCTGACCTTGCAAAGTCATCTGCAATATCTATGTAACCTCAGGGAGAACTTTGCTTGTCTAAAGCTAGTAACTAACTGTAAGGTCTGTGTAATTTGAGGGACAGCGCTGCTGTTGATACCCCATAATGTGTTTTAATGCCCCCCTCCTCCGTCCCCCCCGAAGGGTAGCTCTGCAGGTACCTGGACAGCTCCTCTGTGTATGCCCTGAGCCTATACATTTCGGTACCGTTCCTTTGATGTCATAAACACCCCTTTAAAATTCTTGCGCTGACCACTGTCCACAGATTAAATGTTGCAGATGCGACTTTCTAACTAGCTCTGCATACTTGAAATGCTTATGTGCCCTTCCCAACAGTGCCTTTTGCAGAAGCGTATCCCACTCTGTTTGCCATTTGTACGAGCATCATAATTCTCTGTGCATGCTGTTCCAAACAAAACAAGTTTAGCGGCCTTGGGGTAGAGGATTAGAAAGTGGTGCAGGGAGTCGATAAATGTGATTTTACAATTTTAATTAAAAGTGTTGTTTTCTAAGAAACGCCCTGGATTGTGCAGGAGCTTTTCATGTCGATTCTAAACCAAGCATAGCAGTTTGTTCTGTTAAACAACCAGGGTACAGTTGAGCTATTTTATCTTACTCTGGGGCATCGTGTATATATGCCTTTTTGTGTCCCAAAGGATTCTTCAAGGAAGACGTTGGCACTAATATGTTTGGAAAAAGAAAATGTTTAGATCTTTCCTATAGATGCTTTAGCTGTTGTTGAAAAACATATTGTCTACAGTACTAATATTTAGATTGGGGTTTCGGTCAGTCCATTCCCTATTATTCTCGTATATTACTTTATTGCTTGATGAATTAAATCATTACAATCCATATAAAAGAGAAAAGCTTAAAACATTATTCAGACATTTTTCACTATGCTCCTCCCAACATGCTCAGTAAAGACATCTTGGGGAAATTCAGAAAGCTGGCCTAGGAATGCATTCCATCCATTGCTGACCATTGACTTTGTAATTTGTAACTCACATTTTCTGGATTTCTATTTGCTTGCTTTATTTGTTTTAGGCTGTCCAACTTGAGTTTGTCCCTCACGTTGCCCAAAACTTGTTTACTGTATTCTTCCTCGCTTTCTGTAAACAGGCCTTTAAATCTTGTTTTTATCTTGTCACATTTGCTGTGCATTCAAAGACAAAGGTCAAATGTCCAGCTCTCTTCTGAGGGAGCTTGGTGTATACTTTTCTTTCGCTGACTTAAAAGTGAGAGAATTTATGTGGCAATCCCGCTAAGTACCCATGTAAGAGGACAGGGTCTAGGATGTTTTTTTAACTAGCACACAAAAACAAAAAGAACTGTGCTGATGTTTCAGAATATGTCAGAATTAGTACAAATGAAGCACATTTTTTTTATAATTCTGGAGTCTGCTGGAAATAAATATTTTTATACGATCAAAACACATCAATATACTGGTGATCACATTTGCACATATTATTGATTGTGTGCAGTAAAACCGTATTTCGGTGCAAATGTAATGGTAATTTCAATTGAAAATGTGTTGTATGCAATGGCAGTGCTCTACCGCACCATGCACACTCCACACTGCGCCACTCCTCTCTATGCCTTTCCACTCTATGCTACACCACTCCATTCTATGACACTCCACTCTACGACATGCCACTCCACTCTACATCCCGCCACTCTAAGACACTCTCCAAAGTGCCACACCGCTCGACTCCCACCACTCCAATCTACACCACTCACTCCATGACACAGCATGCAACGCTACTCTATGCCTCTCTACTTCACACCACTTTCGCCATTCCACTCTCCCCCACTCCAACCCACTCTGCTCCAGTCTACTCCAATGTACCCCAATCTACCATACTCCACTTCACTACAATCTACCCCAATCTACTCCACTCCAATCTACCCCACTCCACTCTACTCAGTCTACCCCACTCCATTCCAATCTACCCCACTCCAATCTACCCTACCCTAACCCCACCCCACTCCAATATACCCTACTGAAATCTACCCCACTCTACTCCACTACAATCTACCCCAATCCAATCCACTCCACTACTATCCAATCTACCCCACTCTACTATAATCTACCCCACTCCACTCTACCCCACTCTACCCTACTCCACTCCAATCTACTTGACTCCAGCTTACCCCACTCTACGCAGTCTAACCCAGTCAATCCCACCCCACCCCACTCCAGTCTACCCCACTCCACCCCAATCTACTGCACTCCACTCAAATTTACTCCACTCTGCTCCAATCTACCCAGTCTACCCCCCTCCACTCCAATCTACTCCTATCCAGCCCACTCCAGTGTACCCCAATCCAACCCATTCCAATCTACCCGACTCCAGTCTACACCACCTCACTCTACTCCAATCCACCCCACTTCAATTTACCCCACTCTACTACAATTCAACTCCTCTCCACACTAATCTACCCCACTCCACTCCAATTTACCCTACTCCACCACGATATACCCCGCTCCACCACGATATACCCCGCTCCACCACAATATACCCCATTCCACCACAATCTGCCCCACTCCACCACAATCTACCCCACTTAAGTGTACCGCAATCTACCCCACTCCAATCTATCACAATCTACCCCACTCCAATCTAACCCATTTCACCACAGTCCACCCCACTCCAATCTACTCCACCCACCCCAATCTACCATACTCCAATCTTCCCCTCCCAAATTTACCCCGCCACAATCTACATCACTCCAATCTACCCAATCTACTCCACTCCAGTCTACCCCACTCTACCTCAGTCTAACCCGGTCCACCCCACCCCACTGCAATCTACCCCACTCCACTATACCGCACTCCAATCCACCCCACTCAATACATCCCATTCCACTTTAACCTACCCCACTCCTATCATCCTTCTGCAATCTGCCCCTCTCCAATCTACCCCACTGCATTCCAATCTACCCTACTCTAATCCACCCAATCTATCCCAATCCATTCACCCTAATCTGCCACACTACACTCCACTCCAATCTACCCTACTCCGTTCTTCCCCAATCTATCTCACTCAACTCCAATCTCGACTCCACTCCAGTATATCCCACTCCATTCCACCCCAGTCCACTCCAATCTACCCGCACCACTCCACCCCAATCTGCCCCACTCAATCTACCCCACTCCACTTTACCCCAATCTACCCCACACCACCATACCCCGATCTACCACACTCCACTCTAATCTACCACACGCCCCTCAAATCTACTTCACTACAGTCCAATCTAACTCACGCCACCCCAATCCACCCTACACCACCATACTCCAATCTACTCCACCCCCAAATGACCCTACTCCAATCCACCCCACTCCAAACTATCCTAATCTACACCCTCTCCATTCCATTCTACCCTACTCCACCCAATCTACCCCACTCCAATCTACCCTATGCCATTCCACTCCAATGTACCTCCTCTCCATTCCATTCTACCCTACTATAACCCACCCAATCTACCCCACTCCAATCTACCCCATGCCACACACTCCAGTCTACCCCAATCCAATCCACTCCAGTATTTCCCAATCCATCCCACTCCAATCTACCCCAATATATCCCACTCCACTCTTCCCCAATATATACCACTCCATCCTACCCCAATATACCCACTCCAATCTGCCCCACTCCAATCTTCCCCAGTCACCCCACTCCACCCCAATCTACCCCACTCCTCCCCACTTTAACCCTTATTTAATCTACCCCACTCCAATCTACCACACTAATCTACCCAACTGCCTCACTCCAATTTACCCCACTCCAAATTAACCCACTTCAAATTACCCCACTCCAATCTAACTCACTCCTATCTACCACAATCTACCCCACTCCAATCTACCACAATCTACCCCAATCCACCCCACTCCATTCTAGCCATGCATGACCATGAATCACAGTGCTAGTGTCTGTAGCCTGTCCAATGGAGTCAGTGGTGTTCAAGCCACAACGAATTGTGAACTTGGCCACATCACAACCATCTTCAATTGCCTGTGAAAGGTTAGGGCGAAGGTCTCCCAGTACACCAGGGAGGACTTGTGCCATCGAGTTTCAGAGGGCATGAGTGTAATGACCTAACAAACATAAGGCATTGAACGATTGCAGGGCCAAACCAGCCAATGAGAAGAGGCACTTCCCAAGTCTCTCTACTCGCTTTAATTCCGCATCGGGGGAGTGGTAGGGAAACTATTGGGGTTGGTCAGGCTTGTGAAGGCCTGCACCACAAGGCTTTCTAGAGAAGGTTGTTGCTACAGAAAGGCCAGGTCGCTTGGAGCAGGACTATGGTGCCTAGCTATTTGCTTGCTAACTGGGGGCCCAGTTCAATGCTTGGCCCATGCCTCTACGAGTTATGTTGCCTGCCTTGTGGTAATGTGAGTGTGGACTTCGGCACCTCATCCAGATTCGGGTGCAATGTCGGTCGAAGTGCAACCTCACTGACCAGTGGTGGTCAGTCAGCACTGTAAGAAGAGGGCATTTTGTTTGGGGGCATAGCAGCATGACGTTCTCATCAGATAGCTTCACTAATGTCTCAGATTCAAACCTGGGTGTCGGAGCGGAGGCACTGGCTATGTAGACTGGTATCATGAATAAGGGTAGTAAGCTGATGTTTGATTGGGATAAGTCCAATCTGGAGACGTTGAAGGAAGACTAACCAAGTGTTTCTGAATCATTTATCAAATAGAACTAGTACTATCTCTAAATGCATTGGTGATAGAAAGGACACCATTTTGTAGTTCTGAAGTCATGAGAAGTCAAAATATCACCGCCATCCGCTTGGCGCTGAAAACCTTCCTACCGTCGGTCAAGGGGAGGCTAGTACAAGTGCTCATAAACAAAACCACTGTAATGTGGTACTGCAACAAACAGGGCGAAGTGGAGTACCACACCCTGTTCCCGGAGGCCTTGCGCCTCTAGAAGCCTGAACCTCCAAGTGCTCTTGCTGGTGGTGAATCACCTTACGGGCTCATTGAATGTCATGGTGGATGAACTCTGACATGGGCGCCTTGTGGATCATGAGTAGCAGCTACACCTAGAGGTAGAGCAAGGTCTCCTTCATGAATGAGGAGAACGTTTCCAAGGCGTCTCTCACTCGGAGACGAGTGCTGCCTCGAGTGGCACAATGGACTCCTGTATGCCTTTCCGCTGATACCACTCCTGCCCTGAGTTCTCTAGATGAACAGGACCGACCGGGCTCAAGTCATCCTCGTGGCTCCAGATTGGGCATGGAGAGTATCTTATTCTTTACTCCTTGGCTTGAGTATATATCCGCCAATCAGACTGCTCGTCCAGCAGGATCTGCTGTCTCAGTAGCAAGGTCGGGTTTTCCATCCTGGCCTGCACAATCTCCACCTTCATGGATGGAGCTTGAGCTGCACCATCTGAAAGCCTGTGATTTCCCTTCGGAGGTAGTGGATGTCATCTTGGCAGCCAGGCGTCCCTCAACAAATTTTATGGGTTGGTACGGCATACGTCAGATTGACCCCCTCTAGGCTGAATTGTCTGATGTTCCGTTACATGCTGTCTGTCTCAAGAGGCTTTGCTTAGGGCACTGTTAAAGGTTATCTTTCGGCACTTGCAGCATTCCTCTGATTCATGATCAGCCTTTGTTATTTAAATCATCAGTTGTGGTGAGGTTTTTGAAAGGGCTGCCCCAATGGGACCTCACTCTTGTCCTTACCTATTTAATGTGTACTCCATTCGAGCCACTACACATCCGCCCCTTTGGCTCCTCATCCTAAAATCTGTGCTGATAATTGCCATCACCACAGCACTGCGTGTGAGTGAGCTTCAGGCTCTGTATGTCCACCCACCATACACCACCTTCTTCCTGATAAGCTGGTTCTGCATACTTAGGCTTCCTTTCTACTGGAATTTGCGATGCTGTTTCACGTCCGTCAAACCATCACCCTGCAAGCATTCTATGCTCCGCCTCACCCCATCTCTTGGACTTCAAAATAGCGCTTAGTTTCTACATTGATCTTACCAAAGACCACCGGGTGGACGATCAGTTTCTTGTGGGGCTCGCCGGAGCAAACAAAGGCAAGACTGTGCAGAAGCTTACCATTACATGCTGGTTTGGGCTCTACATTAAGATATGCTACGTACTGGCAAAGACCCTACGTCCGGAAAGGCTGTTCGCCCATTTCACCAGGGCCAAAGCTGCTACCCCTGCGTTGGCATGCGGAGTTCCCATTCAAGACATCTGCCAGGCAGCAAAGTAGGCATCTCTCGATAGGTTCACGGAGCACTATTGTCTGGACAGCTAAGTCTGCTAAGAAGGGCACTTTGCCTGCTTGTCCTGCAGGACTTTCTGGTTTGAGTCCATTCACAGCCCACCTTCTATTAGGTACTGCTTTAGTATCTATTCAGAAGGTGAGGAACCTGCGGCTAAAAGTCTCTATCAGAAGATCAAGTTACTTACCTTCGGTTACGCTCTTTCTAGTAGAGACTCAAGCCATTGAATTCTCTCTGATCCTCCACATTCTGCGATTGATCTCTGTCCATTAATAGGATTCCTAGTCTAGGAATCAGTACACTGGTCTATCAGTCTACTTTTGATGGGTGCACGTCTGGGGTGCAAACAGTCTTGAAAGCAACTGAATTCAGTGCGTGAGAGTGGTGCCTATATAGGCCTGTCATGTCTCTTCTGGAGCGGAATTGCATCAGTACGGAGCCGCACGGCGCCAACTTCCAGCGTGCAGGGGTCCTATGGAAACGTTTCTAGATGCAGTCTGATGCATAGGGAATAATCAAAAGGTGAGAAATCTGCGGCTAGATAGAGTTTCTACCAGAAAGAGCATTATCGAAGTTAAATAACTTGTTCGTTAATGGTTGTGGTGTGCTGAATGCTTAGTACTGCAAGACAGGTTGGGAAGAGTACTCCATAGTAAGCTAAGTTGGGAAAGAGTAGTACCCTGTCATGTGAAGTTGCATGGGGAAGTACCCAGTAGTGTGCTAAGTTGAGGAACAGCACTACCCTGTCATCAGAAGTTGCATGTGGGAGAACCCCATGGGTGCATTGTTGGAGAAGAGAAGTTTCATCTCGCTAGAGGTAGCATTGGAAAATACCCCGTCGAGTGACAATGTGGGGACCACTATCCAGTGGTGTTGTGGGTGATAGCCAAACGTTTCTCCTAAGTGTTGTGGGTGATAGTCACAAATTTTGCCTGAGTCGTCATTCTGTACAAATGGGAAGTATTGATAGGTGTGTCATACAAGGGGCAGAGTACATTTGGGAATGTTTCGTGGTGTGTATTATTCAGTTTGCCTGTAATTGATCTTGTCAGTGTTGTATTTGAATATTAGTGTTTGATGTAATTCTAGTAAATTGTAGGTGAGTAGTCTTTACCTGCTGATGTGGTCTGGTGTCAATGGTAGCTTTGTTAGCTTGCTCTAGTGTTTTATTGTTGTGTTGCCAATCATTTTTAGCATGAATCTGTCGGAGGCTGTGATCATTGTATTCGAAAGATGTCCAAGGTTTTCCGGTGCAGATTACAGAGGGCGCGATACAGGCATATTAAGTGCTTTCATTAGGCAGGCAAGTTGTCATGTTGGTTTGGCCAGCTAGTCTGACGTGTGGGACATGTTTGACTTCTGGGCTGCACTTTTGTGTGTGGTGCAGTGTGTTGCCCTTGTGGGTGTGTGTGGGTGTTGCTTGTGGAAGTTGGAGAAGGAGGAAGAGTTTTTTGTGCTCTGTAGTTTAGTAAACTTTCTATTTTTGTTTTATCTGTGCTTTGAATGTGTAGGCTTAGGGGTGGTGGGGAAACCCTTTGTTTAAGGAAGCTGGTGGGTACCATGCCCTGAATATTATATGACTGAATTTCTGTGACACTGAGTTACCGTGACAGCGTGTCCTGCGACCACCCTCCCCTAATAAAAATTTCAAAAAGCAGGGCCCAGGCGGATGGGGTCCCTTGGGCCGCAATCGGCCCCCTTACCTAATAAAAATACATTTTTTAAAAGGCCGGGCCCCAGGGAATGGGGTCCCTGTGGCCAAAATCTGTGGATGATGTCATCAGTGATATCATCAGTGATGTCATTTGAGATGTCATCAGTGATTTCACTGGCCATGTCATGAGTGATGTATTATGTGAGGTCATTAGCATTGGAGGGCTTAAGTTATAGTTAGCTCAGGTAACTATAACGTCTGAATTTCACTGGTTTTGTACGAGTGAAATCTGAGCCTAACTATAACGTACCTGTAATCTTTGTTTTTTTCAGTGAATTTACATATACGTATACACACACACGCACGGCAACACACATGCCACTGGGTCTTGTTTTTACACAAAAATGGATATTAGGCCTTTAGTCCTTACCCCATACTCTGCTGCAGAAGGGGTTTCTCAAATTTGCTAAATTCACTAGCATCAAAACCAAGATTTTTCAGAAGCCTTGTGAGTTTACTGATGGGCATATCAATACCTTGGCCACAGTCTGATATCGAAGGGCATGGTTATTACAAACAACTGCTGTTGTTACATTAAAAAATCGCCCCTTCCTCAAGTCCATTAAAGCTAGGTTGGTCACGAAAGTTTTCAATATAAAAATTGCGTTGTGGTTTGCGTTGTGGTTCTAAAAGGTTTGGGAAGCACTTCCTTAAGCTATTCCATTCTACTTTCTAGGCTTGTGAATCTGGGAATTAAAGACAGAGTCTTGTCATTAGTGTCAGACTTTTTGATGAATAAATCCTTTCAAATATTTTGCCTGCCATTGAATACACTCTAAGACCCTGCACTGGGGCTCAATTTTGTTTCAGTTACTATTCAATAACTGTATGAATACTTTGGCCCATCTTACTCACTCATTTTGTTCTTTGTGGTTTTTTTGTATATTGCCAATAACCAAATTATTGTGAAACTTAAAGGAGACCCTCAGACTGTAGCAGTGCAACTAAAAAAGTGCTTGTCCAATGTTCACCTTTGGATGTCTGCTAATCACCTAAATTTGAATGGCTGTAAGACTGAAATTCTGTGTCCTGTAAAAATCCCTGCATTTTGGAAGCTCCTCTTTTGGCCACACACTTTAAGTTCACCACCTAAACTTGTTAATGTGGTTAAAAGCCTAGGAGTGAAAACTGCCTCGGCCCTCACGTTAGACAAACAAATCATGGCTGCAACAAAATCCTTTTGGTTTCAGCTGCACTTTAAAAGCGGACACTCATATTTTTCTTAACGCCGCATAAAATCCAACTCATGAATACATTTGTTTTGTCCAATTTGCACTATTGTAATCCCATGAATTTGGACCTACCACTTTTTTTTTATTAAAAAATTTCAACCTATTCAAAACTATACGGCTATATTAGTGTTTAGCCTTCATCGATGCACCCACATTTCACCTGTTTTGACCTCATAACGCTAGGTACTGGTCAAGGAACTTCTCTTTTTTAATCTCTCTGTCTGGTACATAAGGTATTGTGTATACCAGAGAAGTCACTTCTTTGTTCCAGTTTCAAGTGGTATACGCCTTACTGAGTACTAAGATCTTCGAATCAATTCTGGCTGGTAGTTTCTAAATTTCGGCTTATAACACAAGGTCGAAGATCTTTTTTGGTTGCAGCGGTATCGAAGTAGAATAGGTTGCCTCTCCATTATATGGGCTGCATCAAAACGCTTGAAAATCAGGGATGTATTTAAAACCCAATTGTTTTTTGGATTTAGTCTATACTGAATCTGCTATATGCTAATGTACTCCTGCCAATCTTCTGGGTTTCTCATCAGCACCGTGATACCTTAGAATGTGTGACAATCATGCTTATAAAAATAAAAAAATGAAATAACAGCATGAGCATAGGGTCTGAGGCAGGTTAGGCCTTGGCTCCCCCATGTCTCTCCCTACCCCTGCACAACTGTCAAAAACAGGGGTAGATGATTAGGGTGGGCCATACATAACATACAATTATACATGGGTAATGGTGAATAATAGGAACTTTTTCCACCTCGGGAGTGATGACCTAGACAACTCGAACTGCACACTCATCTATTTGATATCACTCAGAACCCCTTGGTGAAAAACATCCTCGTTATTCACTGTTACCCATATATATTTTTCTATGTGTTCTTTATTTAGCCACTTGATATTTTCTTACTGCTGTCAATTTCCAACTTGATTTTTAATTGCGATTTTCAGTTAATGAAATTCAGTATTTCTGAAATGTTACGATACAATCCATTGTTTGCTCTACCCAGTGCATTTTGGGCAATCCCATTCACTTCTTCGGTGAATGTTTGCTCTGCAACAATATTTGACATGTTGAGTTTTCATTGTTCTCGCGTGTTCTATTATGTGGTCCTAAGAGAGCAGGTTGCTCCAGTTCGCTGTCTTCCAGAGATAGGCTAAACCCCACATTTGAGCAATATCCCTCTTTATATTCAGGGTTCCCACCCCAACCAATGACCTCTCTCCCCAACTCCCTCCAAGTCCTCCATCAGCCCCAAGAGGGCAATATGTGTTGTCTTCTCTCCTGGGCTTCCCAAAACCTGTGACAAGATGTGGAAAACAGATCCCATTATCGGGATATGATGAGGGAAGTCCAGACTACCTGGTGGAAATCCTCTTCCCCTCACCGTGCGCAAGAGGACGAAGGACGCTTGTTGGCCCTACACAACTTTTAGCGGGGTTGGATATGTAGTGTATAGATAAGTGAATTGAATCAATCATAGTTTGGAGGATATCCCTAGTGTTCTCTGCGCCATAAGGGCTTCCCTCCAATCCCCATCTTCCAATAGGCCTACCCAAGCTTCTCTTCTAGACATCAGTTGGGTCAACAGGTCTGGCGAGTTAATGACTAGTGACTTATACATATAGTAGATGCCACCTTCCCCTGACACTCCCGCCAGCAGTCAGGCCTACAATGGGCTGAGCCAGGGGGGGGTGTGCCGATAGGGTCCTCAAGGGTCAACAAGGCATGTCGGAGCTGGAGGTATTTATAGAATTGAGATTGAGTCAGGTGGAACTCCACTTTTAGGTCTTGAAACAACTTCATGTGAGTTCCTGGCTAGACATCCCTTAGCTGAGAAATACCAATAAGGTCCTACCTGTTAAGGCCCTCCAGTTGTGCTGTTGAACCCAGCCACTGCCCTCTCCATGGAGGAGTCTGCAGTATGATCTTTCTGTCCCACTGTGGCCAGTGCAGTGTCGCTCTCCACACCAGGGAGGGGTGCCCCATAGAGTATGTTCTTAATGTTTTCAACTGGACACCTCTGTCTGAAAGGCGGGGTCAGTCCACCTTCCCTGGAGCCAGTTTTTTACCACAATAAGCTGAGTCGCCCAATAATATAGTTTTAGGTCTGCAATTGTCATTCACCCTTTAAATGTAGATTGGGTACATTTCCCAAACGCTATACAGGGGAATTTCTTTGGCCATAGGTTAAGTGCGTATCGTGCCCTGGATCCCTGAAACCATTTTGTGGGAATCGCATATGGGTAATTTTAGAACATGTATAGAAGGCGCGGCAGGACCATTGTTTTAAATAACACTGCTCTGCCAAGGATATTGAGGGGCCATTTCCCCTGATTCACCTACATTCTGGTCATCAAGGGGACACGTTGAGGGACCACACAGGTCCGGCAGCAGCGCGATATGTATTCCCCATTACTTAAAGTTCAATCAACGGATGGGGACTTGAGTACGCCAGTTCGTGATATCGATAGCGCCCGTGAGGGACCCCAACAGGGATTTCGACCAATTTCCTTGTAGGCGAGAGGCCTGGCCCTAGAGTTCACTCATTTGAAATATATGAGAGCCTGTGGATCCCTGATGAGCCACGAACAGCAGTACATCATCTGCATACAAGGCTTTACTGTCCTCCACCCCTTCCTCCCAAAGCCAAGCTTGTATTTATTTTTATAAACCTAAAACATAGGCGCTGAAAATTAGGCTCTGGGGCAGCACCCCAAAAAAAGCACGGAGTTCAGAAGGTGGAGCAAAAAAAAAACCTTTAAAATTTATTTTTATGATGCCACGTTCAAAGACAGAGGTCAAATGTCAGGATATACCTTCTTACAAATGTTATGTTATGTTATGGTGACTTATAAAGCACACGGCTGCCCCAGCGAAGGGGCGTCCCGGCGCTGAAAACAGAAAACTGCACAGCTTGTAGTAACAAGACAGCTCATAGCGGAGGGAAGAGGAATGTTTTCACAGCTTTACGGAAAGGCAGATAGGACTTTATACTGCGGATATCATTTGGGAGCGCATTCCAGAGTTTCGAGGCCAACACCCGGAAGGAGCGCCCTCCAGCACGGACCCTCCTCACCCTAGGGACAGCCACAAGATTCTGTCCCATAGAGCGAAGTTGGCGGGAGGGGATGTAGAAAGTGTGCAGGTTGGCCAAAATAGATGGAGATGCAAAATTAAGAATTTTAAAAATAATGCACAGGGCCTTGAACTCTAGACGCTTGGCCACAGGCAACCAGTGGAGGCGACGGATGGCATTGGAAGTAGGACACCTCCTCGGCAGACTAAGTAGAGCTCGAGCCGCTGCATTCTGAACCCTTTGTAGTCTGACAATCTCAGATTGGTTGACCCCCAGATAAAGGGAGCTGGCATAGTCCAGTCTTGACAAAATCAAGGCCTGGACGATAACCTGTCTAATTGGGGGGGCGAAAAAGCCCAGCAAAGGCTTAAGCCCCCGCAATAGCCCAAAACAAGTCCCCGCCACCTTCTTGGTTTGGGCACGAAAGCAAAGGGCGGTATCAAACCAAACCCCTAGGTTTTTTACCACCTGCTATGGGGCAGGTGCCAGCCCCAGCCGGTTATTCTTTTTACATGGAGACTGGTGCTTATTTGTATTTCTCTGACTACAAAGTTAGAAGAGTATGTAAATTGAACTATCGGACAATCTCACTGGTGTACCAGGAGTTGGAAAGGAAAGACTGTAGGATGTCATTTTTTTCTAACACACAACATTAAAATGCCTCAAAATAGCTGTAAAGATATTTCCAAATATACCAGCATTAGGAAAGTACAAATGAATCACATTTTTTTGTAATTCTGAAGTGTGCTGGAAAGAAAAATGTTATTAGGATAAAAACAAATCAAGCCACTTTACTTGGTGATGTGCAAATGGTAAATATGTGATTAACCCTTTCGGCGCGGCCGGAATTCCCCCGCCGTGCAGGCGAATTCCACGCGTGCGCAAATCGGACGGCCCCTGGCCGTCCGACGCACACGCCCACCGTGACGTCGGACGGCCGGGGGCCGTCCGACGCATGCAACGGGTTAAAGCTGATTTCCACACACTATCTTTTGTGCGCTATGTGGTTTTAGCAGTAAAACTGCCTGTCAGTTCGAACTATGTGGCTATTTCAGTGGAAAATATTCTGTCTGTAAATGATGGTGCACCTTCACACCATGCTTTAGTAATACATTTGCAGCAGTGTGCTCCAATGCACCACTGGCTCCATACCACACCCTTACCACTCTATTCACAATCTCTATGACGTCAGTGATGCAGTATTGATACCAGCACCCCCACTCTGAAAACTGTTCCAACACCACTGACCTAAAAGGGCAAACAAGCATTGACAAAGCCAATGGGTCTCACCTATGCAAGAGCTATTTGTTGCAATGTGCGTTAGCCATGTTGTACACCGGTGTGGCTGCTGTTCAGCATGGCTAAAAGTTATTGGCATGGAGTGTTGTAGATTTGATTAGAGTGTCATAGAGTGAAGTAGAGTGGATTAGTGTCGTGGAGTGGCATACAGTGGTATGGAGTGTCGTATAGTGGAGTGTAATCGAGTAGAGTGGCATAGAATGTTGTAGAGAGTCGTTGCGTTGAGTGTCATAGTGTTGAGTGTTGTAGCGTTGAGTGTCGTAGCATAAAGTGTCGTAGAGTAGAGTGTCGTAGAGTAGAGCCTTGTATAGTGGAGTGCCATATAGCAGAGTAGGTTAGAGTGGAGTGGAGTGGGGCAGAGTGGAGTGGCATGAAGTGGAGTGGTGTAGAGTGGAACGGAGTGGATTAGAGCAGAGCAGAGTGGAGTGAAGTGGAGTGGCTTGGATTAGAGTGGATTGGAGTGGAATGGGTTAGAGTGGAGTGAAGTAAAGTGGAGTGGTGTGAAGAGAAGGACAAAACAAATGCACACACAAGGAGGTAGTCCTTGCACAATTTCTGTCAAGTACAAAGCTCCCGGAACTCTACCCGCAAAAGCACACACACAAACAATGAATGTGGCCTTGTGTAATGTAACTTGTGCTCATGTAGAGCACTCCAATACCTCCAGGTCGTGTTGAGTTCTCGCTATAAAAAATTGTAAATAAAGAAAAAATAGTACCTCAAAGACAGCGTGAGCGGCAGGCAGACGCTAATTAAGAGAAATCTATTTGTACTTCGTCCATGCGGTATACTAAGAAGAGAAGTGACGCCGGAACTGACGCCGAGATGCAGTGCTGAAGTAGATGGCACTTAGGAAGAGTGATAATGATGCCAATGGTAAGTAATGGGCGGGCTCAAGCTCTTTTTTGTAAACAATAGTGTCTTGAAAGCGAGAACCCATGCACTAGCTCATGGTTCACCAGGCTCGACCATAAAATTAGCCCTTCTTTTGAGTGTCTCTCTTTGCTGTTACTTTTGTCCGCTAGGCCAGTAGTAGTGTAAATCGACTGCATAGGGAATTACAAAAATTTAATTGGTAAGATTTTCTTAAGAGCTGCAGATACGCACATATCAAAAAATAAATAGATGCAGAATACTAACAGGATGAAGAAACATAAATATGGATACATATAGTCAGAAATGTCAAAAAACTAAAGACCATAAAACCGGGAGCCCTGGTTGTGATGCATGTTTTTTTCCCTTGAAGCATCCCGTAGAGGCATATTTTCACCACTCCCGCTGCAAAAGGGTCTGGTTTACAAATTAATTGTGATGTCTGAAATATTAGTGATTTCTTTTTCTAAGTATTTGACATTAGTTTTAATGTTGATTCAAAATCATGCAGATCTTTCTGAAAAGGATTGTGTTGTTGAGCTTGAAAGAGAGATTTGTTTGTGTTTTCCATTGGCTACTTTATGAACATTTGAAACACAGTGTGGCTTGTTTATATCATATTACCAGTATTTGTGTCTTCCTAATATGTGTTGTCTATGATTGTTATCTATGGCACATGATGTACTTATTGCACATTTCGCAGGGTTAGTACTTCGGGTACCTGTAGGCCTGACACTACTCTTGGACCTTAGTCCTTGAATGTGAATGGTCTCCTTTCATGTCCAGGGCCACCCACTCATAGGTTACCCGGATAACCACCAGCGTGGATAGCAGCAGAGGCACTGAAACAACTGTCTGACATAGGGGTATTGAATGTGTGGCGACCATTGACATGGGGATGGGATGCCAAGTGCGAGTAGGGGCTGAGTGCAGTTTGCTGGTGTGCTCTGTGCACCTTTTCACCATGGACGTCATTTAGGTGTCGCCAGGGGTCGCAGCTGCGACCCCTGGCTTGCCCTTTGCTACTCCTAGCACTGCCTCTGCGACCCCTGGCCTAAGAGGTGGCAAATTCAGTGCCAGGAACACAGGGGAAACTGGGACTCGACTCTCTTTATTTCCTGTCAGTTTTCTATTAAACTGATTGTGAATAAATCAAATATAAACTAATAGTGTAATAAAAATGGAGAACAGTAAGCTGGAATATGTCCTTCCTTGGCAGCTGAGGTAAGTAAAAAATGCTTTTATATATATGTTGTGTGCGTGCTTGCCGGTGAGAGTGTGTTTGTCTGAGAGAGTGTATATGTCAGAATTTGTGTTTATGTGTAAGTATGTGTGTGTGAGTAAAGGTGGAGGTCGAAGGGCGTGTGATGTCTTTTCTGCTTACCCTGGCATCTCGGTGAATTGACGTCCATGCTTTTCACACCAGTAATATTACACTGCTTTCATACAGTAGAGTTGCTGTCACTGGAATTGTGCCTTTCTGTGGTCGCAGCGTTTAGCATAATTAAGGATTTGTATTGCACATACCACATATTCCATTTGCTGCATAATTTGCAGATTTGAAAAAAATATATATTTCTAGGTCACTGGATCAAAAGTTACCAGAAATAAGTGCGTCACGTTGGTGCCACACAGTGGCAGGCAGGGCCTTCCTTGAATTGAATTCCATCGGCAGTTCCCCTGTGGTTTGGTGCTATTTGAGGTTTGAAAGCACAGGATCGCTCCTGGTGCCTCTATCACTTTCCCCAGCTCCCCGAAATCGATTGTTAAAGGCACGCGGGGGGGCTTCGAGAGAGGGGGGGGGGGGGGAAGTGAAGAGAAAGAGCAGTGAGAGAGGAGAGGTGAATGGTTGGAAAGAAAGTTAGAGCGAGGAGAGGGCCCTGATAGCACGCCCTTCGCAAAGGTTAGCAATCATTTTTCCAATAATTGCTGTATTCAAGTATTAAATTGATACACATTAGGTGAAATCTTTGCCCAGGCAGTATTAAAGCACGTTTAGTTTACAAAATAGCGAAATAATACGCGGGGAATAAAGGGCAGATTATGCGTCATAAGGATGCACATACTGTGGTAGTAATTGAATCAACCCATCCCCCCTTTAATTGCCACAATTCCAGTGTCCTCGAGCACAGTATAATTACAGGAAGGTTGATTTTAAGAGGCAGTTAGTTGAACATGTCGCGGTGGCTTATTTTTCTGGTCCTTCCATCCTACAGTTTAAGCGTGTGATTTATTAAGACTAAACCGTTATAAGCAGCTTGTTAATTAATGATGATTTCAAGTGACCAGGAGTCAACGCTTGTAAATAATAAAAAAGGAAAACAATTCGAAATTTGTGTTCTTCAAAAAAAAAAGTCCTTGAATTGGTTCCGCAGAGAACAGATTGTTTTTTTGTGTTCTGATTTATGAGTTATGTTTTGCTAGAGAGTCGCATTCGCGTGCGTGTGCTTTGCTTTGCAATCTGTTCATTTACTCATCTCTTGTCGTTGTTTTCTGCAGACGTCATCCGGCCACGTCCAATTTGATAATTGCAACTTCGAGAATGCGCAGTTACAGATCCATGCCCCGGGCACGTGCCAGGTGAAGTTTTGCACCTTCAATCTGTCGAGCATCAACATCCACAGTGTGGCCCTGTGCGTCCTTGAGAACTGCGAGTTCATTGGCAGTGAGAACGCCTCAGTGACGGTGGAGGGCTTGCCCACCTCGGACAAGAACTGGGCCTGCAAACACCTGGCGGCTTTAGCCAAATCGAGATCCGTTTTGTCAAATGCACAGGAACCTGCACTTTGTAACCAACTGAGCCAGGATGCCCTAGGTGGCCCTCCAGCCAATCAGATGAGGACATGTGAGATAGTAGTCCATGGAGACCCTAGTAATTTAGCTCCTGTGTCTAAAAGTCAACCACTAGGTGAGAATACCTGTGAGAAGGACAATGAGGTTAACAGGAACCTTTGTCCTAACAAAGAGAAAGAGGCCCTGACTCTTGACACCGACTACAGCGACAGTGAGCTGAGCACGGGCAGCGAGAACGAGGATGATGACCAGTCTGTCTACAAGTTATCCTACCAGTCCCATGGTCTAAGCCACATGCTTGCAAAGTCGATTCAGTGCAGGCCCCAAACTAACGGGCTCCTTGCGCTGCAGAATGACCTGGAACTTAAGAGCTTGCAGCAGGAAATGCAGCGGGACAAGGAGGCCCAGACCTTGGCCAACACGCTACAAGGATGCCTCGTGCGGAAATGCCTTTTTAGGGACGGAAAGGGTGGAGTATTCATCTGCTCTCAGGGGCAAGCCAGGTTGGAAGGATGCATCTTCAGGGACCTGATCTACGCAGTCCGATGCATACAGAACAGCAAGGTGTGGTAAACTATATTTGTTAATTGATCTATTTATGTATTATTTTGCCGTATATGTTTGCCGCATCAAAGCAAGTGATAGTTGGTGTGACCCTAGCTTAATGATTCCCACTGGATCCAATTGCTTGATAAAGGTGATTCTTCACATTTTGTCTTTGGGTTCTCTGAAGTGGCGGAGAAGTGAGACTGACAGGGTCTGCTTTGGATGAAGATTTTTCTCTAGTTGTTGTTGGGCCTGGTTTTCTGTATGATCCATAGGGAGACCAAACGGAAAAAAAGAGGTTTGACAATATTTCTGGTTTCTCTCATGGAAATATATTGTTTTGTTTGTACTAACACACATTTTAGAGGCATTGGGACTGTTAACGAGAATATTGTGCTCATCTGCCTGAAATCTGGGGCACAAAAAGTTTCATCTGCACCCAAACCTCAAATTCTGATTCACAGAATAATGTTCTGTCAACATTAAAGAGACTAGTTGGAACTAACAACAATGGTCGAAGGCCATGCAGAAGGTCAGTAATCCCCAGGCCCTGCCTTTTTTCAGGGCCCTGCTCTTGTGCCATAATATGTATTTATAGATTTTAAAGCAAGCCTGCTCTGTTTATGAGACAACTAACAAGGCAACGACCTGTTGCTTTCGCTAGATGATTTATGTTTGATAACCAGGACCCCAAAAGTGTCTGACATGCCTGGGTGGTCTGGTAGTCTCCAGACTAAGTATGGGAAAGAGGTGGGAATTTTTGGTCTGAAGGGAGAGCCAGGGGGTGGCAATGGAATGGTGGGGACAACCTACGAATTTCAGCCTTTGTGGTTTTTCACAAACATTTCCAATGACATTTACCAACCCAAATGAGCACTTAATGTTACTCATGAAAAAGTTAAGGGAAAGTGTTTAGGATTGGGGATGATCCCCCAAAACACCCATATTTGCCGAGAGTGATGCAGGAAAGATTTTGCCACATGCAAAATGTTTTCTACGTAGCGAATCAATGGGAAAAATATACAATTTCGTTTTTGCTCTTAACATAAACCTATTAAATAATCAACAGGAGTTTGGACAGTGGAAATCAAACTATGGATAGAAGTCTGTGTTTTTTTTTTTTTAGATTTCTAGATGCACTCTTTGAGATTTTGTGAAACCCAGAAAATGTGTAATCCAGTGCAGTTGTTACTGTAGGTCTACTTTGTGACTCTGACCATACATTTGTTTAAAAGCATGATTAAGTTATTGTTTTACAGTGAGTGTCTTATATGTTGTTTAAATACTTTTGAATGTGTAAGAAAAATAGTGCAGTAAAAAATTGTAATACATCACACAGAAAAATTCAGTTGAGATTTGACGAGTGGCACAATTTATGCTTTGCCCAGTATGGCTTGAATTGAACTAGAACTTGAGAATTACAGTTCTATTATTTACACCAGTTTTACACAAAAGGCACTTCCTTCCTTCTAAGATTTGCGAGGACACCAAAGTTCCTTATTAGGTCTGGCAAAGCCAACTTCTAATGTTCAAAAGAGAGTGGGCTTTTGGTCACACCACTTTAAACCATTGGTTTGCATGGGTGATCCTCATTCAGTCATTGGTTTGAGACATTATCAAAGACCTCTTGAATAAGCCTAGAGGAGTATTACATCCTCTCTGCCATGCTATTCCCTGATTAGTGCATCCTTCCAGCTCTTAGGAAGTGCTTCCATTGGATTGCATGAGAAACCATTTCACATCACAAAAGAAAACTCAATCATCACACTTATTGTTACGTGCAATTTGATATCTCGTATGTGACTTTTGTACAAAAAGCTATTCTTGTTTGTTATTTTTTTCACTGCAAGACAACTTTGTTCACTTATTTACAAAACAAATAAATTGTTATGCACACCAAAGAACATTGCTTTAATGGTTGCCCTCAGAGAAGTGAAGCTTTGGGGATTATAGAAATCACATTCAGCTGCGAGGCCTGATCAGACTCCGCAAACCCTGGTCCTGCCACTGCCACCCTGCTGATTGTACACGTTCAGTCTGCCTGGTAGTTTTGGTTAGGCTCATAGATAAAAATGAAAGTCAGAGCCATTGTTTTGCCAGTGCTTGTTGGACTATATATGGGTTCCTCTGCTGATTTTCTGTGGAAATCTCTATGCATTCCTCTTTCCTATTCTATTTAAGAAAGGAGAAAGTCACTGTTTCAGTGCTGCACAATGATTAGTCACTAGCCATTGGTCAGCAGTGTATACATTTTTGTTCTCATCTTTCTCTGGTGCTCACCATTTTCCATATCACCCAACAAGCACAGGAGTTATGAAGAGTGTGGCTTAAATATCAACAATAGTGCTTATAAATACTTTGGTTTTCTTTAAGGGTCACTGATTCAAGTGCTGCTACATCATTGGGTGCCATGTGTGGGACATTATATTATATTGGACTGAGGGGGCATTTCCCCTTTTTTAGGGCTCGCCTAGGCAGCGCATGTATTCTCTCTCCGAGACATGCTGTATCCACTCTGTAGGATTACAGCCCGCCCATCGCTTTTGATTCTTACTTTGCGTGTCCTTCGAAAAGGCTTGCTTCCATGTGGTTAATCTGTCTTCTTTGTCCCTCCTGTGTTGCTCCCTCCCATGTAGCTTGCCTCTATTGCTTGTAGCCTTTCACTTCTGTGCATTTAGATTAGTTTTGGTGCACAATTGTTTTAGTTTGTTTCTGCTCGTGTTTTAGAAATGTAGCCTTTTCTTCCTCTGTTGTGCTGTTTTTTGTTTTAAACGCACTCACCCGACAGGAGTTCACGTAACATCAAGTATCGCTATATTATTTATCAAAGTAATTTTAAACCGCTTTGTAAAATTGCATTGAACATGCTTACGGCACAAAACGCTTTCAGCCGACGTGAGCCTTTTCTTAAATTTGGGAAGTTAACAGCAAGCTTTGTTTTGTTTTAAAACTATAAAAAAAAAGCTTTCTGAAAATGCCTCCAATGTGCCTTCTGAAAAAAGCACCCACCCTAGTTTTCGTTTGTTTCTGCCTGTGTTTTAGGAATGTAGCCTTTTTTCCTCTGTTGTGTTGTTTGCTTTTTGATCAAAACACGCTCACCAGACGGGAGCACTTTGTTAAATTAGGTTATCTAACATCAAGGATTGCTATACTGCCTTTTAAATATTATTATTAAAGCTTTGTAAAGATGAATCAGCCACATTTTTTCAACAAAACGTGCTCACATGACATTTGTTAAATTAGTGACGCTAACTCATAAGCACCAAATTGTCTTACGAGTTCCCGACTCTGTCCCAGCCCTGCTAGCTCTTCAGAAACACACTGTCTCCCAAATCACTCACTGTGCCCTAATATTATAGGCTCTTCAGAAGCAATAGACTGTCTGCCACGTAACCTACTCTGCCCCAGTCTTACCGGCCATTTAGAAACTTTGATCTATTTTGTAAGGTCTCCGACTATGCCCCAATAATACCAACATTTTATCTGAAAAGGCGATCACCTGATCGGAGTTCTTTGTTAAATTTGGTTATCTAACATCAAGCATTGCTGTATTGCTTTTAAAATAATATTGTTAAAGTTTTGTAAAGATGAATTAGACGGGCTTTTTCAACAAAAGCGCTCAATAGACAAGAGGTCTTTGTTAAATTACTGACGCTAACTTAGAAGCACCAAACTGACTTACGAATGCACCTGACTGGAGCTCTTCGTTAAATTAGGTTATCTAATATCTAACATTGCCATATTGCTTATAAAATAGCATTGTAAAAGCTTTGCAAAAATACATCAAACTGGTTTTCAGACTAAAATGCGCTCACCTGACGGGAGCATTTTGTTATATTAGGTACGATAACAGCTAGGATTGCTGTATGGCGGGCTCCCTTAGAAGCACCAAATTATCTCATGATTGACTAACTCTATCCCAACCCTACTGGCTCTTCAGAAACACACTGTCTCCCAAATCACTGACTGTGCCCCAATATTATCGTCTCTTCAGAAGCAATAGACTGTCTGTCACGTAACTAACCCTGTCCCAGTCTTACTGGCCATTTAGAAACATTGATCTATTTTGTAAGGTCTCTGACTCTGCCCCCCAATATTACCAGCATTTTACATCAAGACGTTCTCACCTGACAGGAGCTTTGTTAAATTAGGTTATCTAACATCAAGCATACAACAGAAGCACCACCAGAAACAATAACGATCCACATATATGGCATAGAAACTACGACCCAGGAAAAAAGCACAATAACAACACAAGTGGCAAACAATGACAACTTTCAAACAATGGACATCAGTATTGAACTATTAATGGATTGGTTCCTTATTAATCAACAAGTGGAAGACTTAGCAGATGTATTAATGCCACCTCTACAAATTACATGTGAAATAATTTTTTGTAGTGGATGCATGAAAGAAATTTGAAAAGAAAATGCCACATATAAATATATGGAAAAAATGCAAATAAAATATTGTAAGTTCAATGCCTTACAGCTTTAAAAAGATTGTACAAATTACATTTTATATAAAAGCGGTAACATGCAATACAAAAAAAAAAAAAATGATTGTCACTCATTAAAGAAAGAGACTATTTTCAAAGAATGAATAAGTTACTAACAAGCTACCTATTACGCACATTACTTAATAGCTACCAATGCCCATCGCATTTGCAATAATAAGCACATTACACTCAATTACAAACAATCACAATATGAACCACTCCACTAATAGACCACTCCACTACAATCAACCACAAACCAATACAGCACACACCTGTACCAACTACTACACAGCACTATAAAGAAGAAATCTTTATTGCTTGATTATTAAAACCGTTGCAATATAGTGCACAGTAAGGGTGCCTAATGACTTGGTGGTCGATACATACAGTTTGTAGTTGCTTGGACATAGAGCCCGGTTGCCTGGGAATACCCAGCCTTTCCCTGGGAGGCGCACACCTAGCTCTTCTAGCTACTATTTTAATCAGTGTAGGAATTTGGGTGGGAGTGTGGCAAATAAAGTGCAATAGGCGTAATTGGTTTAAAAGTTCAGGTGCAGCAGTTGAAGTGCACATTGCTTTATGGGGGTTGGGGTGCCGAGTACTCATTTTAATCTGAGGGGCAGTTACTGGACAGATTTAATCGCGTCATCACGGATCAGCTGCAGGTGGCTTTTATGTTTTTCTCGTCAGCCCCCCGACCAAGCAGCCTCATATACTGAGCCCCATGTACAAAGTTGGTGGCGTTACAGGAGCTGCAACCTCACTAGTGCTGCAGGTTGGTGGTGCCAAGTAAGTTCTTTAAGGTGTTTGAGCCGTTAAGCTGTTCCCTCCTCCCCTGCTTCCACTAAAGCCCTGACCCCAGCCTTTTTCCCGAATCTCCGAAGGAATTTCACAGTTGCACAGTTCCACGTATTGTCCGTTAGTTCCAAGCAGGCCATTACTTCCTCCCTGCATGACCTTATACCTCGATCTTTCCATTTTCTTCGCAGGAGATCCCACCTGTCCTCCTTGAGAGAGCTGGACAAGCAGAGTACATGAATGATATCCTCTTGTCCTTGGTCACATAGCCGACAAATCTCTTGACCTTCCAATCTTTTCCATGGGGGTAATGTCTTAGAATAGGTAATAAACCCAGCCTATATTTCAAGAACTGCTCCTTGATCTAATGGCTATAGCATTCACTTAAGTAGCCCTGTGGTTTCAGCCTAGTATAACTTCGAAGTGTTATCCAGCCATGTTTACATCTGGGCAGGCAGTCTTTGTTCTCAAGCACTGTGTGCTAGATTTAACCAGGTTTTTTTTTAACTCTGGTGACTTAAAGGTGAGTCCCAAACACTGGTTAGACCAAGGGTGCACAGGGCCTGGTGCAGGTAAATCTGTGCCGGGGAGCTTGGCCTTCCTTCCAATTCAGACCAGAGATGATGGCCAAGGAGGCCGTCCGTAGCCTGCTTTAGTTTGTGACAGCACATCCTTAATGCCATCATCCAAGCCAATGATGGTTTGGCAATACCGAACTGTAACCTGATCGGGGCCGGAGATTTGTAAGATGGTAGTTGAAAGATTGACCTATATACTTTGAGTATCGTTTTGTCTAGGATTGCGCTATCCCATCCCCTGAGCGCCTCACTTCAAGGTTGGGAGGACCTCTGTTTGGGCCACCTGCAAGATCAGTGTAAGCGTTGGGTCTTATAATTTGTTGTAAAGAGACGTCAGGCAAAAGGCCAAAGCATTGTCTTTCTTTCTTATTTCTTGGAGCTGGTTACCATATCTTCTGTTCCTGTTGAAGTAGACTTCAAGATACTTTTGAAGCTTTTTGTCAGTCCAATTTTTTCACATCTTAGGGACCAGGTGTACTCCTGTGTCCTTTTGCTTGAACTACTAGTATTTTTCTTTCTTTCTGTTGATAGTCAGTACATTACTTACTGAGCAGGCCAAGGTTACATCAAAAAGGCGCTGCAGACCAACCTTGATTCTGCTAATAAGGACTAGATCATCTGCATACAGGAGATTTGAAAGCTGGATGCCCCCCAGTTTGGGCGAGTGAGAGTTGATTGCATTTAGTATGGAAGTAAGATCTGATAAAAGCAGATTAAACAAAGTTGGGGCCAGGAAGCTGACCTGCTTCAGGCCTTGTGTTGTTTTAATTGGCCTAGATAAAGTGAAGCCATCCCCAGTTTGATTCTGGACCATGTGCATTAATTCCAGGGCCCTAAACAAGCAGTGCAGGATATTCTGGTTGGCCAATTTCCGCCAGAGTCCCCCCTGGTCGACCCAGTAGAATGCAGACTTGTAATCAATGAAGCCTAAATAAACCAGAGGATTCTTTGTCTTTTCTGAGTCAGCAAGGAAAGTGACATGATAGTAACTGAGGTCCCTGTATGCTTGGTGAAACCAGTTTGGTTTAGCGGTATGATGGTGTTAACCTCTGCCCAGTCCCGTTCTCTTCCAATAATACTCCTGCGAAGTATTTGGTGTAATTGCCTATTAGAACCACCAGGCAATGGTTTCCAGGGTCCCCTTTGTCCCCTCCCTTGAACAATGGATTGAGGATCGAACCATGCCATGAGGCTGGGATGCAATAATGCTGCATAATGAAATTAAAAAGCAGAGGTAATCGATCTGCCCAGAAAGGTGGGTCGTCCTTGTATGTGACTGGCGGGATTCTGTTATGGCCTGGCGCCCCTTCTCTGCGGCCCTTTGCAATTTGCCTCTGAACTGTACTTGTGGTGATGGTGCAACAGGTTGATTTTTGGTCCCTTTTCCTGTGTAGTATTGGCAGAGTTTTTGCAGCCTCTGAGTCATCTGCATAGGTGCTTGTTTGTTCCAGCTGTACCTCAGACTTGAAGTGACCAAGCAAGATATGATACTAGGTTGGCTCCGAGATGTTAGAGAATGTCACACTTGGAAAAGATCTGCTGACTCTGTTCACGGTCCGCCAGAAATTTCCAGAGTTGTTTGTCCTGATGTCATACAGCAGCTTTGCCCAGAAGGAGTCCTAGTGCTGATTTTACACATTTTGTAGTGAACCTTTACCAGTTAGTCAAAGGGTTTTCGCCTGACGTGTATGTAGATGGCATTAATTGTTTAGCTCCATGGACCAGTGTTGAGAGGGTGGCACCAGTGCATCTGATGCATTTAAGATTAATTGTATAACCTGTGACTCATTGTTCCGCTGCAGGTACGTGGTCTTCCATGCCTATTTCCAGGGTTATCTCTTTTGGTTGATGATCGCTTTCCAATTGCTCCCCGTAGCCATAAACGGTGATAACATGCAACAGGGGAAGACTCACAAAGGTGTAATCGATAAGAGATGCCCCAGAGGAAGTTAAGTACGAAAGACAGGGCGGCTTGTCAGTGGCTATTCAGCCGTTTAATGCCTGAGGCAGAGGTGTTCAAGGTTGCCTTGTAAAGTCTGACCTCTTTTGTCTTCTATATGCCACCAAGGTGTTTCTTGATAGGGTGTCGTCCAGAGTGTGTCTTGCGCCTCTGTGATCTCATTTGTGGGTAGTGTGCTCATTAGCCACATATTGAAGTCGCCTGATATAAATAAATCATTGGCGTGCCTCTCCATCCTTTGGCCCAAAATAAGGTCTATCATCTTGTCAGTTAGCTCTGCCATTGATCTTACATTTGGATGGATATAAACGTTCACCATTGTAATTTTCCTTAGTCAGACCATTTGATGTTTTAAGGGCCATACCTACTTCTTGCAGACTCGCTTTGTTGCTTTCCTGCTCCAGGCATTCAAATGCACTGGTAGCGGATACGTATATTGCGAGTCCGCCCTTGCAGCGCCCATGCTTGTGCTTTTTATTGCAGGGACAAAGATGTTAGTATAGTCCTCCAAGTGGAGTGCCACCTGTGACCAGGTCTTACTTGAAATGAACGGAGATATTGGAGGATTTCAGGGTCTCTCAGCTTGCTGGCCAAGCTGTTGATGTTCCAGGAGCATACCCTCAGAACCTTGTCTGTGGGGTGAGTAGAGTAGGTGCTTTGTCATTGTAGAAGCCTAGTTGAATTCAAAGCCCCCGACAACCAGCCCTATTCAGCTGCCACCTCAGAGCCTGGGGCAGACTTACCAAGGGGCCTACCAGCTTGTTGTGTTAGGGGACCTGGGGATTTTCTTAAAGCATTTATTAAGATAGAATAGATGGTTCTAGGTCGAATCAATGTTGTTCCGTCATTCCTCAAGCCCTCCAGGACATGTGGGTTCCTTGACAAGATGATTATAATCCCCCAATGTCTGAAAGTCTCAGCCTCTTCCAAGATCTTCTGAGCCAACTCAGTAGACCCCCAGGTTACCTTGGTCATTTCATTGTCCTGGGTCGATGAATTCTGTTGAGACTATGTCTTGCCATGTGACCTCACTAAGTATGTTTATAGATCGGATGTCTATCGATCGGATAAGCTTGAGGATATTGCCCCTTTGTAAGACTGCAAACGGGCCCCTAGATAAATATTCCGGGTAGTGTAACATGCAGGTTGCTACCTGTGAGTGTCGTGATTCCTCCTGGGGACCAGCGCATGACTTGAACAATAGTTGAGCCCTACTGACCCGGGAGATAGTAGCTGTAGTTTCTATCGTGAAATGGGAGGCATAACTTAATATAGTGTGAGGCCTTTGCGAGTTGGTGGAATCAGCCTCAGTACTATGTCGCGTGACTATGATTTTTATCCATGTTACTCTGTTCGACCCTAGGAGCGGTGTGAGACGCCCGAATACTGATTGTTTGTTTTATGACCGGCCCGCTCGGGCATGCTGACCAGAGAGGAGTTGCATGAGAAGCCGGATTATTTACAGTGACTGGGTCTGAAGTGTCCAGTATAGCAACTTCTTGAGCAGTTCCTGCACTGCTCGATATTGGATTCTCATTGTTTACTTCTTGCATTGAAGCCAATTTCACCTAGGGCCTCCCCCGAGTCTGTGGCAGTTCTTTGTTCTTGGTCATGGGCAGAAGAGGGTATTCTGTTTCTTCTATTAAAGATTGGGTAGGCCGCCAAGCTGTTGGCCTGAAAAAGGTTTTTATTACGACCCTTCTCTTGTTTTTGCTCTCTTACGATTTGGCTCCCCGTCCATTTTATGATGATCCCTGCCGGGCTCTTGTATGCTTGTTGATGGTGCTAGCATCTCCCTAGGGTTATATCCAGCAGTCACCACACTGAGATTCGTGCCATCGTTATTTCGACCCCAGTGGTTTTTCATGCTGCGATTCCTCAGCCTCCCCTGTCATTACCTCCTTAAAGGCACATACAAGCCCAACCTCGTTTTCAAAATCAGTTGCTTCTTCTTGTTGTGATTGTCCTACGTCATTATAGGGCCTGTCTTTAACCGTGTCCTTAAGGTTGGCCTGGAGTTTCGACATTATCTCTGGAAGTGATATTAGCTGTCAAGGGAACAGTTGCATCCTTGTCGTGGCCTCTGTGCATCCACCTGTTCTCTTTTTATCAAGTTGTTTAAATTTGCAATCTTTTCATCAATTCCTTCTGCATACATTGCTAAAGTGTTCAGGAGGCTGATCTGTATGTCCATTTTGTTTGCCTGAATATTCTGCGCCTCCACTCATCTCCGCAGGATTCTGAGCATAGTTGACCATTGCGGCCCTTGGGGCTCCTTATTGCCATTAGTAAAGGGGTTTACAATTGTCGGTCCTTCGTTACCATACGAGGCCAGCATATTCTCCCATTCCTTGGAGCAGAGGTATTAAAAATCTTTCACATAAACTCGCGAGTCCTCCTAGGTTGGAGGTGTTGGATTCACGGCTGTTTCCTGATTATGATGGCCACCTCCTCACCCTCACCCTGAATGCCAAGTTTGTATTAGTTAGAGGAAGATCTTTGATTAGCCCCTGGGCTCATGGGCTCATTATAACACCCTAAGCCTTCCGCCTGCCCAAGAGAGACCAGATCCCTTGTGTGGTTGTGTATATGTGTATGTGGGGCTGAGAGGGACAGTTAGCCCCTTAATGTCGGTGTTGCTCGAGAGTATAGCAGCCCCTGTGTCCTTTAGGAAGGTAAATTTGGTTGTAATTTTGGGTTGTGAGAGGCCTGAGGTTAGCCTCTCCGGGGAGCTGATAGCGTCCAGGTGCGCAATTGTTACATTCTGACGCGGTGTTGCTGGGGTTAATGGGATGATCAGGCCTGGCTGCCCTAATTGCTTCCTTCTTCTCTTCTGAGCCATCACAGGTCCTTGGGATTTCCGAGATCGCATGATGTGATATGGTTATACTGAGAACCACCAGGATAAAGTCAGGAGAGGTTTATTGCCCCCTGTGCGTCGACGGGCACACCCGTTTGCACAGGAGTGGCCCTTTTCCTTAGTGGACTGTGTGGGCTATCAGGGCAATTTGAAGTGGGTTAGGCGGTGTAGGGCGGCAAACAGCAGGAGAGGCGTAAGCCGCACCGGACTAACTCCAACAGCTTCCGCACCTACCCCCGCAGCCACCAGCCACCTAGGGCCTTGCAAGAACCTCCACCAAGCCACTAGTCAGCCATTCAATTATTCACTGTGTCTTTCCAGGTCCTTCTTGGCTTCTTCTCTCAACTGGACAGCAGGAAATATCCTGGAGATATTGAAGCTGTTAAAGCACAGAAGCCTCCTGTTGGGCCGGTGCAAGTGCTACCTTCCTCTCACGAGCCGTGCAGGGGTAAGTCCCTGTGTCCACACAGCCTGCACAGAGAGGCTCCAGCACACTGGCAAGTGGATCGTTCTAGATCTTCTTTAGAGCCTTCTCAGGGCTAGGCGTGCCACATTATAGCGGCACCTGGTAGCAGCAGCATTCAGCACAGCAGGCGCTCGGGATGGGCGGTTCTCTTCTCACGCCCCCCTTACGTTTTCACTTGTGCCTTCCATACAATCCACAGTGCTCCCTTTGTTAGCCAAAAGTGCCTCACCTGATCGCTAGGTCCTCCCAAGGTCTCTAGAGTGACCTCTAGGTTCTGAGACTGTTCTGAGACCGTCTGCTTCTTACTGCGGTTTCTCCGACCACTAGACTGGCTGCTGCACTTTGCCGCGGTGCTGCAGAGCTCACTCCTGCAAGATTTGCCTGCAGGCCCCTCGGGGCTCGCCCGCAGTCCTGTGGGCTAACTCGGGGCTAGCTGTACCGCTGTGCCCTGGATCATAGGGTCGAAGAAGCACCTGCGTCCTCACAGCATTCTCACACAGCTTTGCACATGCCTACTCCGGAACCAGAACCATAAACAATCACGTTTAGCTCCTGATGATTACACACCACTACAATCGACACCACTCATAGCAACTCACAGAACCCATGCTACTAAAAATTAATCTACACAACACTAGAAACTACCCCAATCCATGCGGACACACTAGTCCCAAATACAAACAATATACCCCACTCTACCCCACTCCACACTAAATAAATCTACACCACCCCACACAAACAACACTTAATAAGCAACACTATTAAGCACCACCAGCCCCCCTTAACACAATACAAAAATCACTATAGCATATTGCTTTTTGAATACTAAAGTTAATCTGATTTCAACAGCCCTTGAAATACACATTTTTCCAAACTCATAACATCCAACATGCATCAATTAGGCAGTAAAACATTAAAGCCTATTTTATTAACAAAAACACATACAATCTACACTTACTATAAACACATACTATTGTAGAACAGAGAAAATATAAAAATAAAAACTCTCAAGGGCGCGGCCTATTGGCTTTGCCAATGCTTGCTAGTTTATCCTATTATTTAATTAAATAAATACCAACCGTCTTAACTTATTTATATTTTCTTAGCAGTACAATGTCATGTCCTGTGACAAGCTAATAAAAATATATATAAAAAAAATGTACTGCCCCATGTTGTATTAGTGGTGATGTAGTCAGTAAGAGAAATAACTCTGCTACTGCCTGTGCTGTGCACGTAAATGTTTTTGGGCTCCTCAGCTGCAGTCAATAATTGTTGATCAGAAACTTAGTACAAATATTTTCCTCTGTAACAAAAAAATATATATATATTTTTTAATGTTGTGTTTACTGTTTTTGCAGTCATGTGTGGGAATCTGCAGTTTATAGTAGGTTCTATGACTGACACCTTTTTTCATGCAATGCCCTTTGATACATCTGGAAAAGTTCATTTTAATGATTTAAGCTGAAGCTTTAATAAATGCCAAGATTGATTGAAGATGCCCCCTGTGATCTATAGACTTCTACAAGCCTTAAATCCGGAGCTGTAGCTCTTGACGGCAACTGCCATCTAAAGCCCAATATTGAGTTAGGCACAGCGCTTGAACTGAAAATATAAAAGTGCAGGTACCCTACACCAGATTACCTGCATGGTTCTGAGAAGTACCGGTACTCCCCAAGTAAAAGTAGTGCAGCTCTGCTGAGAAGTGCAGGTACTCAAAATAAAGAGGTGCAGATACTCACTGCCTGACAGTACCAGCCCAATTACAGCACTAGTTTAGGCGATGGCCAGGAAAATGAATCACACACCGAGATCCAGAAGAGCTTTCAGCTCCCAAAGATCCAGTAGAGTTTCCAACTCCCAGAGCTCCGGGGAGCTTTTATTAGAAGGATCCACCCCCATTTGGGCTGCGGGCTCTGAAAGTGTCATAGCTCCACTTGATCATGGTGTTTCTCCAGTCGTCAAATAGAAATATGGACAGTGACCTTTGATTCTTGTAGATCTTCCCTAAATGAATTTAGAAATATTTTTAGCAAGTCACCGGACTATACGAAATTCCATTTCTAGAGTGCTTAATGTTGAGAGGGGCTGGTTGCATGAGATTGCATTAGAGCTTTTCTTCATCACTGGCGAATCCATTATAAATGGCTAGAGATCAAACTGTAAAGATATTTAGGAGCATTATATTTTTTAAGGGTCATCATCATTTGTGAATGCTTCCTTTTGGAGGAGCATGATTAAAGTCATTTTTCTTCTTTGTGGCACTATCTTAGGACCGCTAAATGGCAATTGTTAACTGACAACTCTGGATGCAAGCAGTGATGTTTATTTCAGCCAATCTAAATATTGAAATAACATATCATTTGCTCTAAACGTTGCACTGTTAGCACCCCGGTTAACATACATCTCAAATAGCTATATAAACTGGACAGCTACATTGTTCCAATTCTCTTTTAAAACTAGACAGAGCTAAAACATATGCCTATGGAAATGTGTGTGGTGTGTGTCTTCCTTACACCTGGGAGAGTACGTTTGTGGAAATGGCTTCTTTAAGCTGGAGCGAAGAGCAATAGACGTGGCACGTCATTGTCTTTTTCTATTTTTTTTTTTAAATCCGAAAAACAATTACAATAAAACAATTCATGACTGGAAAGGAGCAAAAGAAGAATAGCTCATTAATAATATCATCACATTTAAACATAATGGTGACAAAGTGCAATGTGCATCAACTAAAACATATATATATATAAAAAGCAGGCGAAAAGTCTGTATCACACAGTATGTTGTGAGAGTAGTGGGTCATGGCAAGAAAGAAACTCTAATGGGGTCCTAGATAAGGTCTAATCTAGATCATTACCTGTCACTTTCTAAAATAGAGATCTCCATAGTGCAGAGATTCATGACCTTCTGCCACCAGACTGTGGGTGCGGGGCTTCACTCGATAGCCAATAACGAGCCAAAACTAGCGTGGCCAAAGAAATAGGCAAAAAACAAATCCCAGTTACTCTAGATGGGATCAGCAATGAATGTCCAAGTATAATCATCTTATTATCCAGATGACTAACGTTTGAGTGATCTTCTTCACTTTGCAAAAAAAAAAAGTCTTAATACTCGCGTATACCTGGACAAGAGGCAAACATTTGTACACTGCCTGCGCCTGCTCTCCCACACCGAAAGCATTTCTCATCTTGCCTTACCTCCATCTTACATAGAAGATAATGGGTATAATAAAACATTCAAGAATTTAAAATGATGGACTTTAATGCTGGATTGTGCTAGAGTGTTTCTGCTCTTAATTTCAGTATAAGAGACCTCAACTCCCAGATACTGTCTCCACTTTTCTTCTCTGAGCTGGAAAATATGTACCTTTCCCACAGTGTTGCCCAGATGGATCATTTTATCAGTCGTACTTTTATGGTCATTCATTGGGTAGTCAAGAAACTAGGTAAGTAGAGTGCTGAGCATTTCCAAAAAATGTTAAGGACTGTCCTCACAGTAAGAGTATGAGTGGGAGTATGAATGAAAAATTGCGTATCTAACATGGAATGCATATTTGTCAAACTTTAAAAAAAAAAAAAATCGTTATCACATCTACTTTTAAATTTCCACCTTTACCTTTCTCAGAGTGTGACTACAGTGATCCCTTTACCCTCTTCCCATGGGGCAATTAGGACCCTATATTGGGGTACAATTGTGAGCTGGTTTCACAACTCATGAATATATTTCTGCTTTTTGATAGTGTTTTCCACGTTTGCAGTGTCACGTGATTTCACACTCACATGCATTTTTGCATATGGATGGGGTGTATGATGTTTCCTATCCCTTGCCTGCAAAAAAACGCATTTAACTGAACAAGAAAACATATGTTTGTTTTACAGATATAAAAGAATACCAGTTTTAGTTAGAGGATGACACAGGTCACCGTAACATAGTGGTAACATCTGGAACCAAATTGGTCAGATAGGAGCCCGATTTCCGTCCTGATGAATGCCATGGACCCACTTGGGCCAACGGCAGAAACATGATGACGATAAAGGTGGGGATGGGGTAATCGTTCCCCTAATCCCTACATTCTAGTTTTTAACCACAAGTAATACCCTGCGATTAAATGTAATTTGGGATAATACATTGGTTTTTAAATCACTACTTCACGGGCCCCCACTTAGATTATTAGAAGTGCCTCCCTGTCTCCAGGTGTAGGCCCACTCTCTATCAAACCTGGTTTTTAGAGAGCGAGGACTGCCTATGATGAAGCATGACACCTGGTGGTGTGTGAGAACAGTCCTTAACATTTTTTGAAATGCTCAGCACTCTACCTACCTAGTGCTTTGCAGGGATACGGTTACATTATGTAAGTGACCAATATTTAAGGGTAGCTTCCTTTGTGTGTGCATTCGATAGGTTTGGAAGCCAGCTCAACCTGAAAACCCCATAGCCTCTAGTTCCCTCCCTTGGATAATTCCAAGGGTTGTGTGTCTATGTATCTTTCAACCCTCACATGTCCCGAACAACAGGACACTACATAAATATAGAAATGGGTCTCTTTCACCCCACACTCACCGTTAACAAAAATGGGTGTCTTACAAACCCTCACTCAAACAGTAGGCAAAAGGGTATCTTTCAACCCTCGCTCACCTGTGCAACAGGACACTACATACACTTAGAACCAACCCACACTCACTAATGACAAAGTGGGTATCTTACAACCCTCACTACATCAGTTGGCAAAGCAAAAGGTGTCTCACAACCCACACTCATCCCGAAACCGAGGGCATCTTGTGGACATAGAAAAGGGTCTCTTTCAACCACACTCATCTTCCAACCTTGCTCTTCCTTGCAGCAAAGGATTCTACATAGAATTGAACTCGACAAAACCAGGGAATACTCCCCCTCACTCAAACAACAGTCAAAAGGGTAACTTCCAACCCTCGCTCATCCTTACTCTACACTGAACACCATGCAGGAACACTGCTTGCACACACACCCTCTCCTGCATATGCAATTTCAACATGGTATTCATAAAATTCATTCAACACAGTATGGCAGTAACAACATTACCAATTATTCTCTGTAAAAGTGAGGGCCTACTCTCCCCTCTGCTATACACACACGACAGCACACACATGCATGATTAAGCGAAAATATTCTGGCAACTCACATTTCATCAATAAAGAAGAAGTATGTGGTTCCTCGGTGAATACAGAGTATTTATTGCAGGTCGTGAAAGGAACCACGTACTTCTTCTTTATTGATTATCTAGGGCATGTACGTTGGACCTTTCCAAAAGCCCATTGTCCCCATTCTTTTGTAAAAAACTCACATTTCATAACATTGCGCAAAAATTGTAAAACATGATATAGTACTTAAATACTCAATATCGCAATAACAAAATACACTCGACGGTCACAACTTTAACAACATTTCTGCAAGTGAATCAAGTCCTCCACACCGTTGTGCAACTCCTCACCCGAACACATTTTCAATACTCCAGCACCAGCATGAACCCAATGTAATAGTCATTTCTCTTTCTGAAGGCTCCCCAATCCATCATCACAGCCAAATTATCCTCCTCTCTTTCTGCATACAGCCGCTAAGAGAATAGCCCCGTCTCCATTTCCCTGAAAGGTGGCAAGCACAAATTTCACTCCTCTCCAAGACGGGCCACACAGTAAGGATTTTTCAGTTTTTCTTTTTCTTTTCCTACACAATGCAGGGGTGTGGAATTTAATAAAATATCTACTTGTCCATGGGGCAGGTTGCTTCATAAACCTACTTGTCCTGTAACAAAATCTACTTGTTTCTTTTGTGCCATGTCATTCGGCGACAAATTATGGCAACAATCTCATTATATAAGAGCTCTGAAATAGCCTCTCTGATTATGCCAGGGCTCCTTCCATAGTAAGGTTTGAATACTAGCAATTCCCTTATGTTGCCACGTTTCCGCAGATCTACATACTGGGGCGGAAGGAAGTGGTAAGCAAAAGTTCCAGGGTTGGAATGCCCTTTTGAGTCTGTGCAAACCTACTAACTTGCATGTTTTAAGGGTTTTCACCAACTCTTCTTTAACCTTTTCCCATACTGAGAAAGATTGGAAATGTACTACTGACAATGGCAGACATAAAACATCTTCCAGGGTTGGGAAAAAAATTGGTTGGAGGGAAAGTGAACTTGCAAACACTCAGATTTTCGCATGAGCAAATCTACACCTGCATATTTGCTCATGCTAAAATGCAGTTCACAAATATTTTCTAGGAGTACTATTTCTTGGCCTACTTCTGTAAAGTCTTTTGAATTCACAAAAGCTGTATATTTGCACTTAATGCAAGGACTTGGGTGCACTTATGAGACTTCATTTAATAATTAGGCCCCTAATTAGATCTGGTGTTAACCATGACCTTTTGTGTTTATTAAAATTCTGTCTCTCTCCCTCTCTGTCTATCGGCTAGCTTCACTGTGAGTGACAGCGCATTCTGCTCTTTCACAAGGAGCATATCGACACACAGTCAGTGCCAGGAACTACTGTGGCAATGTGTAATTTTTGAGACCAAAACAATTTTTGCTTTTGCCAATGTTTGTTATAATGGTGAGGGCCTGGTAGCTCCCACACCAGTAAGCTTTTACAAAAACCATGCCCAAACAAGTCACTTGTTGACAAAACCAAAAGGCTGACCAACAATTCCAGACCTACTGGCTTTACCAATGCTTGTTTATTTTTGTTTCCCATAATCTTGTTAAAACTTGTTACACTGATTTTCCATTATGAATATTTTTGGGAAATACTAGCATACATCAACACATTTTATTAAATGATGCTACAAAGAAATGGTACCTAAACTTTTACAGTAGTTAATGTCACGCTAATTAGTTTACTTCAGATAAGTCCCAGTATAACCGTGCACATGCGCGCAAGCTGGCAGCATGGTAGGCTGGAAAATCGCTGTTACTGTAGTGTTCAGGAGCATGCCCTCACAACAATACGATGCCTGAACCCGCACTCGGTGCCTCTTCACCCCATCCCATTGTCACAGTAACATTGGCAACCAAGCCACGCAGACTGCTTCCAACCACAATGACACCTGCGTGCCTGGCTATTTTGTGGCGAGCGCGCACAGAATCACTCACGTGTTGTCTCGTTGTGAACACTCGCTCACCTGGTTTCACTAAAAGCGATGTACATGTGCGTGTCACACCATGGCAATGCATTTAAAGAAATAAGCAACCAGTACATGTCTCAAGTAACGGCAATCAGTCACTCGTGCGCCGGACTCAGAATGAGTCAATAGTAAACAGTTCCACACGCTGCCAAGGGTCCCGCGCTCACGGCAGGTATCACAACTTGGGCAAAATAGTATATTTCTCACCCCTCCGTCCACACGTGCAGCAACTCTTCATGCAGGTAAGGTAAGGTAAATTTTTATTATGCTTGATTAATTAAAACCGTTGCATACATAAAATGGACATTAAAATCAGAACACGATGCGCTGATACAAAGAATTAAACAATTTCAAAATGGTCCACTTTGTGTCGTACATAAACCAGTATAAAAATTATCTCATAATATTAGATCCTCAACACAGTTTAAGGGTCAGTTTCGTGTGGGTTATGTTATTAGGCAGTCAACTCACCAAATTCCTTATCAAGGGTTTTTCCTTCCAAGAGGTACTCTAGCCACTCAAGGTGTTCCAGGGCTACGAAGACAGCTTCAAATTACGTCTGTTGGTAAGCTCGTGATGCTGTTCTAAGAGTTTTGATGTAACGTTACTGAGCTAACTAAAGTGGTACCCAAGACCATCATGTGAAGCTAGTTCGTAACCGGTGGAGATATGTTTTTCAGTCTCTGTTCAGTAAGATCAAAGAATTTTGTAAGACGACAGTTCAACTGACTAAGGTTGGATTAAAGCACAGGATTACCGCCTGCCTGCAGGACCTGATGCCATGCTGGTTAAAGGATGGTTTTAATAAAGTATTCCTTATGTCCTTTAGTTTGTCGCAAATGATATGGATAAGGTTCTCGACACCGCAAGCACATAACCTGCATGGCTGGTCTCCTCCTCTTCTTTCCCAGGGTGGTAAAAACGGGTTAATCGAACCAACTCCCAAGCGAAGTTTAAGGAATTTTTCTTTAGTCGCTATCTTTGTACCCGCGTTAAGATAAGGTTGGGGTTTACAGACTTCATAATTGTTGAGCACAACCCAGTCGTGGGCTCGCTTTGACAGTGCTTTCTTATCCTCTATGGCTGATATAAGTCTTGTTGACTTTGTAACTATTTTTTTGAATACTGAGTGAGCCGTTGAGGTGTTCCAAAGGTCTGTCAGACCTAGAGCCTTGATGGAATCCAAGAGGTACTCGTTAGCTTGCGATTTCCCAGTACGGGTCAGCTCTACCCAGAGGTGGTTGTTTAGGGATCCATCTTCGGCAGCTCTGATTTTGTGCCAACACTTTACATAGGCTCCCATTCTCTCTGTCACCTGATTTTGAAGCCCAAATTCCAGCCTTATTTGGGCCGGAGAAACATATTTAGGGAGCTGGAATATCGCTCGGTAGGAGGTTGCTATTATGCTGTCTGGAGTTGCTGCGTCTTTTCCTCTCAATGGCTCACTCCCATAGGTAATCGTGGGCTGTAATTTGGCTCGCAGGACTTTTAAAAAAGGATTTAATGATAGATCCGGCAGCATCTTCTTCAGAGGTTTAAGTGCCAGTTAGGTCAATGCACCCTTCCTTCGCAAGGATTCCATCTGTGGCTTGAAGGAATTGTTTTGATCTAAAAGTATCCCCAGGTATTTGTAGCTTGTTACTTGATTTAGACGATTCCCGTCCAGGTACCAGCTAGGACACGTCTTCTTATGATAGTTTACTGTCATGATTTTAGGTTTATTTTTAGAGCGTTCCGTTGAGAAAATTTGTGAGTCACATCCAGAAGATGTTGAAGATCGATAGGGGTCCGGCTGATCAAGACTAAATCGTCAGTGTATAGCAAATTTGTCAGTGTCATGCCTCCTAACTTCGGAGCGTGTGATGAACAGCTATCCAGTTCCCCCGGTAGATCCGCCAGGAAAAGGTTAAATAATAGTGGGGCTAGGACGCATCCTTGTTTTAGACCCTTAGTGGTGGGAATTCTGTTTGAGAGGTGCGTCCCGCCACCTAGCTTTATTCTGATCCACGTGTTGGTATGCAAGTGCCTAAATTGATCTAAAAGAAAAGTTGGTATCCCCCAGGTGTCCAGCTTGTGCCAGAGCTTAGTGCGGTCTACGTGGTCGAAGGCTGCTGTGTAGTCTATAAAGCAAAGGTATAGGGGGTATTTGCCCTGTTTCGCAGCATCCATAAGCATGGTTAAGGCCATGATGTTAGTTGTTGTGCCTTGTCCTTGGTGGAAACCTGTTTGTGTTGTGGGTATAATGTGGTTCACGGAGGCCCAGCAGGCTAGTTCATTTAAAATGATACCTGCGTAATATTTAGCCTCAGTATCTATGAGGGCTATCAGCCGGTAGTTGTTTGGGGTGGACCTCTCACCCTGTTTATGTATTGGGCTAATAATTGAGCCTCTCCATGACTCTGGAAATATGGTGGTTCTTAGAGCATATCTTAAAACTGGTGCCGGTGCGTTGCTCCAGAATTCGGGGTCTTGTTTGAACAGCATTGGTGGGATGCCGTTGGGGCCGGGAGCTCCCGCCCGTCTGCCTCTAGCTATTTGTTTCTTTATTACCAGTGCTGCAGGGCCATTTTGCTCTTCTGCTGCACTGGATAGGCAGTTTTGGCTTAATGGTGAGTCTGTCTCCCATTGTGTCAGCCATAAATTACTGGTGTTCTCTTCGCTGGGACGATGTTGACTTATTACTTCTATTGTTGAGCTATTAATGCTAGCATTTCCCAGATGAACAAGGGGGGGTAACAGTTTTTTGCTCCGAATCGTTGAAGTGTTTAAATAGATAGTCAGTCTAAACAGCTTCTGTAATATTAGAGTCTATGCCAGGATGGTTAGGCCGCTGTAATTTGTTAACTGATTGCCAGAATTTGGCACTGTTTTTCTGGTTTGCATCATAGAGAAGTTTCGCCCATGATTCATTATCCTTTGCTCTTTTGTTTGCCCATCTCCTCCGTTTTAGTAATATCTTAAATTCATGGAGGGTACTTTGCAGACTCGAATTGTTTGGAGATTTGCGAAGTCGCTTTAGAGTTTGATTTATAAGTTGCTTTAATTTTTTGGAGGCTGGACTTTTTGCCATTTTAGTTGGAATTGCTAAGGCATTCCTCTGTTTCGGACCTTGCCTATTTAAAAATGTTTCTTCAAGTGATGTGACGAACTTTTCCCAATGTTCCAGAGGCTGGGCTGTCTTTTCTCCTCCTTGATTGTACAGGTCTTTGGCAGTAGATGATATTTCCTCTATATTCTTAGAGTTACACCTTATTCTTTTAAGATTACTGGTTTCGTCCTGCACAATGGTTTTACTGATGCACAGTGACTGACTTGAACTTGCTTTAAGACTTAGCTCTTGTGGCATGTGGTCACTGAATTCGTTATTGCCGATCTTGAAAGTGGCAATTTTGTTAAACAATGATAGAGTTGTGAAAGTAAAGTCTAGATGGGACGATACTGTAGCAGAATGATACGTAGCAGCTGGTGGGTTATCCTCCTTAAAGTGGGCATTTAGAGCTCTCATATTTAGATGCTCCAGTTCCCGGAGCAGGTACTTTGCGCTTCTCACTAGCTTGATGGTCTCAATTTGGGCTTGCGTCGGAATTCCCCATGCGCCTGTTAGGTCCTGCGTGGGGTTGTCGTCTTGGATGTACCCTAGGTGGTGCATATTAAAATCTCCAGCCAGGATAATGAGATCTGTAGCTTCCTCTTCCATTACTCTCTTTAACTCCGTTGACAACTCCTTTGCTGCTTTTAATTATTGTTTTGGGTGTACATAAATATTTATTATTATTACTTCCTGTGTGAGCTGGTTAAACTTGAGCATTACTTTTACGGCCTGAATGCAGCTTGGAGATGATAAGTGAATTTTTAACCGAAGGGTCTCTCCTATTTCAGTTATTGAAGCTAAGAGCAGTAAACCACCCGAGCGACAACCAAAAACAGATTCCTTGATTGCTGGAAGTAGGTGAGAGGTATAACCCTGCAGTTCAAAGGGCTTGTCTTCCCAGGTCTCCTGAAGCAGGATTATATCAAAGGATTTCAGATAGTTTAGAATCTCTTGGTCACTTGTTTTGGAGGCTAAGCCATTAATATTCCAGACACATATTGTGATTCCATGTCGCTCTGTTCGGGGTGGCTGATTTTCGGCCAACTGTTGTCAATTTGTACGTGCTGATGTTATTAAACGCTGTATGCCTGACCAATTGTTATTTGCTGGAGGATATGTTGGAATGGATTGGCCTTCAGTTTGTAGTAGTGCAATTGTCAGGTTTGCCTCAATCTTTGTGCCTGGAGTTCTGCTCCTTGCTCCTTTCAAGACTGAAAAAGTTGGGGGGCGTGGCTTGCAGCCAAACGAAATGGCCGCCGCCTAACGGAGCTCTGGACCCCCTTCCGACGTCCCTGAAAATCCGCATTGTAATCCGTCCACTTTGGTAGTCCCCAAGTGCTGTGGAAGACGTCGGAGAACACCAGGCGTACAGCGACAGTCCTCGATCTAGACAGAAGCGATCGGCGCCGGAATAACACCGTGTGAAGGAACTGCGGCCTACATAAGCCAGGGTCTCGAGTGAACAGAGTGCCCGCAGGCGCGAGCTCCCAGGTCAGAGAACTTTGCCAAAGCCCTGGGAAACTCATCCGAGGCGCCCAAGAGTCACCGGGCTGTACGGGCGGGCACAGCGGCACCCGGCATTCTCCACCATTGGACGGCGGAACCCCCCCTCCCCCTCTGCCTGATAACGTATTTGCGGTCCGCGGTGGGGGGCCGGCTGGGGGGGACTGCGCACCCGGGAGCGGCAGGGGCCGGTGAACGCTTCACAGGGGACCCATACAGAAACCTGGGACTGCCGCCCCCCTCTCCCCACCGCCCACAAACAGGATGCTGCATTATCACCACCGCAGGGCCGCAGGGACGGTGGATATCCAGAGCGAGCAGCGGCGGTGGTGGGCATTACTGCTGACAACAAAACTCCAGCCCAGGGTACAACTCCATATTAGAGGGCGGACGATTCATTAAGGCCCCGGGAGGTGCATGGAGAGACTCACTGGCTAAGGATAATTGACACAAGCGTTGGAGCACGGCAGCGCTGGTCACCGTTGGAGAAGGGAGTGAAACTGTGACTCTGCCCGGAGGTAGGAAACCCGAAAGGCCGCGGGTGGCGCGGTGTCACCTAGGCAGGCAACGGCGAGTACGTGTGCGTCACAACAGCGCGGTACGACTCCAGAAGGGATGATGGGGGGCCGAGGGCAATGTACAGTGCAGCAAACTAAACTGGACAAGTTCGCTTTCACGAAAGACCAGCAGGACTTGACAGACAAGACAACAGGGCGCGCAGGAGACGCGGCCTCTGGAGAAGGGCCCGAGGTCACATTACAGGACATACTTACCACGCTAAATAAAGTACATACAGCACTAGATGGCAGAATTGGCACCATATCAGTCGAACTCTCCCTGCTCCGAGCTGACTTCCAGAATATGAACGCACGGGTCAAGGATGTAGAGAAGACCACCGAGACGCTCGGAGGTGAGACTAAGGAACTTAAACGTCAAGTACGCCTACTGGAGGCAGAAACCAAAGTGATGGCCGACAAACTCAATGATTACGAAGGCCGGTCCCGGCGCAACAATGTTCGAATAATTGGGGTGCCGGAAGGAGCAGAGGGGCGAGCAGCAGACCTGTTCGTAGAGGAGCTCGTCCAGCAGCACCTACAACCTAAAGGCCTCTCCAATTATTTTTCGGTGGAAAGAGCGCACCGAGTCCCTGGAGGCAGACCAAGACCAGGGGCGCCACCCAGACCGATCCTTGCCCGCATTTTTAATTTTAGGGACCGGGACATAATCCTGCAGACCGCAAGAATCGCCCGCCAGTCCGCTTAGAAGACAAAACGATCACTTTCTTTCCCGATTATACATCGGCAGTAACCAAGCAACGGCGCACGTTCATGGAGGTCAAGAAAGAATTGAGAAAGAGAGAACTGAAATACTCTGTTATTCCCGGCACGACTGAGGGTCGAAGCGGAAGGAAAAGTGTGGTTCTTTAATGCACCAGAAGAGGCACAGGACTGGCTGGAAGGGTGGCGCCCAGCCGCAACAACGGAGAAGCAACATGGCAGACTGCGCCAATCGACGACGAGTGCACGGCCCGGAACTAAGGAAACAAGAATAGCGCAAGAAGGATCACCAGAACGGCGCTAAACAAACCAGGGACTGACACCACGGACAGACCAATGTCAGAGCAGGGCAGCAGCTTTGACCACTCATTGACTCGTGCTAACTCAACGGCGTGGGCTCGCTTGCTGGACTGGAAGCATCCAGGCGATACAGACTTTCCCAGAAGAGTCAATACTTATGTTAACAACCATGCTACCATACGCTCATTTACCTGTAGGTTTCATATCTAAGTTGTAATTTTAGCTAACTGGCAAGGAGACGAACGGGGGGGATAGAAGGAGAGACCGACCCCTACCAAGGTAACGGGTAATAATGGGATATAAGCGCTCTGCAATGTTGGGGAGGCGGGTAGTTCTAAGTCCGTCATGCAGGGAGGGGGAGGGGAATTTTATAGGGATCGCTAAAAGTTCGAAGAATGTTTTTTCAATGTCTGAGTTGTTGTTATTGAAGACCTGCGAGCAATCATGTACAGTCTCCTTGAAAACCTGTGCGCATGCCGCCTCACTGACCCGGTCCACTATAGTTACCCCCACTGCACACGTCCTCAGATAACCCAATGATGCATCGCACCCCAATACCGACACTAGCACTCATCTCCTGGAATGTTAATGGATTAAGAGATAAGGTAAAGAGAGGGCTGGTGCTGCAATATCTGAAACGTAAGGCCCCAGCAGTCATAATGACGCAGGAAACACATTTAGTGGGGGCGACATGCAAGGCGTTGGACCGATGGGGGTTTAGGCTGGCAGTACACTCGGAATTTACCTCGGGATCCCGCGGGGTGGGAATTCTGGTTAAAAAACAATTCCCTCTTATTATTCACCACACCTTCAGGGACGATCAAGGCCGATTTGCGGCAATCTCCACTCAATGGGAAGGCCGCAATATCAATTTTGTAACACCTGCATCCCACCTGCATTGCACTCGATGGCCTTTCAAGCACTGTGTGCGTTCCTGCTGACATTGCCAGAGGGAGACCTGATAATTGGGGGCGACTTTAACACTACACTAAATGATGCAGAAGACCGTACACCCCTCCGGCCACAACACTGCGTCAGATCCGGTTTAGCAAATTTCCTTGACGCACACAGCTTGCTGGACATATGGCGTTTTAAAAATCCACAAACAAGACAATACACCTTTCACTCCGGGGCTCACAACAGCCTCTCACGTATAGACTACATCATTACGGCCACAGACAATGTGGGACGGTTTGGGGCTGTATGGCACCTACCCAGGGGAATCTCGGACCACTCCCCGGTGCTGGCGGAGTACGCCTCACACACTCCCACACAATGTCGTATATGTACCCAATATACCCAGGATTTCTACAAAACCCTAAGATTAGGAAAGGTCTGCTTACTACAACAACATACTACTTTAGGGAAAATAAGGCGTCGGTCTCCTCACCGCTGGTCCTGTGGAAGGCGTATAAGCCGGTCCTCCGGGGACAGGCCATATCCCTCATTGAAGGTCACAAAAAAGAAAAGAAGGCAGAGATTGAAGCCTTGGAACAGGAGGAGCACCACTTGGAGTCACAGCATGCCAGTGACCCATCAGACTCTAACACGCACAGGCTGCGCACAAAACAGCAAGAATATAAAGAATACTTATGGGCAGACGCCAGAACCCGCTTGACAGCAGTCCAACATGGGATCTATGAATCAGGGGATAAAGCCGGCAAACTCTTAGCTTGGTTGGATAAAAGGGACCGGGCCGACAGATGGGTGGCGGAACTCAGACTAGAAAATGGGGAATCCACCTCAGACCCACAGGAGATAGCGAATGCGCTGGCAGCGCACTTTAAGCAGGTGTATGCCTCCACGATCACGACCACGGTACACGAGGCGCTAGACTTCATCAAAGACATACGTGTACCAACACTCACTCAGGAAGAGGCCCAGCAGCTAGACTCTAACTTCACAGCAGACGAACTTAAGGCGGCCATCCATAAGATACAGTCCGGAAAGGCCAGTGGCCCAAACGGTATCCCAATAGAACTATACAAACGTACAGCGGATAAAGTGGCCCCATATCTATTGGACATGTATGAAGCAAGCCTGGCCAGGGGGGCCCGCTGTCACCGCCCCTTTTTGCGCTGGTCTTGGAGCCATTGGCTGCATGGATCAGAGGAGACCCAGTGGTTCGCGGCTTACGCTGGACGGAGGGATGGGAAGATCGGATTTCCCTCTACGCAGACGACGTTCTGTTATATATAGCCTCCCCCACGCAATCCATTCATGGACTACTAAATATATGTGAGCGGTACGGGGAGATCTCCGGATATACGATCAACTGGGAGAAGTCTGTACTATATATCCTATACGGGTCCCATCCAAAGTTGCCAAAGAATTGCCCAGTTAGGATAGTAACGGATAGCTTTAAATACCTAGGGATTCATGTGACGTCTGATCCGGACGAATTCCAGGCGCTAAACCTCCAAGAACCACTGCAGAGGCTGAGGCGTGATATCAAACACTGGAAAGCATTACCGCTCACCCTACTGGGTAGGGCAGCACTTTTTAAGATGATGGCGTTACGCAGGTTTCTTTATGCCCTGCAGAACACGCCCTATCATGTCCCGGAATCCTACTTTAGGGCCATTGATTCAGAAGTCAATAATCTCCTATGGGAGAACAAACCGGCTAGGATAGCTGCGGGCAAACTGACTAGAAGTTGGTACGATGGCGGCATTTCCCTGCCCAAGGTTCAGGCGTACTACTGGGCATCCCAACTGGTAGTAATCAATCAGTGGATCCACGCACCCCACACCGACCCTGCGTACCGCCTAGATAGATTAGCCCTGGGATCAGGAGGAGTAAACCGAGTGTTATATAATAAACAGAAAAAATCAGGCCTACTGGGACCAGCAGCACATACGGTTCGCGTGTGGCATACAGTGACACAGTACCTGGGGTGGGCTGACAGGCTGACACAACACACCCCGTTTTGGGACACCGGCAAGCTGGGCACACTGGGCAAGAGCAAGGGGTTCCAAAAGTGGGATATAATAGGGATCTCCCGGTTGGGCGACCTCTGGAAGGGGGGGAAGGTCGTTACATTTGCTCACCTGCAGGAACAATATGAGATGGCTCCCGCCGAGATGTTCTGGTACATGCAGGTAAAACACGCGCTAGAAGCTGCTATTCCAGCAGAGGAGACTCTCCCTGAAGCCTCCCCCTTAGAGGACCGGCTACTAACGGACCACTTAGACAAGAAAGCGATCTCCCTTACATATCGGAAAATTATTAATAATCAAATGGACCCCATGTTAACACTGCGGGCTAAATGGCAGGAAGAGGTGGGGGAACTGGATGACACCGACTGGCAGGAAGCACTGGAATCACCCAGGGTGGTGGCGGTGTCCTCCAGATTATGCCTGGTACAACTTAAAATATTGCATAGGACATACTTCACAAGAGTGACGTTATGCAAAATAGGGAAAGCCACGGACCAACGCTGCATGCGTCAATGCAACGACATAGGCACCTTCTATCACACTCTGTGGGACTGCCCAGTCATTAAACTATACTGGACAGCCGTAATGAACACTATCACAGAGGTCAGCGCCAGCCCAGTCCCACTTGAACCCTAACGTTCTCTTTTGAATATATGGGAACCAACGGATCTGAACCACAATGGTCAAAACTGGGCAACGACAGGGATGATAATAGCTAAACGAAATATAGCCCAGAAGTGGGGGGCGGTACAAGCCCCAGTTCTTGAGGATTGGTGCAGGGACATGGACATGATTATGGTGGCAGAAAAAGCCACGTATATCCACAGAGGGTGCCCCAAGAAATGGGAGAAAGTATGGGGTAAATGGAATGTTTATAGAGGGTATATATGTACCCCCCCAGCAATTGACCGGGAATCAGAAGAGGAGGTAGAAAAGTCATGATATGTATATAACTGCAATATATTGCGCGCATTGTCGCCCGATGTGAGACTGTCATTGTAATATTCTGTCAATGGTAAAGATGTAAATGCAGATCTTCTGTTTAATGTTTAATAAAAAACGGTTTTAAAAAAAAAAAAGACTGAAAAAGTCGTCAAGCTTAGACTGTTTACATCGTTACTTAGGAAAGGGGTTGGATATAATGGTTTTGGAACTGGTTTCGAAATTATCCCCCAATTTTGAAGTCGGTCTCTTTCCTGTAGGATTCTGCCTCCTACCTCAGAACTTGTCCATCTTGTTCTAGTAGCTTCTGAATTTTGGCTATTATTATTTGGCAAAAATTCAATTGACAATAAATCGGAGGATACAATGTCAGCTAAAGTTGTGATGGAGTGTAGGAGCCGTAACACATTCCCTCTATTTAATATGTCCGCATGGCCTCGTGATTTATATTGAGGGAAAAATATAATAGTATCAATCTCTTCCGCCTTTAATGACTCCTTATTGTGAAGATATGTTTCGTCACTATTAATTACTGTGTGGGCAAATGATTCCTGATTTTGGGCCTGTGTGCCAGTACTATTGATTTCTGTATGGACAAGAGGCCCAAGAAGAGGGACATTAACTGTGTTTGTTTCACGGTTAGTATTGTTGTGGGGGGATATCAGTTGGTCAGTTAAAGTCCGAGTTGTATCTTGCATACTGGTGCCTTGCTCGAGGATTCGGCTCGAGGGTAATGTTTGTTCTTTATAATTTTCCTGCAAGTCTAAGCCCCGCTTCGGCCATGTATTTTTTGTTCCTTCGATAGGTGCCTTGCTTTCCGAAGGTGTTGTAAGTGGCACTTTGCTAAGATTGGTATTTACCAAGTTGCTACCCTTAGTAGAGGGGGTTAGTGTGAAATTACTGCCGGATAGTACCCTGGTTAATTCTTGGTTACCTTCCAGATTGTTGCTAACACTAACTGGAGGGCAAAAGCCCCTTTGCTGCACCTGTAAGGTATTTGATCTTATGGGCCGTACCTTTGTGACTTCTGCTAACGCTGGAGCTGGGGAGTTTGAAGTCTCCTCACTTGTATGGTCAGTTATAACTAAACTCGACTGGAGCTGGACGGCCGAATGTTGGACCTGGACATGTGATTTCTTATTCCTTTCTTTCCTTTTTTGCTTGCGACCAGTTTTTGCTGGAAAGGTGTTTTTTTCTGATGATCCTGGCTTGATATTTTGCGGGAGTCCACTACCTTCAGTTGAAGATGCGCTATTTGATGGTGTCGTCGCCGCTGGGAGAGAGACCAGCATTATTTTACCCTCCATAAAATTGCCATTACCTACAGTGTTCTGAGTTGTAACTGTTGATTTCAGGACGGACAATAGGTCACCTAATATTGTCTGGAGGGTTAATAATTTGTCCACTATTGGGGCACAGGAACATTCTTGTTGCGATTGCTGCGTTTTAAAGGTCGCTTCTTGCCCTCTCTTTATTAACCCATTCAAGTCGGCTAACTTCCTATCAATCCCCGAGGTAAAATCAGCTAGAGTTTGGAGAACTGTAAGCTGAAGATCCATTTTATGCGACTGATATTGTAATGCCGCTGTTGAATATTGCATTGTGCTTAGTATCGATTCCCAGATTAGGTTTTTGTTTGGGTGGCCGGTATTACTTCTTTCTAAACAAACTGTTTTTGAAGGATTATTAGGATCATGATTGTAAGAGGCAACTAGTTCCTCCCACTCTCGGGAGGCTAAAAAAGTCATATCACCATTGGAAATGTGAAGGTCTTCGTGGGAGGGCGGCTGGCTATGCTGTGGTGATGGTTTTTCGAAAAGTGTGCCAGATGCCGACAGGACCGCCGGAGGCGTTGTGACTTCCGAATGGATGGTTGAGGAGAGATGAAGGAGAGAATTTTTTAATGATGATGATACTTGTTCCTTTGATTTTTGTTCATTTATATTTTGTTCCTCCTGCTGGGCTAGTACGGGTGAAAAAACATGATGTTACTTTAATGCAGGTCCCGTGTTAGATCCTGCTTGTTGTGAGGGAATTTGGGTGTCTGTACCAAGCCTGGTCACCACGACATGAGGGGAGGCCTGATGATGCTTGGGGTCTGGTCCAGGTGTTATTCCCCCTTGCTGGTGAGGTGTTAAAAAAGCTGGCTCTAATAAAACCTCAAATTCTGTCGTAAGCGATTGAGAGGACTGAAGAAAATTTTGAACGTTATGTACGTTGTGTAAACTGGCCTGTGAAGTGTTTTGTGAATTAGTAAATTTAATTTGTGAATTAGTCGTTTGGGCATTGGTGTTGTCCTTCTGATGAGCAATTTGATGGTCCTGTTGGTCACAATCATGTTCCTCATTTAAACATGATATGTTTGGGTCTTCAGCTGCTTGCATTAATTCGTGATTTTGCACAGAGAGCAATTCTTTCTCTCTGATGTTCTCATTGGTTTTTTCTAGGAGACATTCTTTGGAGTGAATTAATGCGGCAGTTTGTAGGTTCATTGTGGATTGTAAAGTTTGGTCGGAGCTGCCTGGTTGTAAGGGTAAGAGAGGGGATTGCAGCCCTTCTATAGTGCCACTTTTGGAGAATATTGCAGTAGCGGGGTCTTTCAGGAAGAAACATTTTGTGCATATTTTAGGCTGGAAAGAACAGAGGTTTCTCCTTGGAGGGGACCCTTCTGTTCTAGTTAAGTCTGATCTTCTGGATCCAGCCTCATGTTGGCTGCGACTCCCTTTTCTGTTGTGGTTGTTGTTAAAAGATTACTCCCTTCCTGGCTAAAAAAGTCGTTATTGGTTGCGACATTAAAAGGCAAAGTATTGAGGGATTTGGAGATCATGTTGGCCGTCGGTTTTTCTTTTGTCTCATCACGTTTTTCACGTTTTATCTTGTGACTGTCTGGGCCAAAATCAAGTGGGCTAGTGTCTCTAAGCGCGCTCTTGCCATCATTCTTCCGTTTTGTTGCTTTGGGCTGAGGTCTTGGTTTCGTTGGGGCCTTCCGCACTCTGCCTGACCTCATAGCGCTTTGCCCGCAGATAAGAATCCTCGGTTATAACCGACTTGCAATATAAGATTACATTTGTCTATGTATCCTCAGTTACGCTTCAGTTACGCTTCAATTACGCCTCGAAGTGTGCCTCAAGGTGCCTTGACGGTATTATCCCCACTGGTGGCTTTTGTTGGACTCACAAAAACTTGTTTGTAGAAAGACCATGGGCAGCTGGAAATTAGGTCGTGGGGAGGCCTTTGGAGCCTGTAGAGCAGGGTCAGGGTCCGGGGCCTGGGATCAGAAACCACCACCAGACTCTAGCAAACCCACAAGCACACCACCCCCAGCTGGGCCACCCTCGCCAAGGCTGCCAAAGGCTGTCCGTCCAGTAAAGCACACTCAACCCTTACACGCCCTACACACCAGCCACCCCCTCGACTGGTGGCCGGGCTGCTGAGTTATCAAAGGTTGCAGGCAGTGTACAGCTAGGCTTCAGACAAGGCTCCCCCCAATGTGGCAGTCCGCCCCACCTCAGCTCACCTTGCAACCTGCAGTCTGGAGGGTCGAGCGTTAGTTGTAGCAATTTAGCGGTGAAAGCGGGTCATTTCACCTCTCTGACAGTCTTCCAAATGGCCTGCTTCTTACGATAAGCAAGTGTTCTCCGTGCGTCCCCTCACATGTTTGAAGTTGTCTCTGCATGGGCAAAGTTAAACAGGGCTAATCGAGGGCTGTCCGTTTATCAATGTGAAATAGGATGCCCTCTCAGTCTGCAAGCTGCTGCACACTTCACGCTTGCTGCATACCTTTTTCATCCGCACTGCCGGTTCACTCTTCACCGGCATGTGCTGCCATGGTGATGAAATGCTGTATACGCCAACTTCAATCTTGTTGGCATCAAAATCACACTTAATCAGGATGCACTTTCAAACTCAAACAGGTCAAATGCCCCAGATTACTGATGGCAGCAGGTGTCTGGTGAAAAAGACGCTGGTGGGACTTTCAGGACGTTTCTCTTTTCTTCAGACTTCACTCTCTTCTCTTATTCTTTTTCATAGGTTCACTTATCTTCATCTTATTGCTCTTTGTTTCTTGTAGACCTTATCTTACTCTTCCATCTCCTTTCGCATGTAGGTTAGTTTCCAGTCGTCACTAGCGTTGCAATTATGGATAGCTCCTTAGTAAGCATGTCATGTAGGTTATAAGATATGGATTTATTGAAGAGGTTGTATCATAGTTACAAGGTACAGGTTATAAGATGAATTTACATGCATATGCATACGCCCCACCAGGAGCAGCATCCTACTGTTCTGCCCCCTTTCTCAATTTGACACTCTCCCTAGTCAGGCTCCCATCTACATTCCATTACATCACATACTCAGGCTGAGCAGCAGGTATCCGGGAAACTAGGGAGAAAATGCATTACACCTAAATGAGGATATAACACACAGACAATGCTAACAGTTTGGTATTATCCTTATGATCCTCTGACTCTCCTTGATCCGTCACAAAGCACTGACATCAGTGCACGAAGTACTATAGAAGTTTGGTTCTGTGTCAGGATGTTTAGGTAAATTACGCATAAGCTCCCAGGGTTCAGAAGGGGAGACTTAGGTACTTTGAAGTATATGGAGGGTGAATTAAATTAAGATACTAATATTTCCTAAACTATTTGTAAAAAGAGGCATTAGATGTGAACTGGTACACAAGAAAAAAAACATTGAGGCAAAAATTTACTCTTTTAATGGTTTACTTATGATATGGTGATGAATGCAGTATTGGGGTTACTAAAGACCTGATATAAGTGCTACTGCTTGACAGCACGTCTAGAAGTAAAATATTGTGCTTTCTGGCTCATAGAAGATTCCCAGTTACGAATAATTCATTTGTGGATGATCTAATTGTACCTTGGAAGCTAGATGGCTGTCTGTACAGATTTAATTCACCCTTTTTTCCTTAGAAATGTTCAGCTGAAAATCATCATGGGTCTTTGTCATGTGTGATATGACATAAGAGAAAGAGAATGGCACTGGTAATACTCATACACCATTTTCTGCACTTGGGGATTACGAATGCCTTCCAACAGTGAGGAGGAGATAAAAAAAAATATTTAGATTAATGATTAAAAAAAGTTCTCTTCTCTGGTTGTTGAGCACCCTCGGCACTAAGGACTGTGAAGAAAAAAATAGTGCCAAGTGTAATCACATTTTTTGTGAGTAAGTGAGGCCCTATGGAGGCCTGGTGATCTAGAATGAGGTATTTTCCTCTTTTACTTCTCCATGACCCCAGAGACGATCAGACAGTTTATTACTAGTGGCCCGAGGTGGTGAACGTGCCCTTGTCTCAGTATATGGTCAGCATTCATGACTTGTTTAATTTGCATGTTTCTTTTTTTCACGTCCCGTTCCTTGTTGCTTCCAGAGACCCCTTAGTGTCCCAGCTAGCAACACAGGGTTGCAGCAAAGGTAAGTGAAAGAAAAACCACTTATGAAGTAAAGATTACATGTTCTCGCTCCTTATCTTCCTAGGTTCTTAGAGTGTTCCTGAACTTTTCATAGGTTTTATAGTGGAGGCAAGAGTAACGGCAGTCACGGGTACTGTGGGTTTCTCGTAGACACACACATATTATTCTGCACCTTGAGGATCTCATTAAACCATTTGCAGCATATCATCTGTATGATGCAAGCACACAATATTGGAAGTAGGCGGTGCTAAATTTGGATCAATGGCTGCAGGTAGTAAGCACTTCCACGTATTTTTGGAGACCGGGATGTAGTTTTCATAATTAGACCTTGACCCAGAACAAGGGAGACAAGGGCAGAAATGGAGAAAGGAGGAGGAAGAGAAATGTAAGAAAAAAGTGACTAAGGGATGAGAAGAACTAGTATGATTAGGTAAAGAGACAGGAGTGTAGGGTAGTGGAAGAAAGAGACATGAGGTAGAATTAAAAGTAGACCCCGGTGGTATTCAGCAACTTTGGCATTCTGCTGTGCATGCAGCAGGCTCCTAAAAAAACTTGGGCCCTGTCCTTATTTATTTATTTATTCTACAACATAAACACTGAGAGTAGTGTAGGTGACAGGTGGGCTGTTTCTTACCAGCAAGGACTTCTTTAGTTCTTTACTCATTTGCCAGCAGAATAATGAAAACTGAGCAGACAAATGTCCCTCCCCCCCCCCCACCCCCCACCGCTTCCCAGAATATAAGCATCATTGGATAGGGAAACACTAGGATTGTGTTGCATTGTGCAAATAACACAAATTAAAGCAGGAACACAGCACGGGGCGAGGACCAAACTACAATTTCTGTGGTTACTCAAGCAGAGAGAGGAACAACAGGAACATGATGAGCTGATGAACAGTCAATGAATCACTAAAGGAAATCGTGTCAAACGTTATCCATCTCTCCCTGTGTGAGCAGTCACAGAGTGGAGTCCCGCTGTGGGACATGTCAACTCAATATGAAAGAGCGCTTTGTTGTTTGTACCCAGAGCGTTTATTTTTTATGTGCCATCTTTTGTAAAGGCTATTCCTTCAGAAATTGAGTATATTGCATTTCTCTTCACACTCTGTGCTTGTATCTACATTTTATCCGATTTTTAAGCTTTTCATTGATCCTGTAAGATATCCCTTTTATGTGTATGCAGATCAGCTTAAGTCAGTTATTATGTTTTGAAGAATAGTGTTGATAATAAAAAATTGTGCTAAATGCTGACTGTTTAACAAAAGCATCATTCATAAGATTTCCAGACGGTTTCAAGAAATGATTAATTAAAAATCTGAGATTTCTTTGCAAATAGGAGTTTGTTCATTGTATTTTTTCTGACTGGAATGAAAACTGAAAATGCTAGAATTAGATTTTTTAAATTTTTTTTATTACCTTATCAATAATTTAGATGTGTTAGAACATGATATAAAATATATATATAAAACCTACTGGTGGTCGTCAGTACGTAGTTATAGTTAGGACCATATTTCCATAGGAAAAGCATTTTTTGACTTGCCTATATCTTTGGCACAGTTTGACGAATCTTCACGAAGTTTTCCCTAAAAAGTGTGCCGGTGATTCTTGCTGCGCATGAAAAGTTTCAAGGCGATCTGTCAAGAGGAGGCAGAGAAAAAGGGGTTGTCAAAAAAAATGTGTTTCCCATGTTAATTCCAATAGGAGCTTTGAACACGACTACAGCCCGAACCGCTGGACAGAATTGCACCAAATTTATCAGAAAGCTAGCTTTTGGTTCGTAGATTGTGCTTTTTGTTATTTGGTGTAATCCGTATAGTAGTTGTTGAGAAATGTAAGGAAAACCAAATAAGGATATCCGCAATCACCGCTAATTAGCAACTATTTCGTGGTTAATCGCGGATGCACGCACCAACAGTAATGTGGATATTGGCTGGCCGCAATCTGAGCAGAGAGTTGTGGCCGCCATTTCACCTCATTGGAACAGCCCCCGGGGCTGAAATCGAATGGCAAAAGTTGGTATAAGGAGTCCGGTTGAATGTGTCCTGACCCCAGGGGAGGCATGTGAGCATCTTTCAGGCACTCCACGTGTACAATTTGTCGCTAAATAGGTTTTTTTCTATGTGTGATATTCACAAATTTGTTGCAACCACCAGCGTGGGCCCCCCTGTGTAACATTGCGGCAAATTCGCGAAAATCCCTCAAAACAATAAGAAAAAAAAAACATTCACAGACCCACTCTTAGAAAAATGCACCCACTCACAGACGCACTCAGAGAGTAATACACAGTGCTTAATTTTGAGCCAGTGGTTCCCGGTGCTCAGCACCGGCACTTAAATGACTGTACCGGCTCTTGTGACAGTCTGCCACATAGTGGCGCTGTCTGCCTAATTAGGGATGAGCACAACGGCTGTTTATTAATTGAATATACATTAACAGTGACTAATAACTGCCACCCAAGCCATTCTTATAGTTTTGGGGTCTGGAATAGTCTGAATTGTCACACTTGTTATATTGTGATGGTTAGTAGTTGAGTAGGTACTGTTGTTTGCAGCACTGGCAGGGGGAAATGGACGGTGCAAGTTGCAGTGCTGCAGTGGCCTCCTGAAGAGGGCCCTAGCAATTAGCACTGGTAATACACCCAGTCACAGACTCATACACCCTCTCACAGATCCACTAATACACTTATGCACCCACTCACAGACTCACTCAGGAATTCTTCCACCCAGTCACAGACCTACTCTAAGAGACATGCACCCACTTACAGACCCACACAGACACTGATGTACCCACTCTGACACTCTCGCACCCACTCATAGACACATACCCACTCGCAGACCCATTCAGACACTCATACACCCACATAGAGACTCTTGCACCCACTCAGAGATCCACTGAGATACTCATGCACCCACTTACAGATGCACTCAGAGACTTACGCACCCACTCACAGACCCACTCAGTCTCACGCACCCCCTCACACACCCATTAAAGAGACTCGTGCACTCACTCACAGACCCGCTGGGAAGCTCATGCACTCACTCACAGACCCACTCAGAGACTCATGCACCCACTCACAGACTGACTCACACTCTCATGGAGACACTCGCAAACCCACTGAGACATTCTCACACCTTCTCACAGACCCACTGAGACACTCACTCAGACACTCATGCACCCAATCAGACACCCACATACCCACTCTCAGACCCACTCAGACACTCATGCGCTAACTCACAGACTGACTCATACACACATGGAAGCACTCACAAAACCATTCGGACACTCCCACTCCGACCCACTCAAACATTTATGCACCAACTCAGAAACTCATGCACCCACTCGCAGACCCAGTCAGTCACTCACACACCCATCGAGACACTCATGCACTCACTCTCAAAGGTTATAAGTTACAGTTAGGCAATATAATTTTAAAAAACGCAGAAGTTCACTAAATAAAAAAAGTTACAGGGACATTATAGTTAGGAAATAGAATTAAAAAAACATTAGAAATTCACTGAAAAAAACAAAGTTTACAGGGACGTTATAGTTAGGCTCAGATTTCTCTCGTACAAAACCACTGAAATTCAGCAGTTCTAGTTAGGCAAGCTAACTATAATTTACGCCCCCACAATGTACTGCTTATGACCTCACATATTACATCACTCATGACATGGTCAGTGACATCACTGATGACATCTCAAATGACATCACTGATGACATCATCCACAGAACCACACACACACACCCACTCACACCCCATAGAACCTCTCATGCACCCCATCCCACTCCCACACAACCTCTCACAGACCCTTTCACAGACCCATACCAGTACTCAACCAATCACTCATCCATAGATCCACTCACACATCCACTCAAACACCCACTAACTCACCCATACAGCCACTCATGCACAAACTCACTCACCAATACAGCCACTCAGACATCCAGTCATGCAGATATACAGACTCTTACACACCCACTCATACATCCTTACAGCCACTCACACACCCTCTTAATCACCCATACAGAAGCTCACACAGCCACACTAACAAATGCTGCGGAATTGTGCAGTCCTAAAGTATTATAATTGTAATCAAATAGATTTAAAGTAAGGATCTATGTCATACTTTTATAAAAGAAATACCATTATGAAGAACCCACTACGAAGACTCGTCAGAAACTAGCATTTAAACTGACATTATATGAACAACAATAAAAAACTTCTGTAACATATACTTTTTTCTAAACTATGTTTACTGAATTTTAACGAGTTACAGAGAATACATAAGTGCATATGGTGCAGCCAGGCCTTCCATCACAGCTATTTTTACAATGACCATCCCATATTCAATCCTCCTCACACAACACTCCAGACAATTTAGGGCAATTGGAACTCAACCCTGCGGATTCTTCTCCGTCTCAGCTCAGTAGAACCTCCTGTCGGGTCCAGGCTCCTTTAGCCGCATCTGTACCATATACCTTTGTAAAGAAAATGCATTTAAATGATACTTTCCTAAAATAACACGACTCCAAATTCTATCTGTAATGCTATCCATATTAATAGCAACCTTTATAACAACCTAACTTAACGGGACATCATTTGTGTTCCTGGAGGCTTTGTTGCCATTTGTTGTGGCCAGGGACTCGGTGTCACAGAAACTCAAGCGAAATCCGATGGGAGGAGGAGGAGCCTGCACACAGCTGACCCGCGCACCGAAAAGGCGCTGAGCACCTCCCGCGGTGAGTAACACTAACACGTGCGCGCCGCGCCCGGGAAAGCCCGGGCCAAGGGCGGGCCCATCCGCGCCCGTCAGAGACCGGAGGAGGCTGGTCTGGACCCCCCCTCTTGGTTCTTTGTTCTCGGGCCGTTCTGCCAGCGTCATCGCCTAATAGGATCTGGAGAGCAGGAGCTCATCTGGCATTGCTGCGGAAGGCTGCATCAGGATTAACACCTGGAGGACTTTGGTCTTGAGCTCATAGTAGACATTCCTGCGCAGGTAAAGTGCCCTTTTTCTCTTTTAAGGAGCATGTTGGGCTCTGTGTGTGAACTGGTGGGAGTAGTGGCCTGAGCCTTTTTGCCTCTCTTCTTGCCTCCCTACCTCCTTGTCATTAACTGTCATCAACTCGCAGTGTTGCTGGATATATCTCCTCTGCTTTTTTGCCATTTTAGTGGCCACTTTTTATTTTTCCTTGGGAACTATTACATTTCTCAACTTCATAGCCTGCAGGACATAGTCGGGCTATTTCCTAGTGTCCCCTGGGCTGCTATTATGGGGAGACGTAGGCCTGGGGGACCCCTTGCCAAGGAGCCTGTGAATACCATGTCTGCTTTGGATGCTTTCCTGCAGCAAGCCGTAGGGGTCCTGGATAAGGAAATTGAGTTGGCAACTCGTCGACTATCCTGATCCCCCAAACCTCTCCCCCTTCAGAGTACCTCTGCTCCCCTACGTCTAGCATCTCTGGAACAAGTTTCCCCTGCTGGCCCTGCAGATTTGGCACCAATCTTGAATGAGGGTGCTTGCATGTTCTCACCGATCCCCCCCCTCCACAGAATAGCGCTCAGTCATCAGCGCCTCGTACAAGTGCCCGTAGCCCCGGGGGTGGACCCTGGAGTGGGAAAGGGAGCAAGAGCAAAGAAGAAGTGCTCTTCGATCGAGGGTTGGAAGAGCATCAGTTCGCATCCTAATCCCCAAGATTCCCCAGCCCGGACATGATGGTTTTGCTTGACGCTCTTAAGGCATCCTTGTTATCAGCCCTGGATCTTAAACTAGATCCCATCTTACACCGTCTTTCAGCAATTGAGAACAATTTAAATAATCTGACTGTTTTACTGCAAGGTGATCCTACAGTACTGTCCATTTGTCCCCCATTTCAACAGCCCCGCCTCCTAGCACTTACTGTAATGCACAGGAGCTTGGCTACAAGCCTTCATCTAAGCCTGTGTCTGAGTGGGTAACTCAGCGCATGTGCCATATAGTGCCTTTAGTATTTTCATCCTCATTGGTTCCACTATTGAATAGGACATAATTACCAGCACTGGTAGCTACTCGTAGATGGGGGAATCTTCACATCTTAAGCAGTATCAGAACCTAGGATCACAAGCATGCAAGTCTAATAGGATGACCGAAGGAAGGCTGGGTGGGATCCATTCAGGGGCACCTAGTAACTCTACCCAGAGACTGTGTACCTTACATCTGCCACCAGTCAACTCCACTCGTAGTGGTTTTAGCTAACGTCCCTCGACTTGCTCCGGGTGCAAAGGAAGACTTTGACCAACTGAAGAATAAAGTCATGTATTGGTTAAACTCAACTATCTCCTCAGGGTCGCAAGTAGAAAGTCATATGTCATGCTGAGTAGAATATCATCGGTGGGTATTGTTAAGAAAGACTAGGATGGGGACCGTGTTATCATCAATTTCGATAGCTCTTTTGTGGTAAATATCATTTTAAGCACGGACACACAACCACAGTGGTCGCAATATAGCCATTGTGGCACTTCCATTGGGGTATTTTTATAGGCCCATGATTCACCCATTGCTTTCATTTGGAAATACCCAGGGGCGGTCCCTAGATGTGGGTCTTAGGAGCCAGCAGGAGGCAACTCCTGGTATAAGTACATCTAACAGGTTCACGCCCTTGAGCTCATTAGAGTGTTGTGATTGACTGTGATGCAGCGGAAACGTGGGGTAAGCATATATTCACCACATGTAACCAATTTAATAACCAGTAATCTTTTCTCCTTATGAAACTAAATTTGGCCCATACCTATAACTGGTCCTCCGATGAACCTTTGAGAGTTGACAGGGATTGACAAATGTTAAGACGGATAATATCCCCCTTATGAGGACCTACAACAGAGGGAATATTCTAGAAACCAAACTATACATCACAATGTACAAATCTCATTAATAATAATCATCAATAATGACAGACTCAGTTTTACTATTCACTTAGCTTCATCTATTTCTTTGAAAGCATATGAAATGGTCAAAGAAGGGTACAGCATCGAATCACAGTTCATCACACAAGAGAAAGCAAAGTAATACACCATAACATCTCATTTAACGAGCATGAGTGAGTGAATAGGAAGAAAGACAATAGAGCATTATAACAAGATCAATGAAATTTCAAAATTTCTTACAAACCTAAAGAAACTATAGCACAGCGTGCTAATAGTCTGAAGAGCTAACCCTCCGGCTGGAAGGGAAAGCTGGGGGCAACCTCACAAAGGTATGAGGAGCAAAGTTAAAGAGTCAGGATCAGACAGCAGAAGCCATAGTAGAGCTTAAGGAAAATAGCTCTCTCCTCACAAATAACATCACACGTGAAAAAAATGCACACCCTCGACACGCCTGCCTCAGCTCAAACCCACCTAAAACATAGATTCTAACACTAATAGTTATACCCTAAATGTTAAAGTCCATCCCTACTTAGTATCAAAGTCCAAGCGATTCACAGTTTTCATTGGTTCAGGAGCATAGGGTGTTCAGTCACACCACTTCCGTCGCACCTCACTCTCAAAAGTTTTTGTTTAGAGCCATGCGGTCATCATCGTCCTTCAGCAGAGGAAATCACGATATTCTCCTTCCTAGGCTCGCGCTCATCTTCTAAACAATTGCAACATTTTACTACAGCAGTTATCCACTAAACTAAACATTTCCTCAGACAGTAGGAAGTTCCGCTGATATTCCAACCACGTAGCCGTTGACAAAAAAAGAACACAACAATCATAACAAAGGACAAAATAATTTTTTTTTGCAGCCTACGTTTAAAAAACAAATTAATCCTAACAGTGGTTTGAGGCCTTCTCTGTAAAGCGTGCAGTTTTATCTAGGAGAAATAAACAGACTCAGTTATTTGTTCACATAAAAAGTTCCATTTCATTATTCATTTTAGTCTTCTATTATTCTAATATAAACGCAAGCATTTTTAATCGATTATTCTATGTAATTATTATCGCTTGTGTAAAACTCTTTTGTTAATGTGTTTCATTCACGTGGCACATGAAACCTCAAACCTCTCCGCATTTGTCATTTTCCTGCACATTTCTCGATTCTCTTTCCAAAAAACCCATATTAATATTTTCTCTGTTAATTTCACAACTCTTGTTAATAATTTTTACACAGTATGCGGTTTAATCCGAGCAGGTTTATTTACGAGAATCCTGCTCCATCAACTGGGTGTTGTTGAGTCCGAGCTAGATGCCCCTTCAACACTACGTTTGGTTAGCATATTGAGTCTGGGCTATCAGGGGTGTAAGTTTATTTCTTGGAACATTGCAGGGCTTGTGAGAAAGTTTGATGACCCAGACTGGGTGCTTTTTGTAAGAGGCTTTGATGTGATCTGCCTCCAGGAGACATGGCCCGTTGAAAATAGATTTAATCTGGAAGACTATAAAACCTTCTTTGTACAAGCTACTCCCTCTATTGCAGGACGAGCTAAGGGGGGTCTGGTAACTTTTGTCTCTTTAGCAGTCCAAGGCGGCTCTCTTATGTGGCCCCATAACTCTCCTACTTTACAGGTGTTCTCATTATCTAGTGGAACGAGCAAGCTATTGCTTTAAAATTTTTATAATGCGATAGCCTGCCCATCTGAAGTATGCAGTATCACACGGTTGGGTTCTTTCTTGAGGAACAAGCAGAACTATTCGAATGATCATATTGCAGAAGAATTTTAATGTTCACATGTGTGGGGACCCCAGGCGTGGGGGGTTAAAGACACAGGATGCTCACACCATTCTGGCCTGCACATGGAGCATACCCTTCAGGTCTCTATACTTAATGAAAAAGTCAGAAATATAAGAATAAAAAGGCATTGATACAAGAATAAAATCAATAAAGGACTCACACCCTCTCCCAATAAAAGTGGGGGCGACGTCTGTTTTGTCCGGGGGCAACTTGTTCATAGCAGACATTAGATCAAACTCATTCAAGACAGCTTGTAGGAGTTTGATCTAATGTCTGCTATGAACAAGTTGCCCCCGGACAAAACAGACGTCGCCCCCACTTTTATTGGGAGAGGGTGTGAGTCCTTTATTGATTTTATTCTTGTATCTATACCTTTTTATTCTTATATTTCGGACTTTTCCATCAAGGTGAGCGTGTATAGTGATCACAACCTGGTGTGTGTGTCGACCAGATGGCCGTGGGTAGCAAAGTCAATCAAGGATGGAGCTGTGGGGCTCTTGAAAGCCGTAGAAGGGGGAGGAGACTCAAGTGGGGACAGATTATTCCAGACCAATTTTACGAGTAACTGTTTACCCAGTGTAACAGCGAGTTTACCACCTGCATAGATAGTGCGGCAAAACCATCGGACATCTTGGAGGCCTTTGGAAGCATGTCTGGAGCTTTAGCTAACCTATTACTAGCCTGGGGATTAGGCGCTCGTTCCATATAGGCCCGAGATGGTTCGACTCCGAGTGCTCCCTCGCCTCCAGGAGACTGAAGGAGATCTTGTGTGTTACACCAAGAGACCCCCTGGTCGTTAGGAGATACCGCAGGCATTACAAGGTCGCACTGGCAAAGCGCAAGTCCGCTTTGAAAGAGGAGGCCTGGTCAGAGTTGTTAGAGGCCAGCACTTTGAGTAATAGCTCCAAGTTCTGGAGCATTATCAATAGTCCCTTTCTGGCAGGTGAAAGTGCCAATTTATTGGACGCCCATATCACGGAGGATGACTGGGTAAGCCACTTTGAGGGCATGTTTCAGCCAGACTCAATCTCGAGGGAAGCCCTGGAAATTGTTGAGGGTAAATCTGAGGTTATATTTACAGTACAAGATGTAAGAGCGGGTATCAAGGGGCTGTCTAAAAACAAAGTCCCTGGCCCTGACGGGATCGCCCCTGACCTCTATATTTCGAATTTGGATATCTGGGTACCTGTACTTGCGTCAATTATCAACGCCTTGGTCAAGATCGGCCGCCCAGACACATGGGCCCCATCTACCATTGTCCCTGTTTTCAAAAAGGGAGATCGGGAAGCACTCACTTCTATAGGCTCATTAACCTCCCAGATTCTGTGGTAAAGGTGGTGGGTCGCATGGTATTAGATAGGCTTGTGAGTTGGGCAGATGATAACAATATCCTGGCTGAGGTTCAATACGGCTTTCATCCTGGTTGTTCAACTGTGGACCAGTGTCTAAATTTAAATATGGTCTTGAATAAGTATACCGTTGCCCGTTCTGGCACCATCTACTTAGCTTTCATGGATCTGTCTTCTGTGTATGACCGCGTCAATGGATCAAAGCTATGGCAGATGATGCTTTCTACGGGCATTGACAATAACATCGTCCTGTTTTTAAGGGGAGGGTTGCGTCAAGGGTGTATCCTAGCTCCTTTCCTTTTTAATTTGTATATTAACAACTTGGTGCAGGTCCTCTTGAATCTAAAAACTGACTGTCCCCAGGTGGGTAAGCGTAGTCTGTATGCAGATGATGCTGTCCTCATGGCGTGGTCAGCAAGAGGTCTACAACTCTTGCTGAACTCCTTTGTACCTTTTATGGAGGACCTGGACTTGTTGGTTAATCATAGCAATTCGTTTGTAATGCAGGTGGGTCTTCGATCGGCTAAGCCCCACACATTTAGGGTAGGTCCCATTTTGAGCCCCAAGACTGACGTTTTCTCCTACCTGGAGGTAGTGTTTGTTGATGCCCTGAGCTGGTGCCCTCTGACAAGCCAAGAGAAAGGGCATTTGGCCAGGGCAATCGCCGCAATTTTTAATTGTGCATCCAGACTGGGAGGTAGACCGTTCAAGACAGTTTTGCATATCTATAGAGCCAAGTGTATCTCGAAGGTTACCTACGGGAGCGAGATCTGGGGTTATATTGGGCAGGATGCACTGCAAATTGTTGAAAATACTTTTTTGAGACGGGTACTCCCCTTACCACAGAGCATCCCGTCCTTTGTAATGCATGAAGAATTAGGGATGGCCTTCCTCTCAGATGTGTTGGCTTTTCGTCCGTTGGCGTTGTGGATGAAAATTTAAAACAAGAAGGAAAATGCCCTTAGTAAGGAAATTTTAAGGCACTGTCTTTCCCTTGACCATGTTAACCGCATTTGCTGGTTTAAATGTTAAAGAATGCTTTTGCAGCCTGGGAAGGTCAGATCTATTTGAGAATCCGGAGGCAATTTGTAGTAGGGATTTAATATGGGTAAAGGAGTGTTTTTTTTTTAAATCGCACCTGGGCCAGAGAAGAAGCGGAGTTGAGGAAGTCCAGCGTGTGCAAGTACTTTTTACTGAAAACTGTGTCATCAACTGAACCCTATCTCTTATGGTTTAAAAGTAGATATGATCGATTTTTAATGACCAGATTTCGACTGGACCTTTTTCATTATCTTTTGACCCATCCGCATGGTACATATAGAGGGCAGTGTCTCCCAACCTGTGGCTGCAACGGTAAGTCTCCACAGTATATGGTGCACTTTTTATTGTTTTGTAGCTTTTGTGAGGTTCCTAGAAAGTCTTTTATCAACCCTATTCTTAAAAAGCATGTTGTAGGCAGGTTAGACCGGCTTTTATTTTTTTGCAACTGCTTTCAAGCCATTCAGTACTGTATGTTCTTAGCTTTTTAAGGGCTGCTATTAGGCTTAGGTCCAGCTGCGACTAAGCTTGAGGGACATCTGTTTGTTACTGTTTTAATATGAATTGGGTTTTAACATGGTTCATGTTCATAATTCTGTATTTTATGGGGTGGTGCAGGAGGGTTTTATTGCCCTTGATATAGTCCTTATTATCACTCTTGTATCTCATGGTGCTTTGACGATGTCACTTTTCTTGTGGACCCTTTTGTTCGTGAAATGGTGCTTGCTTTTTTAACTTAATATTCATGGGCCCATGATGGTCATACTGTACCTTTTTCTGTATAGCAGATGGAGTTTTCTTATCTATGTTTGTTTGACTTTTATGGTTTTCTTTGTAAAAACCGAATAAAGAGTAATGAATGAATGAACTGTTGTCAAATGGTTGTTTTACTCATAACAAAAATATATATTTTAACAATGTTATTTTCATTTTCCTTGTAGTGACCTAAAATATAATGTTACACCTTTTCTTTTTTAGGGTTTTTCATAATTTAATTTCTTCTTAACAGTTATTTCATATTGACTTAATCCTCCATGTCAGCAGTAATCTGATTCTGTGCAAACGTGCACTAGTTTGTCATGTCACTTGATAAGAGGATGTCCAGAATCCTTCAAGTCTGAAGTTTAGCAATCCTAAATAGAGATTTTCTGCAAGGAGGCTAGAGTTTCTTTACCTGTAGCCTGAAAGGGAAATGGCCCTATGGAGGTCTTGATACATAGGCAAGGTGGTGTCTCCAACTATAATGATTCATTGTGGTTTGAGTTAACATTTAAAGCAATAAATCCAGTATCAGGCAAGAGTAATGGTTAGTGATTACTGAAATTCCATATCTTTGGTGAATTTAAGGTTTAAGAGTCCCACTTATGTTAGATACCCAAAATGTCTACCAACAGATCTAATTATCACACCACCATTACTAATGGTCACCAATGGTTTAGCCAAGTTGTACACCATCTATGATGCTGTGCAGCATGGCATTAAAAAAAAAAAAGCCTACGTGGATGGCTGCGTCATTTTGTAGGCACGCGCACCAAGCATGCACACACTTACAAAATGCCCCAAGTGCATTTTTTTTGCCAAACCGAGTTGGATCAGAAAACAAAAAAAGAAATGTAGGGTGAGAGGAAGCAGCACAGAGCAAGGGTGTGTGGGATCATGAAGGGGTAGGAAAGCAAAAGAAGGGTGGTGGGGTGAAGCAACACAGGGATGCATGGGGGCACTCAGAGGGCTAAGTGGGGGGAAGGAACACAGTGGGCGGAACAAACAGAGAGAGTAATGTGGGAACACCAAAAGGACGGGAGAGGAACATTGGGGAGGGAGCAAATGAACAACTAAGAGAGCAGCAAGAAGCTGAGGGGAGAAGCACATGGGCAGTGAAAGAGCAACACAGGCAACGTGTTGGAGGGAAGAAGTACCAAAGGGAGATACCTGGAAAACACATGCACTCTTTTAGAGTGTTTAAACAAAAAGAAAAAAGTAGCATGTGAAAAGGAAGCAGTGAAAGGACACTGTCATACGGTTACTACTAATTAAGTAAGACTGTGTGGTTGGACAACATATTTGTCAGAATATGGGTACTGGGTCCACGCATATCACCAGAATATGTTGGCCCAATTCCTGGCTAGCTCACAGTGCACCATCTGGACCCCTAAACCTGACGGGTACCGGATGGTGTCTGCAACCTTACACCATGACCACTCGGACACCTCCAAGGAAAACGTGGAAACGGATCTACCCTCCTGTGGTTACCTTAGGCATGCCCAATGGTAGACACGAGAAATATGCAAATTGGCATTTCAAACATATATTGAAGCAATTGGATTCATGTGTAAAATACATGAGCTGCAGGTATCAGTAGAAGGAAACAAAGCAGTGTTACCTGCATTACAAGAATGGTGAAGAAGATGAATAATTCAACCATTGTAACATTGCAGTGATTATATGAATATATAAATGTATATCATAATAAAAACCCTACCTACACGTACTCTACTCTAGAGAGCGTAATAAGAAGTGCATTCTGCCAGATCTTTTGGAGCAGCTTAACTCCCCATTTACCTGTATTTCTGATGTATCTGGAAGCCAGTCTGGCATAGAACAGGCTGCCGTCCTTTTGAGGATAGTGATGGAAATCAGCAGGGATAGCAATGAGTCACAGGCGACCGTCCAGGATAATCCATTGAAGTGCTCCTCTGACAAGCCACAGCTCCGAAGCAACATATATAATAAAACTGGCTCAGTTCGCACTGTGTCTGAGATCCTGTGCTAAGGCATTGTTTGTATTTCCTATTCAGAACTGTCTCCAAATGTACTACAACATACAAGGGGCAGCGTGCTCAGTTTACTTTATCCTTGAACATAATGTACAGTGTCGTGATAAAATGCTGACGAAGAAATGCGTGTTGCAAGCAGAACACTTTCTGAGTACGTTATCATGTACCTGCAAAGTATGTTAAAGTCACCATCTTAAAAAAAGAGGTCAAGTTTTAATTTGAACTTGTAAAATGGAAGCTTTTGTGCACGGGCCTTATTGAAACCCACAACAACACGAGTAATGAGATCATGCTCCTGGAGAGGGACAAGAAGAGGAGGGAATGCCCACACATGCTAACAAAGAAGAAGCAACCAAATGGCAGTGAAACCAACCAGTGGTAAGTAATGGGTGTGCTCTAAGCCCACTGTAAGCTAGCAATATGTTTTGTAACAAACAGAGCTTGCGCTGTCTAGTAGGTGAGACTTGAAAACTATCTTTAAATTCTTCACCTGCCAGACATAGAGCTTTTTCTGAGTTTCTTTTAAGTCTGTAGATTAGGACTCTCTATTTGCCTGTCCTTTTCAGTATTTCAGTCAATAGAGCTTAGTTAATGATTAAGGGGCTTTACATCCGTGAGATACCATAATGCTTACACTTTTAAACTCTGTGTTTTTGCCATTTAAGAAGTCTCAGAGCAAGTAAATCAATTGTTCTATACAAAGGGCCAGATTAAAAGCTATTCCACTATATTTAGGGTATGCTGTAATCAGATGTCAGTTACAGATCGTTGACACCTATCATGTCCTTGACATATGGCCTCCCAGAGAACCTTTCTCCTGATCCCCCATTCCTTTGTATTGAGCACTTAGCTCTTACTGGTAAACCCCTGATGATGTTAGAAAGCATGCTGACCGGGTGCAAAAAGGGTGTGCAGTGTAAAACACCAACCCAGTGTCTCTGTGTACTTGCTTCACTGAGCCGCCAATGCCTTTATCTGTGTAAGCATTTCACTGGCGACAAGTGAGATTGTGACCATTTTGTGAGATGCCCATGTCGATAGTTGGTACCCTGCTCCCAATATAGCTTCAATGCTTAAGGACACGCCACCCACATGGATCTGCTACTTTGGGCCCCACCCCACCTACTGCACCTCTAATAAGTTTGGCATGTTCTGATGGCTACTTCTAACTGCAGATTCCTCACCTTTAGAATATCCCCAGGCGCAATACTAGAACCAGAGAATTCTTACATCAATACTCATGCGAACCAGTTTGTGGTGCCATATAGCCCATGGCCATATGGCCCTTATCGTTCCGAAAGCGATGGAGCGGAGTCACACATTAGCACCACCCCTCTGCACTGATATCAGTTCATTTCTTTCTGCGCCCTGGGACGTGGATCTGGAGCTCTGCTTTTCCCAAACATGACACGACTGCTAAATGCAGATGTCGTCATGGACACGGTCTTTGGTGTCTGGTCTGGGGCCATGACTCAAAGTTGTGTGATAAGTGTGAACACTTGTGCTCTAAAGTGATCCCAGACCTTTGCCAAACAGAAGAAGAAGTTGTTGCTTTCGCGTAGAACCCAGTTTTTGTCACAAGGCCATTCCTGTGACTGCTCCGCATCACTTTCTTATACTTTTTTTTGGACTTGAACTTACCGGGGGACTTCAAGCAGAAAGTTGGGCTTTTGCCCCATCCCGCTAGACTAAGGCACAGAAAAGGCAAACAAAAAAGGCACAAAGGCGTCACAATGATATTCGTTGTTCTCTGGACATGCAACAGATTCCTCAGCTGGTCACAAAGCACCCTAAATTTTCCAGGCCGTTGTTGACCTCACATAGCAGATTGTGGCTTTTAAAGAGGCAACGCTACAAATGTTTGGTGCACATCAGGCTCCCTCTGATGCACCTTCGGAGCCCATTGAATTGCAGTGGCCCACAGTCAGGTTACCACAGGCGGGACCATTCATGGTGCCGCCTGTGCCCCAGGACCCATTACCAGTTCCGTATTGACTCTGGTACAAGCTTCTACCTCAGCACCCAGATCAATTCCAGCCCCTGCTACACTGACACAGGTACCAATGCCATTGGTGCCAGAAGAGGGGCTGGTGTCGACGCCAGTGTCAGAACCCGAACCGGCTTCAGCTCTAAACGACCGATGTAGTGCTACGAAATTACAGAAGCACAACCAGTCATCATGCAGTCTGACTCTAACCCAGTGCCTCTGCCACGTCTTCACTATTAGCAGAGGCTCCATTATCTTTTTGGTTCTGTCTCTGACCCAGAATAGTGGTCACCCCAAGATGATGACGATGATGATGATGATGGTGATGGGTACTGTTGGGATCACCTAGCACGAGGGACATCTCAGATTCCTATCTTCCGTTCCCTGCGTGGAACGTGGAATGCTGTTATACCGGCAGTTGCTGCCAGGGTCGCTGTGTGTCCGGACCGATTAAAGTGAAGACTAGGAACCTTACCCCGTGTCGTCTTCCTTTCATTGGCGACGAGTTGTCCGGTCCACAGTCTTCCCTACCGTCCTTCACCGACATCGTATTGTGCTGGCGTTTTCGAGGAGTCAAGTTCCTTGAGCCTCGCCTGGAAAACCGCCCGAGCGCCTCCCAACTGCCCTTGGTGAACACCCTGATATCTGAAGTTGGTTGCCCCGCAAGCCGCATCTCCGGCGAAGGTCCCGGTGAGGTTTTGATGAATTTTGGGGTATTTCGTAGCTCCAGCCGAGTCTTGGAGCGTGCATTGTACCGGCACGCGCCATCCTGGCGCACATCAGCGCATGTGTCAGCACGCATTGCGTGTGACGTCAAGCGTTGCCAGGGAGCTGGGATTGTTGTGGCAACCGGCGCGCATACCGGCGCGCGCCACATATGGTGAAATAAGCATAGTCAAGCGTTGCTAGGGAGCTGGGATTGTTGTGGCAACCGGCGCGCATACCGGCGCGCGCCACATTTGCCGATCTAAGCTCAGACGCGCTTACTCATCAGCGAGTTGAATCTTTAGAAAAGGCAATCTTTCAGATATGTTGCCCGGCGCTAGTCAAAGTGTTTTGTGGTTGTGGGGCAAGCTGCACCTCACGAATTAAATACGAATGGTTTAAGACAACCAAAACAATATAACCAATACAAAGCTGAAGTTTTAAAGGCACACCAGAAAAGGGATGGTGCATTCCCATATACAATTTACACTGTGATTCCTACAGTTTGTGCAACTATAAACTCAACGGTGACACCCCTCCTGGTGATCACTCTGGTGCATGCATTCTCTGTAAAGTGACAAGACATACTCAGTCAGCAAGTCAAACTCTGGGGCAACATTCTCTCCATGGGCATGTCGGTGATGTGCACACCTGGTTTTTTTAATAGAAAAACGTAGGGATATCAAATTTTTATTTTTTTCTCTTTTGGTGGCGTTTTCATTTATCTATTCAGCTTTTTCCTGCAACATAATTCTTGTTGTGGTGACTTGTGGCAGCAACTCACCCACGCAAGATTACTCTATGGATCGTGTAATCGCACCACCTCCCTTTTACAGTCACCCGGTACTCCCCTGTCATTTGGCAACAGTGGAAAGAAACATTTGATGCCTATCTTGAGGCGATTGATGGAGATACCTTCACGTCAAAGAAAAAAAAGCCTTACTAGTATACAATTTGGGTGCTGAGGGAAGAAGTATTTTGAAGACTTTACCTCTAGAACTCGTAAGAACATGTGTCAGTAGTGGTGAAGAAGGTGACTCCTTAATTGTTGACGACTATGCCTCTCTTATTAAAACGTTGGATAAGAGATTCAATCCGAAGAGAAATATTGTGCTGGAGCGTCACAAGTTTTTGCAACGTGCTCAAATCCCTGGCGAATCCATTGATGATTTTGTAGCCGTCCTCAGAACCCTAGCTGTTACTTGTAATTATAGGGAGTTCAGAGACGAAATCATCCGGGATCAGTTAATCGAGCGCACTTGCAATAAAAAGATTCAGGAGAAACTTTTAAGTTCAGAAGACCCTGATCTAGAAACTGCTCTCATTTTGGCCAGAAGCATTGAGCATTCCCAACTATGCATGAAAGAAATGAGTGGAGCATCCAACGAAATCAAATTAGTCAGCATCAAACCCACTAGTAGACCCGCTAAAGGGAGCAACACAAACATACCCAGCACTTCTTCATCTGCATCCTCCTTGCCTAAACCTAAATTTGAAAGATCAGAAAAACCTGACCTCTCCTGTTACCGATGTGGTAGCAGATCTCATCTGGGCAATTTTAAGTTTTGTTTTGCTATTAATCAAACTTGCTTCAAATGTGGTAAGAGGGGACATTTGGCACGTATGTGCAAGGCTACTGTTGCACATAAGGGACAGACTAGAACTGTGAATGCTTTTGAAGAAGGTAATGTCAACTATGGAAATGATAACGAAGGTTACGAATTGTTGATGTTGTCTTCTTCCTCTACTCAACTGGATGGTGTGGTGGAAATTGCCTCCATTGTTGAACCGCACAAAAGGAAATCCCCTGCGTGTATCATAAGTTTAAACGGATATGGTATAAAGTTTTTGGCTGATTCTGGTTCTCCTTTTACCCTCATCAATGCCAAAGACTTTGAGAAATTGGGCAACATTCCTATTGTTCAGTCTAATATAAAGATTTTTGCTTACGGTGGTAAGAGAGTAGAGGTGCTTGGCAAGTTTGAGGGCAAGTTGGAATTCAAAAGGGATTCAACGCTTAGTATTATTTACATTGTAAAGGAAGGTGCGAATTTATTGGGATGGGAGGAACAGGGTGAGCTGGGGATCATCCTTGATCCCAACCATCCGGACATGGTGTTATCGAAATACGAAGCCAAACAATTTTATTCCAATCTTCCTGAGATTACCCCTGTGCATAAGGTTACTGCAGAATCGTTACCCAAGTGTGAGTGGATTCAAAGGTACCCTGAGATTTTCAATGGTGATTTGGGTAAACTCAAAGGTTTTCAGCACCGTATTGTTTTAAAGGAGGGTGCAAAAGCTGTTGCACATAAAGTGCGCAAGGTACCTCTGAGTATGCGTGGTGAGCTCAAACAGGAACTTGAGCGTTTGTGTTCCGTGGGTGTAATTGAGCCCATTGAGGGGTCTGAATGGTTGTCCCCCATCGTTTTGGCGCGCAAGGCTGACAAGTCTCTCAGGATGTGTGTGGACTTGCGCGACCTAAATTCTTGCATATGGGTGGACCGCCAACCCCTGCCCAACATAAATGAAATGTTGTCCACACTAGAGGGTGCAAAGTATTTTTCTTCTCTGGATATATCCTCCGCTTATCATCAAATAGAATTGTGCATGGACTCGAGACATCTCACGTCCTTTGTGACACCAGAAGGTGCATTTCGTTACGTACGCATGCCGTTTGGTTTGGCATCGGCTTCTGCAGTGTTCCAGCGTCTTATGGGAAGCTTGTTTAAGAACACTGCAGGAGTCGTGTTTTTCCAAGACGATATTTTAATTCATGGCAAAACAGAATTAGAGCACAATTCCAGAGTCAAGGAGGTCTTAGACATAGTCAAATCTAGTGGTTTAACACTAAGGAAAGACAAGTGTAAGTTCTTGCAAGATGGTGTGGACTATCTTGGACACCACATTTCAGAGAAAGGAGTTGAACCCAAAGTTAAACTTCTTGATGCCATTCAAAATGCACCTGAACCACAAAATAAAGACCAGCTTCGTTCCTTTCTTGGCTTAGTGGAGTACTATGCCAAATTTGTGGCTAACTTCTCTGATAGGACAGTGTGTTTGCGTGAACTCCTGAAGAAGAATGTGAAGTATGCATGGTCAGACCAATGTGCTGGTGACTTCAAGTCATTGAAAGAAGCAATTGTGCAGGCACGCCCACTTAAGTTATTCAATATCAACGATCGCTGCATTGTTACCACCGATGCGAGCAATGTCGGTCTTGGCGTTGTCCTTATGCAGAAAAGATCTGACAATAGGGAGGAGACCATTGCCTTTGCTTCTAGAGCACTTCGTGGTGCGGAAGGCACTTATTCCACTATTGAGAAGGAAGCCCTGGCTCTGTGGTGGGGTGTACAGTATTTCCGCAATTTTTTATGGGGGAATGAGTTTGTTCTGAGGACTGACCACAAACCACTGGTAGATCTTTTCACCACAAGGGGTGGTGGCAGAGCCACTCCACGCATAGCTAAGTGGCAGTATAGGTTGAACGAATTTAATTATCGTTTGGAGTACGTGCCAGGAGTAAAGAACCACGTTGCTGATTGCCTATCTAGGCTACCACTGTCTGAATCTGTTTTTGACTCTGTGGATGAGGATTTGGAAATGGTATGTGCTGTCAGTGGGGTAGCTGATACAGGTGCTGCTCTGTCGGAAATTGATTGGAAATTGGCCTTGTCGGAAGATAGCGAGATTAGGAAGGTGATGGATTTTGTGGTTCATGGCTGGCCCAACAACTCGGATTTGATTCCTGAACTGATTCCCTTCAAGAGGATTTGTGACGAGTTGTCCCTGGTGGATGGGATTCTGCGTAGAGGTAGTTTGTTGGTTGTGCCCGTATCTATGCGCAAGAAGGTTCTGGAACTGGCTCATGAAGGTCATTTGGGCATTCGTGCCATGAAGCGGAGGGTTCGTGAGGATTTCTGGTGGCCTGGAGTTGATAGGTCTATTGAACACTGTGTTCGAGATTGTGGTGCGTGTGTTCTGAGTGACAAAACTCAGGTAACCTATCCCTCTCCTATCAAACCCATAGTTGTGGAAAACTCACCTTGGTGTAAGTTGGCTTTCGATATTGCAGGTCCTTTTGGGGGTATAGGCAGTTCTCCCAAATACGCTTTGGTGCTGATAGACTATATGTCTAAGTGGCCAGAAGTCAGGTTTGTGGACGGCATAAATTCTGCAACGGTCATTAACTTCTTCAAGGATGTTTTCCTTCGGGAGGGTTTTCCAGAGGAGTTAGTGACTGATAACGGGGCCCAGTTGGTATCAGTGGAGATGCAGGAATTTCTGAAAGTTCATGGCATCAAGCATATCCTCACCTCTCTCTATCATCCTTGCAGTAACGGTTTAGTTGAACGCTTTAACCGTGTGATCAAGGATCAGCTACAGTTAGCTTTTGTCAACGGTTTGCACTGGAAGGAGGCGGTTTCCAACATGTTGTGGGCAATGAGAATCACTCCACATTCGAGTACTGGGGTGTCTCCTTTCACCTTGCTAAGGGGTAGGATTGCAGGTTCTAAACTTAACAAGGATTGGATGTCTAGGAAGGAGGTGGATTTGGAGAGGCTGGGCATGGTAGCTGATGTCAGGGCTGCTGCACAAGCCAGGTATGCCTCAGATTGTGCCAGGGCATCTCCTGTACGTCAAGGTGACTGGGTGAGAATCAAGAAACCTGTTCTCGTTCGTAAGGGTTCCTCTCGGTTTTCCGATCCAGTAAGAGTGAGAGAAGTAAGAGAGCATGTTGTAGTGTTGGAGAATGGGAAGATCTGGAACAAGTGTGCCGTCTCAGTAGTGCCTGAGTCGAAAGCTGAGTTTGTGAAAGGAAAACTTGGGGTTTACACTCCTTGCACGACTCCGCCTCTCATGGGGGAAAGTCCAAAGGTTTCTGTTCCTGTCAGGGAGGTTGTTCCCCGAGCAAGCTCTTCTAGGTCAAGGGTTGTTCCCTCAAGATTCCGGGACTACGTAAAGTATTGAACATTCTTGATTTATTTTTACCTGTCACTGCACATCTAATTTGTTACATTATTATGTTGTTAAAAATGTTCTCATCATTCTTGTGTTTGTATATGAAGAAAGGGGGGTGTGTTGGGATCACCTAGCACGAGGGACATCTCAGATTCCTATCTTCCGTTCCCTGCGTGGAACGTGGAATGCTGTTATACCGGCAGTTGCTGCCAGGGTCGCTGTGTGTCCGGACCGATTAAAGTGAAGACTAGGAACCTTACCCCGTGTCGTCTTCCTTTCAGGTACGGCTTGTTCCCCCTTCACTATTCTGATGATGCCTTATACCTTGATTTACAGAATGCTAGATGGCTTGACATCTCAGCTGAGACAGAACTTGACTTACCACTTGGGCCAGAAAAGGAAGTGAGTGCCTCGTTTGCGGTTTCTCTGGAGGGCAGCTTAGGCACTTGAATTAAAGCTACCCTCCATTCAGACTAAAACAAATGTCTTAACAGAGATCTTACAACCTGGGCCAGGTACTTTTATGGTTAACTCTGTTTTTATTATTTCCAAACATGTCATAATAATGATGTAGCATTAATTACAGCAGACAATCCCATAAGATATGCTTAATATCATCATTTCCCCCACCCTCGTCATACCCGTAGACATATTTATGAATCACCGTGAGCCGGTCTTGGCCAAGCGTGGAGGTAGACGCTTGGGGCTGTCTTAAGTCAACAGTACATCATACTGATGCGTGGATCAGAAACAAACAAAAGAAAACTCCCTGGTCCCCTCCCACCCCCCTAGCCCCCGTTCGGGCCAGGTACTTTTGAGCCCTTGCTTCCCTTCAACGAAGCTCTCCCGGATACTTTTGTGGCTAGTTGGTCAAAACTTTGTTCTTGCCCTCCTGCGAATCAGCAGGTGTCCAGACATCACAGACCAGAACCTGGTGATCCGGATCGTCTAATCAAGCACCCCTCCCCCAGGAGTCAACAAGTATGATGAATCCTAATTTATTTCCAACTACTGTTCAAGACAGGGTTGTTAAACACATGCCCTGTGGGACATGGCCAGTGAAATCTTGTTGGCAGTCCCGGAGGACAATAGGGCTCCATGGCTCAGACGATTCATAATAGACAGGATGTGGCCATATATGTTATCTGCACAGGTCTGGATTGCCTGGGAAGGGCACTAGATACTAGTGTTGCACTTCATTTACAACCTAAATGGTTGGATGTTATTTTGTTTGTTCTTCTTTCTTTAGGCCAGCTAGGCCTTACTTTGGGCACAGTGAAATGCTGTTTGTTGGCCCTGACCAACTGTTTGTTTAAGTCACCAGTTGTGATATTTTTCATAAAAGGTTTGACTACCATGTTTCCCCCCCAAACCATTTATGTCTCAACTGGACCTGAGCTTGGCCTTGACATTCCTCATGTGCACACTGTTTGAGCCTATGTACAGTCGTTCACTAAGGCTCTTAAGACTAAAAACCACGTTCCTCATTGCAATGACATCAGCACGGCGCATGAGTGTACTCCCGCACTTTCGGAACAACCTCCTTTTTTCTGGACAAACTGGTACCAAGGACCAGGGAGGCTTTCCTGCTGAAAGTTATGACTGCCTTCCACGTTGGGCAACGTTGTAATAGTTTGCGGTGTAAAGCCCTGCGTTGTAAAAGATTTTGCGGTGTAAAAACTGCGGGGTAATGGCACTGCGGAGTAACGCATGCGGGGTAAAGGATTAAAGGACACTGACAAGCGTAGCTGGAGTTGGGCATAAGACTTGTCCTCCTTTGCTCCCTAGCTCTCTTTCACATTCGTGACGCACTATTTATAAGATGATAATTGTATTAGTCACTAAATTCAAGAGATGCTGTGAAAAAGAAAAACAGGTACCAGCTGCTGAAAAATGCTTGTAACCTTCGTAGCAAGTGTCACATCACGCCTTTATGTTTAAACAGTGTGCTTTTTCATCATTCGGAGAAGAAAATTCATATGAAATCTAGGAGACCATGTCTTTTGTCCTTCCCTAAGCCTCTCCTCGGTCAAGCTAAATGTAAAGTAGTACCTTGCATTGAATACGCCTACTGCTCCACTTTAATCAGTTTCAAACCCTGCATTATGGCAGGAATGTGATTATTAATTTTACCACTCTCACACTGTAGTGCTTTCAAAGCTCGAGGACATTACCAGCATGTTTCGCTATTAATGTAAAAACAACAGGACGTCTATTTATATTTTCAGGATATCTGAATGCTGTCAATGTGGCCTGCTTTTTCACAAGGTACTTTCAGTTTACAAAGTAACATTTACACCCTCCTGTTCTTTTCATGCGGTCTTTTCATTTTATTGTTCGACACTTTATTTCAGATTTCTGTGGATAACATCACAGAACATTGCAAACATACCGGCCCAGTGCACTATCAAGAAATAAGATATGTTAGCATAAAGAGGAGAGGCCAAGAGGGGCATCAGTGAAAAACCTTCTGGGACTGGGAGAAGGGGGCCATATCACAAAATACAGAGCAGTACCATGATACACTACAAACAATAGAGTCCCCCAGTCCAGGGACATCTTAAGGATTTTGGGGGCCCTGGGCCAAGCGTATTTTGGGGGGCCCTGTTCGGAACAGCTTTGAATTTATGATCCAGTTTCAGCTCTTTATGCCCTCTTTGGCAATGTCACTGACAGTGCACATGCACACTGGTCCAAATTCTAAATGTGTTTACATCTTATATTTAGGGACAGTGATGTGTGTTTTCAATACTGTAACACAGCAGCAGCTCACCAATATTACTGCAAATAATCTCTGTGCCAACCTCCCATTTCTCATATGTGAGGTCCTATTTTGATCTAAAAAAACTTTTTATGGATGTTGCATGAAACAAACACTTTTTCTGCAAAACATCTGTAATAGATTCTCATACATCACCCACATTAAAAATAAATTAAAGGAAAATGGTATTTAAAACCATCTGTTTAAGAATTATTCATAGTCATCGGGGCAAGACTCTGCAGAACAGAGCTGGCTGTATCAGGGGGGCCCCCTGAAAGGCTGGGGCCCTGGGCCAGAGCCCACTTAGCCCATAAAACGCCTCTGCTCCAGTCTTTCTCAAAGGAGGGAGGCCAATGCTCCTCCGACTCTCAGGGCCAGTTAGTGTCTGGTGCATTATTCGGATCCAATGTGTCCTGAGAAGCCAGACATTTGATGATGGGGACCCTTTCTCACCAAGTCGGGGACATGTTGCACCATTCGCCAACTACCAACCTGAGTTTTTATACAAGTCCTAACAGGCTTCCATGTTCCATCAAATGTAACTTTCTATCAGCTAGCAAAGCAGTCAGTTTTTTCATCATATTGATAAGCCAAATTTTTGTCCACCATAGACCAGGCTGTAGAGGGGTCAGCTGCTTCCAGCGGTGGCCCAGGGTTAATCTACCCAGTAGAAGAAATTTGGTGAGGAGGTGTTCCCCAGGAGAGGGCAGTGCATATATCCCGTTTTCCCTAGGGTGGCCCCACAAAAGCACAATTAGGTCTAGCAGGAGAGTGAGTACTGGGTTGTCTTTATAGGTAAGATGTCGATCAAATGAGGAACAAGACAGGGCCGTCCCCTCTCTCATTAGCTTTTTTCACTTACTTGGAACCATATATCCAGACATCAAAATGTTTAAATACAATACCCTCACTGTGGCTTCATACCTTTGATGCAAAAGTCCTTGCATATGTGGACGATATTGCCATCCTAACAGAAGCTCCGGCAAGAGGCCCTTTTATGCATCAAATGTGCAGCCTGTCAATTTGGCAAGATCTCTATTTTCAAGTTAAACATCGAAAAACTAATTTGTTCCCAGAAGCTCCAGACCCCGATATGTCAGCTTTGTCACCTACTTGGAGTTCCGGATTACATCCATTATGAAGGATATAATTAGTCCCAATTATGATGCACTATTTCATGAGTCGCCGGTATTAATTCGGTAAAAGGGACAGTCTTCACTTAGGACTTATCGGGAAATGCAATCTAATTAAGATGGCAACTTGGCAGAAATTGATAGGGTAGTACAGAAAACCACGTTGTGCAATTCGCTATTTAAAACGTCCCTGGGATATGTGTGGTTTGGCCCTCCCTTCACTCTGGCTGTTCTTTCTTTCATCTTTTGTGACTAGACTTTAAACTGTCTTGGTCTTTTGTGAATTGCAACTGGCGGGATTGATCCTGACTTTTGGAGCTTTTGACACAGGTCAGCGCCCTCGTGCGTTATGGTTGACACGACCTATTTTAAATGCACAAGGTTCAAAACATTATTTGTTTTTGATAAGATCTGGCAGGCCATCAGATAGTGGTGTAATGTCCCAATGTTTAACCAATGTACAACCTTATGGCATAATCCCAATATGCCACAGTTTGTACACAACAACTACATGCGTGCTTGACGGCATTTAGGCATAGAACGGATGGGCCAATTATACTCTGATGTAGTTTGAGGCGTGCATAGGCAGGATTTCTCTCGGTATCTGCAACTAAGAGGCTTGCTTCTGCATCTGCCCACCAATGCGGTGGGTGCAGAGCATAATTGTTTTTTTAAATAATTTTAGTGACATGCCCCGAGTCCATGCGGGTCTTCTGTCAAATTTTACTGAGCAACAGGCCATGCGAAAGTCACTGAGAGCATCTAGCGAATAAGTGGACTATGAGTTTGGGCCTCCCTGTCTCCCTAGAAGATATTTGGGCTCAGTAATTAGGTGGCCCACAGTGCTCTCAATGTATCTTGCCTGAAGGTTCAGTCATTCAAGATCCGATATGATCTGTATTATACACCATACAGACTATTCAAAATGGGCTTCACGGAGACATACTACTGTTTCATTGTGAGACGCCAGAAGCTGATACAGCTCATATTTTTGACTCCTGGCCACCCATCTTACTGCCGTTCTGTCAAGCCATATTCAATCAACTTAATAATTTACTGCAGTTAATCTTCAGCCATTACTCTGACGTAATTATGCTTGGTATCTCACCCATCATACCTTCAAATCTGACTGTGATATAAGTTTTTGCTGTCACAGTGTCTAGATTGGGTATTGCACGGCCATGGTCACAACAGGAACCACCAGACCATAAAGCCCTCGTAGACATAAGCTGATAAAAATGTGGGCACCGGTCAGTTAACGACTCTTCTCTCTTATTCCAGGTTACCTACATGAGATGCTATGAAATTTGATTTGTCTAATATGGTTATGGAATTTCATGGCAGAATGACAAGTTTGTTTTAATGCATAAAATCATGTATGGAAATGTCTATTCACTTATGCGTGTGGTATTTATGCTTTTGGTACTTTCCTAATGAAAAAAAATACTTTTTACTTTCAACAAAAGAAGCAGGAAAACTTCTACATAATATTTAATTTTCTCTAATCCAAAAGTTACTATATAAAAATGAAGAGTCTCACTAAGTGTATAGGAAGAGTTCCCGGTGCTTGATGAATGCCCAGGCTCCATGGTAGCTCTGAATACCTTAACCTTTGAGGGTTCTGCCTGTTAGGGTGCAAGGTTCTTACTTGTCACAAGCTAGGGTGTTGTAAAAGTAGTGTACATAGAGAAGGAAGAAAAAGGGAGAGGGAAAATCAGGAAGTCCTCATGATTAAAAACGGTATTTCACTCTTCTTAGTCATCTCAGGTATGAGTAACAAGAAATTTAGTTTCCCTTCACGGAACATAAATGACTTACGGCCAAGTAAAAAAAGTGGCTTGCTATATTTGAGATCTTTAAAGAATCAAATTTAGAAATTACTTTGCTACAGTAACCTCACATCCCAATCCTCTAAATTAACAAATTACGAGTTACCTGGGTCTCATTGAAGGTAGCCTCAAATCAAGAAACTACTATTGGAGATACTGCTACTTTTGTTCTGAGGTCTTAGAACTCAGTAATTTAGGAAGTTAAAGTCATATTTAAAAACTCATACAGATTCCTTCATTACAGCGTTGGATCGGCCCACACATTGATAGTTTTGAGATTTACTAAAAGCATATTTAAGAGGGTGCATAACTAATTTTTATAATTAAAAAAAAAAAAAAAGAGTGGTACATGGCAAACTAATCATTAGGTAAAATTCTAAATCTACAATAAATATAAGGACATTAGAAAGATTTGAAATTACAGTCTAGTTACCTTACCAAATTTCATGAAGCTCAAAACCAAATAAAGAATCGGTCATATGAAAGTTACAGCCAAGATGGTGAGAACCTAACTATATGACTTTAATGAAGAATTGGAAAATGGCTGGCCAGACAAAGCAAAATTGGAAGAAGGAACAAAACACTCCTATTTATTCAGAAGGTATAAATTACTGCACACCAACGTAGATTATGAATGCATTCCAAGATTATTATTAGGTATTTATTATACACTGAAACTGTTGAGTCAGATCACCAATCTCTACAGTCCTATATGGCATTAATTGCAGATACCTCCCTTTCATTAGATAGGATTAAAAAGTTGCTTTAATCTTTAAGAAAAGAGGGAAGGCACAACATTATTTCTGCAACAAATGGTAAAGCCTCTGGCCCAGGCTTCCAATACAAATAGAGAAACTGTCGCAATGACAAATATCTGAAGTTGTATTAACAGTATGTCAAGACGTTTTTTTTTGTTAGCGATCACCCCGAACTTGTGGTAAGAAGCATTGATTACCATAGTTTGTAACTAACAGAAGGATGTACCACTCTGTTCCATTTATTGCCCAATTTCTTCATTAAATAGCGTTATAATATTTACTCCAAATTGTTAGCATCTCATTTCCAACATACCTTACTTGATGTGATCCATGATGACCAGCAGGTATTTCTTTATGGGGATAACATTAACAAAGATATCTTAGAATTTTTATCATATATTAATAGTCCAGCTTCCAAATTATCCCAGTTGGTTGTAGTTTTTGTTTATGGTGAAAAAGCTTTTAACTGTGTCTTTTGGTTATATGTGTGTGACATTATATATCACTTTGAACATCAGTTTTTTAAATGCTAATTCCTAACTATAACGTCACTCCAACCTTTGTTTTTTCAGTGAATATCTATTTTTTTTTAAGTAGTAATCTCGTTTGCAGAGTGGTGGAGAAAGGGGATGGGGAATTACAGGAGGTACCAGGAGGACTTCTTGGCCACCAAGGTCCCTCAGCATCCTTAGGTCCTAACTATAAGTAGGTACTATATATATATATGTGACCTGGAGCCATGCTCACGGACGGGCATGGTAATTCTACATGTAGTTTTTAAAGAAGAAAGTTCACATGTGCGAGGAATATAGCATGCTACAACGCATGCAATCACAGCGCGTTCCTTAACAACGTGATGCCATTACAACGCAAGTCATTACATCGACTTGCAGTAGCTGGCGCTCTAACATTAGGAATAGTATCATTTACTATTCCAACTCCAGCCTACGCAACGGTAGGGAAGGTGTTGGAATAGTAAATTATACTATTCCTTATGTTAGAGCGCCATCTACTGCAAGTCGATGTAATGACTTGCGTAGTAATGGCATCGCGTTCTAATGGCATCTCGTTCTAACAACGCGGTCGTTGTAACGACCGCGTTGTAAAGGTATCGCGGTCTAATGACCGCGATGTAAAGGTTGTTTCCCGCTCACAAGCTTAAAAGTCATGGTGTAAATGCTACAGGTATCAATTTGCATCTGTTCATTCGCCTATTTACAATATGGGTCTTAATTTATAAAATACAATTCTTATCTTTGTATAGTCATTTAAATTTAGAACGAGGAAGTTTCATATACAAAATAACACAAAATTCAAAAAAGCACTTGATATTACAACTTTGTTTTTTGACCTCCATCTTATTAGAAGAGTTACTCAGAAGGTTTTGACCTCGTACATACATCACTGTTTATGCTCTTGATTTCAGAGGGATGGCAAATCATTTATGGTTGTTCGGTTGCACACTAATGCATCACAGTCACATACAAGGAGGGGGTCCCCCAAGTATCCAACTGCTGATTGAAGCTCTGGTGGGCAAACCCATGTCATGTAGGGGAAAAGACCAAATTAAATACACAAATGTCAAGGCCCTATTGAGCATGTCTCTATTGGCGGAGGCCACGCTATCATAATAAACATGAAAAATATCACGATAATACATAATACTGTCTATGTCTCTAGGTCTATCAAGTCAACACCTTATGGATATATCTATAAATGCAAAACAATATCCCACCATAGACGCAAAAAATGAACAAAATCAATAATGCGACTCCGAGTAAATAAACAGAACTAACACTTTTAAAAAACTAAGGTACACACAAGAACTGAACACCTGCTACGATGGGAGAATGCAATAGGAAGATCACACTTCTAGATGTACTGTCAGTTCCTCACTACTCTTCAAGCCACCTGGTACCCTTGTGTCCAGACTGATGATGTAGTCTGATTCTAATTTGTGTAGTTTTAACATCTGATCTCCTTCTCTTTGGTGTTTCCTGACCAAAGAAAGTCATTTTTGTCCAATCCCCCATATGTTTATCTTTAAAGTGTTATGCCACTGGGTACTTCTGGTCATTGTTAGTAATCACTCTGGTATGTTCTAAGATAAGCTTTTTTACTTGGAAAATGGTGCTTCCAATGTATCTTTTAGGACAGGGGCACTCTATACAATACACCACGTGGTTTGTTTTGCATGTTATATGCTTCCTTATTTCAAATGGTTTGGCTTTGAAGGGCACATGGTATATGGTCCTGCTGGGACTATGTTGACACGACTTGCATTGAGTGCACAGAAATAAACCCTTGGGTTAACCTCCCACAACCAGGTCAGCTGTGTCTGTGTTTGAGTTTTAAGGTGGCTCCTAACTAACATGTCTCTGATGTTACTACTTCTTCGATATGTAATGTTGGGTTAATTCGCTAATACGTTCTCAATTGTGTGTTCGCTTCTGAGAATTTCCCAGTTCTTTATTAGGACAGCGCCACCTTGCTGGACATTTCATTGTAGGTGATGATTTCCCTCACTGTGCTCTTATTTTCATTTTTCTTACATTTTCTGGGTGGTACTTCTTGTATCTCCATATTGCCATAGAAGAGTTTCTCCCTATATATTATGACAATTCTATTGATCGTTATTTAGAGTATCTTTTCGGGGTAACCCCTACTTCTGAATCTCCTGACCATCTCTTCTTGTGCTTCCCTAAATTTCTTCTCAGTGCTACAGTTTCTCTTCAATCTCACTAGCTCCCATATGGGATGTTCCACTTCATGTGTTCTGGATGGGTACTTAAGTCATGTGAAGTAGTGTTCCTAGCTGTTTCCTTTCTGTATAAGGATGTTAACAACTTAGATTCTGATACTTCAACATGTATTTCAAGGAAGTGTATAGCCTCATGATTTGCTGTCATAGTGATTTTAAAATTAATGTTATCAGTCAGGCATTTGCAAAAATCTATAATTTTTTCCATCAGCCCATCCCATATTAGGAAAACATTGTCGATATAACGTAGCTGAGATGCTCCTCCATCGTCGTGTCCATGGACATCTGTTCCTCCCACCAGCCCATTGCCAAATTGGCATAGCTGGGGGCGAAACAGGTGCCCATTGCTGTCCCCGGTATCTGTTTGTACAAGATGTTGTTAAACCAGAAAATATTCTCATTTGGACAACATTCAATCATATCAATAATCATTCTGCTGTGTTTGAAAGCTGTCAGAGGTCTAGCCCTAAGAAAATATTCTACCTCACCCAGTCCAACCTCATGTTTGATACTAGTGTCCAAGGATTGTACATCTAGTGCTGCAAGAATATATGATGGCTCCCATGGGATACGATTGATCTTTTTCACAAAATCTGTGCTATCCTTGATATAAGATGGTAACGTCTCAACAAAGGGAAAAAGAAGATAATCAATACTGAAGTTCTTTCAAAGAGACTTCCTTTGGCTGATACAATCAGTCTTCCTGGTGCTTTACACTTATCTTTGTGTACTTTCGGTAATAGATAAAACATGGGTATTACTGGCCCTCCTTTTTTGAGGAATTGTAACTCTTCCTGTTCTAAAATCCCTTCACTTTTCCAGGCAAATAAGTTTACATTATCTTTCAATGAGCTCCTTATGATATCTTATAACAGTTCTCATCCGTTAACTGGCGGAGGGCTTCATCTATATACATGTTCCTGTCCCTCAGTACTATGTTGTCCACCTTGTCTGATAGCTTTATTACACAATACATTCTTGTACTCAGGGTGCAAAAGGTTTTCATCTGTGACCAAGTTAGATTCCATTGTATCTTCTGTTGTTTATACATTTGTCTTCTCAGATGTTTCAATTGCTTTACTGTTACCTCATGGCGTCATATGGTAAGATAAAAACCGTTCTTGATCTATGTTTAAATTCAGTATTGCTACTCAAATTGGTTTTTTAACCCATTTCAATCAAGATTTTGATCATTTCCTGGGTATCTCCTGTGTCTTTCTGTGATGTATTGTTATCTAGATCAAATTTATCACAGTCCTTCAGCGACTCCCACTGTCCATGGTATGTCCATTTTTGTGGACACTCTTGCCTGCATTGTTGTTCTATTAGGCTTGGCAATAGCATGGGCTTTGGCTAGTTTTAGTTTGTGAGTGAAACTAAACAGATCCTTTCTTGTTTGAACATAATCAGAAAGGCCGAGGCTGAGTGTTTCCCTCTCTTCTTGTGTTAGTTCCTTAGTTGTCAAATTCATGGTGTCATCTGCTATTCCACTGAGGATTATCTTCTGCCCCTTCCTCTGTTGGACCTGCTTCCTCTTCTGCTTCCTCTCCCTCTTCCTCTTTGTTCGCTTTCTACATCTTTGGATCTTGTTTGTCTGGGTGCTGCAAGTCTGCCTGCTGCAGTATCCTGTATATGTTTCAACAGATCCTTCTCATAGTCAGATTCTCTTTGGTGTTTAACGGTTCTTGTTCAATATCTGAACTCATGACCGAACTGTTGTCTGATGTTTCTACATCTTTAGATTCCAGTGTCACTTGTGTCTTCTCAGTAGTTACAGTCTGATCACATTTTTTTACAAAAGTAAGGACACAGCATTATTGTAGTCATTTTTGCCTCTTTGAAACTTCCAATGTTTGTTTTTTGATACCCTCTTCATACCTCTATATTCATGTCTCCATCTTGTCTTAGAGGATGCAACCTCCTGTTTATCATTACAGGCCTCTAATTCCTTTTCCAGTATTTCAGTTTGCTGTATGGTGTCTTCATATTCCTTCCACTCATTCACAATAAGTATCTTTATCATTCCTTTTGAACATTTGTATTGTAATTGCATTTATATAGCACATACTACCCCTCATGAGGCGTCGAAGCGCTTTTTCGGAGAGTAGCATGCTACTCCGGAACCCATAAAGGATTAGTGGTGAATTAGTATAGTGAAATATGAAAAGTGATTTCAGTGATGGATATGTTAGTTATTTGGAATGAGAAGGATAGTGGACGGATTGAAGAGGGAAAAAGGTTTTACATTTATATAGCGCTTGCTACCCTGGATGGGGTGTTGAAGTGCTTTTTTGGCAAGTAGCACGCTACTTCGGAACCTATAAAGGATTAGTGGTGAATTAGTATAGTGAAAATATAAAAGTAATTTGAGTGCTGGATATGTTAGTCAGTTATTTGGATTGATAAGGATATAGTGGAGGGATAGAGATGGGGAAAAGGTTTGCATTTATATAGTGCTTGCTACCCCTGATGGGGTGTTTAAGTGCCTTTTCGGCGAATAGCACACTACTCTAGAACCCATACAGTGTTAGTGGTGAATAAGTATAGTGAAATATGAAAGAAATTTGAGTGGTGGATATGTTAGTTATTTGGATTGAGAAGGATAGCGAAGGGATAGAAGAGGTAAAAAGGTTTGCATTTATATAGCGCTTACTACCCCTGATGAGGTGTTGAAGTGCTTTTTCGGCGAGTAGCACGCTACTCCGGAACCCATAAAGGATTAGTGGTGAATTAGAATAGTGAAATATGAAATTAATTTGAGTAGTGGATATGTTAGTCTGTTATTTGGATTGAAAAAGATAGTGGAGGGATAGAAAAAGGCTGGATTTAGAAAAAGGTTTTTTTTTTTTTGGGAGCTCATAGCAGTAGGAGGAGGCTTAGGATGAGTAAGAGGAAGGTGGAGGGGATGAGTAAAAGGGAAGTGGAAGGGAAAGAGTCAGAGGGAGGGTTTAGAAAGTCTTGTTTTGGGGATCGGAATAGTAAAAGTGGTATGAGATGATGCAAGGAGGGGTGGAGTAGGGAAGAGTCTCGAAAGGGTTATTTTAGGGATCATAGTAGTAGTATGGGGTTTGGGATGAATGAGAGAGTGGAGGTAGAGGATATATTGCTAGAGGTATAGGGTGAGAGATAGGTTAGTAGAAGGAGGTTTGAGATGAGTCGTAGAGTTGAGGTAGGGGATATACTGAGAGCGGTATAGGGTGAAAAATAGGGTAGTGCATTGGATATGCTGAATTAGAAGAAAAGTAATAAATAAGTAAAAGTAATAAATATATAGATCCAAAAGTAATAAATATATAGATCCATAAGCACATGGAAGACATATAGATGCATAAATGAAGGTATTATATATAGATTAAAGATGCATTAAATAAACTCTGGCTTTCAAGTGTTGTACTTTAAATTAATTTTATTTATTCATATATATATATTTTGGAGATCAATAGTGAAGCAATTGTAGATAAATAGTTATGATAAAAAGATTTACTTATTTGTGCAGTCACTTATATACAAGTTAAAAACATAGAATAATGTAACTATCAGTAATATGTACATTTGTTAAGCAGAACTAATGAATATCTATATATATATATATTTTTTATATACATAATTATTCTACACGTTTATACAAAGCAATACACATATAGAGGTACATATCTATAGTACAAATAAATGCTTATATACAGAGAGATATGCAATTTATTTCTGTCTGTTTGCATATGGTGGTTATGTGGGGAAGAGCCAATTCTTGAGTAGTTTTCTGAAGATAAGGTGGTTGTCCGTGGATCTTATGTTGGGGGGGTAAAGAGTTCCAAAGTTTGGCTGCTTGAACAGAGAATGATGTGCCACCCATTGTTTTTTCTTGTATCTTGGGATTTTGATGTGAGGTCCCCCTCTAGAGCGAAGGTTCCTTTGTTGAATGTGTTTGGTGATTTTATTCCTGATGAAGAGCGGTCCAGTTCCATGTATCGCTTTGTGGGTGATACAAAGCAGCTTGAACGTGGATCTTCTGGCAACGGGTAACCAATGCAGGGCTTTCCAGGCAGGGAAGATGTGGTCTTGTGGTTTTACTTGTTGGTATTGTTACAGTTGGTATTGTTTATATATAATGAACCTTATAGACAGCAAAGAAGATATTTTAGCAAGAATTATTACACTGCAAACCTTCCGACCTTAGGGTTTGTCAGAGGTGATAACTAACACCAAAATCCTTACCTACAAAGGAAGCCTGTGACATTTCATGTAACAAAATACCTATAGTAGGCTATAATATAGAGAAATAACAATCCACTCTTAAATGCATATCGACTTTCACATGTGATTTTCGCAAGCAATATGTCAGGGTTATTGCGTTAACATAACTTTTCATAATAAACAGATCCGACCTACATACTTTTTCTTAATGAACCAATCCAGCATCTAACAGTTACCATTGTTTTGGCACCATAACCAACAAAGACCACAAGACAACTGTCAGGCATACATTCAAAATTAAATAGTATAGAAAATTACATTTGGCAAAGCAAAATACTCTGTCTCCTGAGAGGGTTAACAAAGCTTCTGACAGTACAAATCACCTATACCCACAGTTTTTCAGAGGGGGTTACAAGCATCAAAACTCTTACCTTCTACAGTAATCTGTGAGATTCCATGTAACAAAATACCTATTTCTTGGCTTTAATACAGAGTAATAACAATCAGCCCTTAAATGTTTATTGATTCTAAATTCCCATTGATTCTAACATGTTTTTCACAATAAATGTGCCAAACTAGTGCTTTTATCATAACATTTCATAATAAACATGTCAAGCATATAGTCAAGATAACTTGCTTGTCACCATAACCAACTCAGTCCAGCTTATTAAGTATAACCTTTACTGCAAGCCAAAAAGTGCAATACAAGCAGTCTTTTTAGTGGAAGCATACAAATTCGGGCCAATCAAATCCTCTACTCAGGGGAACCAACTTGTGTGTGGAGTCTAAGCTCCTGTCTAAGTAGTACTCTGAAATCTGTTTTTTGTTGATCACATAAGGCTGCAGCTGGACTGTCAAGCCAGACCTAAAAATCCAAGCAGGTTAGTGTAGTGCTGGGCATCCCATACTGCTCTCAAACACAAAACTGCACTCTGAAGTCTAAAGTTAATGATGGAAGGAAAGGGTGCAGAGACTGCATTATAACTGCCCTCCTCCCATCTGTGCTGCTGCTAGAGAAAAACTCTGTAAATGTTCTAGTTATCTAAGACTTACAATGCATTGTGTGTGCCTCAAAAAGTTCAAGCTCAGAGAGCCATACTGGTGCCGGCTGAGGCAGCTGGATAGATAAGAAAGTAATCAAAGCTGTGTAGAGGGGGATCTTTATTCTTTGGAACAACACAACTTCTGCCCAATCAATACATGTAGTCGTGGCTACCAACATATGGGAGGAGCCAAAGTCGTCTCTGTAATAGTCATGAGAGCGCCTTTTAAGGACGATCACATTACGTTTGGCGACAGCTGCACTGTCAAGCGAGACCTAAAAAAATACTCCACTATATTCAGAAGTGGAAGAATAAAACTCATCCATTGACTGTAGTTATTGTGGGGTTTACTGTTCCATTGTAAAAGTACTTTTTTGATTGCTAATAACTGCAGTCCTCTTAGATAACTGGGCATTATTTTCTAAAGACCTTTAAGTCAATGTAAGAATTATCCTAGACATTCATGGCCAATTTCCTGTATAGGAAATATATATGTATGTATGTATATCCCTCCAAAGTCTCTTGCTTCTTTGATCTTATATTTATCTTCACAGTGATGTTTCTCACCATCCCATTTAGTACTGTTTTGTTTTGTACTTTGCAGCGTGACCAGTATTTTATATATTTTTCTATCCCTAACCAAGTTATCAAATGGTGTGAGCGGTTATATCGTGGCAGTCCTAATTACTGGTTGAGTTGCCCGGTGCCGGTGTTGGTAGTCTCTGAACCTTTCTAGTTCTGTCACTGTGAATATTCTCTTACAAGTTTCAAAGGATATCAGCTGGATTTTTTTCATTTAAATTTGCTATTCTATAATCACCATCTTTCTATTCTTACAAGTTGTGCCTTCCTATGGAGGTGTAAAATCCAGATTGAGATGACTAGTGCAATGAGAGAAGGAAATGTTTTCAGCTCTTTAGGTACAGCTATGGAGTACCATACCTCTATGTTGCAGTAAAAATACAAGTACAGTGTTAGTTTCTTCAGCCTTTCCGCTTTGTGAAGCCAGAAATCATCACAGGATGCTCTGCCATCCACTGCTCTGCCCAAATGTACCCAGAGGCAATCTGATTCTCTCATCAGCCAGCCATTTAGGATCCTTGGCTGTGCTGCTCTGTAGTAGTTTCTGATGTCTAGAGAGTGTAGGCCTTCCCTGCATTCATGTGGGTCTTATGAGCGTCTCCAGCAACATCCTTGCCAGCCTTCCATGCTACAGAGATGTTATCAGGAGTTTCTGCAGTTTTTGGAAAATGTAATTACCTATCCTAACAGTCAGAGCCTCGAACTGTAGGAGGAAGAGGCGGAGCAGTATTATAACCCTCTTTATCACCGCTGCCCTTTCAAGCCATTTAATATATACTTGTGTCTCCATTTGTCAAGATCTCATTTAATTATTTCTGTCAGCAGTAGCATGTTCACCTTAAAGAGGTTGGTGACCTGCTGGGTTATGTGGACCCCCAGGTATTTTACTGAGTCTTCTTGAGTTGGAAAGGGAAACACCATTCAGGATTACTCTGCTGTATGTAGAATCAGAATCACAACCCGAGAAGTCCATAAAGGTTCCAGTAGATTAAGCAGTGGAGAGACGGACGTTCTCCAGTCAGTCAACTAAAGCAGTATATAGTTTGTGAAGAACTAAATGTTTGTTTCTCTCCCCCAAAGTTCAGTCTTCAGATGTTTAGTGAATCCCTGATCACCATTGCAGAAGGTTCAGTAGCCATTGGGAACAGTAAACTGGACATTGGGCACCCTAGAATACTGCCCTAATAATTTTGATTGGTCTGAAAAGATCATCTTAACCTATATCCAATGTTTTGGTTTGGTACATGGGTCACTTGCATTCTTCTGCATTGTTCTCTAAGGCCAAATCTTTCCATCACCCTTTTAAAAAAGAGCCAGCTCACCCTGTTAAAGGCTATTTTGGCTTCAAAGGCCAAAATTAGTGCCAGTATCGTTCTAATATTGGATTACAGGTCTTTTCATTAACTTGTTGACAGGTGAACAGATTGTACCAAAAGCATGCAGAAATAATTTGGGGCTAAATTGATTACTTAGACATGAGAGAACGCCTGATAGAGAATCCTTAATTAAATCTTCAGTAACTTTGCGTGGGTCAAGTTTTGCCCATTTCAATAAAAATACCTGTTTGTTTTGCACAACCTCGACTTCCTGGCCCCTTCTACTCTGTTGTCTGTCTGTAGAAAGTAATCCCTAACTGAGAGACAGAACAATGGGATTATGATAACTGTCACAGTTCGGCACCACCCAGAAACCTACAGATTATGCTTGCAGTGTTTCTGAGATTAAAATAACATCAGCAACAGAGGAGGCACACTTGCAGGTAAAAGTTGATTCCAGGGCTACCTATGAATCACACATGTCCACTGCAAAAAAACAACAAAACAAATGATACTTCATCATAATGCCATTGAGGAAATCACCCAACAGACTATGTTGTAAATGGGTTTATCTGAAAGAAACACATAGTGATAGATTCCTTACCTTAGAATATCCCCAGGCGTCAGACTGGATCCGGAAAGTTTTCGTCAGCAGTACCCCTGCGCGTCGGTAGGTGGCGTCGTGCGGCTCCGCGTCCGTCGTTGGCGTCGTGGTCACCGAGATGACGTCGCGGGCGCTACTTAGACGACGCCCACGCGCGCTGGCGTCAGTTCTTTCTTTTTCCGCACCAGCAAGCGCAGATCCGGGAAGAGCAGGAACCCCCAGTCAATTTTTGACTGACTTTTTGAGACTTTTGTCTCCATTTTTTCATCGAGTCTTCGACTCCTACGGTGCAGTTAGGATGCCCGGTTTCAAGTCCTGCGGGGATTGTCACCGCATGATGTCGGTGACGGACCCGCACCGTGTGTGTCTTTTCTGCCTGGAGCGCGACCACGACCCCAAGTCGTGCTCCGACTGCCGGGCCATGGCACCGAAGACTTTGCGGGAGCGGTCCCGAAAGTTGCTGGAAGCCCGGCAGTCGGCTCCGCGCCGTTCCAAGTCCCGGTCCAGAGGGAGGTCGAGGGACCGTGCGCGGAGTCATCACCATCAATCTTCGGGATCCAAGTCTTCACACTCTGGGTCAGGTAAGGCGAAGCACAAGAAGTCGAAGAAACGCCATCGCTCTCCGACTTCCCCTCGCCGGTCGCGCGACGTGGCTGAGGGTATGGGTGGTGCCACCCCTGCGGCTCCATGCAGTCCATGGAGTCGCCGCCCGCCTACCCGCCCTTCCCGGGGTCGTCGGCGTCTCCGGCCCAGATACAGGTGTTCCTGTCGGCCATGGCTCGCCTCTTTGGGCTGCCGGGTCCCGCCGGTGCGCCTTCGGGCCCCGCGGTCCCGCATGAGTGTCCTCGCGTTTCCTCGCCGGCAGCTCCGGCCCCGGCGTCGCTGTCGGCTCCGGCCACGGCGCCGCAGGACACCCTTGGATCCAGGCCTGGATCCCGGTTGACCTCGTTATGCCTCCGCCGACCCCACCGGCACCGATCCTGATGCCGCCCGATCGTCGGGACGACACGACCTCAGTTTCAGCCCCGAGGTGGACACTGCGCCGAGCCGGCGTCGATCAATGCCGTTCTCGACCCTGCTTGGGGAATTCTATCCCCATGTCCCTGCTCCTTATTTTCGGCCTGTTGAACAGCCTGAGGAGCAAGGGGAGGACTGGGAGGGGTCTGAGGACCCTCTCGCAGCCGCCTGCGAGTCTGAACAGGACTGGGCTGAGGAATTGGGTGACGCCAGTGGTCTGGATACCTCACCAGACCTTGGCATGCTGTCTCCTCCTACCGTGGCTACGGAGGAGGGCGCCAGTTATGCAGTAGTGTTGCGTAGGGCGGCTGAGGCCCTACACCTCCAGCTCCCTACTGTGGCCATCAGGACTAACCTCCTGACAGAGGTGCTTCAGCCAGCAGCTACTTCTGCGGAGCCACTGCTTCCTTTCAATGAAGCCCTCTCTGACGTTCTTTTGGGCACTTGGTCCAGGCCCACCACAGGGGCTCCTGTGGATAGGAACGTGGCCCGACGCCATCGCCCGGCTCCGGGTGACCCCCTTTTCCTCTCCCAACATCCCACCCCCGAGAGCTTAGTTGTCCAAGCCTCTGCTTCCCCTACCGCCTTCCCTTCCGCACCACCGGATAGGGAATCCAAGAAGCTGGATCAGTTTGCAAAGAATATTTTTTCTTCCACCAGCTCTGCGCTGCGGTCCGTGAACACCGCATGCCTCTTGGGCCGTTATTCCCACTCTCTGTGGGATACGGTGGCGAACGTGCTGCCCCAGTGTCCGGAGGAGGCCCGGCCTGCTCTCTCCCAGGCTGTTGCAGAGGGGAGAGACGCAGCAAAGTTCATGATTCGTTGTGGCCTAGACACCGCCGACTCACTGGGCAGATCGATTGCAACAACGGTGGCGGTTCGCCGTCACGTCTGGTTGAGGACCACTGGATTTTCGGGGAATGTCCAAAACACCCTTATGGACATGCCCTTTGATGGCCGTCGCCTCTTTGGCGACAAAGCGGATAGCGCGCTGGAGAGGTTTAAGGACTCACGGGCTACGGCCAAGTCCTTGGGACTCTCCTCAGTCCGCCCTCCTCCGCTTTTCGCTCCTTTCGTGGCACAGGAAGGGGTGCCCCGCAGCGTTCGCAACAGAGCCACAGGCCGGCGCAGCAATCATCACAGCGCGGACGCGGGTTCCGCCGTGGCGGACAAAGGGGCCAGCGGGCGGGTCAGTCCACCACCACCCCTGCCACCACTGCCTCCAAACCTTCCTAGTCCGAACTTTCAGGCCCATCAAACGCCAGTGGGCGGCAGGCTCCGCCATCACCTCCCCCACTGGCGCACCATCACTTCGGACAGGTGGGTTTTAGAGATAGTCCGGAGGGGCTACTCCCTCCCCTTCGAGACTACCCCCCCAGCCATGCCACCTCAATACCACCGCATGTCGGGGGATCACTTGGTGCTTCTTCAGCAGGAAGTTGCGGCCCTCTTGGCCAAGGGGGCCATCGAGCGCGTTCCGACGCACGAAGTAGGTCGTGGTTGTTATTCCCACTACTTTGTGGTGCCCAAGAAGGACAAAGGCCTGCGTCCTATCTTAGACCTCCGGAACGTCAATCGCTTCCTCCTCAAAGAGAAGTTCAAGATGCTCACTCTAGCTCAGGTCTTGTCTGCTCTCGACCCACAAGACTGGATGGTGGCGCTGGACTTGCAGGACGCCCATTTCCACATCCCCGTCCAGCCAGCCCACAGGCGTTACCTACGGTTCACGGTAGGCCACGAGCACTTTCAGTTTACCGTGCTCCCCTTTCGCCTTACCAGCGCCCCTCGGGTGTTCACCAAGGTGATGGCGGTGGTCGCAGCTCATCTGCGCAGATCAGGGCTCTCAGTCTTCCCCTATCTCGACGATTGGTTGTTGAAGGCGGGCTCGCCCCAGACAGTCGTCTCCCACCTCCAGACTACGGCGGACCTCCTGCACTTGCTGTGGTTCTCCATCAATGTGCCGAAGTCGTTCCTGATTCCCTCCCAGAAGCTCCTCTTTATTGGAGCGGTTCTGGACACGGCGCAGTTTCGGGTCTGTCCTCCCGAACAGCGAGTCCGAGATATTCGGGCTCTGATTCCCATCTTTCAGCCCTTGTCCCGTGTTTCGGTCAGAGTGACTCTGAGGCTGCTGGGCCTCATGGCCTCCTGCATCCTGCTGGTCAATCATGCCAGGTGGCATATGCGGGCTCTGCAGAGGGAACTGAAGTTCCAGTGGGCGCAGCATCAGAGAAACCTGTCCGATCACGTCCAGATCTCGGAGGGCACTGCACAACAGTTGCAGTGGTGGCTCACGGACCGGCATTGGGTCGACGGCAGATCCCTCTCCCTTCCCGAACCGGAGTTCACAGTGGTGACGGATGCGTCCCTCCTGGGATGGGGCGGCCACATGGGAGAGGCGGAGAGCAGAGGCCTCTGGTCTCCGGCGGAGTCCCTACTCCATATCAATCTTTTGGAGTTGCGGGCGATCAGGCTTGCACTAAAGGCATTCCTTTCCTCTGTCAAGGGGAGAGTAGTGCAGGTGTTCACAGACAACACCACCGCCATGTGGTACTGCAACAAACAAGGCGGGGTGGGGTCGTGGACCCTCTGTCAGGAGGCTCTGCGTCTCTGGACATGGCTGGAACATCAGGGCATGTCCCTGGTGGTTCAACACCTGGCAGGTTCTCTGAACGCCAGGGCGGACGAACTCAGCCGCAGGTGCATGCTCGATCACGAATGGCGTCTTCACTCGGAGGTGGCGCAAGGTCTCTTTCAGCAGTGGGGAGAGCCTTGGTTAGATCTATTCGCCACCGAAGAGAACGCGCAATGTCATCAGTTCTCCGTGTTGGAATTTCCAAGGCGGCACTCGCTCGGCGACGCTTTTTGTCGCGAGTGGAGTTGTGGTCTGTTGTACCCCTCCGCCTATACCACTTCTACCCAGAGTGCTGAAGAAGATCAGGCGCGACCAAGCCCAAGTCATTCTTGTGGCTCCGGACTGGGCTCGAAGAGTATGGTATCCCGAGCTACTCAGTATGAGCATCGATCCCCCGATCCGACTGCCTCTTCGGGAGGATCTTCTGTCGCAGCAGCAGGGGACGGTCCTCCACCCGAACCTGTCCAGCCTCCACCTCTTTGCGTGGAGATTGAGCGGCGGCAGTTGATTCCCTTCGACTTGCCTCCTGAAGTTTGTGACGTTATTCTGGCAGCCAGGCGTCCCTCTACAAAAGTGGTATACGCCTGCAGGTGGAATAAGTTTGTGGCATGGTGCACAGCAAAGGCTGTGGATCCCCTTTCTGCCCCTCTTTCTGAAGTACTACTGTTCCTTCTTTCTTTGGCCCAGCAGGACTCTGCTCTGGGCACTATCAAGGGCTACCTTTCTGCTATTTCGGCCTTTCTCAGGCTCCCTGATCAGCCCTCTCTTTTCAAGTCCCCTGTTGTAAATAGATTCCTCAAAGGCATTACACACCCTTTTCCTCCTATTCCTTTCGTGATGCCTCAGTGGGACTTGAATCTGGTTCTGACATACTTGATGTGCGCTCCCTTTGAGCCCCTTCACAACTGTCCTCTTTGTCTTTTAACGTTAAAGACTGCCTTCCTGGTGGCCATCACTTCCGCCAGGCGGGTGAGTTAGCTCCAGGCTCTTTCTTGTAAGCCTCCTTTCCTTTCAGTCCATCCGGACAAGGTTGTGCTCAGGCCCCGTCCTTCCTTTTTGCCAAAAGTGGTTACGGCCTTTCACATTGGGCAGACTATTACCTTGCCCACCTTCTTTCCGCCTCCGCGTCCTTCCAGAGAGGAAGAGAGGCTCCACCGTCTGGACCCAAAACGTACGCTCTCTTTTTATCTCAAACGCACACAGCAGTTCCGGGTGGACGACCAGCTTTTTTTGGGCTACTTTGGCAACAAGAAAGGTCGGGCAGTCCATAAGAGAACCATCTCCCGCTGGGTTGTCTTATGTATCAAAGCCTGTTACTCTTTGGCTAAAAAAGAACCTCCGGTGGGGCTGCGTGCTCATTCCACCAGCGCTACTGCAGCCACTACTGCATTGGGACGTGGTGTCCCCCTGCAAGACATCTGTCAGGCAGCCACGTGGACCTCGCTGCACACGTTTACCAAGCATTATTGCCTAGACAGCCAAGTCCGGAGAGACGGCTTCTTTGGCCGTTCTGTTCTCCGTGACTTTCTGGTGTGATCTTAGTTCGCAGACCCACCACCGGGGTTGGTATTGCTGGGGTATCTATTCTAAGGTAAGGAATCTATCACTATGTGTTTCTTTCAGATGGACAAGTTACTTACCTTCGGTAACGATATATCTGTAAGAAACATTAGTAGTGATAGATTCCTTACCGCCCCACCCATCCTCCCCGTTCTGCAAACTGATTTCTAGGGTTAAGGTCATCCCCTTCAGGGCCCTAGTTTCAATGCACCAGTGGTCAGTATCTTGCATGGCTCTGCGTTCCTGGCGCGGAAAGTCGTGTACAGAACTGACGTCGGCGCGGTGGGCGGCGTCTAAGTAGCGCCCGCGACGTCATCTCGGCGACCACAACGCCAACGACGGACGCGGAGCCGCACGACGCCACCTACCGACGCGCAGGGGTACTGCTGACGAAAACTTTCCGGATCCAGTCTGACGCCTGGGGATATTCTAAGGTAAGGAATCTATCACTACTAATGTTTCTTACAGATATATCGTTACCGAAGGTAAGTAACTTGTCCGTTCAGAGTCCAATGCACTGGATATCTCACACACATGAAGGGGCGTAGACTCCCATGTTTGCACATTACAATCCCTATCCATAGCAATGACCAATCATGTTTAAACCTTGTGACTTCTTTGGCTAAGTCATGGCTTAGTGATTTGATGATATCACAGTGCTGTAGGTTAAAGTAATTATAATAATAATTCACCATCAAAATCTCGTTGGATCCTGCACCCTTTAAACAAAACAGCTGGGATGTGCAGAGTTACGAATATACCAGAAAATCCGACCTGCAATGTGATCTGAAATAAGAAAGGCTTTCCCACCCTTCACTCTGCCTGAGTTGGACGGTATAGCTGGAGTGCAAAAGGTGGTAGAATCAGCAATAAAGAAGGGATTAGGGGCCCATGTCTCCTGTAGAAAAATAACATCAAAATCCATAGTAAATGTTAGCCAATTAAGGTTCATCAATTTGGAACTGATTCCCACCACGTTCAAAGAGGCACAATTTATGCTATTACGTGAGAGGGAACAGGCATCAAGGGAAGGCTTAACAGCTGATAAATTTACTGGGAGGTTCTAGGGTCTTTACTACTAATAGCCACCTCCTCAGTATCTTCCACCTCACTGTGCCCTTGTAATGGTCTGGTAGGTATTGATTGTTGCCTTGGTTAGGTACATATACAGACATCAAAGTGAGGACCTCTTACCCCCAATCTACATTTGGCCATTATTTAATGTTCCTGAGAGTCTATCACTGTCTCCACAACTGTGGCTTTAATAATATTGCAAATGAAAAATGCTACCGACCACTTTTTTTTTTGTATCCGTTGACATGTATTTGTGTACTGTAGAGATTCTGGTTAACTCTTAGCGTTTCCTTTCCAAGTGAGCATCTTGGTGAAACACTATGTCAGCTTTGTGTTCCTAAAACCCATATTACACACTTGTTCTTTTAATAATAGAATTAATTCCCCTTACATTAAATATTAGTGTCTTAAATTTTACCAGTGTCCTGAAGTGTGTATCTTACTATTTGCCTCTTGGACCTTTTGTCAGTAAATCACATTTCTTTTGAGTTGGCCCTCTCCCCCTTCATTTACCTTGCTCCCCCTTTCAACAAATCATCCCACATTAACCTCAAACAGATCTTCCCAAACAAAGTAAGAAGAAAAATGGAAAAGAGCATTGCTCCCTATAAGTAACGATTCCCCCACAAGTGTTTTTCGTGACATTCTCCCTATCCCTGTTCCATTCCTCTCAAAATGCTTAAAACCAAAATATGCAATTTCAGTCTATCTTCCAGTACATTCAGTCTCGGACCAACTGAGTCCCCTCTTAGTGAGTGGATACCTTCCATTGGCATTCTTTCCACTCCTTGCCATCCTTCATTTGACCCAACATTCCAGCTATGACACTATCCAACCATCTTCCCCTTCTTCCAGCATGATGTTTCCGAGTCTTCTTTCTAGTCGTATAGGTGGTCGAAGGAGGGTTTCTAACTGCTGGACTTATATACTTACCTTGCAGAGGATGTGGATGTATTTTCAAAATGTAGGTTACCTATAGCATTGTTGGCCTTACTCAGTTTGTGATGATACTTCATAAAATGTTTTGCCTAGAATTACAAACGAATATATGTGGTTTAAGTGAAGAGCATATCTTACCCCAGTTGTGAAGTTTCATCTGACAATGTTCTAGTGGAAATCTTATCCACACTTTACCTTAGTGAAAAATATTGTTGAAAAACAAACATCTCCAACTGTCCCCGGTCACTTTATGGCAAAATATCGTCCTTAGCTCTCAGTTTAGTCCAATGTGCTAATTCCAAGGTGAGCTTTTTCTCTAATTAGACAACGTTACTCATAGACTTTTATTAATGACAAGGTTGTTCTAATCTATTCCATTCCTACCCATTACCATCTCCATTATAACTGGCCTCAGTTTTTTACATGTATTTGTGGGTGGATTGCACATAAACCTTCTATATGTATTGTTCATTTTGCCCTTATGATTTTAAAACCATGCCTTTTTCACTATCTCTTTCATGAGAAATCTACTTTTAATTAGGAGTTGACTTTTAGTTGTAATCATCTTAATTAAACGACTACACAAGGCGGCCGATATTTCTGAGAAGTCAATATATATGAACACTGAAAATTCAAGTAATTTTTCAAAACTTACACTGCCGCAGATATACAGTCACTGGATTTGAAACACCAGCACCCAAACCATCCCTCAACAAGGACAAGGGGTTGGACCTAAGAAAGAAGGGATAAATAAACTAAAGCATTTTTTTTTCAAAATAATAGTACTACCCAATCACACAAACACCCAATAATTCATGCACTTGCACCTCAATGTATCATCTCCCCCTCTACAAACATTTAGAATGTAATCAAAGCAGCCCAAACCACAGATAAATAACCTGGAACTCTACAACAAAAGAGAGCAATATCTCCTTGTTTTCAAGTTATATATTGCAACCCTTCTTTGATGAAAGGAAGTCCATAGCTGGCTCAAGGCTGGAAAACATAAATGTTCTGTCCCAATCACGAACCCACAGGTTGGCAGGGAAAGTGCTGTTTTGATAGTTTGCAAGCCTCGTCTGTGTTGCGGCATGGCGAGGCTTAGGTCTGGAAGCACATTTAATGTAGCACTATTTAACTATATATTGCTTTTTTTAGCCACTGCTCTAGCCGCAAGCTCTCTTACTGATGAGCGGCCATATGCACCAAGACAGTCCCTACCACACCTCCACAGGTGTCTGGTGTTGTGCTCACTAAAGACACTAGTGTCACATTGCTATCAATGACCACCTCTGTAGCTGTTGTTACACCCCAAGCTTCAAGTCCTCTGTACTGGCCATGGTTGGAAATCCCAATATGCCAATCTTCGTGGTCCTGCAATATTTTCCAGGAACTCCAGCTTACTCTTGAGGTTGGAGAAAGAGATGAAGGCACAGTTTTCAAACTTACAATACCCACAGCCCTCTCCTCAAGCCCTGTAGAGATGCCTGCCTGTTGTCATCTGAAGATCTGGAGAACTTACATTGCCCTCTGTGTGTGAAATCCATGACTTTAAGGGCCACCTCCAAACTAAAGAGATTGAGTTCAGTGTGGCAGGGTAGCCATAATGAGGGATTTCCCCGTCTCAGGGCAGCCACAGAACATTGCTGAAGGTCACCATCTGCCTTGCAGTTGAACTTGGAACCTGATGCCCTCTGGGTAAAAAAACTCGCCTTTGCTCTTTCGCCAGTGTACCATATTTTCTTTACGTAGCATGTCTCCGCCAGACAGTGTAAAACTCATGTTCTCCATGCCTTTGTACCTGGGGCTTCGTCTTCTCTCTGTGAAGGTGGGAAGAAACAGTACCCTGTCTGATCTGTGTCACCGCTCCTTTTCTCTAGCCATAATCTTTTCTTCTTTGTTTCCACACTATCTACGGTACCGGGAGAGTCCACTGGCATCTTGTTTCACAGAGAGAAGCCAGCGGTGGTTCCAAGGCACGAGGTCTATTTTAACCACTATCAGATGCTAGGGGATCTCCGTTTTGAGCCTTTTCGGGAAGACATTGCATCTTGTTCTCTGATGGGACAGATTAGTCAATATGCTAACGGGGCTCCAACTGTACTACAGGCGTGGAGAGACCCCCACCGAGGATTCCAACCAATCTCCCAGGCCCAATTATTATCATCAGCCCAACAATAGCTCCTTCCACGGGAACCAACCTCAATGTCAGAGTTTCCAAGAGTAGCTGCAATTTAGAAACCTGTGAAACCTCACCCCTTTTCCCTTGATCTGGGACCAAAACACCCCTACTCTACAAACTTGGATGTTACTTGAAAGCGAATTTATCTAGCTCAAAAAGAGTTTTAACTTTTTTTCTCCAAGTAGTTTTCAAAACTATATTGCTTTCTTTATTTGCTTCTGAAAGAATCTCTTGCATCATCAGGTCATATCTCAAATGTCATCCTTATAACTAAGGATGGGCCCTTCCGTTATATATATATATTCTAGAGTTCTTTTTGGCTAAATAAAACACTATATGCATAGCTTTACTAAACAAGCATTGGCATAGCCAATAGGTCTCGCCTTTGGGACCTTATAAGATAAATTAAAGGCATTGTTATTTAAATAAATAAAATGAATAAACCTCGATTATCCATTAATCTGAAAAAATGCCCTGCATACTAAGCTTTATTACTTTGCAGTGTGGTAAAAAAAACGCACAACATGATCTTAAATATTTGTTTTCAAGAATCCATGCGCGGGTGTCCAACCTCAAACTTCTCAGCATCCTCCTGATGCAACGACTTAAGGACTAAAGTATTTTTCAACAAGATTCATGGTCTCATTTGCACCACCCTGCAATTAGACTTTCCGCAAATACATCACTGCCAAGGAACGTCCAATTAAGTAATTATATTAACTTATGTGCGAGAAGAGGTCGTTTGGGGTTCAAAGGCCATCGCGTGCCTCATCTATCCAGAAGTTTTCAGACCATGTCTTGATGGAAATGCACGTGGACCGAAGTGCTACAACGCGTCTCTGTCACCGAGGGCACCTCTGCACTGTAGGCCGAAGAAGATGTAGGGATGAAAGTTATTTTTCTAAAGGGAATAAGCAAAAATGCTGCACCAATAAAGACTCTCAAATAGTAACATGAATATTTATATACTGTACGACACAAGGTGATTTGTCTTTTGTCTTCCTACCCAACTAAATCAAATTCACTTGTATTCACCTTCAAAGGATGAAATGCAGAGCCGACCCACCTCAATATACATATCACTCTCACGGGCACTGACCCAACGAGCCCTCGTACAGAAAGGGACGCAGTCTATAAATATGCATCAGCTTACTCAATAAATAAATAAATTAAATAATGCCAATAGCTTCAACTGTCGCTAATGCGAGACCCATTAAGCAACCTTTAATCCAACTGAGGCGTGCCGAGCGGTATGTGCGTGCTGGTTTAATACATTTTTTAAAAAGTGTTGCGGGAGAGCCAGTCGGGAGAAAAGTATTTCGTGCGGTGTGGAGCACAGTTTGCTCCGCGCGAACCATTTACACTAGGGATGCCACAAAGCAGCTGGACGCATTCACTTGGGATGAGGGAGGGGCCGGGCGTGAGTGTTGTGGGAGGGGTGAGGGGGGTTGTGAAAGACACGGGGGGCCTGTTTTGAATTAGCATATTGTGAAGCGCTTTTTAATTAAAGAAAAAAAAGTCTTGGTAAGGGCAAACTACTTTAGCTCCTGCCCCCGCTCCACTAATTTGCACTTCCGAAATCTAAGTGCATCACTTTAAGACGTCCTCTTTGGCTAGTAAGTAGATTAGATGCGGCTGGAAGCTGATAAAAGAGAAGGCGCACCACAGAGCAAACCCCCGGGACGGTTGCCAATTACAGAGACAGTCTGCATATTGACAGTAATTGCTCGATGTTTTGATTAAGATACTGTCAGGTAACATGCAGAATAGCCGTTTTCACAGCGGGCTGTTTTATCGACACCCCAATATCAAGTTTACGAGTGAGCAATGAGGACGGCGGGAAGCTTCCGGAGCCTACCAACTCGACTCGGTAGCGGACAGCGATTGTTCTCATGTTTTTGCCCACGGAGGGAAAGGTTGCGGGTGGATTGCCGTTCTGTACGTTATTGGCACCATCGATGTTCAAAAGTTTACGAGTGAGCAATGAGGACGGCGGGAAGCTTGCGGAGCCTACCAACTCGACTCGCTAGCGGACAGCGATTGTTCTCATGTTTTTGCCCATGGAGGGAAAGGTTGCGGGTGGATTGCCGTTCTGTACGTTATTGGCACCATCGATGTTCAGAATAAGCTTTCCCACCCACTCCAGCTCTCAGCACGCGATTTCCCTTGGAATAAGATAGCAAATAAAAGTAAAAACACAACAGAGAGTGGGAGGAGGGCGGGAATGCAGATGGGGTACTCGCTCATATATAAAACAAGTTGTCCGGTTCCAGCTGCACGTGACCGCGCTGTGTTTAATGATCCACAAAGGAATGCAGCTGGCACCCTGTGCGCCGCTGCTCGCTCCCGCAAGCTGGAGGCCGTGGGAGTAAACATTCACTGAAAAAGGTGGGGCATGCACCCACCTTTGGCCAATTGCGTGCTTTCATTTTTGAAAGCCACACGCAAAGGCCAATACAATGTGTGGAAAATCTAAAGCCACACGCACAAGTTTACTGACAAGTCTGGAGTGATTCCAAGAGGCCCTCTCCTAGAGCAGCGCATGCGCGCTGCGCTAGGCTCGACCTAAAAAGGTGTCCTATATAGGGAACAGGGCTCAATAGGATTGTTTGATTAAAGGATTAAATTCAATTTGTTTATAAACAATTCAGTCATTGGAAAAGAAGCAAAACCAAAACTGGCTGTAGTCTCTCTTGGCTCAAAACTATTCTATTTATTAATTTTAATTTACCATTATTGCCCGCTGCTCAGAGCTATACCAAATTTAAACATTCTCTACCAAAGTTATATGCAGGCATAGAGGCCTGGGAGGAGAGGGCCTATAATGAAGGAGAGGACTTTAATGATTGATATAGCTCAAGGCAATGCTGCCACCTAGGTAGAGGTGGTGTCCTCAAGGTGCACAATGATACCCATCATTCAATTACTTTAATAAACTTGTTCCATAGTACAGAACTTTAGATGTTTTGTTTTGATGCATTTTGTCTTTTTTGTAGATTTTATTAACCTTTTCCGTGCCGCTTTTTAATTCCTGTTCTTAAAATTTATTTATTAAGGTAAACCTGCATTTTATTGTTTATGAATCCTAAGCAATCCTGTAGTCTGTAATACTGTTGAGTGCTTCTTACTGTCTGCCGTATGCCATTGAAAATAAATGTTCCTTTAATTCAAGATGACCTTGCCTGGATTGACTAATATTTTTTTGTTCATAGATAGTGCTTTTATGATTATTTATGGATAATTGCATACAGTATAAGTGACGGTGAATATGATACATGTTTTTACTATATGAAAACCACCAACAGACTCCTTAAAGGCAGCTTACTCTTACGCAGTGGTTCTTAACCTGTGGACCGGGGACCCCTGGGGATCTGTGAAGGCTTTTCAGGTGGTCCTCAACTGCTTAGAGAATTACATTTTATTAACAAATCAATAAAGCATATATAAATAAAGAAGCAACATTGAAAACCTTAAACCATTCTGTAAATGTGAAGAAATTTAAATTGAAGGCTAAAAATTAAGTTAGTATCCTCAGATTGATTCTTGGGAGCAGCGTAAGTGCATCAAATAGACTATAGTATAGACGATGAGTGGCCTCAAATTAATTTAGAAAAGCTCCAACTTTCCCATTAAAATTAAAATGTAGATTTTTTGTTTGTTTGTGAATTAATTATAATATTTCATCATTTGTATATTTGTTTGATGAACGCTTGTTTCTGTATTGGTTTATACATTGTTTTGCAGTCAAATTATCGAAAATGTTTAGGTTGGGGTCATAGGCTTCCAGTAATTACTCAGTGGGGGTTCCCCGGGTTACAGTAATGATTAAGTGGGGTTCACAGAAGTCCAAAGTTTATGAACCACTGCTCTAGCCTGTAAGTGCAAAAAGGTATACACATAGTAAATTGAATATGTGACATTTGGAAAGTAGTTATGGTGCTACCATCAGCTCATACAAAGTCGCTATATGTGCACTAATTTTGAAGATTACAGACAATTGTAATTTTGTCCTTGATGTTGATATATTTTTCTTGTGTCTTTTCATTACTTTTAATTGTCCTGTGCCATTGTAGTGCTCTGTTGAATATTTAGCTATAGATAGGAAGAAGGCCTTTATTTTTTGGGGCCTCTAGGAAAAATGAACTGTAAATGGAGGGGTTGTGCCAGAGAGGGGGTGATGGAGTCACTTCCTCAGTGCTGCTGTATGTGGTGAATGTGCTAGAGGGAAATTGAGTCGAAAACACCTTTGTTGCCTGGCTTGTCATTTAATTATGGTGAGTGATTTAAATCGCATTCTAAATGAGAAACTAAAGCAAATGTAATTTAATTACCACCTGGAAGAAGTTGCTCATTAATGTGGCGGATATGCAGAAACAATTGGTTGCTTTTCTCTGAGTTGATGAATTACAGACTTATTGGATGGAAAATATTCAGACGTAAACCTGTTTATGTCTGTGTTGTGCTAAAGAATACCTCAAATTGCAGAAAAATATAAGGGGTTTGTGTGCTCAGATTTGCTCCAGGTCCTCTTTAGATATTCTCGGCACATATCATGAAGAAGCAATTTTTAATTTTTTAAACCAAGCAGAAGTCTCTCAAATCCAGCTGTTCTTTTAGAGACACTGAATACCTTCCTAAATCTTGTAATGCTTTTATTATGGGCCACCTTCTTATTATAATTTCTCTAGAACATCGTTAACACTTTAGAACACTTTACAACATACATTTTATACTAAAAAGAACATTAGTTGGTCAGATAAAGGCAGAATAATATATGGAAACTAAGGTACAAAAAAATTACAAGACAAATGAGGTCGTGCCCTTAGAATGACTCTTTCTAGTAGTCCACTCTGTAAACTCAGTGTTATAAATTGGGTTTCTGGTTGGCAGAGGTATGTACCCTGTCCAAGCAGGAACCACAATCCTAGTCAGGGTAAGTTACAACACACCCTAAATTATCCTTTCCTCACCCTCTGGTAGCTTGGCACAGAGCAGTCAGGCTTAATGTAAGAAGCAATGTGTAAAGTATTTGTGAAAACTCATCAAACAGTAACACAGTGAAAACACCACAAAACGACTCCACACCAGTTTAGAAAAATAGAGAATAATTTTATATATAAAACAAGAACAAAACAACAAACTTCCAGTCAGTAGAAGTCGAGATATGAATTTTTAAAGATTAAATGCAAAAGTAGCGCTTTAAAGCAGGAAGCATTGAAAGAGTTAATTGGTCGTGATGGACCGGGACAAAGTCAAGAGTTAAGACTGACCACGACGGAGCGCGGGTTGTATGCGGAACCCACGCAGGGTCCTCTGAGCAAAAGTACTCTGTTCCTGTTCGCAAACAATGAGATCCAGGGTGCAGCCGAGCGATGCGTCAGTGGTCCCCACGCAGTTGGGGTGAAGCGCCAGATTTCTCCATGCAATGGCGGTGATGCATCGGTTCCGTGACTGATGCGCCGGTTCCCAGGTACAGCAGTTCTGAATGCGATGCGCCACGTGTCGCCACGATGTAGAGGTGATGCTTCGATCTTCTCCACTTAGTGGTGGCGATGCGTTGGTTCCGAAGCGGCTGTTCCGCGAGCAATGTGGCGGTTCCAAGTCCGATGCGTTGATCTGGTTCCTGCAACAGCGGCGTTGCGTTGGTTTCGATCGGCTCAACGGTGTTGATGCTTCCATTCTGGCAGATGCAGCACTTTATACTCATTCCAAGGGCCTTGGACTGGGTCGGCACCACTTCGTAGAGCAATATTTGCAGCAAGCAAAGACCAGGTGCTGGCTGTAGGTTGGAGAGAAGTCTTTGATATCCCTGAGACTTCAGAACAGGACGCAGGCCAACAAGCCCTTGGAGATACTCAGTTTCTGGGTTGTAGAGATGCGGGTCCAGTCCTTCTCACTCACATGCTTGAGGGCAGCAGGCCAGCACAACAAAGCAGTCCAGGAGAGTGGCAGTTCCTCCTGCAGCACAGCAGTCCTTCTTCCTGGTAGAATGTCCTCAGTTTCAGAAGTGTTCTGAGTTGGTGGTGTCAGAGGTCCAGTGCTTCTACCCAGTTGGGCCTTTGAAGTGGGGGAGACTTCAAATGGATGCCGCACAAGTCCCTGCCTAGCCTTTCCTGGCTCCAGACTCGCTACAGGGGAGTATGCAGCCCTTTGTGTGGGAACAGGTCACTGCCCTTTGAGGTGTAAGAGTCAGCTTCTCCTTTCCATCCTGCACATGATGGCCCATCAGTCACACCTAACCTCCTTTTGTTTGTGGCTGTCTATTGGGAATGCGCAAAGCCAGCTGTCGCCCACCCCAGACGTGTAACAGAAACAGGCAGAATGCACCAAATGGTTACAGTAAGAAAACACCAACTTTCTAAAAGTGGCATTTTCAGAATTGAAATTTAAAAATCCAACTTCACCAAAAGTTGTATTTTTAAATTGTTATTCCAGAGACACCAAATTTGGGGTTCCCATCTCTCCCCAATTGGAAATTACACTTATAAAATGTAATAAGGCAATCCCAATGTTATCCTTTGGGAGTATTAGGCCTTGCAGTAGTGAAAAACAAATGTAAGCGTATTTCACTACCAGGACATGGAAAACTTAAAAATTACATGTCCTACTTTTTAAATACACTACACCCTACCCATGGCTGACCAGGGCCTACCTTAGGGGTGACCTGAGTGGAATAAAGATGAAAGTTTGGTCCTGGCAAGTGGGTTAACTTGCCAGGTTGACATAGCAGTGTAAAACTGAACACACAGGCTCTGCATTGGCATGCCTGAAACATGTTTAAAGGGCTACTTAAGGGGGTGGCACACTCAGTGCTGCAGGCCCACTAATAGCATTTAATTTACAGGCCCTGGGCACATGTAGTGCACTGTACTAGGGACTTCTAAGTACATTAAATATGCCAATTGTGGATAGGTCAATGTTACCATTTTTAAAGTATAGAGCACATGCACTTAAGCACTGATTAGCAGTGGTAAAGTGTCAGAATTCCTAACACCAGCAAAAACGATGGCATCCTCGGCCATGTCAAAAAAAATTGTCAGGGGGCCAAGAGCATCCAGGAGTTTATCCTTGCACAACTGCCAGGACCTATCAATCCACTTCTAGGGATCCTTGATAAACTTGGCCAGGAAGGTGGCCATGGTGGGATCAAGTTCTGGAAGACACCTTCCTCCTTCTCCAGATGTTTCCGGAGGCTCGCTGCTACATAAAAGGAAACCTTCTCTGAAGGGGCCCACTCTGCCAACCTGGGATGAATGATGTCATTGCGATCAGTAGGTCAGACCCAGGGTTCAGAGTTGGGGGTTGAGCGAGTTTGGGAGGGAAGAAGAGAGCCATGTTCTTGATGAGCCCTGGTCATCATCGGTATCCCCATGAGGATCATTCAGGTCTGGAGAATTGGAAAGGGGGCAACGGAGCTGGGTCTAGGGGATTTCCAGGAGATGGATGCGGGAGGGTCCTGATTCAGAAAGGCGTGCTTGAGGTGCTTGAAGGCGTCTTGGTCCACCCCCTCTTGTTTGTGGCATTTAGCCGGGGCCTCATTTCCATCAGAAGGTTGGACAGGGGGCTGGGCCCCAGTGGATGGGGTAGCCAAACTTGCTAACCTGGCGTATTCACGCGCTAGTTGCTGGGAGAGCCTCTGCTCCATAGGCTCCATGGCCTCCCCTACTGCCCTATAGATTGAGGTATCCACGCCTTGTAAAAGTCATCAAAAGGCAGATATTCAAGGGGGTACCCCTGTGAGTCATTAAAACCCTCCATAGTGCTTGCAGTAGGGGAAGTGGTGACCAAACTAAGCGCTAGATTAACTAGTCAAGACACACTCCCCAGGAAGGCCAGGCAGACACAGTACTTCTATTAGAAGGATTGGGAGACAACCAAACAAAGTTTAGGTGGGCAATGACTCACTGCTGCAGGTCTAAGCCCTGGGACACCCTCCCCTGGTGCTTTTAATCGGAAGGGGAACAAGCTTGGGAGGTGGTATCCCTGCGTGTGTAGCGCGCTGCCTTTGAAAACCATCGAGCCCTTATGTGCTGTCAGCGCTGGAACAGGAGGCCGAGCAGGCCAAGATAAAGTGGGGGAATACTGCCCCCCCCCTCCCGAGGCGTCACATGCGCGAACGTGCTAAATATACAGACCCCCGAGACACAGGACATTCATTGCACATCAAAAGAGGGCGGCCCAGTGCGGGCCACAGACCCCTGAATTGTTGGCGCGGCTCTCTCCAAGCTGTCAAGGCTCCAAACGCGGCACACAATCTCAACCCGATTGCTGTTGACTGTGCGTCGCAGAGATCGATGCGCCTCACGGGTGCCACCTAGCGGGCAAAGGACCTCACCGTTGAGCTGCACGGTACATCAGCCGCGAAGGGAGCACAGAGCGGTCCGGCGACGTGTTAATCTAAAAGGGAAACAACACCGTGCAGAGCAAAAGCCAAAGCAAGACAGCACAATAGCTTTAATCACAATAATGTTTTGTTACTTACCGGTAATCTTCATTACCCCGATTAGGGTCCTCCTCGTCCCAGTCCTAACAAAGTGAGGCAGTCCTGCCTCCAGCCAGCCAATCAAAACGCTAAAAAACAAAAAGTCAAAGGTCATATAAACCCCTCCCACCCACCGCCATGCCTGTTATCAACAAGTCCCAGACACAAACACAGCGGGAGGGAGGGAGGGAAGAGGACTGGGACGAGGAGGACCCTAATCGGGGTAATGAAGATTACCGGTAAGTAACAAGACATTACCCCCTCATGGGTCCTCCTCGTCCCAGTCCTAACAAAGTGAGGAACTCACAAGCAGAGAACCAAGAATAAAAAACGCAGGACACCAGGGATCCATGCAAAAGTACAAAACTTTAATCAAACAAATGATTAACGAAAAGCAGCGTTCAAAACGCCAACAGCAAAACTGCCAACAGAGGCATGTAAAACATCAAGATGAAAATGCAGAACAAACGTGTGATGGGACTGCCAAGTGGGCGCTCTACAAAACTCCAAGATAGGCAGACCGCCAAACGCACACAGCGAGTGAAGGCAGAAAGAGAAACCAAACAAAAGCAACATAGGGAAACACAGGGAAAACCAGATCCAGCAAAACCCCCACAGCAAGAGCCAACACCGTGGAAAAAACCCGGGGAGCAGTAGAGAGGCCGAAAAGGCAACACCAGAAACTGGTAATGGAACCCGTCCACCGCAAACCGCAGGAACCGCCGACCCGCCGGAAGGACGGGAACGGGAAAACAGGCGACTTCCAAATCCAGGGAAGCCAAAAAACCGCCCACCAGGATGAGGGGAACGACGGACTGCAAGGGGATCATCCAAAAATGACCCAGCCGCACCAATCAGGTCAAAGCCAGGGGACTCAGAACCGAGCGGAAGGAAACAACGGGCGCCGGGACCAGGAACAAAACCCCAGGTCCCGCACCGCCACCGGAACCAGCACAATAGAGCCCCGTGACAAAAACAGGCCGACGCCAGAGAACATGGCAGACCGCATCACGGGGCCTAAGGACAACGGAGTAACCTCGAAAACAGTCCAAAAGAGGAACGGCCTCGGAACGGAATCCGGTAACCAAGAACGATGACCGACAGGCCTCACCAGTTGGAAATCAGACCGGACCAACGATCCAGGAACAACGGAGCCGAACCCCCAAAATAGCAACATTGCCTACAATGTAGACAGGAACCCGCAACCAGCGAAACACTAGGAGTTGAACACATAACCTCTTGAGGAAGAGACCGCAACCACAACCACCAGGCCACGGTGACACCACCTGGGCATAACACTAATTGACCAACACCCAGGGGCAGCTGCATACGCCGCAGAGGCCGGGAACCAAATGGAACATAGCCCCCCGACCACGGGCCCGACCACGAAAGGGACGAGAAGAAGACAAGCACCCGTAAACTTCAGAAAATGGAAAAAGACAAGTACCTCCGCATAAACTGTCCGTAGAGGAAGCCAAAAAAGCCTGGGATCCACAAAAGCCAGGTAACGGACCAAGGTGTCTGAACAGCGTCAAGGCACCAAAGCGCGGTCCAGAGAAACCGCCTACCAGCAGCCGAGGAGAGGGCCCACAGGGCAACAAAAGCACAACAGACAGAAACCGAGTCAAGACCACCACCTGTGCCAAGACAGGAGCGAGATCCCCCTGACCCAGAAGACAGGTCCAAACCCTTAGAATGGACCTGCGAAGCATAGGCCGAAGAAGTGCCAGCACGCACCCCAAAAGAGAAGCAGCAGAAAAACGCTCAAGAGCGGACTCCACCACCCGCACAACTGGGACAGCCCAGGAAGGGAAAAAGAAGAAGAAGCCATGGAGAACAAAACAGAATTTACCCCAGGAACCAGAGGGAACTGGGCGACAAAGTCCGACAGGCGACACCGCTACCCCAGAAAGCGCGGAATCCCCTGCATGTTGACAGCAAGCCACATCACAGCCAGAACAACTGTGAGGACATCAGGAAAAGGCAGGACATCTACCACCGAGGAACTACACAGGGAGTAAAACCCAACATCAGACAAGGACCGGGGGTCAAATCCCAGCACAGCACGAACAGGGATCAACATGTCCGAAAAACTGTGTCTCGGATGCACATCCCCTCAGGAGAAGTGTCCACGGCCGCACAAACACCCCCAGCTTAGTTCGCAGAAGGCCCAAGCAGCGCAGCCCGCACAGCAGAATGAAAGAAAGCCTGCAAACAGACCATGAAAGTCGCAAAAGGACATTACGCTGCACGGATAAATATGTTGCAGGCACTTCGAGAGGAATACTCAACCCCCATGGCCACAAGCAGGAAGAGCAAATCATACAGGAAGCCCAGCACACACCAGGAAGTGCCCAGCCACTCCACTTAAAACACTGTCCCCAATTAACCAAGTCCTGTGAAACATGAGACGGGGAAATCACAAAGGACATCCCTGCAGTCACCCCCCCAGCCACAGAATAAAGCACCATGGCCGCGGGGGCCGGACACTGCTTGAAACCCCCAGCGCCGGAACGACCCGGGGCCAGGACATCAGGAAAGCTCCCCGCCCAAGCCCAGCACATGTGCGGGGAGCGTCCTGACCCAGGAGCGCGGTCGACCGGAGCCCCAGTACGGCCGCGCAGACACAAACAACAAAGCCAGAATAAACCGCATGTTTAAGACCTTCAACAATAAGATTTACAAAAACTCACGGTACCGCAACACGACCTGCAACCACAGGAAACAGCAACAGGATACAAGGAGCACCAGCGTTCCGACCGCCGTCGGAGCAAGAAAAAAAACAGGCATGGCGGTGGGTGGGAGGGGTTTATATGACCTTTGACTTTTGGTTTTTTAGCGTTTTGATTGGCTGGCTGGAGGCAGGACTGCAACCTCTCACAAAGAAGGGGGCCCCTGATACTGATATAAGGCAGAGAGAGCAGGGGAGCAATCAAGAAGCAATCAAAGAAAACACTCTGCCTATGTGAAAAGCAGCGAGTCTCCTGAGATCCCCAATGCTGCCCGGCACAAGGTCACCTTTAATCCACTTTGGATTCACTATCTAAAATAACGAGGCAGGCGCTGGAAGGCAAGAAAAAAGTTTATTACTCTTAGAGGAGACCACGTCAACTGCTGACACCAGGATGTCTTCAGGGAGGTGTTCTACTGGCAATGCTTGTGACTCTTCCTTTTATACAGTTTTACACAATGTATTTGTTTCTTTTATCATGGTTACAAGCTTGGAGTCTCCGCCCCGGGCAGGTTGTCACACAAGCCTGACATTGTTTTATCAACATGGTTACACAAGCCCAACATTAACTCTCCTCCCACCCAGGTCAAAAACAGACAATTTAATTGCAGCTGGATCTTGCTTCAGGGTCTAAAAACGAGTGAGACCGGCCAGATCTAAGAGTCCGTTCTGTTGATTGTGAGAAGTTGGCCTGGCATATGCTGTCCACTAATTATAGTGGGCACCTTGCACCAGTCCAAATCGACTCTTATGGTAGATAGGTTAAAGACAACCTTATTGAAAGCTATCCTAGTGGTAGCTATGGAGAGCAGCCTTCAGGCTAAGTCTTGAAGGAATGTAAAGCAGCTTGTTTTACCAGTCTATAATCTCTTGAGTGACCAAATGAAAGAGCACCACACCAGGTATATATTCAAAATATAGTGTATTTATTACTAAACACACCCCTCTAGTCTCTTTATGAGGCTAGAGTTCGAAATACATAGGTTATAAGATCTTAAATCACAGTAATAGCACAAATACACGTTTGGGCCCTAGAGGCGTACCAAACCATATACCAATAAAGTGGTATGCGAACCACGACTGAACTAGACACTAGGCCTAGAGCCTCTAGAAGTGCTTGGACCACAAGGAACCACCCAAGGTAGTGACACAGGGGACCCACGGGAGAGCAGCGTGCAGTGTAAATACACAACCGCGATACGCCGTTAACTTCTATGGAGAAAGTCGGGATCGGGAAAATAGAGGAAAGGGACACTTTAAAGAGGACTAGGACAAAACCCTTTGAGATCTAGGACTTTGAAGAGTCTCTACCCACGGGAGCACCGGAGTACTCGTGTTACCTCACCCAGGGAAGCCGGGTGCATAGGTGCCTTTCGGGGTCGGGTTTCGTCGTCGGTTCTTATGGCGATCTGCGGCAAAGTGCTGCTGGCGACCAGGAGAAAAGTGTCCGGGTGGATCCAAGAGTGGATCGGAGTTCTGAAGAACCTGAAAGCAGAGGGGACAGAGTCTGGGTCACTAGCCAGTGACCAGGGAGGTGATGGACGGATGCCCACCGATGTCGAGTGCTTCAGGTGCGTTGACGGTCGTCTCGTTTCTGCAGCCACGAGGTCCAGGAGGCGTTGTCGGCGACCAGGAGCAGGATTCGGGCTGGTACACGATGTCTGTCGAGTGCTGCGGTGTCGGCGACCAGATTGGACCCAACAAGCCTTGGCAGCGGCAAGTCTCGATGTAGCTGAAGATCGTCGATGGTGCAGACCAGCAAGGTCTGGGGAACTCACCCAGCAAGGGTAAGTGAGGGCAGGCCTGGAGCAACCAGACTGCCAAGTAAAGAAAAGATTGGCCTTCGGTAAGGGCTACTAGCCAACGGGCTAGCGACCGCGAAGGAGCCTCGTGACGCCGCACGTGGAGCTGGCTTACGGGACACTCGTGGAGTGGGGGCCAGTGATCTTCGGTGCAGGTGGTGCTGGAGGCTAGGGCTACTCGGAGCCCAAAGCACGACTTCTTGGGAGACCCAGAAGATGGTGCACTTGCAAATGTGCTCGGTGTCCAGGGGTCACGGTCTCACGTTACCCACGATAGCCACGGGCCTCAGCTTTGCTGGGGACTCAGGGTAGCCTCGGGGAAGTCTGAGAATCCACCTCTGGTGATGCGATGACTTCGGCGTCCGACAGGAGCTTCAGTGATGCGAACCGGACAGATGCTTCTTTGGTGCCTGCCAAGCAGGGGAGTCACTCCTTGACCCCAAGGGAGATTCTTCAGTCCTCTAATCGTGAGTAGAGCGTCGAAGGTCCAGGATTCTGTGTCAGAGTTTCGTCCAGGTATAATCTAACCTTGCTGTGGCAAGGGTTTCCCATTTTAACTAGTAAAACAGGGAGGGACTAACTCTATGACCCCACCTATGGGAGGGTCAAGGGAGGGGTGGCTACACCCACTTCCCTTTGTCCAGTTTCGCGCCAGAGCAGGGGCAGGTAGCCCCTGAGCTGGTTTGAACTGGCATATGCACAGAGGAGCCTTTTGCTCCCCCAGTGCAGGACTTCAAAGCACTCTAAGAGTGCACCCACCCAGCCCCAATACACATTATCCTGTCTGGGGAGGTGGTCACACCTCCCTGCAACAGGAAACCTATTGTCCAGGCCTCCCCTGCCGGAGTTTCGTCCAGCAGCAGGAGGCCAGACTTGTGTCTGTGGCAGCAGCATCCATTTTGTGATGCCAGGGCTTCAGAAAGAAGTTACCGGGTAAGCCAGAGTTAACATGTCTTTCCCTCTAGAAGGGTGGAATGCTACCCCCGCCGCCAGGATTGGCGGGGGGTAGTATTCCAAGATGTTTGACACCAAACACGACATGTTTAGGTGCAGCCATTCCAAAGTTAGCATTTTACCGCGAGGATATAATGCGCTTAAGAGTATATGGTCAGGCTGCACTACAAACAGCATCAGAGATGGTCTCCGAATGCTGCAGAGGGGCCCTGCTCATGCAGGGGCACCCTCTCACATAGGAACCACGCACTCTGCCTTTAGGATTGATAAGGCCTGCCTTAGGAGTGACTTATAGGTTTATATGTGTGTATGTATTTCGTGATATAGGTAACCTATATCACAGTAAGGGGTGCATGCACCACCTTACCCAGGCTGCAGTAGCAGACCTGTGGTGTCAGTTTGGATGGCCTTCCAGGGGTGGCATAATACATGCTGCAGCCCCTGGCAGGCCTCTGAGGTACATATGCCCTTGGTACATAGTATACCATATACTAGGGACTTATAAGGGCACTCCAGATTCAATCAGAGATGTGCCTAAGGCACATGGAAACCATTTTACAGAGAAAGCAGATAGACTGGGGCCCTGAATAGCAGGATCCCAGTCCAACTAAGTCATAAACCAGCAAAACACCATAAAAAAAGTGGGGGCAACCATATAGTCAGATTCCACCTTCCTACATAACCCCCCCAAACGAAAGGAGATAAGGCTAACCTTGGCCAGTTGAGCCTATATTGACTAAGTGGCCATATAAGGAAGCACCTGCACTAGCATGGTTGCCCCCTATGTTATGGTCCACTAAGCAATCCCTCACCCTAAGGGTATGAGATGGTCTCCACCATGGGGAATCACTACCTCTGGTGTGCTTAGGTAAAGTACAAGGCTGGTGAGGTGTCTGAGTAGGGAAGTGAGGCCCTAGGAATGTTGGCCTCAGCTTCCTCAGATCACTGGTCACCATGTATGCCTGTCTTTCCATGACTGAGTTGCACTTTGCTCTAAGGGTCAACCTTTGGCTGCCTACAGCTGGGGGTTGGGTCCCTTTGGATGGAACACTGGAGGGACATGGCAGGTTTGGAACCTTCTGGTCCCAGGATTGCCCTTGCCTACCAGAGTCCTTCTGGGGAGGTCCCTACATAAAGGTATGGGGGATCCCTCAGTGTGTAGAGGAATTTTCACCTGGCTAGGGCTACTAGACTGGGTGCCCCTAATCTGCTGATGGGGGGTTCCTCTGGACAGGGGGCCCTGGGGGTCCACTGACCTCCCTGACCTCTGCCGCCCTGGGCTGGCTGAGGCAGGGTAGAGAGGGGCAGGTTACCTGCTCCAGACTGGGTACCGCCTTGGAAGGGTCCTCTGCCATCAGGGGTGTGGCCAGGCCAGGCCTGACTACCTCTGGGGCAGTTCCTTCACTAGGGGTAGGGTCAGTACCCTGAGGAGGCTGACCCTTACCTACTGTCTGGAGGGAAGAAGACTTTTCTTCAACCCTTGTGCTCTCTTTTGGGGGAGAGTGGGCCATTCTTTCAGGCTCCATCTCTCCAAATTCTTGGGCTGGGGCTGTGGCCATCACAGCCCCACTAACCTCTACAAGGACGCCCAACATCCTAAGATGGGTTTGGTGTTCAACTTCAGCCCAGGCTGAAATTTCCAAATCATTGCCCATCAGGCAATCTACAGGTAAGGTGGGGGACACTGCCACTCTCTTTGGGCCTGTGACCCCCTCCCAGCTGAGATTGACTATGGCCATGGGGTGATCTGTTCTGACACCATCAATGTTGGTCACCTGGTATTTAAACTCAGGTAAAAGCTGGTGAGGGGGGACTAGTTTCCCTGCCACCATGGTGACACTAGCCCCTGTGTCCCTAAATGCCACAGCTTTCTGACCATTAATTATTGGCTCCAATCTGTACCTGCCCAATGCTATGGGACCCATGGTAAAGGTGGCAAATCCTATACCACCATCAGAGTCAGAGGAGTCTGTTGAGGGGTCCCTGTCTAAACTAGGGCCCACCTCTGTTCCTCTTGCAAAAGCACCCAACTTTTTGGGTGCACTACTCCCAACTGGAGGATTACTACTGGTAGTACCAGGAGGGGTGGTAGTAGTTGTGGGAGGAACATTTTCTTTATTGCCAATCCTGGGGCAACTGGGATCAGTTTTCCAGTGCCCAGGCTTTTTACAGACATGGCAATATGGTTTCTTTTCAGGAGAGGAAGGAGTTTGGGACCCACCCCCAGAAGAGGAATTTTGGGGCCCTGTAGGGGACTTATCCTTAGATTTATCCCCACCTTTCTCTTGGGACTTAGTAGAATCTTTCTTCTGGTCACCACCCTGATTTCTAGTTTTTACTCTGGTTCTGACCCATTTGTCTGCCTTCTTTCCCAATTCTTGGGGAGAGGTCAGATCAGAGTCCACCAGATACTGGTGCAAAAGCTGGTTTTGACAATTATTAAGGATCTGCTCCCTCATAATCAAATTGTACAATCCTAAAAAGTCATGCACTTTGTTGCCATGTATCCAACCTTCCAGAGCCTTTGTAGCACAATCTACAAAATCAACCCAGTCTTGAGTCTGTGCTTTTTGGGTGTCTCTGAACTTCAACCTGTACTGTTCAGTGGTTAGGCCAAACCCATCAATAAGAGCACTCTTCAAGACCTTGTAATTATCAGCATCCTCCTCTCTAACAGTGAGGAGCTTATCTCTACCTTTGTCAGCAAAGGAGAGCCACAAGATTGCTGCCCACTGCTCTTGAGGGACCCTCTGTACTTTACAGGCCCTCTCTAAAGCAGTTATCCATTTGTGGATGTCATCCCCACTCTGGTAGGGAGGGACAATCTTGTTTAGGTTTCTATGGTCATAAGACCTGTCCCTATCTCTAGGGATATTGCTGCCACCATGGGACTCTAGTCCCAACTTTCTTCTCTCTCTAAGGAGATCTAGGGATTCTCTATCTAAAGCCAATTGCTTCTTCCTGATCTCTAGTTGAGTTTCCTCATACTGGACCAGTCTCTTTCTTCTCTCATGAGAGGATTCCCTCCTGTGAGAAGAAACAGAGCTCCCTATTGAGGTGCCAGAGCGGTTAGACTCCTGAGAAGGAGACCTAGACTTTCTGAGCACACTCATAATCCTTCCTGGGGGGACAAAGGTGTGGTTCTCTAGATCCTCATCTTCATCTTCCCCAGAAGGGATTGGGTTCTCCAGGTCAGGGTCATTGTCACCCTCCTGGTCAGTTTCAGAGGGGGCTGGGGGTAGTGGTACCCCTGGCCCCTTCCTCATCTGCTGGCCCACCCTCTGCTCCTACCCCTTCAGTCTCTGAGGACTTACTAAGATCATAAGCCACCAACAACTCCTGGAGGTGTTGGGTGGTGGGACTTTGGCCTGTCTTTACTTTCCTCACGTTACACAAAGCTCTCAGTTCCAAGAATGGGAGTGTGTCATACTTGGAGGGGGGAAGCTCAATGGCTTCCTGCAGGGTATCTCTAGATCCTGCTTTTAAAGACATTACTAGTGTGGTGTGGTGTATGCACTACCTACTCTAGTGTGGCCTACTAAACTCTCTTGAGTTGTAGAAAGGGTTGTGCTATCCCTTAACACACAACTCTAAGTTCAGTAGAACTTACTGATATTCTAAGCTTAAATTATATGTACCTTAGGTACCTTTAGTGGTTTTCAGTTGATCAATTCAATTGAGATTATCTGGTAAAACAATAGCAAGCTGGAATCCCACACGCTGCACACCAATGTGAGAAGTTGGCCTGGCATATGCTGTCCACTAATTATAGTGGGCACCTTGCACCAGTCCAAATCGACTCTTATGGTAGATAGGTTAAAGACAACCTTATTGAAAGCTATCCTAGTGGTAGCTATGGAGAGCAGCCTTCAGGCTAAGTCTTGAAGGAATGTAAAGCAGCTTGTTTTACCAGTCTATAATCTCTTGAGTGACCAAATGAAAGAGCACCACACCAGGTATATATTCAAAATATATGTATTTATTACTAAACACACCCCTCTAGTCTCTTTATGAGGCTAGAGTTCGAAATACATAGGTTATAAGATCTTAAATCACAGTAATAGCACAAATACACGTTTGGGCCCTAGGGGCGTACCAAACCATATACCAATAAAGTGGTATGCGAACCACGACTGAACTAGACACTAGGCCTAGAGCCTCTAGAAGTGCTTGGACCACAAGGAACCACCCAAGGTAGTGACACAGGGGACCCACGGGAGGCAGCGTGCAGTGTAAATACACAACCGCGATACGCCGTTAACTTCTATGGAGAAAGTCGGGATCGGGAAAATAGAGGAAAGGGACACTTTAAAGAGGACTAGGACAAAACCCTTTGAGATCTAGGACTTTGAAGAGTCTCTACCCACGGGAGCACCGGAGTACTCGTGTTACCTCACCCAGGGAAGCCGGGTGCATAGGTGCCTTTCGGGGTCGGGTTTCGTCGTCGGTTCTTATGGCGATCTGCGGCAAAGTGCTGCTGGCGACCAGGAGAAAAGTGTCCGGGTGGATCCAAGAGTGGATCGGAGTTCTGAAGAACCTGAAAGCAGAGGGGACAGAGTCTGGGTCACTAGCCAGTGACCAGGGAGGTGATGGACGGATGCCCACCGATGTCGAGTGCTTCAGGTGCGTTGACGGTCGTCTCGTTTCTGCAGCCACGAGGTCCAGGAGGCGTTGTCGGCGACCAGGAGCAGGATTCGGGCTGGTACACGATGTCTGTCGAGTGCTGCGGTGTCGGCGACCAGATTGGACCCAACAAGCCTTGGCAACGGCAAGTCTCGATGTAGCTGAAGATCGTCGATGGTGCAGACCAGCAAGGTCTGGGGAACTCACCCAGCAAGGGTAAGTGAGGGCAGGCCTGGAGCAACCAGACTGCCAAGTAAAGAAAAGATTGGCCTTCGGTAAGGGCTACTAGCCAACGGGCTAGCGACCGCGAAGGAGCCTCGTGACGCCGCACGTGGAGCTGGCTTACGGGACACTCGTGGAGTGGGGGCCAGTGATCTTCGGTGCAGGTGGTGCTGGAGGCTAGGGCTACTCGGAGCCCAAAGCACGACTTCTTGGGAGACCCAGAAGATGGTGCACTTGCAAATGTGCTCGGTGTCCAGGGGTCACGGTCTCACGTTACCCACGATAGCCACGGGCCTCAGCTTTGCTGGGGACTCAGGGTAGCCTCGGGGAAGTCTGAGAATCCACCTCTGGTGATGCGATGACTTCGGCGTCCGACGGGAGCTTCAGTGATGCGAACCGGACAGATGCTTCTTTGGTGCCTGCCAAGCAGGGGAGTCACTCCTTGACCCCAAGGGAGATTCTTCAGTCCTCTAATCGTGAGTAGAGCGTCGAAGGTCCAGGATTCTGTGTCAGAGTTTCGTCCAGGTATAATCTAACCTTGCTGTGGCAAGGGTTTCCCATTTTAACTAGTAAAACAGGGAGGGACTAACTCTATGACCCCACCTATGGGAGGGTCAAGGGAGAGGGTGGCTACACCCACTTCCCTTTGTCCAGTTTCGCGCCAGAGCAGGGGCAGGTAGCCCCTGAGCTGGTTTGAACTGGCATATGCACAGAGGAGCCTTTTGCTCCCCCAGTGCAGGACTTCAAAGCACTCTAAGAGTGCACCCACCCAGCCCCAATACACATTATCCTGTCTGGGGAGGTGGTCACACCTCCCTGCAACAGGAAACCTATTGTCCAGGCCTCCCCTGCCGGAGTTTCGTCCAGCAGCAGGAGGCCAGACTTGTGTCTGTGGCAGCAGCATCCATTTTGTGATGCCAGGGCTTCAGAAAGAAGTTACCGGGTAAGCCAGAGTTAACATGTCTTTCCCTCTAGAAGGGTGGAATGCTACCCCCGCCGCCAGGATTGGCGGGGGGTAGTATTCCAAGATGTTTGACACCAAACACGACATGTTTAGGTGCAGCCATTCCAAAGTTAGCATTTTACCGCGAGGATATAATGCGCTTAAGAGTATATGGTCAGGCTGCACTACAAACAGCATCAGAGATGGTCTCCGAACGCTGCAGAGGGGCCCTGCTCATGCAGGGGCACCCTCTCACATAGGAACCACGCACTCTGCCTTTAGGATTGATAAGGCCTGCCTTAGGAGTGACTTATAGGTTTATATGTGTGTATGTATTTCGTGATATAGGTAACCTATATCACAGTAAGGAGTGCATGCACCACCTTACCCAGGCTGCAGTAGCAGACCTGTGGTGTCAGTTTGGATGGCCTTCCAGGGGTGGCATAATACATGCTGCAGCCCCTGGCAGGCCTCTGAGGTACCTATGCCCTTGGTACATAGTATACCATATACTAGGGACTTATAAGGGCACTCCAGATTCCAATCAGAGATGTGCCTAAGGCACATGGAAACCATTTTACAGAGAAAGCAGATAGACTGGGGCCCTGAATAGCAGGATCCCAGTCCAACTAAGTCATAAACCAGCAAAACACCATAAAAAAAGTGGGGGCAACCATATAGTCAGATTCCACCTTCCTACATTGATAAGAACAGGTCCCATTGTTGGCAAAAAACCAGTCTTGCTGTGTGTAGTGCAATAAACCATGTTTGCAAGAGTCTGTTTGGTATTTGTAACCCGTTTGTGCAGGGATGAGAGGAAAGACGAGTTTGAGGCAGCAGGTGATGTTGATGTTTGTCGTGGAAATAGTTTATAGCCCCCAGCACACATATCAGGTTTGGTCAGAGAGTCAGAAGGCTGCTAGAGGACAGGGTGAAATGAAGGTGACCAACAGAGTACAAAATGGCTGTGGTAAATCAGAATGACTGTAGTTTATGTGCACGTAGGAACTTTCATCAGACAAGATGGCGCAGAATGTTCATGATTGTGTTTTGTTCTTAACAGTCGCCCCTTTGAACATAACTAGCCATCTTGTCAGTCTATTTCGATCTCCATAATGTCCTGTATTTCTTGTTCATACATTACTCTCATTTTTGTTAACTGAGTGTCCATAGTCTTAGGGCGCAAGGCACTTATGCAAAGAGAACACAAAGGTGGTATACAGTGTACACCCAAACAGCAACCACATATTGCCAATACTGGGACCAAGAGAAACATTGATATTTTCCAACCCCAGTCCTTCAAGATGCCCCAAAGCCAACTTCCAATTGTCCAAGTCTCTGATCCTTGATGAATTTCTGAAGACAGTCTGTGGAGATGTTCGATTGCTTCATAGACAGAGGGTGAATTATCAGGGATGTATATGCAGCAACTGGCACCAATGATGCGACATGCTCCTCCACGATCCGCTAGTACCACGTCCAGGACCATGCGGTTTTGTAGGGCCACCAGACAGACCGCTTGAAGCTCGGCAGTGTTGTTGGTGAGGATGCCAGCTGTGACGTTCAGGGCGGTTTCTACCGCTTGAGACAGATGTCTGATGGCTCGGCTGTTTGCCATCGGACCCCATAGCGGGACGAGCCCTTTTGCTGCGTCAACGAACTGTGATGCGGCAGAGTCTGCTTGATCAGTGTCTTTAGAACGCTTTTCTCGATGATGCTCTGCAGGGGCTGTGTAGGTCGGTGGCAAAACAAAGGCGATGTAGCACGTGCCCCCCAGTTTCTTGGGAGCCAGGTGTAGGCTTTGGTTCCACAGACAAAGTACATATTGGGTGATGCAACAAATGCTGGAGGATTGGCAGTGTTCAAAGTCCTTACAATGTTACAAGTGCTGTGACCCACATTCTTAGTCCCACGGCCTTCAATGCATACAAGGCCAGAGACGTTCACCACAGATAGGGCCACAGTCAGTGTTGCAGCAGTTCTTTTCTTCAGGTAGGAAAATGTGGCTCTGACAGGATTATTGAACACTTGTATTTCCACTCGTTCTTTGGAGGGGACATTCATTGGGAATGTCGTATTGGAGGTGTGAGGGCAAAAGGGAGCTGCTGTTCTTCCTGTTTGGTTTAGCCAGAACTCGTTGTAGAACTGAGCGATTGTCCCATCGGAAGTGGCATTGTCTTTGTAACTTTCTTGTAGGAGCATCATCCAGGCAAGGCAAGATCCATGAACAGAAAAGGGTGAAGGGATGAAAGGGATGGAATGTTCAGTGGCATGTGGTAGCAGCCCACAGACCCAACAGTTAGTGGCATTGGTGGCAAGATTGTGCTGGTGCAGCATCTGTACGAAAGAATTATTCCAGAATTCTTTGCGTCGTTCTCGGAGATGTGGCGGTAGTGATACCAGGTAGTGTTCTTTCTTTGTGATTGGTTGCATGGTTGGTGACAATGTTCTGTATGCAGGTGCATTCTCTTCAATGATCCAGAGTGTGACCATTAGCAGGAGGCAGGTGAGAAATGCAGCTACAAGTGCAATTGTCTTTGTACTGTGCAGTTCAAAAGTCTTGGTGTCTTTGCGGTGGCTTTGCAGGTGTTCCGTTTCTTCCATCATCTTCGAGGAGCTCACCAACTGTTAGGACCACAGACTTTTGTCTGGTGTTTTTCCTGGTAGCGTCGTTTGGCTGTGCTACCGATCTGAGACTCTGACTCAGTTAGTGGCCTGGTTGTTGGAGCTCCCCCTTTTCGTCGATCTTAGGTTGTACCCTTCCTTGGATGGCACCGTGGGGTCGGGAAATTCAGACAGTTGGAGGGTGTCTTCTTGTGGGTAGCAACTCAGAGCTGGTCGGTCTTTTGCGAGTACTTCCTCTTGCACCTCCACCTCTTCACAGGTTGCCAGCGTTGGAGGGACTTTCTTGCAGTGGTGGGCGTGCAGCCAATTTTTTTTTCCTTCCACTCGGAGGGCAGTTCGAGTGGTGATCAAGACTTGCCAGGGGCCCGTCCACCTGGGCTCCAGATTCTTCGTTCTTTGGAAGTTGCGAACTAGGATGAAGTCCCCAGGCTTTATCACATGTCCTGGGCCCCTGGATATGTCAGGCAAGGCTTGCTGCACCTGTTGGTGGATAATTGTTAGCTCGTTTGTCAATTTATGCAGATAGTCTGACATTAATATGTTCGGGACATCGTTAATGGAGGTGGGTCTTGGTGCCGCCCAAATGTTCATAGGCCTGCCGAAGACCACTTCATACGGGGTCAGTCTGTGTTTGGTCGGGGTGGAGCGCATTGATAGCAATGCCAATGGAAGGGCGTCGGGCCATTTCAACCCGGTTGTGGCAACTATTTTGGCTAGCTTTAGTTTCAATGTTGCATTGTGTCTCTCTACCAGGCCCGCTGATTGGGGGTGGAAGACGGCATGGAATTTTTGTTTTACCCCCAACCCTTTCAGTATGTTCTGTATCACTTCGGCTACGAAGTGTGGGCCGTTGTCGCTCCATAAAATTCTGCAAAGGCCGTACCGGGGGAAGAATTCTTTCAACAATACTTTTGCAGTGGCTATGGCAGTATTGTCGCGGGTGGGATATGCCTCCACCCATTTGCTAAAAGCGCACACAACCACCAGGACATATTTTAGACCATGGCATCTCTCTAGTTGGATGTAATCCATTTGAAGGACTTCAAAGGGGTGATCAGGGACTCCAAACCCTCCCCGTGGTACTACTGTCCCTTTCCCTGGGTTGTGTTGTAGGCATACTATACATTGTTGTACTAGGCGCTTTGCAGATTCTGTTATCTTGACATTATGCCATACTCTTGTGATTAGTTCAATCATGGGGGTGGAGCCTATGTGTGCTGGTAAATGTGCCATGGTCAATATGGGGATGAGGTAGGCATTGGGTAACAGCCATTTATTTCCGTCTTTAGTTCTCCAGCAATTTTCCTCGTCTTTTAGTCCCACCTTTTCCCACTCGGTCAATTCGTCTTGTGTGCCTGTAGTCTGTATGTCCCTTACAGTGGTCCTAGCATCAGTCCATTGTTCAGCTTGTGACCTGGTCACATACATTCGTGTCATGGTTCTGTCTTCTGCTGTGGCTCGGGCAGTAACGTCTGCTAGCGCATTTCCCTGTCCAATGAGATCTGTCACTTTCCTATGTGCTTGGCATTTTATCACTGCTAGCTTTTTGGGGAGGAGGACTGCTTCCGTCAAGGCGGAGACTAAATCTCCATGCAGGATGGGTGTACCGTGTGAAGTCAGGAACCCTCTTTCTTTCCATAGAATCCCGAAATGGTGAACCACCCCGAAGGCGTATTGGCTGTCGGTGTATATGTTAACTGTCGTGCCAGCTGCTAAAATACATGCTCGTGTGAGGGCAATGAGTTCTGCTGCCTGGGCGGAACGTTGGGCAATACGGGCTGTTTCTAGAATGGTTCGGGCTGTGGTGACAGCGTATGCAGCTGAGGTGGTGCCGTCGGGGAGTTTGATGCACGAACCATCCACCCATAGTTCTCCATCTGGCTCTAGAAAGGCGGTGTCTCTGAGGTCTACTCTACTTTTTGTTTGTTCATCGGTTAGTGTCACACAGTCGTGTAGTGGAGCCACGTTAGAATCGTTCTCGGGTAGGGGTAACAGTGTGGCTGGATTGAGGGTGGTGCATCGCTTTAGGGTAATGTGCGGTGCTAGCAGGGTCAACTCATATCCTGTCAGTCGGGCGCTAGTCAAGTGTTGGGTTTTGGTCTGGTTCAGTAGTGTGTCGACTGCATGGGGTACTAAAACAGTGACTGGATTGGAGAGCACTATTCCTTCGCTCTGGCGTATTGATACCGCTGCAGCTGCCACAGCGCGCAGGCACGCTGGCAGTGCTCTGGCTACTGGATCGAGGGTGGCAGAAAAATATGCACAAGGGCGTTGTTTGTGACCAATTGATTGTGTTAGGACAGACAATGCACATCCCTCCCTTTCGTGTGTGTAGAGGAAGAATGGTTTGGAGTAATCTGGGGTTCCTAGGACTGGTGCTGAGCAAAGGGCATTGCGTAGTTCTTTAAAGGCTGTCTGGCATTCGGGGGTCCAGGGGAGAGGTGAGGGGATGTCCTTAGCTAGGAGGGAGAGAAGGGGTTTGACAATGAGGCTAAAGTTCGGTAACCACTGTCTGCAAAACGAGGTGAGGCCTATCAAAGAGCGGACTTGCTTCTGATTTTTGGGGACAGGGGTGTCTAGAATTGTCTGGATCCTGTCAGGCGTGAGTTTTCTCCCTTCTTTTGATAAAAGGTGACCCAAATAGGTCACTTGTGATTTACAGAACTGCAGTTTCTTTCGGGAGACCTTGTGACCATTCTCAGCAAGGAAATGGAGTAGTTTGATGGTGGCTGTGACGGCTATTGGTATGGTGTCTGCTGCTAGAAGGATGTCGTCTACATATTGTATTAGTGCCACTCCATCTGGCAATTGTATGGCGTCCAACTGTCTTTTAAGCGCCTGGCTATAGATACTTGGGCTCTCAGTGTACCCCTGAGGTGCTCTACAAAATCTATACGAACGGGAATTTAGGGTAAATCCAAAAAGATAGCGGCTGTCCTCGTGTATAGGTATGGAAAAGAAGGCGTTCTTGAGGTCGATCACAGTGAAGGTGGTGGCAGTGGAGGGGATTAAAGTCAAAATTGTCGTGATGTCGGAAACTACTGGGTATTGTGGTACTACGATTTTGTTTACCTCCCGCAGGTCAATGATGAAGCGGTAGGCTTTCCCATCTCCCTCTCCCTGTCTCTTTACAATCGGTAGTATGGGACTGTTACAAATGTTGCTCACTACTTCCTCTACCACCCCTGCCTCTACCAAAGAGTGTATGATCTCTGTTAGTGCTTTCTCACCCTCTGGCGATATTTTGTACTGCGGTACCTTCGGTAGGGTTGCGTCCTGTCGTATTGTTACGTGTACTGGGTCAATCATCATTCGTCCTACGTCTGAATCAGCCCTAGCCCATAAGTGTGATGGCAAAGTGTCCAGTAGGGATGTGTCAGTCTCAGAGATGGAAAACATGTGCTGAAAAGGGTTCTCTCTATGGCGTTGGGGGTTGTCATACAGGATGACACGCACTCCGTCTGGTGAGCATCTGATAGTCGCATGGAAGTGTTTCAAAAGGTCGAGGCCCATAATGGCGTCTGGGGTGTTAGATGAGAGGAGGAATGTCGTTTCGACGCCATTGCTGTCAAGATTAAAAGGGATGGGTCGGGACAAAGGGTTGGTGGAGGGCGTACCGTCAAATCCTATTGAGGTCACATGTGAGCCTGACAAGGGTGCCCTTGGAATCAGTCGTTTGGATAGTGCACTACGTGTTGCTCCTGTGTCTACCAAAAATGGCGACCTTGTGCCCAGGACCTCAGCGGTAACATAAGGGCCTTGCTGATCAACGCAGAGCTCGACTGGATCCCTCCCTTGCCCCTGGCTGTCCTATGCAAAGTCGTACGTATTGTCATAATCTGTCTGTTGGTACTGATTCTGTCTGGGATGGTCAAATGCGTTCACTCTTCCTGGCCTTTCCTCGCTTGCTTCACTCGCGTACCCTCTCCCACGTCCTCTTCCTCTCTGTCCACTTGCTATTTCCCTCGCCCCTCTGCCCCTAGCAGCTCCTAACAAAGCCGGGCATTGGGATTTCCAGTGTCCATATTTTTTGCAAAATGCACATTGATCCTGTCCTAGGTCTTGGCGTCCTACATATGATGTAGATGGATTGTTCCTAGGTGGCTGTACTCTAGGGGTATTCTGCTGGTTTCCTCCCCTATATTGCTCCCCTCCTGTATTCGCCCCCTGGAGTTGTGCTATCATTACCCTTTCCTTCAAGTCCTTCTTTTTCCTTTCTGTAGCCCTGTCATTTTCGTTTCTCTGATGCTCGTAGTACTGGGCCATTTGGAGAATGGCCGTCGGTTTAGATGCTGCCCAACTACTTTCGCTGGCTTGTAGTTTCTGGGATACATCTGGCAGTAATCCTTTGACGTAGTTCTGCACAAATAAGTGGTGTCCGGTTGCGGTGGACATGTCTTGTCCACTGTAATCAGAGAACACAGTTTCAAATCTGGAGAAGTACTCTGAGACGTCCTCTTGTGGTTTCTGGCAGCATGCGGTTACTATGGACCAGTCTATCTTTTTCTCTGGGATCAGCGTTTTCACTTTCTGCACTATTTTGTCAGGGAGGTCTAATATTGCTTTAACTGGTTTTTGACCAGGGTTCCGCTGTTTATCTAGTGTGTCGAGTTGTTCCCAGGTATGACCAAACAGTTCGGTATGGTTTACTTTCTTAACCTGTTTCCACACATCTGCTGGCAAACATAACCCGAAGAACAAGTCTATGTCGGCAAGTGTCATTATTGTTGATCCCAGAGCGGTACCTAGCTCGGCGTAAAAGGCGGTGGGGTTCTTTCGTAAATCCGGCAAAGATTTACGGAAGGTCAGGATGTCCTGTCTGTCCCATGGCTGATACACCCAATTGTAGACCACCCTTCCTCTAGCGTCTTGATGGTTTATATCGTCATTAGTCCCTTGTCCTCTAGGAGGTACCCAGTAAGGGGCAGCTTCTTTTATTGGCATCATGCTATCTGTTTTTTCCACTGGGGGTCCTGCTACCTTAGTTGTCCTGTCCCTATCTATCTGTCCTTGTTCTATGAGGTGACGCAATACTTCTAGTGTGGATGAAAATAGTTCTGCAACATCGTTGTCGCCTTCATCTCCGATGTCTACCTTCCTGTAGAGAGCCACTAATCGCTCGGGCCCTACGTTTTGGTACTTCTCTTCATATGCAGTAAGGGTGTGGTAACAGAGACGTACAATAAAGTATCGTTTGCGGTTTTCAACATAGGAGTCGCATATGTCTGTTACGTGTTCTTCTGTTTCTTTCCTATCTATGAGGGTTTTAACTATTTTATCAATGCCTGCTCGCTCATTTTTACTTAATCGCGGGACCCTGGGCGCTCCTATTTCCTTGGTTCCTACCTCTACTACTGCCTCCTTTGATGAGGCATTTGGTGTGGGTGGCTCGGTGGGAGCAGAGGTGGTGGAGACTGAGGCGATCGTGCCATCTCCAGTTATACTTTGGGGGTCCTGGCGTTGTACTACGGGATGAGTAGGGGCATAAGGGGGTGGCATGTATATCATTGGGGGACCTAACAATAAATCATCATCTACCCCCTGTTTTGCTGGTAACTCGGGGTAAAGAGTTAAGGGCGTTCTAACAGGGCATTGACCTGATATTTTTGATTCCTGTTCCTTTTTATCGATTTCCTTTTCTTTTAGTTCTTCTTCTAACTTTTTACAGGCTTGGTAAGCTGATTTTCGCGTTTCTTTATCTTGTCTAGCTTCGTCTCTTTTCTTTCGTTGAGCTGCTTCTTTTCGCCATAAACCAAAACTATCAAACATGGCTGGTCTAGCTTTCTTTTTGTGGAGAGCTAATTCTAACGTTTCTATTTTAGCGGGATCGAAAGATCCCGTCAGTGGCCACTGATTTACCCGGTCCTTCCTAGTGTACTTATGCCATAGTTTGCTATAAGCTACGGTGGCTAATCCATATTTTACGTACATGTCCTTGTTAGGGGTGCCTTCCGGCGGTGCCGGATGACTGACCTCTAACAAACGGTCCGGTCCAAAACAATCAAACAATCTAGAGAAAACAGGCATGACGTATTTAGCGGTCAAAATGAATATCTCAATTAATGTTAGACAAAAGTCTGCACTACCTGTCCTTCGCTGTCTGCAAAGAGAGAATATTCCTATTCTACGTTGTTTGCAAGCAGGGAATGTCTCAAATAACTCAAAAAGGAATACTAGTATTTCTATCAATCAATCAATTTAAGTCATGTTTTCTCACGACCTTACCCGGACCGTATGGACAGTTCTTCGTATTCCCCTTCCAGCGCCTGGTTGTCCTCTTACTCCAACAATCAATGCGGCGTTCCTGTAAGGCCCCAGTCAGGACCGCAGGTCACTCGAGAGAGGTCCGTTCGGAACCGGTGAAGTTCAGTCAATTGGCAGCCAGACGAGGGTCTCTTTCAGGCAGGTGCACTCCAATCATTTAGTCGTTCACTCCGTCGTTAGGACCTCTCTACTGGACCCACGTGTCTCTGATGGGCCCCCCGTTGGGTCGCCAATTTGTGAAAAGCAGCGAGTCTCCTGAGATCCCCAATGCTGCCCGGCGCAAGGTCACCTTTAATCCACTTTGGATTCACTATCTAAAATAACGAGGCAGGCGCTGGAAGCTGGAAGGCAAGAAAAAGGTTTATTACTCTTAGAGGAGACCACGTCAACTGCTGACACCAGGATGTCTTCAGGGAGGTGTTCTACTGGCAATGCTTCTGACTCTTCCTTTTATACAGTTTTACACAATGTATTTGTTTCTTTTATCATGGTTACAAGCTTGGAGTCTCCGCCCCGGGCAGGTTGTCACACAAGCCTGACATTGTTTTATCAACATGGTTACACAAGCCCAACATTAACTCTCCTCCCACCCAGGTCAAAAACAGACAATTTAATTGCAGCTGGACCTTGCTTCAGGGTCTAAAAACGAGTGAGACCGGCCAGATCTAAGAGTCCGTTCTGTTGATAAGAACAGGTCCCATTGTTGGCAAAAAACCAGTCTTGCTGTGTGTAGTGCAATAAACCATGTTTGCAAGAGTCTGTTTGGTATTTGTAACCCGTTTGTGCAGGGATGAGAGGAAAGACGAGTTTGAGGCAGCAGGTGATGTTGATGTTTGTCGTGGAAATAGTTTATAGCCCCCAGCACACATATCAGGTTTGGTCAGAGAGTCAGAAGGCTGCTAGAGGACAGGGTGAAATGAAGGTGACCAACAGAGTACAAAATGGCTGTGGTAAATCAGAATGACTGTAGTTTATGTGCACGTAGGAACTTTCATCAGACAAGATGGCGCAGAATGTTCATGATTGTGTTTTGTTCTTAACACCTAAGGAATTCTTATTATAGTGCAATACGTCACTGATATATGCAAAGCAGTCCTAAGTTGGGTACCTTTCACATTAATAGTACAAAAAGCTTGTGAGTTAGGGATATCATATTTATTAAAGTAATTTTATCATCATAGTAGAAAAAACATAAAAAGCAAAAATATCCACGGACTGTTACAAACATCCTAAGCTGCACACACACAACCTTTCAGACAAACAGGCAAACACAGACTCAAACAATCTCAGACATTCCATCAAATGACAAATTATTAAATAGTGCCAAACACGGTCTTGTAGTACAGAACAAGGTTAACATCATATAGAGGCATCAAACAATGTCAGATGACGTGGAGGATCCAGGCTTAGTTGATTATCAATATATAGCACTGATACAGTCCATATTCGGGTTTCTTCTCCAAAGAATGGATGTAAGCAAAAGAAGCACAGGGGCTCCAGCACCGACGCGCGTTTCGGTGTCAGACCCTCGTTTGGGTCACACCTTCTTCAGGGCGACAATTCGTGTGCAAACAAAGGAAATAAGGAGTGCCTATAAAAACAAATGCAGTATAAAACATGGGCATATATTATAGGCTAAGCAGATAAGGCAGGGTGCAAATGCATAATACATCCCTATATACTACTATCACAGGCAGAACAAAGGTACCCGTCAAGAGGACAGAAAAACAATGAGATCCAGATAATTTCTATTTAACCAGGGAAAGCGCACACTAGATAGAAAATACAACAATATAGAATAGAGAAAGAGTATAAGACGAGAAGTGTTGTTCAGAAGAATATGTAGGAGCCAGTGAACCACTGGCAAGAAAAAAAGATAATCACCAAACGACCCTCGTGATTCAATAGGTGTGACAATGACAGAAATGTTTAGAGATGAACGTGGCAATGAGACAACACCCGATAGTGATATATAAGCTGAAAGGCTCAGAGCAAAAGAGAGAGAACGATTGACACAAATAGCAATGAATAGCTAGAAATAGCTGAGAAGGCACCGCTGCCAACTATACCTGGATTAAGATGTCAGGCCGGTGGCCCAAGTCATAAACAGATAGGCAATCTGTTAAGATAAAAGGTGCGCAAAGGCTCCAAAAGTGAGGCCAGCAGGGTGGATTTATGTCTAGGGGTACAAGGAGAAAAGAAGAGATAGAACATTCAAATATTAGCGGCCACAGCAACATAAGAACAAAATACTCATCTCGCATAGTAGCATAGACTGGAGACAGAGTGTCACAGCTTACCCAGAGGATAAGGGGCACAACCGATTCTTCAAGATGACAGCAACACCGCACGTAGCAGGTTTGGATAAAAAGCGTAATAGGGGGATCCGATATGGTAACGCTAGATGCTGAAAATTCAAAAAGTGAAAGTGACTAAAACGAGGACGTAAAGAAGTAACCACTTGTCAGGGAAAATATCACAAGATCTGGGCGTATGCGTCCAAGCAGGAATTTTAAGCACCCAAAAATGTCTAAGCAACCCCGAGGATGTCATGGGGATTACAAGAAAGAAAAGAAAACGAAACGGCTGAAGGGAGGAAATTCCTCAGCCGTATATTGTTAACGGGAGATTGTGCCCGACCGTAGAGGCTGCACAAATAGTTAAGGCGTCGGGAACCCAATGCGGCAAAGAGGCAAAGGTATTAGGCCACCAGACTCCCAATAAATAATTTTTGGAGACCCTTAAACTACCCAATGCATGAGAGGGCACAGATACATGATGGCATAAGTAACAAAGTAAACGAAAGCATGGGCAAAGGAAGTGACATAAGTATGTCAACTAAACAAATATCTTACCTTACAGAGTAGATCCTCAGGTAGAGTGAGCCATCCGGGCAGAGAAACAGCGGTCTCACAGGCGGGACGCCGAGCACTAATGGTTGAGTTGCGGAGGCCGGGTTAAATATTTTAAACATGGGGCGGAGACCCAAGAAACAGAGGACGGACTAATTTAGAAATCCTCCCCAAAGGCTGATCTGTGGACATAGAGGAAGGACAACCAAGAGGTAAAACAGGGGAGGTCACAACGGGCGCCATATTGGAAAGGAGCAAAAGAGTGAGTATGCTATGTTGAAATAGATTCCCTATAATATAAACACACGGAGAAGGGAAAAAGATTTTTTATAATGATATATTTAAACAAAGACAGTGCTATCGGGCCTTGATGGAAAAATAATCATTCAACAGGGCTCACCAAATAGGTCTGGAGATGTCATCTGGTCCCTCGGGACCCATAGAATTATTCAAAAGAGAGATCCTCTCCAAAGGCTGATCTAAGAACATGAAAAAAGGACAACGAAGAGGGGGAACAGGGGAGATAGAAACAGGCGCCATAATGGAAGGGAGCAAAAGAGTACATATGCCTTGTGGAAATAGATTCCCTACAGTACAGACACACGGAGAAGGGAAAAGATTTTATGTAATAATATATTGAAGAAAAAAATGTGCTACCGGACCTAAATGAGAAGATAATTATTAAAAAGATACAGACGATGATAGCAGATTAAGAAGTCCAAGCGGACTATCAAGGACAGACAGGGCTGGCAGGAGAGATAAGTCAAGGGGATAGTTATAAAATGGCATTCTCCCAGGGGAGAGATTCGTTCAAACCCTTTTCTTTGGTATTCAATGTAAAGATCCAAAAGACCTCTCTTTTCCTGCGTGTAGAGGTGGGTTCTCTACCCGCTTGGGGCAGGACTTTTTCTAGAATAGTCCACCTGAGGTCATTCACAGTGTGAGAAGCCTCTATCCAGTGGTTGACCAGAGGGGGAGTGAGCTTGGATAATCTAATATTAGACTTGTGTTCACCGATTCTCTTTCTGGCTTCTCGTCCTGACTCACCAACATACGCCAGGTTGCAGGGACATAAAATCAAGTACACAATGTTTGCAGTGCTGCAGTTGGTCATTTCAGAGAGGAAAACCGTTCTCCCATTAACTTCCGGTGATGGATTTTTGGCATAAGGTGTTCGGTTCAGAGCTCTTGGCTTTAACCAGGAAGTTGCTCAGATTTTAATTTCTCTTAAAGGCAAACAACGGCTTGGGCAGTTTTTGTTCGTTGCTGTCATTGACAGCCAAGAGCTCTGAACCTAACACCTTATGCCAAAAATCCATCACCGGAAGTGAACCTATTAAAGGCAACCACCGATGTGGATCATGCCAGGCATGTCCTCATGCCGTGGTGAGCGACAACGTAGAAGTTAATGGGAGAACGGTTTTCCTCTCTGAAATGACCAACTGCCCACTGCAAACATTGTGTACTTGATTTTATGTCCCTGCAACCTGGCACCTCTACACGCAGGAAAAGAGAGGTCTTTTGGATCTTTACATTGAATACCAAAGAAAAGGGTTTGAACGAATCTCTCCCCTGGGAGAATGCCATTTTATAACTATCCCCTTGACTTATCTCTCCTGCCAGCCTTCTCTGTCCTTGCTAGTCCGCTTGGACTTCTTAATCTGCTTCCATCGTCTGTATCTTTTTAATAATTATCTTCTCATTTAGGACCGGTAGCACGTTTTTTTCTTCAATATATTATTACATAAAATCTTTTCCCTTCTCCGTGTGTCTATACTGTAGGGAATCTATTTCCACACAGCATATGTACTCTTTTGCTCCCTTCCATTATGGCGCCTGTTTCTATCTCCCCTGTTCCCCCTCTTGGTTGTCCTTTTCTTTGGTATTCAATGTAAAGATCCAAAAGACCTCTCTTTTCCTGCGTGTAGAGGTGGGTTCTCTACCCGCTTGGGGCAGGACTTTTTCTAGACTAGTCCACCTGAGGTCATTCACAGTGTGAGAAGCCTCTATCCAGTGGTTGACCAGAGGGGCAGTGAGCTTGGATAGTCTAATATTCGACTTGTGTTCACCGATTCTCTTTCTGGCTTCTCGTCCTGACTCACCAACATACGCCAGGTTGCAGGGACATAAAATCAAGTACACAATGTTTGCAGTGCGGCAGTTGGTCATTTCAGAGAGGAAAACCGTTCTCCCATTAACTTCTACGTTGTCGCTCACCACGGCATGAGGACATGCCTGGCATGACCCGCATCGGTGGTTGCCTTTAATAGGTTCACTTCCGGTGATGGATTTTTGGCATAAGGTGTTAGGTTCAGAGCTCTTGGCTGTCAATGACAGCAACGAACAAAAACTGCCCAAGCCGTTGTTTGCCTTTAAGAGAAATAAAAATCTGAGCAACTTCCTGGTTAAAGCCAAGAGCTCTGAACCGAACACCTTATGCCAAAAATCCATCACCGGAAGTTAATGGGAGAACGGTTTTCCTCTCTGAAATGACCAACTGCAGCACTGCAAACATTGTGTACTTGATTTTATGTCCCTGCAACCTGTTGGTGAGTCAGGACGAGAAAGAGAATCGGTGAACACAAGTCTAATATTAGATAGTCTAATATTAGACTATCCAAGCTCACTCCCCCTCTGGTCAACCACTGGATAGAGGCTTCTCACACTGTGAATGACCTCAGGTGGACTATTCTAGAAAAAGTCCTGCCCCAAGCGGGTAGAGAACCCACCTCTACACGCAGGAAAAGAGAGGTCTTTTGGATCTTTACATTGAATACCAAAGAAAAGGGTTTGAACGAATCTCTCCCCTGGGAGAATGCCATTTTATAACTATCCCCTTGACTTATCTCTCCTGCCAGCCCTGTCTGTCCTTGATAGTCCGCTTGGACTTCTTAATCTGCTTCCATCGTCTGTATCTTTTTAATAATTATCTTCTCATTTAGGTCCAGTAGCACGTTTTTTTCTTCAATATATTATTACATAAAATCTTTTCCCTTCTCCGTGTGTCTGTACTGTAGGGAATCTATTTCCACACAGCATATGTACTCTTTTGCTCCCTTCCATTATGGCGCCTGTTTCTATCTCCCCTGTTCCCCCTCTTGGTTGTCCTTTTTTCATGTTCTTAGATCAGCCTTTGGAGAGGATCTCTCTTTGAATAATTCTATGAGTCCTGAGGGACCAGATGACATCTCCAGACCTATTTGGTGAGCCCTGTTGAATGATTATTTTTCCATCCAGGCCCGATAGCACTGTCTTTGTTTAAATATATCATTATAAAAAATATTTTTCTCTTCTCCGTGTGTTTATATTATAGAGAATCTATTTCAACATAGCATACTCACTCTTTTGCTCCTTTCCAATATGGCGCCCGTTTTGACCTCCCCTGCTTTACCTCTTGGTTGTCCTTCCTCTATGTCCACAGATCAGCCTTTGGGGAGGATTTCTAAATTAGTCCGTCCTCTGTTTCTTGGGTCTCCGCCCCATGTTTAAAATATTTAACCCGGCCTCCGCAACTCAACCATTAGTGCTCGGCGTCCCACCTGTGAGACCGCTGTTTCTCTGCCCGGATGGCTCACTGTACCTGAGGATCTACTCTGTAAGGTAAGATATTTGTTTAGTTGACATACTTATGTCACTTCCTTTGCCCATGCTTTCGTTTACTTTGTTACTTATGCCATCATGTATCTGTACCCTCTCATGCATTGGGTAGTTTAAGGGTCTCCAAAAAATTCTTTATCGGGAGTCTGGTGGCCTAATACCTTCGCCTCTTTGCCGCATTGGGTTCCCGACGCCTTAACTATTTGTGCAGCCTCTGCGGTCGGGCACAATCTCCCGTTAACAATATACGGCTGAGGAATTTCTTCCCTTCAGCCGTTTCGTTTTCTTTTCTTTCTTGTAATCCCCATGACATCCTCGGGGTTGCTTAGACATTTTTGGGTGCTTAAAATTCCTGCTCGTACGCATACGCCCAGATCTTGTGATATTTTCCCTGACAAGTGGTTACTTCTTTACGTCCTCGTTTTAGTCACTTTCACTTTTTGAATTTTCAGCATCTAGCGTTACCATATTGGATCCCCCTATTACGCTTTTTATCCAAACCTGCTACGTGCGGTGTTGCGGTCATCTTGAAGAATCGGTTGTGCCCCTTATCCTCTGGGTAAGCTGTGACACTCTGTCTCCAGTCTATGCTACTATGCGAGATGAGTATTTTGTTCTTATGTTGCTGTGGCCGCTAATATTTGAATGTTCTATCTCTTCTTTTCTCCATGTACCCCTAGACATAAATCCACCCTGCTGGCCTCACTTTTGGAGCCTTTGCGCACCTTTTATCTTAACAGATTGCCTATCTGTTTATGACTTGGGCCACCGGCCTGACCTCTTAATCCAGGTATAGTTGGCAGCGGTGCCTTCTCAGCTATTTCTAGCTATTCATTGCTATTTGTGTCAATTGTTCTCTCTCTTTTGCTCTGAGCCTTTCAGCTTATATATCACTATCGAGTGTTGTCTCATTGCCACGTTCATCTCTAAACATTTCTGTCATTGTCACACCTATTGAATCACGAGGGTCGTTTGGTGATTATCTTTTTTTCTTGCCAGTGGTTCACTGGCTCCTACATATTCTTCTGAACAACACTTCTCGTCTTCTACTCTTTCTCTATTCTATATTGTTGTATTTTCTATCTAGTGTGCGCTTTCCCTGGTTAAATAGAAATTATCTGGATCTCATTGTTTTTCTGTCCTCTTGACGGGTACCTTTGTTCTGCCTGTGATAGTAGTATATAGGGATGTATTATGCATTTGCACCCTGTCTTATCTGCTTAGCCTATAATATATGCCCATGTTTTATACTGCATTTGTTTTCATAGGCACTCCTTATTTCCTTTGTTTGCACACGAATTGTCGCCCTGAAGAAGGTGTGACCCAAACGAGGGTCTGACACCGAAACGCGCGTCGGCGCTGGAGCCCCTGTGCTTCTTTTGCTTACATCCATTCTTTGGAGAAGAAACACGAATATGGACTGTATCAGTGCTATATATTGATAATCAACTAAGCCTGGATCCTCCACGTCATCTGACATTGTTTGATGCCTCTATATGATGTTAACCTTGTTCTGAACTACAAGACCGTGTTTGGCCCTATTTAATAATTTGTTATTTGATGGAATGTCTGAGATTGTTTGAGTCTGTGTTTGCCTGTTTGTCTGAAAGGTTGTGTGTGTGCAGCTTAGGATGTTTGTAACAGTCCGTGGATATTTTTTGCTTTTTATGTTTTTTCTACTATGATGATAAAAATTACTTTAATAAATATGATATCCCTAACTCACAAGCTTTTTGTACTATTAATGTGAAAGGTACCCTACTTAGGACTGCTTTGCATATATCAGTGACGTATTGCACTATAATAAGAATTCCTTAGGCAGAGTGTTTTCTTTGATTGCTTCTTGGAGGCAGGACTGCCTCACTTTGCATTACCCATGAGGGGGTAATGCAAGGCAAAACCAAACCAAGGGCAGCGGCCAGGAAAGGGTGCTTAGCTCGGCTGCGAGCAGGGAAGAAAGAGCACTGTGGGACTCTGATGATGGACTATATGGCAACACGTGGAGTCCTGATTGGCTGTTGTTTTGGACTGTTTACCTATTGGCTTTGACTTTTGTGATCTTTACCCTATTCCCAAGGACTCATGGGAATAGTAGTTTTTTTTATATGTTCTCTGAAAATCACCGCTGTTGATATTAAAGGGAAGGGAGTGTGCATACTCCTCGCCTCCGGACTTGACATAGAATCACAGGGCAATCTCCTGCAGCTTTGCACTTTTTCAAAAATTCATACTGGACGCAGAGCCTTGGAGTGCAAGCATCTCAGCCGTGCAATAATCTCTCTCTGGCTCGTGAGAGGGAGAGCGGTCCCTATTACATATTGATATACATACTTGTTTTTACTCCCCCGGTGCCATGGGGGATGTTCACAATCATTTATTGTGAGTGCACGACAGAAGCTATGTTAAGATTTTGGAAGCTGTAGGGGTATGTTGTAGACCACATAAGTAATGACTGTCTGCCACTCTGTTTCCCATTGTGATGTGTTATTAATTTGTTTATTGAGCGTTTTATAAAGCGCAAACAAGACCCGAAGGTATCCGAGCCCTGTGCAGTATAAAGCATTAAACAAACAAACAAGTCGCCAGGAGGCAGGTTGGGTTTGTAGAAAACCCCTCGCATCACAGTGGATTACAGCAACATTGGTCCAGCTACTGTAAGGGAGTTCAGGATAACTATGGTAGGCCACAGCTATTTTCTCTTCTAGTCAGTGCAGTCAGTTAGTTAAGTATCCTTCTTGCAGTAATGTTTTCACTCTCTTTTGTATGCATCTCTGGAGTATAACCACTGCTCAAGCACACTATTGCTTTCAGGGACTCATTGAATTTCTCCCACGTGAAGTGAGGGCACATTTATTCCTTTGCCATTCTTGTAGATGAATTACAAAAGAAAAACTGTTGTGCTCACAGTTGGCCCTTTGAAAGACAGCACATCATTGTGGGTAGTACTGTGCTGCAGGAAGCGTACCCGACTGTTGGCAGGAGTAAAGTAGCTCACGTCAGAGATCTCGATGTCGTTGCAGCCATCATGGGTTCTTGGTTGTCTGATGGTTGTTTTCTAAAATGTTCATCAGACTTGAAACGTAGGATCTTTGTGCTGTGCTTAATGTGTGTCTCTGGCTCCAGGCAGCGGTCATCAGCACTCATTATAGCTAAAAAGTGACTAATGTAGAAAGTAGGGATGAAAACCTGGAAAAGTGAGATGGAGACAGCGGGTGAGATGAAGACTGGGTAGGGTGATGGAGGAAATACGGTTGAGCTGGAATCAAATCTAGGCATCCTTCCTGTTTGACAACTTTGGCATTTACCAGCGTCTATGACTGGGTCCTAAGAAGGACTTAGGCCACCTGCAGATATTTTATTAGAAATACATCACTCCCTTTTTGCTGATTCGGGATGTAATGCCATCTGGCTACCTGTACAACTGAAGGCAACACCTCATTTGAGGCATAGGATCCGTGTCCCATCGGCCTAGGTCCTTGCCCTTGTGGAGAATATTATGATTGAACACTTATGCATTTTCTGACCCGCAGCGTCTTGCCACTTTCACAGTAAATGAATTATAAAATCTGGGGACCTCCACAATTGCTGATTGTAATTTCATTTAATTTGTTCCAGAAAAAACAGATTCGAATGATCTTGTGGTACTCTGCTCATAAGAATGTCATATATTTACAGCAGATAGCTCGACACAGCTTCCTTGAAAGTGGATAATAAAACTGAACATTGATGATGCATAAGGAACATTTCGTTAGTGGCCTCCATCCTTTTCTGTAATAAGAGCTGCTTGTGTTCAATAAAAAATCCTCCCGAGCTAATTATATTATTTGAGAGGTAGTAATAGCCGCGTCAGACAAGATTACATTAGTTGTCGCCATCCAGTGGCGGCTAGCTTGTACCGAGGGTGGTGAGGCAGGAGGGCACAATAAATAAATAAATGTACTTACCTCTGCAGCGCGACGTCCTCCTCCCTGGGGTGTCTTCCAGGCAGCTCTCTATGCAGGAAAGTGCACTACCCAATCCTGGATTGGATAGAGCAGGCTCTCCCAGTGCTCCTAAGTGCACTGGAGGCCTGCACTTTCTCTAACCCAACTGTCTAAGACAGCTAGGTTAGAGAACTTTAAAATGCGCATGTCTGGCTGGCCGTTCCAAGACAGCTGGCCAAAGGGACATGAGCCTTTTAAAGCGCACAGCTCCCTGCTGCTTCCACTCGGCAGCGCTGGCCCCGCCCCGTCCTGACACTTAGTTCGGGACGGGTTGCTGAAAAATAAAACGGCAATAAATAAACTTTATTGCCGTTTTATTTTTCAGCTCTGGGGCAACGCTCCTCCGCTCAAATGGAGGAGCTGTTCCTGCCACCATCTACAGCATTACCAGGTTTGATCACCTCATGCATCAGACAAGGTTGCCAGCAGTAATGTAAAATACGCTTTGTCAATGTGGAGTGCCTCCCATAGCCACAGCTGCAGTGCCCCTAGCACCAAAGTGATAATATTTGTAATAGTCTCCCCAACACCTTTTGATTTTTATCACTTTAAATTTCCGCTTTAAATATATTTCGGAAGTTCAACCGTTTTTCTCCAGACATCAGCTTATGAATTCTGAAAATACACACATTGTCGTTTCAAATGCATGCTTTTCAGTTTTGATTTAGATATATTAATTCAACCAAGCAAAAGCTTCTAATGTAGTTTACTGGGCTGCACGCAGGAGACCTACCTACAGATAGCTTGAGAGCTACCAGTAGCTTACGAGCTGTTGGTTGCAGACTCCATTCATAGAGTTTAGTGTCGAGTGGATGTATCAAAATATATATCGGTGTGCATTGGACGCAGCCAGAGCAGTGCCTGGTAAATCCAGTATGTCTGCCTATGAAACCGAAATGTACACTGAAGTCTTTTGCAGGGCCTCAAGACTGAGGCTCCCAGAAGCAAAATGCACGGGGGTCGCTCCATTGCCTACCCCAGCACATAACCAGTAGGCAGCGAGAATTATTCGTGCACAACGTTCTCCCAAAATCTCAAATATGCACACTTGCTAAAATCAGAACCCACCTTCAGTCAGTCAGTCAGTCAATCCACTTTATTCGATTAATTAAAATCATAAAAGTACAATACACAAAACATAAAACAACAATAATATCATTCAATTCAGATGGGCGATATACATTCTTTTTTTTAAATTCCTACAAAAATCTATAATTCATCAGAGCTTGAAGGTTATCAAATAAAACAGTTACGATAAGATAAATTAAAAATTCATACATCATTAGTCATAGGAAATCTCCTTTTCCTAAGGCGAACAGCAGCAACAAGAAAACTAGCAATATTAAAAATGTTCCAGGTGTCATCTAACAGTTGAAGATACATTAAAGCAGGTCTTGCCTGTAAGAAACCCTTTCCCTCAGTAGGGGGACTATAAACCTCCTCCGTATGTCATTATAAAAATCACAAAACATGATAAAATGCAATGTATCCTGTGATGAAAAATTATCGCACTGGCACGGGCCTATATCCTCTGGTTTACACCATCCCGGAAGGCTACCCAGGGAAAAATGAATCAGATTGAAGCGGAACCTAGTCAATAGCCAACGATGATACGGCTTGGTTACAATTCTCAGGTAGGGCTCAATTAACGGGGAAGAAATAATTAGATAATGAGCTCTGACCAAAGGTTTTTGAATCTCCTGTTCCTCCCGTTCCAACATCAATATATTCAAAAATTGTGATTTTACCCAAATTACATCATCTTTTTGATCCCATCTGGGGCATTATAAATGTCAGGTCGCCCCAGTTTGAGAAACATAGACTTAACATAAGACAGCCACGGAATGCTGCTGGCTTTCTCCAGGCAACACAATCCCGTAAGATCTGGTGATTCAGAGTTATCTCAGGATTAAGCCAGGTTTTAATCCAGCAAACCAAGGGGGCCAGTCTCAGTGAGTCAGTTACATAACCCAACCCCAATTCCTGGTGAATAGCAAATGTCGGGGTTGATTGGGGCACAGACAGGAGGGTTCGTAAGAATTTATTTTCAGCCAACTGCATCCCTACCATCTGTTTATAACCCCAAATAGCAGAGCCATATGTAGCAATAGCCAGACATTTAGATCTGTAGATGGAGAGAATAGCTTCAAAAGGCCTTGCTCCCAGTCGCTGTGAAAACCCTAATAAAGCTGACATCGATCTTACTACTGCGTTTTTTAGCTTTAAATTGGGGGACCCAGGAACATCTATCATCGAATAAAACCCCCAAATATGTAAAAGAGGTCACTCTAGACACCTCCGCTCCATTACATGAGAAAGTTTTATCTTTTCTTTTTCTTTGGCCCATTATCATGACATGTGATTTTGACATATTCACAACCAAATCAAGGGATTTCATGTAAACCCCAAATGCATCCAACAGTCTCTGAAGGCCTATAGCAGTTCGGGATAATAAAACGGCATCATCCGCGTATAGGAGGACCGGGATATTCCTGGTCCCTACACGCGGAATATCCAAACTCGCCTGATCCAAGGTTTTATCTAGAGCATTAATATAAAGAGTAAAAAGTAATGGTGCCAATATACAGCCCTGGCGGACACCTCTGCCTGATTTAAAGTGACTAGTGCATTTGCCGTCCTGTGTGACCCTGACTGCTGCTAAAAGATCCCGATGTAAGTCTGCTAAAAATAAACCAAACAGGGGTCAATACCCATAGCAAGTAAAATAGGCCAGAGCTTCGATCTGTTTACCAGATCGAAAGCAGAGGTAAGATCCATAAAAGCCATTGTAGGGAACCTTTTTGGCTACGGTGTATTTGCCTATTAATAAATATAAATTAAGACACTGATCCATGGTACTTCTGCCTTGTCTAAAACCATACTGAAAATTGGATAAAACCCCGTTATCATTTACCCAATCAGTGACTTTAACCAAAATCACTTTACCTAAAATTTTGACGGCAGAATCAATCAATGATATAGGTCTATAACACCGTGGGTCTCCTCTCTGACCTTTTTTAAAAACTGGGATAATTGTAGACAGGGACCAAGACACAGGAAACCCCTGCACAACAGAAGCATTAAACACATTTGCCAAAATCTTGGCCCAAAATTTAGGTTCACTTTTATACAGGTCTGCAGGGACACAATCAGGGCCAGGTGCCTTATTACTGGAAGTCTCTATTATTGCCTTTTCAATATCCACCTCTTTAAAAACCATCAAAGGAAAATCACCATATGTTTCTAAACCTGGGAAGGAAACCTGCACCTCGCTTGATCCATAGATAACCTTAAAATGTGCTAGCCACTGCTCTTCTGATATATTAGTTTCCATGATGTCATTCTCTATACCCGAGAAGAAAGGTGTATTAACAATAGCCCAAAATGAATTCTGAAAATACACACATTGTCGTTTCAAATGCATGCTTTTCAGTTTTGATTTAGATATATTAATTCAACCAAGCAAAAGCTTCTAATGTAGTTTACTGGGCTGCACGCAGGAGACCTACCTACAGATAGCTTGAGAGCTACCAGTAGCTTACGAGCTGTTGGTTGCAGACTCCATTCATAGAGTTTAGTGTCGAGTGGATGTATCAAAATATATATCGGAGTGCATTGGACGCAGCCAGAGCAGTGCCTGGTAAATCCAGTATGTCTGCCTATGAAACCGAAATGTACACTGAAGTCTTTTGCTGGGCCTCAAGACTGAGGCTCCCAGAAGCAAAATGCACGGGGGTCGCTCCATTGCCTACCCCAGCACATACCCAGTAGGCAGCTAGAATTATTCGTGCACAACGTTCTCCCAAAATCTCAAATATGCACACTTGCTAAAATCAGAACCCACTTACTGAATAGTGTGATGCACCTGAGGGCCAGAATAATGGTACAGTCCTAGCATCTTTGCTTATCAGCACTTTTTCAGGAAGAAGCAGAAATCATTTTAGAAATGATTGTCACCCAGCAATCTGACAAACTCGCTGGGGAGTGGCCCTTGACCAACTGCACCATTTTGTAAATTCTGCTGGCTGTCTTGAAAGTTTTGATGCCAGGTTTCATCCATGCAGAGGGGCTGACCTGCCCTAGCCTTGGTCCTTCTCAATTGCAAGAAGCTGGTAGATAGATGGTTGTGGGGCTTGTGTTTGTTTTCTGTTACATACATCTGCTAAATTCAGCTTCTTTAACCATAGAGTACTCTTGAGACGCCTACACTCAGCAGATATATTTAGCCACGTTCTGTTCTGAATTTGAATCCCTGTCTGAGCAGACCCAGTTGTTGGCCATTGCATCTCCATTAGCAATCCTGTGCAGTGTTCTCTAGGATTCCACTCTTCCAGCTGAGTTTGCAGATTAATGGACTCTGGTGTCCAGCAGGCTGCTGTTTTACATGCATACCGACAACATCCAGATTCTCTGCTGGAAGAATGGAGAAGTGCGTGTGCCCACCATTAAAATTTGGCTTCTGCGTTGCATTTCGATAACCTTTTTAGTGTCTCCGATCTACAGTGCTTCATTTCAATGTTTGTGTGTTTCTTCTCTGTGGATAGAATATTCTTCTCCAATGTGGCCAATAGAACAAACTTCCCACATAATCAGAGCAAATGTTAGAGCAAATGTTGATCACTGCAGCTTCTAAAAATCTGTCAGCCTCTATCTGTCACTATATTTCCGTGTGTCGCTGCTAAGCAACGTTAGTGTTCAAATTGGATGACAACGAGTAATTCCTTGATTTTAGAAGGATGTATTAATCTGTGGAAGCTGGCGGAAATTTGTATAATGATGTAACAATTGAATTACTGATACGCAAATGTCAATACTCTTACAAATGCAGTCTTTGTTCTCCAGATAATTTACAGTGGAACAGCAGTATCCTCTGCAAGCAAAAAGTTATAGGATCTGTGGTACAAAAACATGGACAGCTTCCACTTGGCAACCTGTGAGGTGTTGGTAACTTTTCAGTGGTTTGCGATTGCAGTTGCAAACCACTGCTATATACCATTCCAAATCACAAGAAGGCGGCAGTGGCATAGCGTGGGGTGGGGCCACAGGGGCGGGTGCCCCGGGCGCATTTTCTTAGGGGCATTTTTAGGGGCGTACAATCTTAATATTGGCACAAAATGTTAAAAGAAAAGTGGAAGGATACAACCCACACTATGCCGCTGGAAGAGGGGACTCTCATTTGAGGCTCCCTCATGATTGCACTTCAGAATGGGTCTGTAAAACTATTTTGCAAGTCAAAAATGCTTTTTCAACTTGCAAAATGGGTTATGTACATAGCAAAATGGCATTTTCCAACGTAAACCCTGTCATTTGCGATCGCAAAATGGCTTTGTACGCTGAGGCCGGCAGTTCTTGCTAAATGTCAGATTACTCGTGCCGCACTGTTATGCACACTGAAGTCTGGTTCTTTTGAGATCAATGTGAAGGGCCAAGGATACAATTATTGAACCAGTAAAATGCATGTTATCCCATGGCTAATAGAGAGTAGCAGAGCAGTCCAGTATCTTAGAACGCCCCTTGATTTTAGAGTTCCTTCGTAGCTCTAATTATGGGCATGGTGCAGTGATGACTTCCTGAGATATAGGACGGATTGGGTCTATTGTACAGTATAATATACTGTTTCAGAACCAGACTTGCATTATATATTGGGGTATGAAAAGGAACTCTAGGATCAAGGAACGATGGAGGATATTGGGCCGAGATATTTTGAATGGGAGCATCCACAGATATGACAAACGCAAAGGACCCTATAATACACATTCCAAAAAAGTGTGCGAAGTACAGGATGGAACTGTGAAAACTGTAAAACATGGATGTCTTCACTAAATATTACCACTTAAATTAGCGGCGTGAAGAAGTACACAACGAACAGAAAACGTTGGCTGTAAGCAATTTTTAAAAGCAAATTTCTACTGTTAATGGTACATACGCGAAGAAAATAGAGAGAACATTGATTGAAGACATGGACTTATGAACTTTCTTGTGGAATGGATGTTATTTCCGTTAGGAGGGTAGTACATCTTAGAGAGTGCTGATCAACTATTATGTATATACATCTTGCAAGTTTGTTTACGTTTTAGCACCATCCTAGTGGTGTTACAAGTGGTTGCAGTGCCGTCAATACTACCAATGACGGCCCTGCTTTAAGAATATTATTTAACGGATCAACCCTTATGTGTACTCTAAAATTCTTCTGGGTGAACGGTTTCTTAGTTAAATCAACATTAAATTCAGCAGCTGCTCCTTCTACTATGTATAGGCTTCAATAGCACGTTGGGTAACTTATTTACACAAGCACTGAAGTTCCTCCTCATGGTATCCATATGTATATCCCTCATCCAAGTTTTCTTTGAGAAATTCATCCAAGTCTACATTTAGCCTAACAACATCTAGTGGTCTTGTGACATCTTGCACTGTGGGACTACCAACAATCTCCTCTGTGGTTTATCTCCCACGTGGTGTTACTTGCACCCGGGGCATGGCTCCCATATCTATAAATCTAGTTATGCTTGGTGTTCCAGGTGTTGAGTGTACTTCAGATACATTTGGTGTGGTAGCACCTCCTTGTGTACTTGGAACTTATACAACTGCTTGTGAACCTGGGGCCGTAGGAAGAGTAGGGATAACAGGGGCTCCCGCTGTCGTGACTGGGACAACAGTGGGTGCTGCTACTGTTTGAGTTTGATCCTGGTTAGTGGGTGCCGTCGCATTATTACCCCTGGCTGGATCATTCCTTCCAGCTGGCTGAACTACATTATATGAAGGTGGTTGGGACGCTAACAAATCCTGCACGAGGTCATCACTAGAATCGCTATCTATGCTTGCCTTGGACTGCACATCTGTATCACCCTCCTTTTGTGCTTTCTTTCGTCTTCTCTGCCTTATTATTTGTCAATACATGATACATCCTAATTCCCGCAAACTTGTCTTTTCTCCATACCTGTTGTTCGGCATCCCACTATGTATCCATCCAACTACATACTGTCCTTTTAGGTAGGGTCTGATATTTCTCTTTGTCTTTTGCATGTGTCTCACGATCCTGTGCATTCAAAGCCTCATACCTTGCTGTTATAGGTAGGGGCTTCATTTCATACAATAGTTCTCTATTATATTTAAGTTAAAAGTGCCATTTCTAGGAGATTGCAAGGACCGTTCTTTCTTAGTGATCTTGTTCCATTTTTTAAGTCAAATGCATGTGTTAAGGCCAACATTTATTGCCATGTAATGTCCAGGCCTGCCTTGAGGAGGATCTTACTCCGCCTCACAGGCAAGCACCCTTATTTCACCTCTAAGGAAATCTTTCAGTGTCCTAAAATATTTCATTTTGAATTTGTTTTGGTGTATCAAACCAACCACTTCAATGAAATTCAACAGCAGTTTCAGCGAATCACAATGTAATACTTAATAATAGCATTGTCCATTCTCAGTGCGGCACCCTCCCAGAGGTCTTCAAACTGTGGGGCGCGCCCCCCTGGGGGGGCGTGGATGGGTTCCCAGGGGGCCGCAAATCACTCTGCAAATACATGTAAATGAAGATGGCCTGGAAGTGCGGCGTGTATTTGCTGCATTTCCAGGCTGTCTTCATTTATTCCGAGCCCTCGAAGTGAAAGTGAGAACTGAGGTGGGGGCGGGGGTCAGTGAATGTGCTGGCAGGGTCAATAATATATACAGATTACGATTATACTTCCAGATCAAAGAATATAAAGTGCTGTGCACAGAAAATCACTTTCTGATAAACTAGGCAGCAAATCGGAAACTTTATGATTTCCTGCTCGAGGTGGTGTGTATTTTGCAGTCTAGCAAACTGAGGAGAAAATACATATCGTAGAAACGTTCTGTTCAATGTAGTTACATACTCTGGGAAAGCTGTACGTTTCTTTCAACTAGAGGCGAGCCAGAGCCGAGGGTCTGGCTCGCATCCTAGAGCCTGTGCAGGTGCCAAGCACTGAAAATATTTGCTAAGTAAATCATACAACAAACATCAAGTAAAATATGATAAGGCCTCCTCAAAATTCCTAAAAGTGTATTCCTTTAACCTGTCGAAGCTTTGACATTAATAAGGCACACTATATTCCGCAGTGAAAAGTACTTATTAAAAGTGATAGTTTTGTAAAACTGGTCGTCTGAACTCGCATTTAAAAGTGCTCTCCTACGCGATAATGAAGAAAACAGTTTTGGTGAGATAAAATATTTGCCTAAGATCACACAATTTAATAAGCGAGGAGCCCGCGATTTATCCAGGTTTTCTGGTTAAATTTTTGCAAATCAGCGGAAAATGCATATCTATTTGCCTTTCATTATGTTAAGGGTTTGTTTTTACCTCTTACTTCATTTTTCTGCAGTTTTTAAATACAGCGTGAACTCGACCAGAGATGGCCGAGCGCTTAACATGAGCACCAGTTACATTACACAAGGTTACATGATTGTTTATAGGCACAGGGAGATTAAGTGATTTGCCCAGAATCACAGGGTGTTGAGCCGACGCCGAGACTCGCACCTGGATCCCCACTTCCGCATTATGCAGCTCTGTCCCTAATGCCAGATCCTGGGTAAAGGGAGGGAGGCAGGTAGAAGCCACATGAAAGCCATGCTTCTTATGGGCTCGAGGTTCCAATAGGACCTCGAGCTGAGCCAGAGCCCGGATTCAGACTCGAGCCTTCAGTGGCTCGCCCATCTATACTTTCAACTCGACAAACTTGTGGGATTTGTGATGCCATAGAAGAGCACACTGTTCAAGTCAATTAAATATTCTTCTGCTTTTTGATGCACCTAGTGGGCACAATTCGCAACTTTTATGCATCTATGCCCAACCTAGCTGCAAAAAAATAAATATCTGTTAAGTCCAAGTCTTTGCTTCACATATTGAGAATGCGCTGACAACAGGGCAACCATGAAAGATGTTTCTAATTTCAGACTTTTTGCGTTCTGAATTGACCTAGCGCTTTGTGGCCCTCTGCAAATAACACTAAACATCTTTTCTACATACCGCATCCATTTTTAATTGGACATGAGTTGCATTTTTCAACATCCCGTTAATTCGAACCTCGACGTCCACTTTCATGTGTATAATCCATCACCTCCCCAGGATCATTTTTCAGTAATCTCCCAAATAGTTCCTTTTATCACAACCCCCTTTACCTCTTGTCATCATGTTATTCTTCTAAGACCTATACCTCTTAAATCTGTCACACAAAGAACTCGTTGGAGACTGAAACATAAACATATTGAGGAGAATTAAGGAACTAGGGGGCATATTTACAATAAAGTGGCGAAGCGACGTGTCGTTAAGCCAAGAAGGCTAACGACACGCTCCGTCACTTTAGAAACGCAGGGCTGCGCCATATTTACAAGAATATGGTGCAACCCTGCGTTTCCCCCTGCGCTGGCGCTAAATTTAGCTGTCTAGCGCCTACGCAGGCACCCTTGCACCATAGTGCAAGGCTGTCTGCGTTGAGGGGGAAGATTGTTTGTCAGAGGTCTTCAAACTGTGGGGCGTGCCCCTCTGGGGGGGGCGTGGATGGGTTCCCAGGGGGCACAAATACCTCTGCAAATACATGTAAATGAAGATGGCCTGGAAGTACGGCGTGTATTTGCTGCATTTCCAGGCTTCATAAAGGGCCATTCATCAGCGCAGCAGGTACTGATGCCAGGTGTGTAAGTGACCACTGTTAGTTATCATTAATGAAGCAGATGCAGCAGGGCTGGGGCCCAGGGGTTTGAGGGGCCCACTGCTTCACAATTATGACTGTCTACCTTTAAAAAAGGGGCATGGGAGCTTATTTTCCTTTCTAGCATAATGACTGAGGGCACCCTTGCAGAAAAAAAGGGATACAACATGTGGGAGCTCTTTTTTTTTTTTAACAGGACAGAGAGCCTGTTTCAAGATTGGAGTGATGGTCAGGCATGATGGGGAAGAGTTAAAAGATGCAGAGGAGATAGCCTGCTACTCAGGACTGCAGTTATCATTAGTGCAGTAGGTATAGTTGCATTGGGGTCCAAGAGTGTGAGGGGCTCAAAAACACCCCAATTATGGGGAGCGGTATTTTTGGGACAATACATGTTTTTGTTTGATTAATTTGCTGTTTTATAAGTCTCATATTTAGTGTGGTTCATGAACTATAGAAAAAGTACTCCTGAAATCATCTCATAAGCCCCGCCTCCTGCACGCAGCCATGTCCCTCCCGCTCTCCCAATCCTGCCATAAAGGTTTGGAGGGGGGGCCCGACCTCAAAACATTTTGCTCAGGGGGGCTCAGAGCAAAAAAGTTTGAAGACCTCTGCTCTAGACTGACCTTTCACAGCACTACACCTGCTGACATGTTGACCTATCCCGGCGCAGCACACACACTAACCGACCAATACCAGCGCAGAACCTTATGATGTGCTTGCAGCACCTCGCAGCGGCTCTCCCCCTTCACAATTAGTTTCGTACAAGCAATAAGTCAAATAACTATTGTCTGTTCCACTAAAGATATTCAAGGTTATACCTCACTCAAGAAATAAATGGGGAATAACGATTTCCAGACGTTAGCACACTCACACAAGTGAAATGTCGACAGCGGAAAATCACCTTGACGAACGTAGCTTCTACTCTGCACATAAGAGTTTACGCACTCTCGTTGCTATTAGTACACCCTCACATCAGTAGTTCAATGGTTCCCTATGTCACTTGTGTGGCCGATTGTACCTAAACAAACAAGTTAAACCACAATATGCTTATTAGCTATCCCGGGATCTTCGACTATTTCGAGTGTGATAACTAATGTCAACTTAGCAATAAGTGCATTAATTTTCACATCCAGCTTTTCAACCCTCTTGGACTCAAAAGTAGGCACCAGACCGTGTGGCACACAGCATCAGCACGAACACTGTAAAGCTTGACAACGCACAATTAGCTAAGCATAGCCCTGCTTGTACTCACTCCTAGAACACCGCAACCACTTTCAGAAAAGTCAGAACACCGCTGATACTCTGAACTGGACCATGGACTTCAGGGACATGGGCTGGGCTGGGGCAAATTCTAATTGTTACTGGGGTATTTTCTAGCTCCCTACACGTAAGTAATAAACCATCCTCTTTGCTACCCATTGATGCAGCATAGTTTCCTATACCTTATTGTTCAGGTGTAGTCATCAAACAGATTGCGCCTCTGGTTGTATGGACTGTTGGTTATTAGCTGAAAGTGTGCTCTGGGAGCTAACATCATTACATCAATTTCAAATTACATAAAACCTATTTGGCTCCACAAGAGCGACGGAGAGGATTGTTTGCAAACACATGAAGGTTTATTAGAAAATTAGTCAAAGTTACAAGCTTTATTCATTCAGTAACTCAATCACTCCGATAAGCATAAAAGTCAGTATTGTTAACGAATCCTCCTAGATATATCAGGTAAATGACAATGGAAATCATTATACAGTGCAAAATGCAAAACAAAGTTAGTATCCTTACATAAAGGAACTTTCGTATTCTAAATAAAGCATTGAAAGATGACGGGGAAATTCCAAGCAGACGGTGTCAGAATGAAAAGAACCAATTTAAGGTTCATTGTAAAGGGCAGAAACGTTCAAGAGTCTAATTCAAGAACTTAGGGATATAAGGTCTCAAGTAGCAGAGTTAGGGAACTTTCCCTCAGCAAAGTCAGGACAGGACCTCCTAACCAATATTCTAAAACATACAATTAAAATACATTGCACATTTCTTCAGAATGTCCTCCCACTGACTCCCTCCAAACTTGGACCAATCAGGTTTCGCCATCTCCCTGGAGCTGGAAAGCTCCCTTTGTTCCCATCATCGGACAAGGGCATACACAGCTGCATGGCCTTGAATGTATCTGTGGTCTAGACTGCATGGTACAGAAGGCCTTTTCTCATCCCCATGCATAGTGTAAATCACAACAGACTCAACTTATTATAAAATTATCTACTATAGTGTTTGTACAAGTGTTACGGGTCCTACTATGGAAAGCAGGACTGTGTATTTGGAAGACAGACCATCAGGATGTTGGGACTGTGTCCATCTACCCCCTCAGAGCCTGCCTACCCAATTCCTGACTAGCTCACAGTGCCTCACCTGAACTCCTATGTTTCCCAGAGTAACAAGTGATTTCAGCAACCTCGAACATGACACTGATCCCCAAGGGAATCGTGGAAACATATCTTACCCCTTTCATTGTTTACTCATGCATGCCCAGGGTAAACATAAAAAAGAGACAGAGAGAGGTTACAATACATTTATTGCACCCATCGTAATCTTGCATACAATATATGAGCTGCAATTAATAGGCAAACAAAGCAGAATAATATAACTAGCATTATGAACATGGTTAAGAGAATAAATATTCTAGCCATGCTAAAACTATTTCCCTGTCTGTATCTACCCCTACTCTGAGAGCATGGTGATAGTGTTATCTGCATGATTCTAAGATTAGCCTTAGCCCCCATACCTGGATATTATCGTAGCTTGGTAATCCCTCGTTCTGAGATGTAAGCTCAGCTTGCCCAGGGCTGCATATCGAGCACTGCAGATGTTCCAGAATGGTCATCATAGCTGGAATGCTTCTCCCTGAACCAAAATGGGTCAGGACACTTTTAATACAATAAACACCACTGGGTTAGAAATGCAGCCCTAGCACAATGTTGAGTCTAGATGTTAGAAGCTGTGCTGTCTTCTGACAAACAACATAACAGTGCACTGTCTTGTTTTGTACGCTCTGGCCTCGTACAGAATGTTCAGAACATGAGGGAAAAGGCTGGTGAAAACAAGCAACGTGTACTGCTTATTCCTAGGACAGTATTGTACAAAGAAAATATGAAAAATAAGACCTTGCTAAATAAACTCAGGCTAAAATGTCCAAAACATGAAACTTGGAGGAGAACCAAAGTGATTACTAAAAGGTAATCACTACACAAGCAAACGAGCTGCTCGTCTAATTATTTAATGTTCTCATTCCTGGAAGTAAAAGAAAACATGAAAGCAAATTTAAAAAACATCATTAGGTTAGCAATGGAAACTTGAGCCTCTGAGGCTTAGTAGCAGTTAGGACTCCTCTAAAATTGATCAACATAAGGATACAACAAGCTAATGATTATACTTCAGTTATATAGATTGTGACCTCTTTATACATAAATACAGCCACACAAAAACGCACAGATTAACATATAATTAATAAGATATGGAGCATTAAACTTTCAATGCTCCACCTGAATCACTCCTTTGTGCAGCTAAACTTGCTACAGCCAGTGCTAGAATATCTTTGCCTTACATTGCGAGACGCGAGTGATCATTTTTCGATTCCTAAATCATAATTAAGGCTCCCTGTTTTCCGTTTTTACTGATTTTTACAGATAAATACAGACAGAAAAACATTTGTTTTCTTGTCTGATTTTTTAAATGTGGATAAAAACGGAAATTGGGTGCCTTTTGAGTGATTCTAAATACACTTTGCCATGACTGCCAGGCCAATAACTGTGGATTGATAGGTAAGGGGTTAAAAAAGAAAATAATTTTAGTAAAGAGGCTTAAACAGCAGTAGATATGCACAAGGTTGATACTGAAATGTGCATATTTTCATATAAGTGCATTGATTTATCTTCTGCGCGTGTTCGTATTATTGAAACCTGGCAGACATCCAAGCATGAGTGCATATTTATTAGTTAAATAAATGTGGAAATATACTAATTTCAGCTTTATTGTTTCACAAAACTCAAATAAATATGGATAAATACAGATAAAAGTACCAAAAAATAAATATGGATAAATACAGACGGAAATGTCAAAAAAATAAATACCATAAAACCGGGAACCCTAATCATAATGCATTTAATAATTTAAGCAGTCAGTTCTACATTTTTGACCTGAATACACATTACATTTATGCTTATAAACGTTTCCTGAAGGCTGGGGTTGCCTTATTGAGAGTTACAACTTTGGGCTGATTTTGGGCTGATACTGGTTCACTTTGGGCTTGTAGTTGGATAGCTTTGAACTTGAGTAGGGATTCAAAATCATTATCTGGCAGTACTGGAAGAGATATCATCTGACCAGACAGGGCTCTAGAGAGCCCCTCCACATTTTTTCTTCTGCTTGTATAATCGTCATGTGTGTAATGTTTCATCTGCGCCACGTCTCTGCGATTCATCGCTGACCATTACACATTTTATCCACAGGTTTGCAGTCATATCAAAACCCTATGTTGGGGATTCATTAAAACATGGTGAACGAGTTGCTTTTGTTTGATGTTAGGGTTAAGGTTACAAGCTTTGGTAGTTTAGTAATATAATGCCAGTGTAAAAGAATACTAAACATGGCCTCATAAGGTTAGCAGGCTAATAAAAGAAAAAATAGAGGGTCAGGGGCATTTGAATGCCGAGTGAGGATTTATTTACTAACTGATTAGGTGGCATTTTGAAAATTTGAAAAAATACCTTATTGTGCTCTCATTCGTATGCAGTGTAGTTTGGTGGTTGCAGCATAACTTCCTCCCTATTGCCCAGGAGCATTTTGTTGTCAATAAATGATCCACTTACAAAGTGGTCTCTAAATGTGGGCAGCTTACAATCAAAACATCTTATCAGATTCAAATCACGTCACGTTGATCTCCACTATTTTCCACAGTTAAAGTATGGAGAATGATGCAGCGGATACAATGAAAACTATTTTCCTCCTAGGTCACTTATCGGTCATCCAGGGGCGACTTATATTTTCTCACATCCACATGACGATGGGGCCCATAACATCGCCTATCACACACTCACACACCTGGAGTTCCTCTACACCTTTACGAAATTCTATACTCCTAGGAGAAAAGGAAAAACTAAATGATAAACATCATGATGTACCGCTGGAAGGAGCCGGGATACCTTATTACCTTAACCTATCGCTTTCTTAGTTATTTCTTAAGATATTCCTGCTCATTGTTTTGTCGATGGATCATCTAGTAAAAATCAGTTCATAGTGATTAAGACCAGCTAAATCACAATAACCAATTACCAATTTCACAATCATTTAGTAAATAACCACTGAGTCGTTTGATTTAAGAATCTCAAATTTTATATAATTTTAAAGGCATGGAAAAGAATTTAGACTTTTTACTCAATTATTCATTCATTATTAATTCAAATATTTATTAAGCAAAATCAATTTTATTGCAGAAAGGAAATTTTGTCATGAAGCAAAACCCTAATTACCTGCCTATCTTCCTAATTTAGCCTAATGATTTCTAACCTAAGTTTAAGATTTAAAAATAACCTGATTCTCATACTCAACTGGAAAAATAAGACAGCAACAGAAACTTCAGCTCGTCAGCATCAGCTACCGCCACCCGTCTCATCTAACAGTCTTTCAGCATCTCCCTCTCAGTAAAATGGATCGATTTGGAACTCCAAGCACTGGAAGCCACCAACTCCAACACCAACTACCCCTCCCACTAAGAGTAGGCCTTCTTATACCCTAATTCTAACTTTGCTAACTAAATTGTTGCAACATTAATAACGCGCTTTTCTTTCATTGGTCCACTCATTTCATTTATTCATTTTTAATCAAGTTCTCCCGGATCCAGCTTGTTCTTTTGGAATGCATATGTTCATTTCCTTTCTCACAGTTCAAGACATGTTTCCATCCGCTCGATCAGTACATTTGTAACTTCTTTCGATACATTCGAGAACTCTGCAGGCATTGTCCTTTCTCTTAAAACTGTTTCCCACGATTCTCTGCTGATCACCACGGCACACTATCAGTTCAATTAGGTCACATCAGCCTTGACCATTCTTGCATCCTAGCCTCTCAGCACCATCACGTGGTCAGTCTTTCTCCAACTTTTTCTCCCTTGTCATGCGTTTTCTCAGCGCATGCGTACTCTAATAAATGGCAGCCATTTTATATCGCCACTCGATTAGACTTAGAAGCACTATTTAGAAATAAACAAAACATAATTAAAATAGAGAAACATAGCCTTTTCGTTTCCCTCCCGTCATCTACGTACCCCAATTAGTTATTACCTAGCAGAAAGCAACATTTAAGCTGTTCCTTACTTACCATCACTATTGTTTTTGCAACGTCATGTTTATATTCTATGAAGCACAAATCATGCATTTATTATTTATTTAGTACTGCAATTATTTTATGTTATAATTAGACACACAGACATTTGTAAATAGATTATTCAGCCCATATACTTGCGTGTTACCCTTCCCTCACGTACATTGTTGATTAATACATTTAAACGAACATTTTTATTAATTATTTATCAAATTTGTTAGGGGTTAAAAAAATTTATTTTCTCTGCTCCATCAAGAATATGTTAATTAGTTTTCTTTCTCATAATTTCCTCAGCGCCATTCCATAGTACATTACCTTCTGGGGCAGCTTCTTCGTCCCTTTCCTTAATATATATATTTTGTTTTGCAGTTTTATATAGCGCGAACTCGACCCGAAGGTATCAGAGCGTTTTAAATTAGCACTAGTGGCATTACAGACGGACACATTAATTTTTAGGCATGAGGAGATTCAGTGATTTGCTCAGAATCATAGGATGCTTGAGCCTCCCGCCAGACTCTTACCTGGTTGCCCAGCTTTAAAGTCGGCCGCTCTAGCCGTTAAGCCACATCCTAATATGTGAGATAATGTACCTTCCAGACAGGCCACTCTTGCTTTTATGTTTTTTTAAATCCAGCCTTTGAAAAGTCTTGCCTGTCTATTTTTTTCCAAAGCATTTATGCATAATATGCATACATAAAAAGGCTTTTGATCAGCATGCTTCATCCATTGGTCTTCTGAATTGTCATTCATATTTTGCTTTCACTTACTACAGCGTAGGATTTTGGGTCAGCACACTTTACCCATTTGCTCTCTTCACTTTCAGTGGCTACACAGTGCTTATGCACATTCTTCATATCCACTTAAAATAGTTCCTTTCTCTTCAGTGACCAAGCTCTTTCAAAGTGTGCTTTTTTCACTTTATGTTTGTATGTTATCTTTAAAAAGAGACAGGTGATAAGTCACTATCTAGCTGGGCACCTGAAGCGCAACAGAAAAATAGCCGCTTTTAAAGTTGCTGTAACAGTGACATTGTAGCTTGGATGGATGATGATTTCCTTTGGTTGCTTTCATTACAAATAATGGTACAAAGCATGGCAAAACTGAAAGACTTGTTCTTTTAAGGTGGTTGTAATAAAATAGCCACACCAGTGAATGTTTAAAAAAATAAACATTTTTATTGCAAGCATATGATGGCCTCATTTAGAAGGTAGCCTGGATTCTTTTCTTTAACTTTTTGTGGCATATGCTTGCAATTATAAATGTGGAAAAAACGTACCCATTCCAACAGCTTGTCGAAGTCAGACGTATTGGCTTTGCCAAAGCTTGTTTCTTTGAAAAACTCCTCCCCTATGTCGCTGCTTTGAGAATTATGTGGAGATGGATTACGCTGCCTCCTCTCCAGCTGTGGGGACTATCTCCAGGTAATACACTGAGCAGAGATCTGCTTCTGAGTGTTCTGCATGCTGCTGGCAAACACCTCCCACCCTTCGAAATTCAGCTCTGTTACATTTTAATACAGGGAAGGATGATGTCGCTTCTACTTGGCCTGAGGACGTTTTGTGGCTTCTTTTCAATGAGCCTGACTCCTGCTGCTATTATTCTCCATTTTGCTCTCCACATTGGTTATATGGAGGTGTCAATGGAGCTGAGTTTTGACTCTCTCGGCCTCCATGGTCCTTTATTAGCAGAGTTAGAGTACTCAAAAAATAGACACAGATTACAGTTTTTCATTTTTTTCTGCTTGCTAACACCATGCACTCTCACTCAGCCATTATTTACATGGCAGATGGTATTGGACTTATGCCCTTTTGGCTGTCTCAGGTTTTTTTTTTTTGTTGTTGTTTTTTTTGTCCTCATTCGCCACCAATATCGCTTCGAGTACATACTCAAGCAGTCCATACCCCCAATCAGCAAGCTGAGAGGTGTAAGCGGCTAAGGATTGAGAAAGCCCGCCTACCGGCACCTAGACTTGCCTATATGTACACAAAGACAACACCTGAGATAACTCTATTTACAAGCTCCAAGACCTAGATGGCCTTTATCTTAAGAATTCCAGCTCTATACTGGGAATCCCCGACCTGGCCCATAGAGTATTAAGGCAGCATAATCATAGGACCTGTAAAAAAAAAAAAAAAAAAAAAGGGGGGAGAAAAATCCCCACACAATCAACTCCGGGTCCCATCTTACTTAAGTATATTCCAAAATATTCTCTTCTTTTTGCTGCCTGTTCTCAATAAATCCAACTTGGAAGTCGCCAGAACGGAAGATTGCCAATCAAAAAAGGAGGGAGGGATAGATTCTGTCCATTTCATGCATATTTGTCTCCTAGCTAGGAGCATAACATAAAAAGTAACGACCTTGCAGGGCCTTTGATACTATCCTGTAACCCAAAAATAACCAAGGGCAGATCAATAATAACAGGGCATCCCATTATGTCCGACAAAAATTTCTCAATGCTGTCCCAAAAAGAAGACAAAGCTGGACATTCTTGAAACATGTGAATGTCGGAAGCCGAGGCCAGTCCACATTTCTTACAGCATACAGGCGACTCTTTATTGATTTTGGAAAGCCTCAGTGGGGTGAAATAAGCCCTATGAATTGTGAAGAGATGGTTCCTTTTTAACCACGCTGGTTTTACAATTTCATATAAGAGTTTACACGAATCCTGCCACAATGTGTCACAATCTAAAGCTGGTAAAATGCTTCCCCACAATTCCTTGGCCAGTTTGAAATCTCCATCCACTTGCTCCAAAATTGCCTGATACCAAAAGGAAACTTCCTTCTTTCCTCGGGGTCTAGTCACAAGATTATATTCCAAATCATTGCCTCCCCCTAATAAGCTTCCATAAGTTGTGTGTAAGTGTGACTGAGCCCAACTAGCCAACTGGAGATATTTAAATTTAGAAAGGCCGGCCCCAACCCTTTCCCTAAGTTGTTCCCATGTTACTAGGGTACCATCTAAGATCAAATCCCCCCAAACTGCCAAACCGGCTTCCCTCAGAGGAGCCGCCAAGCTATCCCTCAGACACTCTGGACCCCCAGGAGAATCCCATAAGGGCGCCATGCTGGAGAAGTATCCAAGAGCGACTGACCTCCTCAAATCTGCCCATGTTTTACCCAGGCCCTGCAAAACCTTAAGCCTAACTTTTTTAAAGAACTTAGCATCTCCAAATTTAAACAAAAAACCCTCCACCGGTAAGTGTGCCCCCTTAAGCATGGCTAAAAACATCCCTCCTGCTCCGATGTTGACCGGCATTTTCAATAACATACGTGCGTGAGAAAATTGGAAGGCCCAAGCATAAAGCTGGATAACTGGCAAGGCAAGGCCTCCCTTCTCCCTCCTACGTCTTAGCTTTTTCCAAGCTATCCTCGAGGATTTGTATCCCCAAACAAAAGAGTTAATATCCCTCTGAATTTTATCAATTTGTAATTTCTCAAAGTGAAGAGGAATACAGTTAAAGAAAAAGGTAATCTTCGGGAGGATTGACATTTTGACCAAATTGGCTCTACCAATGACAGAGAGGGAGAGTGAAGCCCAGGTTTTCATTAACTTCCTGCATTCTTTCGCCACCATAGTCAAATTTGTTTCGGCTATCTTAGCTATATCTTGCACAATGTTTACCCCCAGGTATCTCATTCTGGAGCTTATCTGGTGCTGATACTGATTTGCCACCTGGTTCCAAACCATTCTCAGTTTTAGCAGCATTAATTTCGTAACCCGAGACAAGTCCAAACTCCTGGGCTTGGCTGATCACAGCTGGAAATGCCTTATCTAAATCAGCAGTAAAAATTAAAATATCGTCGGCATATAGGGCTACCTTCCTCTCCCACTCTCCGTACTTGAAAGACTGAATGTTGGAATCCTCTCTAAGCCGTTGAGCAAATGGCTCAATATATAAATCAAAGAGGAGAGGGGAGAGTGGGCAGCCCTGCCTAGTGCCCCTAGATATATTAAAGGGCTCCGTGATACTGCCATTTACCATAAGTATAGCCGAAGGTCTCCTATAAATGGATTGTATTGTACAACGAAACTTCTCACCAAGATTGAATTTTTCCAAGACCTCCGACAGGTATATCCAATTTACCCTGTCAAAGGCCTTGGTGGCGTCCTAGGTCATAGCTGCTAGAGGGATGGAATATGTGGAGGCCAGATCAATCGCCCCAATTAGATCATATGTTAAGTGCGATAGCTGGCGGCCCTTTACGAATCCCTTCTGGTCAGAATGCAGAATGTCTCCTACCACTATGCCCAGTCTTGCTGCCAATATAGAGGTGAAGGTTTTATAATCAGCATTCAATAAAGATATGGGTCTATAAGACCCACAATTTGATGCCGCTTTCCCTGGTTTCAGAATCAAGACTATAGTAGCATCGTTCCATGAATCTGGCGGGATCAGTCCTCCTTGCAAGATCTGATTAAACAAGTTAGTCATGATAGAAATAACCTGATCCCCTATTTCTCTATAGATCTCAATTGGTAACCCATCCGGCCCTGCGGCCTTCCCATTGTTACCATTAAAAATAGCATCCCTTACCTCAACACAGGTAAAGGCCCTGTCTAGATATTGCTGTTGTTCTGAACTAAGGGAGGGAAGCGAAATATCCCCAAGCCACCTCTGTGCACTGTAGTTATCTACGCTGCCACCCTCCTGGTAAATTGATTGAAAAAGACCTGAAAGGCGTCCCAAATTTCCTCATCAGTAACTAAAGTACCCTTCTCATTTCTAATCTCCTTAATATAACTCCTTGCTCGGTCCGATTTACTCTTCCAAGCAAGGAGTTTGCCCGCTCCTTCTCCATACTCGAAGTGGGAGATCTTACTGGCTTCCCATCTACGAGTGAGCCTGATGTTCAAAATATTTTCAAGCTGGGCCTTTAATCCACTAACCTTATCCCGCTTCTTTTGCAAGATTTCGGGGGGTACTGAACCTGAGAGATCTACCTCTGCGTCTTTCAGCCTCGCCTCAATATCCATAATCTCTTCCTTATATTTTTTGTTCCTATAACAGGACCTGCTGGTAATTCTGCCGCGTAAAAAGGCTTTCAAAGAGTCCCATACTGAAGTTATTGAGGCAGTACCAACGTTCACCTCCAAAAACCATTCCACTTCTTGTGAGAGAAAGGAAATCTCTTCCTCTTCAAAGAGCAAGGCTCGATTAAAGGACCAAGTCCTAATTGAACTAGGGACAGGACATTTCAGCGTCAAAAGGACCCCAGAGTGGTCCGAAAGGTGGGGTGCCAAATATACAATGTTCTTAACCAGGCTCCTTAATGAATAACTAACCAAAACAAAATCAATTCTTGACTGGTGCCTATATTTATAATTTCGATATGACACCCCTAACTGCTGCCCTGATCTGTCTCTCCAAATATCCGATAAGGTGAACTGTCTCATGGCCCCGAGCAGATACTCCCGAGATTTAGAAAAAACCACAGCTCTATTAGTTGGAGTTTTATCCAATGCCGGGTTCAAAACAATATTAAAATCCCCTGCCAGGACCATCGGTTCCGGAAAGTCCAATAGATGAGAAAAAATAGACTTCAAACTAGTTGGGTCGTCGTGATTGGGACCATAGTATCCAATTAAAGTTAACAAGGTCTCCATTATTATAACTTTTACGATGACCCATCTACCATTTGGGTCTTTTATCTGAGATAATATATGAGCCCTGGCTGTTTTTTTAAAAATAATTAACACCCCTCTAATATTTGCTGACTGAGTTGTGTCTACATGGGAGCCTACCCAGCTTTGAGACTTTAGAAAAGAGATCATCTCTTCTTCCAATACATGAGTTTCCAGGAGGACAATGACCTGCGCTGAAGAGTCCCGTAAATATTGCAAGATCTTATCTCTCCTTGGTCTAGTGCGCAGGCCATTGACATTCCAGGAAAGAAACTGAAAGGAACTCATGGTGGCTCTGAATTCCCTTTGACTACCATGGTCAAAATATGAAATGTCAACTTCAGCACCTTCATCACCAGCGCGCCGATCTCCCCACTACCTACGCCCTTAACTCTAGAGTTGGACATACCAAAAGTGGCTAAAATTAGGATTTTTTTCAAAAAATTCCCCCCACCCCCACCCCTACCCCTGTGCCCCACCATCACCTCCCCCCACCCATGGAGAACCCTACCCCCCAGTCATCTGGACAGATGAAATCCAGATAATTGCACCTGGAGATTCCCACCGTCATCCACCCCAAAGCAAACTCCACCAAGAATACTGAAAGGAGAAAGGAGGGAAAGAGCCAACCTAGCTTTACCAAGCCGGCCTACTTCAATAACCCCTTTTTTTTTTTTCCTCCTCCTCCTTTGTCTCGATTCCCTCTCCCCTTCCCTCTCCCTTCTCGAGCATTATCTGTTCCCCCCATAAGCTAACTACATAAAGAAATACTAGTACTATATATCAATGTAGGCAATCCAAGGAACCTAGGGAGAAGTGGGAATAAGGACTAGGTGGTAGAATGAAGGTATAACTAGCCCAACTGTATATTTACAAGCAAGTCTTCAGCCTCCTGTACTGACCTTACAATATACATTTTGTTTTTAAACATGATCTTCAAGGAGGCTGGAAATTTAAGTTGAGCCACAGCTCCTAACTTTTTTAAATCCTCCATCTTCCTACCCAGCTCCCATTGCCTATCTAACGTAACTCTGGCCAAATCTGATCTAATCTGGAATGGAAAATCCTTACCCTTCAGTGATTTATATTTAAGAGATAGATTAAGAATCTTCTCTTTCAATGAGTAAGTATGGAAATTTATAAGGATTTTCCTCGGTTTAGAACGGTTCGGATTTCTTCTGAAGGGATCTCGATGGATTCTCTGAATGTCCCGGCCCAAATCGTCCTCCGAGATCTCTAGATCAAGTGATTCTTTCAAAAGAGTAATCATAAAGGGCTTAAGATCGTCGCCTTCACTCCCCTCTGGAACATTTAAAATTCGTAAATTGTTCCTACGGGAATTATTTTCTAATGTTTCCAGCCTGTCTCGCAAGACCCCCTCATCTCTTTTAAGCACTACTAGATCACCTTTTAGGGCATCAAGCTGCTCTGTTAATGCCCCTACATTAGATTCTAAAGTCTCCGTCCTTGTATTCAGGAGGTCCACTTTCCTATCCAGAGACTCACAAAAGCTCCTGATCTCTCCTTGGTTAGCAGCAGAGACTTCAAACCCCTTTTTTATGTCTGCTGATAATGAGGCCATAAGAAGCTCCAAAGAAGAAATTGAATGTACCTCTGAGTTTGGAGCCTCCGAATTGAAAACCTCTGAATTTAGAGCTGACGCTCCTCTATCCGAGCTTCCTTCCTCCAAGACCGGGCCCTTAAGTGAGACCTGGGGGGTAACTGGAGATTCAGCTGGAGGAGTCTGGTCCACCACCTCCTTCCCTCCCTCCATCGAGTTATCTCTCCCCTCCAAAGCAGCACTTTCAATATCAACCAGAGCCAATCCCACAGCGAGTGTATGATTCCCCGGCTTTATCTTTTCTACTTTCGAGCCGTCTTGATTATCATGCCCGATAAATCCAGGTGCCTGCTCAATTGTGTCGCTTTTCCCAGCTTTCCAGCCTCTCCCTGTCTCACAAGGCACAAAACTTCTGGTAGGACCTTAAAGTACGACCTTAGGGAAGGAGTGATCTTAGGTTTAGCTTCTAAAAAAATGCCCTTAGATCTAGTTGTTTTAATATTCTTTTTTTTTTTTTTTTTTTGACCTCCCCAGATAAAAAGGTAGAAGTATTTTTTTTTCGGTCTTTAACTTTCTCTGAGTGCCGCAGTTACCAAGACCTTCCCCAGTACTGTTACTCGTAACATTGCCAGCAATTTCCGCACTTATGTCCAAACTGCTCTCCTGTCCGTACAAATGCGCCTGTCTCAGGTTTTAGCCAAGTATTGTTGTAGGAAAGTGCCACTTTTTACATGGGTTAGCCCCCACTTTTTTCCTGGTGTATGATGTGATTTTGAATTGGAAGTGCACTGGGGACCTGCTAACCAGGTTCCCAGTGCCAGATCTCTTCCCTAAAACAGTCACACGATTGGCAAAACTTCAGCAATCTCTGTAAGTCCCTAGTAAATGGTACCCCTAGTACCTAGGGAATTGCTACTGAAGAGGGAGGATCCTCTGGGGCTGCAGCACCAATTGTGCCACCCCAGAGACGCCTCACCAAGGCCATGCAAACTGCCATTGCAGGCTGCGTGTCTTGGTGCAGAGAAAACAGGAATCGTCATGACACACATCCCTGTGTGCCATGCCTCCATACACTGCATGAGTTATAGGTAGGTCACCCCTACTGCAGGCCTTATAGCCCTAAGGCAGGTTGCATTATATCCCATATGTGGACATATCTGCATGAGCAGATATTACTCTGCAATATAAGACCCATTCTTGGATATTGTAAGTGCTCAGGGAAGCCAAAGAGAGTACATGGGCTGGATACTTGTCATCACTAGTTTCCTAGCTCCATGATGGCTTCACTGTACCCTAAGATGTTTGGTACCAAACATCTTATCTTAATAAATCCTCACTGATGCCAGTGTTGGATTTATTAATAAATGCAAACAGGAGACCCTTTAGAGGGTCCCCTGAAAACCTACAAAGCACTGGTGTGGTCTCTGACTAGTCTTAGTCAGCCTGCCAACACCAGACAAGTTTCTGACCTCATGGGGTGAGAGCCAGCGCTATCAGAGGCCAGGAACAAAGCCTGCTCTGCACAGAGGTGCTTCACACCTCCCCCAGGCAGGAAAGGCATCCCAAGGTGGGACGCTTCAAAGGCGATGCCGCATTTGAAATGCGAGCCAGGCATCTCTTGATAATGAAGGATGCTAACCCCCATGTCCTGCTCCACATTTGGCGGAAGGACAGGCAGGAAAATTAGTTAAGTTAGGAGGTGGGTGCCCATTCAGCCAGCACCACCCTTAAGGTGGGGCAGGTGATGTGGAGCCCACTTTTCATTTCCCTCCATCTTGTTTTGAGGGGGAATTAGCCAATTAGGGTCCGGGTGGTGTCCCTTCCCACAGTAAGTGGTCACTGAGAGGGTGTAGAGAACCTAAAGGTAGGTAGCCCATTGGCTACTACTTGTCTTCCCCTTTAACGCCTCTAAATTTAGTATTTAGGTGGCATCCATGGACCTTGCAACTTAGATTTGACTGACACTTGGAAGATAAGGACAAAGAAAAGCTGCCGACCCGAGGACTGAAACCCTACTGCAAATAATTGGTGCCAAACCCTGCCTGCTGCCTTAAGGACTCTGCAATCGTGGTGAGCTGTCTCATCCTGCAACTGTGAGGCCTCCAAGAACCTGGGAGCCCCTCTAGTCTTTGACAAATCACCAAATAACTCCCTTGAAGTAGAGGTACTACTCCCCTGCAGTCCGCAGACACCGAACCTGCAGAATCCGGTTTCCTAACTTGCTGCTCCCTGGCGACTCGGATGCAGCACCCGAATCAAAAGTGGTACACCAGTCCCAGCGGATCAAATCTGTCTCCCTTCCAAGTGTGGAGACACCAGGATCTACCGGAGCCGTGCCGCACCAATACCTGGGGTACCGGACCCTATGCAGCATTCGCTGAGACAAAGAGTCCAATCCGAACTTTAACTGCCCCTGGGCAAGCACCCATCGGGGGACGTCGAGACCCACTTCGACAGCTGCCCTGAAATTGCCTCTCCAAGCTGCCTGCCCCTGACTGCGAGGACATCGTGGCGCGCTCAGCCCGGCTAACCTATCTGCTCTGCACCCAGCCCGCCCAGCCTGGGTACCAACGAACCAGCTGGGCTCCCGTGGTCCTGAGGCCCTTGTGACCTGCTAACTCGAGTGTGACCCCTTGAACTTACCTTCAAGTCCCCTTTTGCAGTGTGTTTTCAGGTGGCCCCCTTCTTCGTAGCGCATCAGCTACCAATGACCTCGGCACACTGCTCCCGGCCGCATCCAGGAGGCTCCTGAGAATCCGCTGGTGGAACATTGGGCCTGGCCTTGCTACTTACCTAAATCCCGAAGGTGAACCTCGAAATCCAACTATATGATTTTATCTGCATATTTCTATTTTCTCCCATTGACTTCAATGGTACGTAATTGCGCACAAAAGTGATTTATTTTGCAAACTTTAAAAATTAATATCTCGAAAAGTACTTACTGTTGTTTGTTGTCTTTGGAGTGTGTACGGTCTACTCTTGAGAGTAGTCTGCGGGTCTGTATTTTCCGGTTCTTTGGTTGGCCCAGAATGTTTGGTTTCCATGGAGAGATGGCCTCTCTCATGATGCTGTCCTTTGACTTCAGGTCCTCTTTAGGGTGGTCCGGAAGCTTTTGTTTGCTCCTTATTGCCTGTGATTATTGTGTGTCCCCTCTCATTCGGCACAACACTGAGGAGCTCAGAGCAACACATCAATACCGCTGCTAACTACTTCGTTTTTTACACACTAGAACATTTTGGTAAAACACCATGGAACTCCCCGGAATAGCACTTTATAGACCAGGGTCCAACTTGCTATCTACTTCCACTCTTCCTTTCAATTTTCTCCCTCCCCAGTTTCAAGTTAAACAGTAACGCTAGAGCCTCTATAGCTGACAGAGCTCAGATAATGTATATCTGAGGTAAAGCAACAACAAAAGATGCAATGCCTGCTCTTTAACTATTAATATGTTGTTCATGCACGACTCTTGTATGACATAACATTACTGCTTGTTTAGCTTCTGTGCAACAACCATTGTATGCCTTTGTATTCTTCCCGCTATGTATAACTATTCCCAAAAAATCAATAAAGTTACTTGGAACAAAACTGGTGAGTTTCACATGATACATCTGTTCTGCTGACCCAGCCTTCATCATGTCTGATGTTAAAGGGTGCAGTTGGTTAGCCACCTGCAGGTCCCTTCCAGCTTGGTTTTCTTGGATTAAAATTGCATGTTGGGACCCTCCTTTTGGGATTGTTATAGTAGCTGCCTTTTGGTTGGTGGCATTTCAAGGCTCTAGTTATATGTTTTGGTTCCTCCTGCCACCCTTCCTTCTATTACCTCTCTAAAGTGGGACCTACCAGTAGTGATTTTATTCTGCATGTCGCCGGTTGAGCTGTTTATAATTTATTTTCTCCCTCAACAGCGCATTTGCTTTTACTGGTCCTCTATAACAGTTGCTGCCTGCTGGGCTTTCCCTCTTCTCACTTCCCATGTCTTTTTTCAGTCCTCCGTCATATGCCCCTTGCGGGGTGGGGTGCCTGATGGTGCTGGCCCTGTTGTACTTTTGGCACGTTGTACCACTTTTAGGTTGAAGAGGATCTTGCTCTTCAACCTGGAGGTTTCAGTGGTTGTCTTTCAGGGATGTTTAGGGATGTTTTGAAGGGGATGTCGCTTTCTGCTGTGTGTTTGCTCTGGGGTGGTCTTTGGGGATCCAATGATCACCACTGGCTTCTATCTCTAGATTTGAGTGATTTGTGTCTCCCCTTTTTTTATATTTTAAAAGAGGTTACTAGAAAGGACTCTTTTAGTTTCTGTTTATCTGGGCCTTCCCATATGCTTCTCTCTTGGGAACTGGGGTTCGCAGTTATTTGTTCTGCCTATTCTCTCAGACAGTGGAACCCCAGTCTGGTTACTCCGCTCTTCCCTTCAGTGACATCGAGGCAAGTTCATTGGAGGTCTGTGCTCTTCCTTCTTTCTTTCCTCTGTACATGTTGATTACCTTCCCCCTGTTTGAGCCAACAGGGTGCCATCCTGGTATTTCCCTATTGCTCAAGTTTGAGTCCGCCTGAAAGGATTTTCAGCCTTCTGTGTCTTCTCTCAGCTGAGGAGTGAAGTCTGTGAATTCTTCAACCTCTGCCACTCAGTATGTTCTAGGCTCCCATTTTGGATTCTGGGGAGATAGTTATGGCTTTTCTGCTTTATAACTGGAGGTGGCAAATATTGTGGAGTTGAAATTTGGTTCCAGGGTGTTCTTGTCTTTCCTGGGTGGAGTCTCTAATATGTCCCATTACATTGTAAATTTCACGTCCCTGCATCCAACAGGCAGGCATGGGCTTGCTGTATCCTCGCGCAGTAACTTAGGAAGTGCACAAGGAGGAGGCCCCAGGAGTATTGAAGATTACTTCATTTTATTCTTTTAAAAGATTTTATTCATCTGTTTTTTTCCTTCTTTTATAAAGACTTTATATGATTGTACTTTTTGTGTCATTGATGTTAAATATTTGCTGACTAAAGATTATTGTTGTTGTTAAATTGAAGATTACTGGTATGCAATGGACCATTACTGGACCCAGTTGTGCCCAACTGTTCTTACCTTTGTTCATGAGCTTGAAAATGAAAGAACAGCGGAAATCATTTTGTTTCCTGTTTTATTTTCTATGTTGGTTAGTGTGGCAGAGTCAATGGACTATGAGTCGCTGCTCTGCATGTGTAACAAGAGCAACGTTTTCTGTACAGTAATGTGTGCCCACACTCTGTGTTATGTCTAATAATAGCGCAGACCCATTGATTATCGAAGTTTTACCTGTCCAAATTAATGTCATCGGCATCCAAAGTTTTTTGAAGGATAATTAGAAGGGAATTCAGATGGATTCCCATAAAGCCAAGAATAGCAGCTTTGGGACTACCATATTTTGTTGTCCCCTGACTGCCAGAGAAATTGGGAATTGCCTCCACGTCCTAAATGTATTCTCCGTCTTCACCGTCTCATTTTTTAAAATTCCTTTTGTATAATCCTTTCATGTCAAATACTGGCTTCAGTACCTCAGAATGTGATCATTGTTGGAGGCAGTCGCAAATCTAACAATTCTGCAGACACCAATGACTCTGAAGTGAAACTCATTATAAATCAATAATCATTAGTCTCAAATATTTACCATCATTTTCAATCTTCTGGATAACCTTTGCAAGAGAATGGTCTGGGTGTGGGATTTTTTTTTATATTAACAGCAAGCTACTGTCTTTAGGTAACGGTATCATGTTTCTAGCCTAGGGTGGCCAGAATTGTAAAGCTAAAAACCGGGACATTTCACGAAAATAGAAGAAGGACTACAGTTTTACTTCAAGCGAGCGCACAGAATGACAGTGCTCCTCAGAAGAGAACATACATAAAATGCAATTTTTAAACCCAGAAGCTTGCCTGTTAATTAACTTGCTTTCTTGAAACAACTGCTAACTATCCCTGCTTTGTAAAACATAAAAAAGCACATGAGAGTGAGAATGAGAGCACGCATAGTTCACCGAGCGTTGGACCAATTTCATCACCAGCTAATGCAATCCCAACACACACGCCCTCTCGCACCATGAACACATGAACCATAAACAAGTCATGAGCGCACCGCCAGATTCCCTATATTAGAAGTACAGTGCCACCTGCTTGTTGCTGCCAAGGGGGGTGGGGGTTAGATAAGGGGGAATCTAGATTCCCTATTTTGGTTATCGTTGTTATTATATTGTTTCTTCAAGATGTAGACCCTACTTTACCAAAAAATGTATTGCTGCTTAAAACGACAGTAACTCGGCTCACGGGTAGTGAGAACGAGCGAAAAAGTGGGATGTCATGTTAACAGCCTTGGAGGTAAAATGACTATAGATGTTGAAGATGTACATGCATGTCCTTGTTATTGATAAACTGGAAGCAGTGATTAATAAAAACAAGTTTAAAAAAGAAAAAAAAACATAAAAAAGCACCTCTCGCCGTTTTCAGTCGACCCTCTCTAAAAACCGGGACAGGAGCAAAATTTACTGAAATATGCCGGGACAGCTGGTGAAAAACCGGGACGCCCGGTCACCCTACTCTAGCCCCCCTAACACTGAAGAGTCTTCTATTGGTTTATATCTTTTGAATTGCTTTGGGCAGATCGGAAATGCTCAGACAGAAGGAAGATACGTTTTTTGTGGGTTCGCACATAAAGAAGACAGTTTTTGTGGGTAAATAAATCTGTGGAAATTCAGGTGTGTGGCTCTCCACAGAGCACAACCCTGGCGATGGTGAACCAGCCTCGGACCATGTGAGAGAAGTGTGAATGAGATCCATTTGTGCAGAATTTCGTATCAAGGCTGACCTGTAACAAAAGTCACAGAACCACAATTGGTTGGCCATTCCTCTGGTTTGAGGAAGGGGGGCATCTTTCTTCCATCATGAAGTAGATGTGGGCAAACCTTTGTGGTAAGGGACGTGCCAGATCTGAGAGATAATATCCAGCTTAGCTCTAAGAGCGAAGCATGAACCGAGCCAGCAAATATCACTACCGTGGTGCGACAGGCTTGATGGTAGGAAAGGGAAGCGGTAAGCGTGCCAAGGGGGCATGCAGTGGCAGACTTACCTGTTGGTGGTTATAGGCATGCTGTGATAGTCTGATGCCCTGATAAACTGGTAGTGTATGCAGTCTATGTCATACTTCTGACTCTGTCCCAGCCCTACATGCTTTCACACTAACTTGTCTGTCTCACCCGTCACCCAATAGAGTGTCTTTCCTCCTCCCTTTTTCTCCTTTCAGAGTGCTCATCGTCCCCATGCCAATTTCCCTCTAATGTCTCACCCACATGTCCCTCGCAGTATTCTGTTACCTGTACGCCTCGCTGCCTTGCCTTTTTCTAACCACTGTCCATCTTTCTCTGCCCTGTCTCTCTTCCTCTCTGCTGCCTTGGCGCTTCCTCTCCGCCCACTCCCCTCCCACCCCAGTGACTCATGCCATGTGCTGGAGATGTCAGTCACTCACTCATGCACAGCTTGGATCGGCTCATTTTTGGCTGGAGGGCCATAGGGGGCCATATGTTGGGGAGAGAATGTAGCCTTACATATAGAGCTGCCGACTTTGGAGCTGGGGAACCGGGTTCGAGCCTCGACTCAACATCCTGTGATTCTGGGCAAATCACTTAATCTCCCCGCGCCTACCTTGTGTAACGTAACTGGTGCTCATGTAAAGCTCTCTAATACCTTCCGGTCGAGATAGCGCTATATAAATCTGCAACAAAAAAAAAAACGGTTCTCGGGCTAGCATGTGCCAGTCATCTGGCTCCAACCAGCCTCGAGCCTTCGGTGGCCCGTCCACCTCTATCATACAGTATGCAAGTGACGCAGGCTGCACTGTCATTTAAAAGCTAGTATTGGTGCATAAGGCTCACGAAATTCTCCTTCTAGACCTGGGGTTTCGTTTCCAGCTTTAAGAAGTGTTTCTATGTTTGCAACAAAAGTTGCCCCAGTAAGTGCCCTTTCAAGTTGCTTTATTTTTATTCTAGTGGACAAAATCGGGAGCACATTGCGATGTTTTTACCTTTGATTTACATAAGTAATTATAATAGATTACATTGGTGTTCTGTGTTTGGTCTGAGGACAGGCCCCACTGATAATGATTCCCAACATTCGAGGATGGTTTGCCAGTTACTTCGGGTTATATTATTAATTTACTATCCGCCATTTGTGCACTGAGAATTGTATGATGTGGCTGTGACCTTCTTTCAGTAAAATTACGTTTATTTAGTAACATTAGTCTACCAGGTTTCCTCAGGAGTAATGTAACAATATAAACAACAACAATTGGCAAAGCTAGGATGTCTGGATTTAATGTAAACTATCCAAGCAAACAAAAGCATGCAGAAATGAAGTTTCCTTGTGCTAGCACCTGAAAGCCTGACCTATTGCTTTGTCAGTGCTGGTTGTGGTGCTAGTATTGTTGGTGCTGTGGTATTGATGGTGGTGTAGGTATTTGTAGTATTGATGGCAGTGGTGGTGGTAGAGGTTTTGTTGGCAAAGGCAGTATTAATGGAGGTATTGGTGGGGATATTGGCATTGGTGGTTTTGAGGTAGTGATGGTGGTGCTGTTGGTGTTGTCATTGTGGTAATGGTTTAGGTACTTTAGTGGTATTAGTGATATTGGTGGCGGTATCATACTGATGGTACAGTGGTGGTGGCTTTGGTATAGTGGTGGTGTTGGTGTTGATAGTGGTAATGGTGCAGTGGTATTTGAGGTACAGTGGTCTTCATGATTGTGGTATTAAGAGTGTGATTGTTGGTTGTAGTGGTGGTGATACTGGAGTTACTGTGGTGTTGGTATTTGTTATGTTATGTGTTATGTTAATATCATTTATAGCGCGCACGGCTACTCAAGAGTGTCCCAGCGCGGAAGCCAAAATGATGGAGGGAAGGAGCTGGACAGAGCGGCACATTAGGCAAACAGCCAAGTTTTTAACAATTTCCTGAACAACCTTGGGTTAGTAGTGTTCCGTAGTGTGTAGGGCAGAGAATTCCAGGCTTGAGCCGCCTTGAAAGAGAGGGAGCTGCCTCCCACTCGTACCAGACGGAACCGAGGGATCACTGCCAGCCGCTGGGAGGCTGATCGCAACAGTCTTTGTGGCACATAGATGCTGAAGCGATTCCTCAGATACGGAGGACCCAAGCCATGGAGGGCTGCATGGGCCAGGGTGAGGGCCTTGAATTTGACCCGTTGGGCCACTGGAAGCCAGTGTAGGTCAAGCAAATGTTGCTTCACACTAGTTCTTCCCGGGATGTTTAGCAGAGCTCTGGCTGTCGCATTTTGTACAACTTGCAGCTTCCTTAGCTGGAAGCCTGGCAGGCCTATATACAATGCGTTGGCATAGTCTAGGCGTGAAAGAATCAGTGCCCGCGTGACCATTTCCTTGGCTGCCCTGGGTAGCAAGGGCAGAAACTTCCTGAGAGTCTTCAGTGTACCAAAACACTGCCCGGCCAGTTTCTTTATTTGTGTGGAGAACCGAAGGTCCTCATCAAACCAAACACCTAGGTTTTTGACTGGCTGACACACAGAGCTAGGTAGAGGGCAGTTTGTCGGCCAGAGGGCTTCCCTAAACTGGGGAGGAAAAGACCCATACAGAAGAACCTCAGACTTCTCCTCGTTACACTTCAGCTGGGCTGAAGCCAGCCATTTAAAAACTGCCGTTAGTCAGGCTTTGGCCTGGACAGGAGATGTGTCCGCCTCCCTCCAAGTGAAGAGGAGCTGGGTGTCATCCGCATAAGCGATGATCTTCGCTCCCAGCTCCTCTGCAAGATAAATCAGCGGGGTGACGTAAATATTAAACAGCAGAGGGCTCAGGGTAGATCCCTGCGGTACTCCTGTAGACACCTTTTGAGGGACCCAGGAGGAGGGAGGGAGCCATACTTGCTGTGATCGATCTTCTAGGAATGACTTGAGCCAATTCCATGCTTGACCCGAGATGCCGATGTTGGCGAGGCGAGCATGAAGCTGAGAGTGTGGTACCGTGTCGAAGGCGGCAGAGAGGTCTAATAAAATCAGGGCCGCTCTGCCACCAGCGTCCAGACACTCTCTGATCGCTTCCGACATCTTCACCAACGCCGTCTCGGTGCTATACGTAGACCTAAACCCTGATTGGGCTGGGTGCAACAGGCCAGGTGTTTCTACAAAATTGGACAGCTGTTTAAACACCGCTTTCTCACACACTTTTGCTATGGCAGACAGAAGTGAGATGGGACGGAAGCTAGCCGGGGAGGATATGTCCAATGATGGCTTTTTAAGTAGGGGAAGGAGTTTGGCCTGCTTCCATTCCAAGGGTACAATAGCGGTCTGAAGGGACATATTAATCAGGGTATTAACCTCAGGATTAACTACCTCCGCCACGGCAGCTAACAACCTGGCAGGACAGGGGTCCACCGGAGATCCCGATTTTAACGAATTAAGAATGGTCAGTGAATCCTGGAGAGTAATCAGAGAAAATTCCGCTAAGGAGGGAGATGAGCTAGATGGAAGTGCACTGGGACCGGAGATAGTCGTAGAGGGAAGTCCTGCCTGGCCTATAATTACTTGTCCCAGGCTGGCCTGAATCATCCGGATTTTATCAATGAAGAACCTAGACAGTTTTTCACACCATGTGTCTTAGGTAGGAAGAGTAATGTGCTCAGCACATGGGGAAACAAAACTCTGAACAATTGAAAAAATTTCTTTAGCGTTATTTTTGGACTGGAAAATGCGCTCCGCATAATGGCGGCTTTTGGCTATACCGATGGCAGCATAGTAGGCTTTCTGAGCCGTTCTAAGAGCAATTTTAGCGAGGGGGCAGTAGGCCACCCTCCAGCTTCTTTCCAATTTTTTACAATGCTGCTTTTGCTCTTTAAGCTCTCTAGAGAACCAGGGTTTTGAGGGAGAGATTCTGGCTCGCTTATGAGCGAGGGGAGGGGATAGTGAAGCCACCGCCTGCGAGATCCAACTCGAGAAACTCTCCAGAGCTCCACCCAGATCTTTTGCGATAAGAGGCCGCCTCGAGCAAGGCTAAACTCAAGGCAGAAGGGTCTATTCTATGAGACGGCCTACTCTGGCAGAGGCTACTAGCTGATTTGGACATCAGAATGGTCCATTTGTGGTTGTATTGTATTAAAGGTGGTGCGGTAATGGTAATAGTGGTATTGCTGGTGGTGATGTGGTATTGGCTGTATAATAAAAAGCTATATTTAGGGCCTATTAGTATCAGGCTCGTACTGCAGCCATGATAACATTATTCAAAAAATGCAAGCCGCTGTAAAAAAAATAGATTGCTTTCTGTACAAAGTGCTCTCAGGGTTTTGAAATTGCTAAAAAGGATGATAGTCGACTGTGCTTTTTTTAGATGTAAATTTGCCCCTTTTGCATTACAATGCAGTCACTGCACAGCAGGCGGAATGCAACACCAAACAGCCAGTAGCATGACGGTGGAAACAAATGCTACTCTAGGGTGATCTAAGGTGCGATTGAAAATGCTTTAAGCTAATAGCTGAAAGATGATAGTCCAAATAAAAAAAACACTTTTTGAGGAGGCTGACCCAACATCCACTCTGTGTATATTGAAAGCAGTAGGACTTGAAGAGAACTGCACTGACAACCCAGATCTAAAAATGTAAAGATTAAATAGCCCAGTGACTACCCAAAGGTTTGCGTTCTCTTCAGGGGGGGTTGCAGATTCCTGAATGGAAGGAAATCGACCCTCTCCCCAACCAAGCCCTATCTGCAATAGATGTTATCACGATGGCCTTCTATTCTGCAGGATGGAGGTGGGTCCCCTGGATGGGGGGCGTGGTAACTTCAGGCGATGTTATCTAACCACTTCAACAGCTAGTCAGTGCCTGAGAATTGGAAATGTTCCATAGAGGGCGCTGACAAAATCTAGGCCTGGGCGGCAAACTCTGCTCCGTTCGCTGAGTTTTTCCCTGCTCGCCAACATTAAGTTGGCGAGCGAGGAAAATTCAACGCTAGACCACCTCCCAGCAAGATTTCTCAACGCGGGTGGTCGGGGATGGTCGCGACCGCTAACGTTGAGAAACCTTCGTTTGCGTTGAGGCTGCCGCTTGAGTAGAATATCTACTCGAGCGGCCGAAAGATGCAGCGCCCTCTTGCGCTGCGCATGGTGCCGTTCATGCTGGAAAATCCCAGCATGGGACAAACACCCTGCGCTAAAAATCAGGGCGACCTAATGCACTCCGCCACTTGCGGAACTCCGCATAGCGCAGCGGAGGTTTTTGGTCTACGAAGAACTCTGCCCAGGCCTACCGAAATGTGCATGATTTTTTTTTTTGTTCAGCAGTGTTTTGCTGCTGTATACGGGTACTGTGCAATGTTTTGATTTTCCAGTCGAGTATCTTTGAAAGAACTCGGCAGCATATCCCATGTCATCTTTTTCTTTTTACTTCACTGTGCTGGCTCTCTGGGGGCTCGTAATGAAGGCGCCTCATTATCCTTTGAATTTGCTTCTACTGGGATTTAACATGTCATGCGCCACACTGCATCTTTCTCCACATACACTTTCTGCGAAAGGGAGTGTTCTAGCACCCGCCATCATGCTTACTGCTCTCTTGTGGAGCTGCTCTGCGTGCCGCCTCGTTTGTCAGCAGTCGCGCTGCTCACGCTCGTTGAAGAACAGCTCTTCCTTTCATCTGCTGCTGAGAATCTTCCAACTGTGCGTGTAGGAAAAGGGCAAGAGCAGTTAATCCATTAAAACTAGTGAGAACATGAATGAAGGCTTTTTCCCCTACTAGTACCAGACTTCCTCCAGGTTTAGAGAGATGCTGAGAACAGCGAGTCACTCAACAGTTCAGTCGATTCTTTTTTTTCTTCACAATATTGTATTGTATTTTTAGAGAATACAGAAAAGCAATGTAAAAATGCATACTATGACCATACCAAAGGCCTAATCTGGTGTAAGGATGCCTAACACTGTGAATGATAACAATAATAATCGATCAAATGTACAAGTGAGGGATTGTCCAGAAAGTGCCATGAGTCCTATACTGACCAACATAACATATAAATGTCAAAACTTTCACAGTAATCCAAGAACAGTTCTCCATCGTCCCTCATTTTATTGTCTGGGTCTCCAGTCACAGGAGTGCATTCAATACATTTTCACTACCTTGGTAAGCTGTCTCCAGCCTCTATCTTGTGCCATGCTTAACCAGTAAGTATTCAACCAGCATTGGTAAAGCCAGTAGGTCCCGCCTATGAGCTATGGACTTTGCCAATATGTTTTAGCCATGTTGTACACCAGCGTGGCTGCTATTTAGCATGGCTAAAAGTTAGTGACGTAAAGGAGAATAGAGTGGAGTAGACTGGAGTGTTATGGAGTGGCGTAGAGAGTCGTAGAGTGGTGTGCAGTGAAGTGGAGTACCGTAAAGTTGCGTAGAGTGGAGTGGCATAGAGTGCTGTGGAGTTTCGTGAAGGGAGTAGAGTGTTGTAAAGTGGAAGGGCGTAGAGTGGAGTAGAGTGTCGTAGAGTTGAGAGGCATAGAGCGGAAAGGCGTGTCATAGAATGGACTGGCATAGAGTGTCATCTAGTGGCATAGAGCAGAGAGGAGTCGCGTAGAGGGTGTTGCATAGAGTGGAGCAGAATGTTGTAGAATGGCATAGAGTGGAGTAGATTGTCGTAGAGCAGAGTGGCATAGAGTGGAGTAGTGTATTAGAGTGGAATGGGATGGAGTGGAGTGTTGTGTAGTAGCATAGAGTGGAGTAGTGGACTAGAGTGGAGTAGTGTGTCATAGAATAGAGTGTAGTAAAGTGGCAATGCGTGGCATAGAGGGAGTTGTGTAGAGCGTCATAGAGTGGAGTAGTGGACTAGAGTGGAGTAGTGTCATAGAGTGGAGTAGAGGGTTGTAGAGTGGAGTGTCATAGAGTATCGTAGAGTGCAGCAGAGTGGCCTAGAGGGAAGTGGCGCAAAGTACAGCAGTACAGAGTAGATTGGCGGAGAGTGTATTGGTTTTGAGTAAAGTGGTGTAGAGTGCATTGGCATGAGTGCAGTGACGTAGAGTGGAGTGGCATCAAGGAGAGTGGTGCAGAGTAGAGTACAGTGGAGTGACACTAAGGAAATTGCAGTGGCATAAAGTGGAGTGGCGCAGGGTGGAGTAAAGTGGTTTAGAGTGCAGTGGCGTAGAGAAGATTGTTTCAAAATAGAGTGACGTGGCATAGACTGGAGTGGTGCAGGGTAGAGTGGAGTGGCATAGAGTAGAGTGCAGTGGCGTAGAGTGCAGTGGCGTAGAGTACAGTGGGTCGTGGAGTGCAGTGACGTGGAGTGCTGCAGAGTAAATTAGAGTGGCGTAGAGTGTAGTGGCATAGAGTGCATTGGCATTGAGTGGCGTAGAGTAGAGTGGTGCAGAGTAGAGTGGTGTTGAGAACAGTGGCATAGAGTACAGTGGTGCAGAGCAGAATAGAGTGGCATAGAGTGTGGTGGCGTAAAGCGCAATTTTGTAGATTGGCGTAGAGTGCAGTGGTGTGGAGTAGAGTGTTGTAGAGTATAGTGGCGTTGAGTGCAGGTGTGCAGAGCAGTTGGCGTAGAGTGCAGTGGTGTAGAGTGTGTTGGTTTTGAGTAAAGTGTTGGAGAGTAGAGTGCTTTGGCGTAGAGTGCCGTGGTTTAGAGCAGAGCGGCATAGAGTGGCACAATGTAGATTGCAGTGGCATAGATTATTTTACCATCATGGCCCCACTCTTCTTAGTTTCCTCTAATTTTCTTCTTGAGCATATAGAATCCAAAACAATCCCTGTCCAGTTGGCATACAGGGACGATCTACTCGTTGAATCTAAGCGCCTCTTGGGCAAAGGTTCAGGGAGCATCTTTGAAGATCTGCAAAGCGGCTACCTGGGAACCACCCTCTACTTTCACAAAGCATTATCTGGTACAAGTTGATGAGACTGTGACATGTGGATTTGGATCTACTGTTCTTCCTGCTATTGTGTAATATACATAAAGTTTCCTAAATACATGTTTTCTTTTTATCGCTGCAACTAATAGTCTGGAACCTGTTTTTCATTATGTGACTATTAGGTTCAGCTGGGCTAAAGGCTTTTTGCTTGGATATTCTCCACAGTGTGATGACTGGAACAATGGTGCTTCATAGACCAAGGAATGGGATGAAGAGATGGTGGCTAAATTTACATTGGGTGATTCCATTATTCCCCATTCCATTCAGAGGTCTCTCCATCACCCCCTCCCAATTAGGACTTATCCTGCAATTTAGTCAAGACCTACTATTCACAATCGACCTGGCTGTCCTCGGGGCTCTACCCTGTATCTGGATGTACTTCCCAGGGTGGCATCAGTTTTGTTTTGGACATGGGATTACCTGTCTGTGAAGTCAGACTCACCTTCCACACTGTGATGACTGGAACGAGGAATTACGGACTCAGAGTAATGAATTTACCCAATGTAATTTAGTTCTATCATTGCTGCATCACATGGTCAATGACGGAGCAGGGATTTCGTCTTCTGCTAAAGAGATAATTCCCACCTGTCTTTGTTGTATAGAAATAGAATGAACATCTTCTCCCCAAGACCAAACTGGTAGTCAGGAGAGGAATAAGAAGCCCAAACATTGGTCACCCTCAGCAGAATGGAAGTGCTTGACAACACATTGAGAACACAAAGTGTAATGCAAGGGTGTAAGTCAGGCAATGGTGGGATCGCGGAAGGAGTGCGAAGAGGATCTCCCCTTAGTTAAAAAGAAAAAAAGTATCCACAATTATCAGTTATTTTTTGGCCTCTTGAGCCCTTATTATAAGTGGCCCAGTAAATGGGTCCAATTTTCCCCATCCCTGGAGTTATTGAGACCGGTGATACCGATAACTCCCAGGGTGGGGAAAATCCAGCACAGTATGAGTTAGATTCCGAGGGTCCCATTAGAAATGAGGAATTACCAGGAGAATAGTTAATTCCGTGTTGGATTCTTCTGCTACTTCCTCATTTTGGGCTTGCCTTTCATCCCGAATTTTGACTGTATTTAGCAGCAGAAATCTCTGGGTGAAATTAAGAGATTTCATACGTGTGATGGGGCAGTAATCCAAATGCAATCCAGATTTACTAGAGTTCAATTTGCACACGTCGAACACAAGAACGCATGGCTACTGTTTGAAACAAGATGGACTCTTGCCGGGATCTTTTGGTGGAAGAAGTCTTATGGACCACAAATTGGAACACGTTACATTTTTTTCTTATGCCCTGAAGAAGTCCCAATATGTAGGGGACGAAATGCGTTGACTGTGTCCATGTCCATATTGTGCGTAACAAGACGAAAATGAATGAACTTTTAAACATAACCATATATTTGTCCATGGTATCTTGACAAACGAATTGGATCTCTACGAAATCTGTATTACTTTTTTTCAGCTATAACCAACCAAATCAGCTGATTGATTTCTTTATACAAGTTGGACTGATTTGACTAATTAGGACTCCTGCGCTACTAATTCATTTTTGTGTAGTTTTGTTATGGTTATAAAAAATATTTCTTTCTTTTAGACAGCATTTTACAGAGTGCTTCTCCTTTGTTATGTTGTATAATTGTTGAAATTGGGGTATTGTTGGGATGGTTAGCCCTCGGAGTGGAGCACCTGTTCTTTGGGAACGATTAATGTGCGGTGACTTATGCCACAACCTAAGCTAAGATTTTGATGTGTTTTTATAGATGCATGGTGTGTGCTGCCAGATGCTAGGGTTGCTGAATACCAAGGCTGCATAGTCTTGAATACATCTTACTACCCTACACTTCCTATTGCTTTATCTCACTCTTCTGGGTACTTTTTCCGTCCCTGTTTCCTGTTCCCTTGCTTTTGATCTTGAGTTAGTGCCCACCTCCTGCAACCACATGCACAAATTAAGCACTGCCGCCTTCTATTCATCCGATCCAGAGCTTGTCTTTGGACTGCAGAGCACTTGTTCAGTATGGCTGGCGCTTGTTGGCCCTGTAGAGATTGACTCAGGCCCCTCAGTAGCGAAACAAAAATTATTTATAAGTGCACCTTTATTTCCTGTAATGGCCGCAAGGATAGAATAAACAACAAGCTTGAATTATACATAACGGAAAAATGGTGGTAACTAATGTTTTCTCCTTCCCCCGCAGATTGTTATGCTAAAGAATGAAATCTTCCACTGTAAAACATCTGGAATATTCATGCGCCTGGCCGCAGGGGGCCTGATTGCAGACAACATCATTCACTCCAACGCAGAGGCTGGCGTGGATATTCGGAAAGGCGCAAACCCTCTAATACTGGTAATTTTGTATGTATATTCTGTGACACCCCCACCCCCCAAGTGGAGCCTTACATTTGTATGCAACAGCTTGCTCAGATTTTGAAGTTCATACCTATAACGACTCAAATGAAACTTCAAATCCCATTATGCACAGAAATGCTGACTAAAGTGCCAGGAGTTACTCATAATCGCACACAATGTGTGGCAACTTGGCAGCGCTGTCTCAGAAGTGCAAGTGTTTTTCATTTTTAACAAGTTCAGACAAAAGATACATTCTTAATTTACCTTTTGCTAGCCAAAGTGACACAAAAATAAGCCCAGCATTAGGTGATCTGCGCCTCTGTTTCCCCAAATTAAGCTGTGTGACCATAGCAGCAGATAGCTCTCTTCCTTGAATAAAATCGCTGGCTCCAATTTGACGTTACCTTTCTGTTCTAAGGTACACTGAGTCGACTCAAGCATACACCTCCACCCTGGGATCTGTGTCACTTGGAGGCCTGCTCGCTGTAACTTCTAAGTTGTTGTTGTTTTTTCTTTTTTTTTAATGCTTTTTTGCAGCAAACCAGCAGGGTCTGTGAGCCCCCATCTGAAAATTTAATGCGTAGGGCCCCCCCCACCACTGGGTTGCGGGGCCTTGAGTTACACCCCTGCTTTTGTCTTGAGGGTCCTCACTGCTAGTAATCGTTGGCAATTCTTAACCACTCATTATTTAAATCACCCTGGCTTTAAATAGCACATGGCGTTTTTTAGTCGTGTTCCTCTCTAGTTTGTTGTATTGTTTTTCTAGCTTTTCATAGAAAACGACCATAAACTTTACCTGGACTAATGATTAGTTACAATTGTTGTGAGTCTTCACTTCTGAGTGTGCAGCAGCCTGGGAGGTTGCATTAGCAGGAATGCTGTGATATAAGAATAAAGAAACACAGGTTCCGAAAAAAAGTTGATTTATGAAGATGATTGCATACGTGCATGAGATATAAATGCATGAGCAAAAAGCCCCATTAAAGAGAAATTCCAAGGGTTTGTTTTTCGTTTAAATAGTTCTGCCCTCTCCATGAGGCCTCCAAGTCTTTTTAAGCCTGGCTTGGCAGCACAGCTGTCAATATACATTATGTGATCACCAGAAAAACTTATTTAAGAAGCTCTACAGAGATAGGGTCTTAGGCTCCACTCATATGTTAATCTTCCTCTCCACATGCTTTAATTCGTCAGAAGGTGTGTGTTTCCACTGAAGGAGTGCCTATTATTCCTTTTTAGGTCTCATCTAGGTAGCGCTTGCGCTGTCTCTCTGAGATATGCTGTATTCAGGTGTGGACTTTAAGCTCTGCCCATTTTCAGCCCATTTTTAGGTCTCGCCTGAGCCAGCGCATGCGCTCCTCTGGCGAGAGTTCTAGTAAGCGGGTTTTGGAAGTGCAAACAGCAGTTTGCTGGCGACCAGCTTGCGTTCACGCGAGCGTGCCCGCGCGATCAGGCGCCATATGGCTTCCCTCGCGATTACTTTCACTTTCGCGGCCGCGCGGCCGTGTCAGTTTCACGGCCGCGCGGCCATTGCTTGTTTCACTAAAGTGATGATGATGATGCTGTACGTTTGTTTTTATTTACTGCCCAGCTTTGTGATTACGATGCGTTCTGTTAGTTGATGGTGCATCACTGTGCATTCTATATCTGCACTCGTGGTGCGTTTCTGTTGGTTAGTGATGCAGCGCTGATGAAGAACTTCTTTGTGCTATCGCAGCACTTTTGATCGTGCCCGATGAAATGGCTGCTAAAACACCAAAGTATTGTGAGTGCAGCGCAGTGATGCTTGTGTGGATGACGGTACGCTGCATTGTAATGTTGCACTGACTTGTGATCAACGACTCCTTCCTGACAAGTGATTTACGCTTACTAATGAATTATTCACGACCTACAAGCTCTCCCCTCCCCACCACACCCAGCCCTGGGGCTCTCGGTGTCCGCAGAACCCTGAAGAGCGGCCCGTTACTGGTACGCAGCCAGCTCTCTGCCCCTCCCTGGACCCCGCGGATCCTCTGGGCTCACTTATTTTAGCACTAAAGAAACCCGGATTTTCCCATAACGTTTATCTACGTGTCTCAAAAACAGTTACCGACAACTCCCTGTTTTACATGCTGAACACACTGATTAATTCATGTTTACCACTGGCTCCTCCCACACAGCTGCCAGGTATCCGTATCCTCGCGCCATGTGACACGCTTGCGCAGCCATTCCTGGTTTTACGCCAGAAACGCTGTGCTTTCTTGGATATGTAGTTTTGCTTTCGCATGTGGCGTTATGGACATATAGTTACATGGATGCGGAGGGCTATACTATACAAAACCCCAGGACTGTCTGAAACACCAGACCACTTGCAGCTCTGTTTCAACTACTTGGCATTAATATAGAGAAGATTGCAAAGGTAACAGCGTTCAGAAGCATCCCAGACCGTTTTAGCAAAAAAAAATTTTTAGGTCTCGCCTGAGCCAGCGCATGCGCTGCTCTGGCGAGAGTTTTAGTAAGCGGGTTTTGGAAGTGCAAACAGCACTGGCGACCAGCTTGCGTTCACGTGAGCGTGCACGCGCGTCACGGGTCATTAAGTGCATCGCGATCGCGATCACTTTCACTTTCGCGGCTTCAAAGTAAAGAAATAGATTATTTTTCTATTTCTTTACTTTTACTATAATCGCGGCACCCGCGCTTACTTTAGCGCGGGTGCCGCTGATTATAGCAAAAGTAAAGAAATAGAAAAATAATCTATTTCTTTACTTTTGCTACAATCGCGGCACCGGCGCTTTACTTTTAACATTAAAAGTAAAGCGCAGGTGCTACGATTATAGCAAAAGTAAAGAAATAGATTATTTTTCTATTTCTTTACTTTAGCTATAATCGCGGCACCTGCGCTTTACTTTTAACATTAAAAGTAAAGCGCTGGTAACATGATGTAGCAAAAGTAAAGAAATAGAAAAATAATCTATTTCTTTACTTTTGCTATACAGGCTTCTTAGTATACATTTTGGGAAGTAATTTGTTTCAGGCTCTGTTGTAGAGCATTTCTAAACTTGGGACCTTGGACTGGTGTCATTATTGTGACATCATGACAGCATCTGAGGAAGCCGAAGCTCCGACTGCCTCTGTCTCCTAGAGCTAGCACAACCTCATAAAATTGGAACACTCTCGTTCATGGTACCCGTGAGTGGACACGATGGTGATGTGGGTGGCAGTTTAATCCGGTGGGGGATTACATTTGTGCTTTGAAGATTGGAACAGGGCGTAAGTAATACCATAGGTGACTTCCATGTTATCTGCCCCTAATAAGAGCCCTCAGGGAATAGTGTAAGTCTTGCATTGAAGAGAATCCTCCAAGTAAAAGAAAACCGCTCTTGAGGCTGATGCTGGATACATAACTGTATGACACAGATGGTTGGTTTCTCACGGTTGGGTCTGTTATGGACCACTGTTAGAAAGGAAAAGAATCGCCCCTATGTGAGCATGGTGTGGGTGTTGTTAATAGAGTGTTCCACTGCCTCAGATCATTCTGGCAGGAGCTAGATTTCCGAGATTCAGATGATGAAGAAAATAGACCAATGCATTCACAGCCGCAGCTGATGATAAAGCTGAATGCAGTCTTTGCGGAAACACCACGTTCTGTTCCGTCAGTTCCTTTTGAGGGTTCAGAGAGAGAGCAGAACAGCTGTTGAGAGTATCTGACTACGTCATCCTTTCCTCACCTCGGCATGGAGGTCCTCTCAGTTGTATATATGGTCCTTTCACAAACCTTCAGGTTTAGTTTGTCTCTAGGACTATGCCTCCAAGTGACAACGTCCTGCACAGTGCTTCAAGAAATTCTATTGCTTGACTCCTACAGGGACCGCGCATGCTGATCTGATAAATCCTTTGTTTGCTCTCAGACCAAGGGGATGGACATGACAGCAACTTTGGTTTGCTCACAGGGTTGTCCCAGCCATGGGCACTGGTTAGTGCCCCAGTGACTCCGGTCACAGAGCAGTTAAGTCATGACTTGATGCGAAGATACAGCTACATTCAGGAGCCACCCAATGTTCAAGAGATCAATTCTTTTTCTCTGCATGCCACAGACAGTAGGATCAAGAGCGCGCGTCGTTCTCTGTGTCTTTTTCTTCAGCAATTTGTAAATGAGTTCATGCCTTGCGTGAAGTGCTGAAAACTAGACATTAGTAACTAGCCCTATGCTAAAAGCATTTGATGTCTGAGGTTGGTCATGAATCCAAGACCTGTATCACCAGATGCACCATCCAGTTCCATTAGAATAGGTATTTTTACGGCTGACCCACATTCAAAACCAAATTGTTCATGCCTCCTCTGCAAAGACAAAGCTCAAGTCTTTCGTTGTGAACTCCCAGAAGAGAATCCTGAACATTGCCGGTGTTGGCCAGAAACAAGTGATTCAGGGAGCTTGGCATTATGTAATAGTAACTGAATCAGATTCTTAAAAATATTCTTCAAAGCCCTGTAAGAGATGTTTAAAATGACCGTGTCACACTTTCTGCAGCTGCTGCAGAAGGCCCTTGTCAAGCTCTTGATGGAAGGCATAGAAGTTTCCAAGAATGCGCTGAACTGCTAGTGCTATTGGAACAGAGGTACTTATGAGAAGACATAGCTGGATAAAATCCAGAGAATTCTCAGCAGATATGCCGGTGTGTTTGCTGGGTGCGCTCTTTGATTAGAGAAACCGTGTTGGAAAGGATACTGGTGAAAGCCTAGCAAGACTGAAAGAGAAGACAATGGATTGGATTGATCCTTCCACAAAAATACAGCAGATATAACAGGCATCCAAAATACATTCAAATCCCTCCCTGCCTCCCACCGTGCTGTCTGAACAAGTAACAGTGGTCACAGGCTTTTCCCTTCTTGGTTAGGCAGCTCATCTTTTAGAGCTGTGTCTATCAGCACCTTGTTGAGCCTGCGAAAAAGACAATGTCTGTGCTGTGCTACATGAGGGTTGCGATTGGTCTCTCCTCACACTGGATGCTGCAAAGCATAGGAGAATTAATCTTAAACTTGCATATAAATTGTAATTCTGGGTGGGATTATAAGAGGTCTGACTCTTTAAATGAGAGCTCCCTGTTTTAGCTGTTATGTGCCCATGGGGTCGAAAATGTTCATCTCAAAATTCCGACTGTTGAGTTTAAAATATCCCTCAAAACGGCATTTTAAAGCGGACTATAGTGGTAATAATCCATTATATAGCTTACACTATAAAGTGAATTGTCTCTTGCTGCTTAAATAAAACGTATTGTTCTCTAACTCAGTGGTACCACTTTAAATTACTTTGGAAGGATAACATTTTAACTGAGCGCTGCTGGGATTCGTCACTGGTGCATTCTGGTCTCAGTAGAACTCTAGCGCCAAACCCATTGATTTGTTTTTGCTGTCATCTGTATCAGTGGTGGCTGGTGATCTTTGAAAGTTGTGGGGCGTAATACTTACCCAGAATTACAGCAAGCAAACAAGACGACTTCTAGTGCAATTGAATCTGAGGGGAGGGGCGGGTTGTCTCCAGATAAAATGTTTTTAAAAATGGGGTCAAATAATGCACTTTAAAGCACAGTTTTCTCATAAATTTGCTCACAAGTCATAGGCTCTGAATGGGAAATCATTAGCAATCATTAAATATTTCGGCACCTTCAGGGTTTGCCAAGCCTATATAGCCCGACTCTACCCAAAAGTTGATCCATTTTTTTTCAACATGTGCAGTAGCTCCTCCTCTCCCTGTTTTGTATGTTATTAATTACCTCCATTCTGTCAGGGGGCAGCATTTTGCCATGATTGCCCCCATATTCCATGTCAATAATTACAAAAAATGTGCTATTTACTGCATCCATGTACCATGGTGACATATATGTTAAGAGTTATCTCTAGTATGTCAGGTCCATGTTTTTACCATGGGTGAATCCTCCCCCCCACCCCCATATGTCATGGGGGCCCCTTATGCCAAAATGTATGTCCAGTATGTGAGTGTCAGGATTTTGCCATAGGTTTCCTTAAAGCCATGAATTACCTCTTGAGAGACAGTGCCAACATTGTGCCAAGGGTGCCTTTTGTGTCAAGAATTACACCAAGAGTGCCAACACTCGTGTTTTGACATGGGTATCCCATCTGTCAAGAATTTCCTCTAGTGTGCCAGTGCCAGCATTTTGTCACAGTTGCCCCGTCTGCCAAGAATTACCTCCAATATGCCAGCACCAGAATTTTCTCATGGGTGTCTCCGTAAGCCAGTTATGCCAGCACCAGAATTTTCTCATGAGTGTCTCCGTAAGCCAGTAATTACCTTCAGTATGCCAAGGCTAGCAGCAGACTCACAAAAGTAACACACACTATAATGATCACTTATATAATTAATTCGCAAATATTTATTCTCACTGTTTAACACTGCCTCGTACTCATTCTCACTCAGTCATATTCACTCACTGTCCTTCTCACTCCATACCACTCTTACTCTCACAGTCTCACTGATACCTGCACTTATTCTCACTCCCCATCACTCACTTTTACTCACACACATGCTCACACACGCACTCACTTAAATTCACGCATTCTCACTTGCACTCATTGTCACTCCCTCAAACTCACTCTTTCACGCTTGCTGTCACTCTGGCTCACTCTTTCTCTTCGTCTCACACTCTCAGTCTCACTTATTGCCACTTACTCTGAATCATTCTCACTCACATATACAATAGCTGGCATTCACTCTCAGTTATACTAGCTCCCCGTCACTCACTCACTTTCACATGCACACTCATGATCACACGCCACACGTTTACACGTACAAATACACACGCTCACTCGAACGCTCACACACACAGACATACACTTGGGATTTTTTTTGTTTACTTACCTTCAGCTACTGGTGCCAATCCGATTTAACTGCTGGTGCCTTCAAAGCGGGCACACCGCTCCTTCCTGCCTCAGGCACTGGAACCTGCTTAGGCTTCAACGTTTAGCCTCTTTTTCATGCTGTAGGTTTTGCGTCTAAAGCACCCTGGGTTGGGACTTCAGTAGCCTTGGACAATCTGACTGATGGCTAACACATGCACCTGAGAAAGTCATTAGTCAGTTCAATGCCTGCGGCTGCTGCTGGACCCTTGCAAGACTATATTGCACCATTAGTATAAAAGACAAGCATTGGCATAGCCAATAGGTCTCGCCTTTGGGACCTTATAAGTATTTAGTTATGCAGCACAATATCCTTGGTGCAACAACATCAACTGTTGCATGGGTAAACACTTATAAGGTCCCAAAGGCGAGACCTATTGGCTATGCCAATGCTTGTTTTACTTCTCACCCTGTGTTCACTGTTGACGCGCCTGTTGGCTGCGCCCCTTCACGGACTCTCGATTAGTTAATCTTCAGGGTAAATCTCTTTCCTGTGTCAGTGAGGGGCTGTCCATTATCGACAGATTCCAAAGTGTCGCCCCCTTTTTTTGCCTTTCATGACCGCTGGGAGTTTGGGATTGTTACTACCCCTCCCCCTCCCGGAAAGACCTCCCTCTAAGCGTCACATTGTATTGCATTGTAATTGCATTTATATAGCGCTTACTGACGAGGCATTCGTCGGAATTTGTTTAGTCTCTGCAGTATTTCGTTGTGGCATTTCTTGGCCCAAGTAATTTAACTGTGTTGCCCCCACTAGAAAATGTATTCTCAGGGAAAAAGTCAAACGTCCCCTTCCTATCTTTTACCGCCCACCCTCCTCTCATCATTTAGAGTTGCTGGAGTTGGGGATTGGGGGGCGGGGGCTAGTAGCTTTATTGCGGCTGCCCGCGGCCCCGCAGGGGGCCCCTAAACGGGCGGCCCTTTAGTGCCATTTGGGCACTTCCCCACCCCCACTAAGAACGCGGGGCTCGAGGAGGAGCCCCCTTCCAGACGCGTCACTTCCGGGTCGCAGAGGAGGTGGGGAGGTATTTATGCCTCCCCTGGCCATCTTGGCGTCCTCTTTGCGCCGGACACGCCGTGTGGGGGGTCGTGCTGTTGGTCTGCTGGTGGACATGGGGTCCTGAGGTCGTGCGGTCGGTCGCGTCCGGTAGTGAGGTGAGTGCGGTCACCAACCCCCCCCCCGTCCTACCACGTAAGGCCATGGCCGGTGTGGGACCCCTCCTATCTGCAATTTCTTTGGCCCGGCCCGCAGTAGGTCCGCTGGTGTCGGTACCTGCGGGTGGGGTGCTGGCGAGGGATTGGGACGGGGGCAGGGTAAGGGGGGTACACACTTCCCGGCCTCACACCGCGCTGGTGACCGAACAGCCGTAGACAGAGGAGTGTCACTAGCTCCTCTCACCATTCCTTAGCACGTCCCCCCCCCCCTTCCATGATCAGCGCACTGGAAGCTCCAGAGGCGATGCATCAAGGGGCAAGCTAGCAGCGCAGGGGGCCCGACCGTGGCGATAACCGCACATGAGGGGTGGCCTCAGCTGCCATGCTGAGAGCCCTGCACGGCACTCCCCAGGAGCGCGAGTGAGTGGGCCGGCAGCCGGTGGGCACGCTCCTTGCTGGTGACACCGGGTCTTTCTCCGCATGGGTTCGGACCCCACTTCTGGTACCATGCCCGACATGCCGTCTGGAAAGCGGTGGACATCGAGGGGCAGAGGCCGGCGGTCGCGTGTTGTGAGGTGAGCGTAGAGCAAGAGTGTATGGGGGCGCTAAAGCCCCTGCACGGCGCCCCACGATGTCCACATAGAAATAAGAATTTCTCCCCGGTGGGGAGCACCGGGCGGGTCACTCGGGTCTGGAGCCTTTGTGCCGCGGCATTTGCGGTAGTTCATACGCTCCCCTGAGTGCAGTCTTCTCTGCATGGGAGCACTTTAGCACGTTGTAGTCTAGCTCAGTGGATTAACTCGTTAAGGGTTTTCCTCCTCTATAATATTGCACCGTCGCATTGCATGCGGGGAATGAGAATGGGGAAAGTGAAACCATAAGTCCCTGATTATAAAGGGCTACTGGTGAAAGTGCCGGGAGCAGCCATTGTGATACTTACTGCCCGTACTCGACAGGCGTGTGCTCTTTTTAGGGCGCTTTAATTTGGCCAATGTAATGCTCATATTGGACCGAATGAAGTACCTTGACAGTGATCACTCAATTGTAAGCGACCCATTTAGTGCTATGGCCTTTGAATCCAAAGATACACTGAGACTGTACACTTCCTCTTGCCCGAATCCATATATTGGAACTACCATTAGTCTCATAGAAAAAAAAAAAAAAAAAAAAACGGATTTCATAAAACATTGCCCCCTTTTTGTTACTGTTTATCCAGGCTCCGACTGCTTTCGGCCAGGTCGTGGTCCGGGGGTATCGCAGGCCCTGGTGAGTGCGGGCGTCTGACATACTGTCAGAGGCCCGAGACTGACGCATTTGCGTTTGTAACCTTGGGGGTTCACCCTACTATACACTTGCAGCAGGGCGTCTATCATAATTACCGCCTGCCCCACTTAGTCATGTGGAGGTCCCCACGATGGTGCATACAATTGTCTCCACACAGGGACTAAGCTGCATCTCCTACACCCTCTCGTCCACCTCTCCCTGGTAATAATTATCACCGCGTGGAGCACAGAAGCCTATGGGCCTCTTATACGGGAATACTGTATTTACCGCTCCGGACCACCTGAAAGTGGTGAAGGAAAGGGGATTATCTTTACTCCCCGAGCAATCAGCGCGATACATAATTGCGCCTGGAAGCCAAAGGGTTTATCAACTAATGGCACGCAGACCCCCATGCAGCCAGCCACGCGTGAGAAAGAGCTAATTTTGGGGCCAGGATTGCCTATCATCCACTGCCATACGTAGGGCATGCCGGGCAAAGACCTTGCTGACGCGCCGCCACTGATCAGAGGGGTTAAATCCATCAGAAGGAGAGCAATGAGGACCTTTGGACCTCTTTGTGGAAAGGAGCGCTGCCAATTACACCAGCAAGAGCTTGTGCCGGGAGTAAGCACTCCCTGCGGGGGTGGCCGCCATTTTTGCCCCGCCCGGCCAGGATGTGGTCCGTCGGCTAGATTGCCGACTTTGGTGCTGGAAACCAGGGTTCGAGCCTCGGGGTCGCGTCCACATCCTGTGATTCTGGGCAAATCACTTAATCTCCCCGTGCCTGAATGTGTAATGTAAATACGGTGCTCATGTAAAGCGCTCCAATACCTTCGGGTCGAGTTTGCGCTATATAAATATGCACACAAAAAAAAAAAAAAAAAGAGGCCCCCCCCCAACGCTGCCGGAGGCCCTAGGTTACCCTCCAAACAACTCCTAGAGATTGGCGGGTGCATCGGGAGAGCAGCTTAAGGACTCAGCCCCCATGCTGCCCATATAAAATACCCTTGCCTACGCGGCATTCGTACCAAAATACCTTACCATGAAGCCGTATACACATCGACTTGCGGTCGCCCTTCACCACCAAGCACTGCCCAAATAGAACAATTGCGCATTGCGGCGAGGAGACCGCCATTGTAGGCAACACAACATATGCTCGGGTAAACAATGTAAAGCGCCTGCTACCCATGCGAGGGTTTTCCGCATAACATTGCGCCGCGGCCCAACCTATGAGCCCCCTCGTTACCGTGCGCCAGACAACAAGCGTTGCCACCCCATGGCAGCCACAAAAGCCAAGTTATCCAACAAAACACGGCTGTGCAGCCATGCAAATCAGGACCGCATTAAGCACCGCGGCATGCCCGGGCATTCAAATGGATCCCTGAGCCGTCCTGCGCGTACTGCCCCCAGCATGAATGCAGGCTCCCAAAATACCACATCCTCTAGCTCCGGGAACCGATCTGGAGCAGGGCACTATGCCCGAGGGAAACAGCAGAGGAGGGGAAGCCTTGCGCCGCACACGTCACAGGATCTGTTCGGTGGTTCACGGACACGCTTTGGCTGCCGGATTATATGGGCGCAGCGTCCTTGCTAGGTGGAACAGCCCTAGTTCCTGCATAAGGGCGATAAAGCGTTCTGTTCATAGCCAGTTTGTTGCCACAGGATTATATCACTGTGTTTGGGCAAAAGATTGAATTTTAATAGCACACAGGTTAGGTGTTTGATGTCACCGCGGACCGGCAGCTGTAAACTCCGGGGTATCGCTCAAGGTCTACCAGTGTTCGTTCGGCATGAAATGACAGTGTATGAGGGACGGAAAGTCGTTTTCAGCCTACATTATTCACAAGGTGCACTCGAGGTTTATGTAGGGGCCGTTGTTAAGGTGGGGTCCCTACAGTGGGGCCTTTGTGAGTGACCTGCACAGCGGATTGGTTGGTTGTGGTGCCTTTCCTTGGAGTTGGGATGCTCGGTACAAACTTTGGCTTGTCCCATTGGCGCCTGGGGGCGCTGTGGGGGCGTGCGCTATGAGCTATCTGTTTAGTTTTATTGCATTGAGTGAAGACTTTGCTGCTTGGACAACCAGGTCCTTGTGCCACCAAGGGTTATGAAACAGGTGTACATCGCGCAAGGCGCCTCCAAGCCCGGAAATGCGCACAAAGCGACCTTAATACCTTAGTGGTCTTAGAGTTTCTCGTTGGTCTAATGGGTGTAATTACTGATGTCGATATGTCTCCCTCATCTTCATTGTTTGATTTTGCTCGCAAGAAAGTGCCAGGCATAGTCATTTAAATGTCACTCATAGGTGTTTTGGAATTATGAACATGTAAGGCATAGCAATCTGAAACATTGGCAGCTATGGATGGGGCGGCTAAGCTCTTGGTTGGCTATGCAGCTGAGCTATAATTGTGGCTTTTATCTGATGCAAGTAGAAGCATTGACTAAGCCAATAGATGGGCTTGTTGTAGGTGCAGTGCTCCTTTTGTAATAAATATAGGGATGCAATGACAGCGGCTAAATACCAGGCAAGGGCATGGCACTGCCTTCCTCAACAAGCGTGGGGGCGCTGACGCGTTAAAAACACGACATCCTGGAGGTTTGAGGTCAGGAGTGCATATACTTGTAATCAACAGCACAAGCTGTAGTACTACCAGCTGCTCTGGGGCCAAATTATTGGGGGCACCTGTTTGCAACAGCCTTTAATTGACACAGCTCAGTTCTTTCATGCCCAGTGTGAGGAAAGTTACTGTAAGGGCTAATTGGCACCAATGCTTTAGACCTCTATTCCGTCCCACGAGTCCTAGTTGTGCTCCCACTTAGTCGGATGCTATTGAGAAGTGGGAAACATGGCGACTAGCATGGGCACGATCGCCAAACCTCACATGCGCCTTACAAGTCCAGGTTCAACAGCATAGGTACTAGTGGAGAAATCCCGGAAAATGAAATTTGGTTGACCACAAAGGAGAGCACGGGTTGACACTTGACATGTTGCCTATGTCATTGAATTGGATGACATCCACATACCAACAGGTGGATAGGGCATGGGTGCATGTGGCACATTTGTTAATGGTGCAGGATAATTATTGTTTACTCTAGGAAACTGGGATCTCATGCCCATGTGCTGTCGTTCTTGGCTGTCGAGTACCAGCCCAATGGTGGGAAGGCACAATTTTACATTTACTCGGTGCTGTGTTATGCTAAGTACAGTTCCTCCCAACAGCTACGGGGTTGTGCAAACTGAGCTGTAGGACGGTGGCCCGATTGACCTTGTGAGTTATGTAATCCCTGTGATGTCATGATGAGGTTTGGTAGCACAGGGTAATAGGGGCAGATGGTACTAAGTCTCTCTTCTATGGACGATACGAAGGGTAATTAAAATAACCTGGTATGGAGTCTCTTCTGTAGTGTGCCACTGTGGGAGTGCGGTTGGCACATTAAATTTACACGATTGCACTTCAGCCAGGCAATGTTAGCACCCATCCACACCAAGCCGATTGTTTTAAGATCACCCTGGGCCGCATTTACACAGCCCAGTAGAAGGCCCTTGTGGTGGTCAGTGCCATGAATTACTAAATTGAACTGAACAGGAGGTGTGTCCGTGGGTTACACCAGCGGAAGTTTGGGGAGAGCTAGACTCCACCCATGTTCAAGGTGTAGGTTTAAGTAGTTGGAGTGGCACTCTTATTTGACCAGGGGTACAATGCTACACGAGGGCATCGCCGCGTTGCGGCCAGAGCACGGGCATTGAGTGTTTCCCAAGGGGCAGCAAGTGTAGGCAATGCTCTTTCCAAAGCTGGCACCAGAACACAAGGTAGTCGGGGCCAACTTGTCTGTTGGGTGACTTGTGTAGGCACTTGTGTAGTTGTCACTCCACAAAGGGGTGAGTTGTCTCCCATAGTGGGCACATTACATATATTGTTTCAAACCAGATTTGACACCATTAATGTGTTCACCAGGGTCTAGCAAGCAAAGACCGCTTGGCTACGGCTGGGTTTTACACACGTCGACATGTTTATGGGCTGGCGCAGCACTTAGTCCTCAGTCGGTATCCTCGTACTGGGGATTTGGCTACGGCTGGGTTTTACACACTTGACATGGTTATGGGCTGGCGCAGCACTTGGTCATCAGTCTGTACCCTCGTACTGGGGATCATCCAGGGAAAAGGGCACATTAGGGCTTAGTCACCCCAGAATGATATGTACAAACTGGCACGCGGTGTGTTAGGGTTTGTACCACACAGAGCTGGGGGTGTCTCAGTGGGCACACGCACTGCCCGTGCATTGTGCTTTGGCCGGTTTGTTTAATCTTTTCATAGGGAAGAGATATGTGGGGTATCCAATTGCTCACAGCATGGCACATTAAGGTGGGCGCAAAGCGGGTTGTTACCCATTAAATGTTTTATAATAAATGCTTGGGGCACCTGCAGCAGTGAAGGATGCTTCCTGAGTGCCTAGGACTTGAGGTTTAGTAGCACTTCACCCCCCCACCCCCCCAAGGCCCACAGGGCTTTCAGCAGAATGGCCACAGGCTCGAGCAGGTCAAAGGGGGATTCCTGTGCAGTGCTTGTAGAATGTCACATACAATTAAGGGCATGTTACTACTAGAGTGGAAGCAAGGTGGGTAGGGCATCCCTTGTCTTCTATCTGCGCGGGCACATCGTGTCAAGAGTGCTTGGGCAAAGGTATTGCATCACTGCCCGGCAACATTGATGACCCATCCGCACCTAAGCGATCGCACTCGCAGATACACTTAAGACAAACATTCTCTGGAACTGGTCAACACATTATTTGCTCTTTTGGTTGATCAGGAAACGCCTTCACAAACCTGGCACCAGAACACTAGGTAGTCAGGGCCAACTTGTCGGTTGGGCAACTGGTGCAGGCAAAGGCTCATTACACTTATGTGTGTCTCTGGCCTTACAGCTGTGTGGAGCCAGCCTCATTTAGAGGTGCGCCCTGGTGGAAATTGCGTACTTCGTAATGTTCGCATGACCAATGCGGTTTGTGGTATCTCCTAGCGGATCCACTGAAGGTGTACTGCAGCTAAACAGTAAACTGGGGATCTGGGATTCCGACACTTTTGAGGGTTTGAAGCATCCAGGGTCAGAGATGGACAGCAGGTTCTGTGCATCTGTGATCCGTTGGCAGTTAAGCAAGCGGGGTGCGCTGCGTAAGTTGTCACTGCACGAAAGGGTGAGGTGCCTCCAATAGTGGGCACTAGACATATATTGTTTCTAACCAGATTTGACACCATTAAGGTGTTCGCCAGGGTTTTTCAAGCAAAGGGGTTTGTGCAAGCATCTGGTCATCTAAGTAAGTGCACCCCAGAACCAAGGGTAGGTAACAGGTTCCTGCAGTTAAGCTCAAATGCCCTGCCCGGTTAGCTACATTAGCCCCGCTGGGTGGGGACACTGTCAGCCAACATAGTGTGCTGCTGTCCCAGGAAATGAGGAACCAAGGTGCCAAGCGCAAAAGGCTACTAACTAATAGAGCATTTGGCACTTCCAGTGCCCAACACAAAAAATAAATTTAAAAAAAATAAAAAAATTCAACGGAGGAGGTCATTTTTCACCGCTGGGGCTGCTCAGGGTGGGCAGTGTTCCAATTCTAAGGACCCCTCTTCCCCACCGGACTGCCCGAGAATGTGAGGGCAGTGGGATTTGCAATGTTACAGGTATTTTCTCGCCCATACTGGGGCAGAAGGGTACATTACAGGTATCTGCATAAATAGAGTGGGGGCAAGACCTATAGACGATGTGCACCGGTAACCGCAAGAGCGTGTTGTTAAGATCAAAATCTCGCAGCGGCAAGGCAGCCAAGTGACATGCGTCAGTTGGGTAGGCCAGAATGTGTGCTGTGGCTCCAATAGCGGCCTGAAAGATAGGTTTGGAGCACAATCACTGACAATTCAAGAGCACATACTGCACCTCGGTACAGTAGGTGAAGGCCATATGCTCACTGCGGCTTGATCTTGTGGAGGGCAATGATTCCTGGAATAACAAAGTGCTAGGTGATTAGCTGGTTGAGCATCTAGGGTCACAGCTGATTAGCAGGTATGTGTGTATCTGTGATCAAGCTTTAGTTAAGCAAGCCTGGTAGGTGGCGTAAGTTGTCACTCCTAATGGGTGCTGTGACTGCAATAGTGGGCGCAATAGTCCATGGTTTATTAATCACAAAGGTCGGTGCACATGTCTGGTCAACTTCAACAACGTAGGTGCACTCTGCTCCCAGGGCAGGTTACAGGTTGCTTCAGTTAGGCATGAAATGCCCCGCCCGCATAGCCAGAGTATATAGGCTGGTTGTGGAAGCGGTCTTCTAAGCAAGTGCGCTGCCATTCCATAAATTGGGGAAACAGGTGTTAGGGAGCACAACAAGCTAGAAGAATTGCAACTACAGGTTGCAGGAGGTGGGAGCCTACATCAGCTTGAAGGGTAATATAGCGATGGCTAAGAGTAGAGCTCACTCCTGGGAGGCCATCACATTCTGGCAGCTCATGTGAGGCACTGGTACATTCCCAGAGAAGGATAACCTGCTCCATGCGCAAGTTCGCAGAGCAAGGGGCTTTGGCTTCATCAGGCATGAGCTATGCCGGGCGAACACCAAAGGTTATTTCTGACAAAGTTGGGGTGCACCTGGCTCAGGTGGGCTTGGATCTGTCCCTACTGGACATGAAGGAGGCCCGGGAAATTGCAGGTTGCAGTGAGAAAGGAACTGTTTTGGTGGGGGCTCTTTAGGCGACGGTGGCCGCCTCCAGAGCTGTGGCGGAGTTACAGGGCGATCTGGAAGCAGATGGGTACAGAAGGGTACCTCTGTGTGGGCACAATAGGGGTGCCAGAGCCAAATCCCAGGAGCCTCATGGGAGGGTCCTGGAACAATTACGTCGGCGCCCCGTTAGTCCTTCGGGCGGTTGTGGGCCTGAACAACCGGGGGCTTGCCTTGCTACGCTCCGCCCTGAAAGGGGCGTGAGTAATAAGGGACCAATGTGTCACGTGATCCAGTAAGGGGATCACCCCCATAAGGGTAGCGCTGATTGGATTCTCCACAGTGCTTGGCTCATCAGGCGGGCAGGGCAGCATAGAGTGGTACAGCTGCCTGCCCTTGGATCGCCCGTAAGATAACCCACCATATTTGCATACTTTTGTATGGAATAAACCTGCAGCAATATTTTCCCAAACAAAAGTTGTGTTGTGTATTTATTTATGCATGCATACTCTGTTGTGGTGTGGGTGGGGTGTGTTGCCAATAATGGGACTATGCGCCTACCTAGGTCTATAGGGTGCCTCAAGGAGCTTTGGGCTCGACCGCAGTGCCCACTGGGTGCCCGTGCCAGCTTCTTCCGTGCCATCTTGCCTGGTCTACAAAGAGTGCCGGCTCTCACCGCCGTAGACCCGCTTCTTCAAAAGCAGTACTTGCATATTTTGGTGTAAAACGCTTCTAGTACAGCACAGTATGGACGCTTTAAGGGGATTTGTGGTGTGCACGAACACAAGCCACGACCTACATACTCCCAGATCCGGAACACAAAGGGCTTTAGTCTCCGCTGCTTAATGCGTTCTGGATCTGCAACCCCCCCCCCCCCCCGGCCCCCTCCACCCACGAAGCTTCAATGCTGCCAGGCTGATGGCAGTGTAAATGGCGCTGCCTCGGTGACTGACCCCCCCTGCTCCTGTGATATGCATTTCGGACAATGGCACAACCGTATGTCCCCTCCCCCTGTCAGTACTATTGAATGTTTGAGGTGGCTTAAATAAATGATTCCTTTGGTCTGTACAGCTCATTCTGCCAAAAGCGCATCCGTTAGTTTGGTACAGATGGGGGGATGTTTACCGATTTGCCCAAGATCAGACTTTGGTCGGGTAGGAGTAGCTGGGATTCGAACTCAAACTCTAGACATTTAACGTTAGACCACCTCTCGTGATTATCACATCCAGTTCCTTTCTCTCTCCTAAGGGGACAATTTTTCCATGAGGAAACAGGAACTCCCTCTTTGTGTAGAATAAGGGGGGGGGGGGAGCTCCCGCCACACTAAGTAGCATTTTTGATTTCTGGCGGTTGATGTAACCTCTATGAAGTGTTTCTACTCTGTTTAAAAAATAGCCGATAAACTCCTTACAGTGGCTACTGCGGACTCTCTGGCTGGAGAGCTCCTGATTAAGTTCGGAGGGGGGCCCTCCACGTACATTGCAGGGGTCCCCCTCAAGTTTCGTTACGCCAGTGCCCACAGCTGGTTGGAAATTAAGAACTCGTATGTTCCGATTTTAACATAATTTTGCCTCTGGAGCACTCCACATTTACATCCACTAATAATAAGGTTCTTCATTTTTATTAGGTCTCGGCCTCTTGCCGAGAGTTTTAGTAAGCGGGTTTTGGAAGTGCAAACCCACTGGCTTTCGGCTGGCGACCAGCTTGCGTTCACGATGCGTGCACGCGCGCAGCTGCCATCTGGGTTTCCTATCTCTTCCTCATTTCCTCGTCATGGCTCATTAACTCTCTGGACTCTGATGTTTCAATCGCAGCAGCAGCTCACATTACCAACTGACGGCCGTGGACTACAGTCACATGAAAAACAGCGATTAGCATTGAAATGCAAGCTTTTTTTTGTCTAGTTAGAAATATTGCTTCGGTGGGTTGATTTCACCTTATATCGCTATTTGTTTTATATTGGGAGTCACAGCCTAATTACCAGTATTTTTGTCTCACTCTGTTTTTTTTTTTAATATTTATTCGCGCAAAGCACAAAGCTATATTTAAGGTTACTTTTTCCGCGTCACTTCTTCACTCTATTTAAACTCCACACCCCCCACTCTTATTGTCTCTCTCTCTCCCCTCTCTAATTCTCTCTCTACTTAATTAACTCTCCCCTCTCTATCTTTTTTAGCCTTTTATTCTCTCTCACCCCTTTATCTGTTTCTCTTTCAAACTCCTTCATTCACTCTCTCTCCCCTTCTTTCTCTCTCTCTATCCCGCTCCACTCTTTATTCTATGTACACCCTTTCTCTCTCACCACCCTCTCTAATTGGGCATTATATCTTCACTCTATCTCTCACTCGGCAACACCACAGCATCACTCAGCATCACCACAGCATCACTCAGCGCAACCACAGCATCAATCAGAGCCAGCACAGCATCAATCAGAGCCAGCACAGCATCAATCAGAGCCAGCACAGCATCACTCAGCACCAACACAGCATCTCTCAACGCCATCACAGCATCACTCAACGCCATTACAGCATCACTCAGTGCAACCACAACATCACTCTGCGCCACCACAGCATCACTCAGCACCACCATAGCTTCACTCAGCGACACCACATCATCACTCAGGGCCAACACTGCATCACTCAGCACCACCACTGCATCACTCAGCACCACCACAGGATCACTCAGCACCACCACAGGATCACTCAGCACCACCACAGGATCACTCAGCACCACCACAGGATCACTCAGCACCACCACAGGATGACTCAGCACCACCACAGCATCACTCAGTACCACCACAGCATCGCTGCGCCGCCACAGCATCACTCAGCGCCGCCACAGCATCGCTCAGCGCCGCAACAGCATCGCTCAGCGCCGCAACAGCATCGCTCAGCGCCGCCACAGCATCGCTCAGCACCACCACAGCATCGCTCAGCACCACCACAGCATCGCTCAGCACCACAGCATCGCTCAGCGCCACCACAGCATCGCTCAGCGCCACCACAGCATCATTCAGCGCCACCACAGCATCACTCAGGGCCACCACAGCATCACTCAGCACCACCACAGCATCACTCGGCACCACCACAGCATCACTCAGCGCCAAGACAATATCACTCAGCACCACCACAGCATCGCTCAGCGCCGCCACAGCATCGCTCAGCGCCGCAACAGCATCGCTCAGCGCCGCCACAGCATCGCTCAGCACCACCACAGCATCGCTCAGCACCACCACAGCATCGCTCAGCACCACCACAGCATCGCTCAGCGCCACCACAGCATCGCTCAGCGCCACCACAGCATCATTCAGCGCCACCACAGCATCAATCAGGGCCACCACAGCATCACTCAGCACAACCACAGCATCACTCGGCACCACCACAGCATCACTCAGCGCCAAGACAATATCACTCAGCACCACCACAGCATCACTCAGCACCACAGCAGCATCACTCAGCAAGACCTGAGTATCATTCAGCATCACCTCAGCATCGTCTCCGGAACAGTCACCACCACCACCACTACCACCTCAGCATCACTCAGCACCACCACAGCCTGCTCTCGGAATCTGGCATCTGTTGATTCTCCCCTAGCCTCTGGCCGCTGCTAGTGTTATAATACAGGTACTAGTTCCCAACCTTCACCCTCCGATTGTTTATGCCCCTCAAAAAAAAGCTTTAACAAACAACCATTGCAATAGGCAGAAACAAGTTGCCAGCATTGCAAGAACAAAAGAAAACTGAGAATTTTTTATTGTAAATACTTTTTTAATATGGTCGTTCAGTTTTACATAATGCCTTCTTGGTCATATATAAAGTAACAAAAATGCTTCTGACACTTTTTATTATAACTTTTCAGCATGCTGCACAGCAGCCACACTTCTCTACAGCACAGTTTGAAGACATTGGCAAAGTCAATAGCTCTGGCTAAACACTTATAAGGCCCCAAAGGCGAGACCTATTGGCTATGCCAATGCTTGTTTCCATTGGCTCCTGTTACTGTCCTTTGTAAATGGTGGCTTTTTGATTTGGCAACAGGCTTAGTAGTCCCTCCTTAGTACCTCCTTTTCTCCTGTTGTAACCTCCCATGAGGACTACCCCTGTTACATGTGTTGTTACTCTAGATGTTTTAATTACAGCCTGTGAGCACTATTTTCTTAAATCACTTTCCCTGCCTGCTGTTGTAGGCAGTACACACTCTTCCACAACGTTCACTTAATCTCCGTACCCTTCCCAGAACAACACCTCCCGCCCGTCGTCCTTTGTGTAAAGAGCATGAGCGCTCGATGTTTTCAGTTGCCCTGAGGTCAGATGTCAGGCAGCCGCTTATTCCCCGTTTTTGTCTCGAGTTCATGGGGGGAGGGTCCATTTTAAACTTCTCTAAATGAAAACGTTTGCGGTGGATGGCTTTACAACGTTTTTGCTTTTACGCAAGCTTTGTGTACTTAATATCATACAATTGAGAATAGGCTGCCTCACTGTATCGACGAGGGTTAGTAAAAGATATAGAAAAGGAACAAATGCTTTCAAAGGAGTCCATATCGCTGAAAACGTGGTGGCCATCTTTGAAACGAACTAACACCACGTTTCATGAAGTCTTTCTTGAATTCTTTCCCTTCTAGTGTAGGACTTGTTTATACGCTAGCTGCCACTATGTTCTACTGTGCCATGCTACCAGCTGATCCCCTCCCCTCACTGCGAATATGCCTTCCTCTTGTGCCGTAAGAGCTGGAACAAAGTTTTATTCTGTAGTGATTTCAGTCAGAAACAACTGGCTGCAGAACGGGCGTGCCCCGTAATTTTTGCATATCTTTTGGTCACTATAGTTATGCATATGTGAATCACCCTTGTATCTCGTGCTCCAATCTCATGCACATTGCCCTCTTCTGTCCTGTGTATTATCGCCTCGTGTCTCCAGTATGTCTCGGCATGTTTACTCAGTGGCAGCTTGTGACTTCTGAAAGTGGTGGGGCTAAAAGTAAGTTGTAACTTCCACCTAGACAGCAAAGCTAGTGGCACCAACTCACCCAATAGGGTGTCTGGCTTCTTGCTGAATGGCATTGTCTCCACATTCACGAGGCAGGCAAATGAATGCTCATATGGTCTACATTAGCACAAACACAACAACATTACTCAGACGTGGTGGAGGCAGGGTCTGCTAAATGAAATGGTTCTGTACACTACTATGAAGCAATCGTGTCAAACCTTGTAGGAAATTGTTAGCCCATGCTGTAAAACAGCAAAATAAGCCGCTGTAATTACAAAAAGAAACAGTGCATTTCAAACCATAAACACCCAATTGCCAGTATAAGTAAAAACAAATCATCACGATTTTTGTTTTAAGATGTACATGACTCTATATTAAGATTTAAAGGTGCTGGCCTTGCTTCTTAACAGAGCGTGCTTGCTGGATGTGCACCCCTGAGCCTCAGATAATGAGCTGCTCTTGTCCCCAAAGCTTTGGCTAAAATTCAAATGTGTTTCATATTTTCTGCTCCTGTATCATATTATTAATAGACCTTCCTGGGGCTTTCTGGATTTCAAACCTTTTGGCTCTTTTGAACTATTTACATGGCAGGTGCCGCTGGGTTAGAGCTGGCAGAGCTTTATTTTCGAACGGTGCACACACCTCTTCTGACTTCCATGGTCTGTAAGCACATATCTCTCGCTTTGCCCTTGACTCGGATATTTGGATTAACTTCACAAGGGAACAAGAACCCTGTCCTGCTCGTCTTTTGCATCCATTTCACGGGGAACAAATGCTGCAGCTTCACTTCTAACGGGGCCATCCACGTGCAGCCAGGGCCTGGGGTGTCACAGTGGAGGAGGTTAGGGTGGCAAGGGGTCTCAGAACAATATACATAACAGAGGATTAGCATTTTAACACTTACCATTACCGAGGACAAGGCACCAAAACACACGTGCATGCTTCCACTCCAACGTGTGACGAATGGGAAAGGGTGGGATCTATGCCTGGGATGACCGAAGGCTGCTCTGAGCAGGGAGGGAGACTCCAATGCCCCAAACCATGACGCTGACATCGTCACTGGCCTATAGAGAATACTGCCATGAACTCCAATGGCAATGATTCATTATGAAGGGCTTTAGAACAGTAAGCCCTGCGTCATGCGTCCCTGTTCAGAATGTTGATTTACTGCCTGGCTTCTGGCTCCTGCTTCAGAGCAAGGTGGGGCAGGCAGCCTGGGAAACACAGCCCAGACTTAAAATACATTGATTTGTTTAGAGTGACGATCGTATCTGTAAATAAATCGATCTATTTAATATTTGTACAGAAATGTGAAGGAACATCAGGGGGGCGCAGCCCCAGATCCCTAATGGAGAAGCCGCCCCTGTGTTTACTTACGATCTGGTTTGTGTTCATAGAGGAGAGATTCACAAGCGACCTTCGTTTCAAGCTACTGCAACCTGTGTGTCAGGGGCTCTTGCATAAATGAAACTTCTTTGGAGCTCACCACGGCTGCTGGATAGCTTTTCCAGAACTTGCTTCACTTGCTTTCGCCCCTGGTTTAACAGCCATGTCCAGGCTAAGCGACACTGAACGGGGGGGCTGCTGGAGTGTCTGAACCCTGCAGAACTGCGTGCATTAAGCGACACAGTCACGAGCCACCTCATCTAGCCAGTTACCCATTAAGGTAAGGTGCGAGTGGGGATAACTGTGCCTTAGTCGGTGGGTGTGTTCCTTATCCATCTATCGCCTTAGTTAAGTTCGGTGTCTCTCGAGTCAGAGTTGTTTGCCACCTTTAATCTTAAACAATCTTCAACGTTTTTTGTAAGCAGCATGGCACGCCTCCTAATCACCAATAATGGCAGCCGCGTGGGCTCAAGCGACTGACTGGAGCCTTTTGTCATATTAAAACGGCAAACAGAACAACTTTAATATTCCGTTTACTGTTTCAATGCCAGTCTTTCTTTTCATCACGTATGGACTCGTCTGTTGGGGTTTCTTACAGGGGAAGGGTGGCATGCTTACTGGACAAGGAGGAGTCCCTGCGCCCCCTCCCTGCAACACACCAGACTCCTCACCCTTAAAACATCCCTCATCATTTGTTTTGGTAAAATTGACAGATATCTGAACAAAGTTATGACTCAGCATCGATGATGTGCTCTGTCAGTATTCTAGCCATATGATTGAATTTTAATAAGTCATCTTTTAATCTTTTTGAGATTGACTTCATCTTTATAAATGAAAGTTAATGGGCCATGGCCTGAGAGGCTAAGATGGCGGTCACTCTCTAGAGAGCGCTGGTACCTGTCCAAACAAAGCAGCCCTCATTTTTCTGCTGGCATCAAGTAGGAGCCAACTTGCCAAAGGTCGGTCACAGCAGCAGCCGGGGCTCTCCCCTCGGTCCCAGGACTGGCACCAGAGACAAGCAAAGGTTGGCATTGCCAGCTCGCCACATCAGGAGCTTAGAACTGGCAGCGACAGGCCATACCAAGCCTTTCAGTTGAAGATGCACCCGGTGTGGGCACCTCACTGCTTCTATTCCTGTTGGTGTGATTCCATTTGGGCCCTCATCTCCATTTGCTTACCAACTGGTGGGATGTTCTGTTGAACTTGTAGTCCATGCTTGCGCTCCTTGTTTAGTCTATCGTTCTCCAGCAGCACAGTATCCTTATGTAATGCAAGTTGTTGGTGAGGGTTCCGCCCATATAAGACTCTTTAGTTGACCTTGTTAATTAGGAGTAGTTAGGGCGACAGGTGCTTCTGGGGTGGAAGTGTGAAGTGGGGGCAATTGGGGAGGGGGGAATGGGGTTTACAAGCTACTTAGTTATATGGTTAACTTGTCTAGTTTCTATCCGTGCTATCAGAGATCGAGAACTACCGGACTCGACGCTCCTTTGAGTTTGTGCCAAGGTTAAGCGGAGGTTTGTTACCCGACTTTAGCGGGTTAAACACCAGTGGCATCCTGACTGAGTGCCCCCCACTCCAACCACTTGTTCTGTATATCACTACTATTAAGTTTTGTTTACTTTATATTGCATTTGGTCATATACATTGCATTAAACAAATAAGGTCCTGATGAAAACCGCCACACCTCAGCTGAGGGCATGAGGCTGAAACATGTCGACCAATTTCACCACTCTATGATAGATTATATCTCCTCTATCATAGTCTTGTTTTAATCCTGGCCCAGGGGCGCCCCAATAAAATTTATTCCGCACCTTGGAGTTATTTTTATCTCACATTTCACACTTTTCCTTTTCACTCCTCACCACGCCCTGCTCACACAAGGTTTTGTATACCTCTCTTTACCAAAGAAAACATCCCTGAGCTCCTAGCTCCTAGACAGGATGTTGTAGCCCGCATTGTGACTAGGTTCACAATGCGAAGCGGTTACCCTATGATGAAGCATGCCACCTTCCGATGGGTGAGGGAAACAATCCTTTAAAAGGGACATCCCCTTAGCACCATTCCACTCTCTATAGACCCAGGGGTCCCTTTCGTATTGTTGATATCATGGAACGCCACTGGCCTCAACAATTGCATAAAGAGAGATGTGATTCTTGGAATTAAGCAACACTCTCCGGCTGCATTGCTCCTTCAGAAAACGCAGCTTTTTGGGAAACATTGTCCAGTCCTGGCGAGACTCTGGTATGACAGGGTCTTTCAGGTGGGGTACACTGACGGCTTTAGGGGTATCGCAATCCTCTTACACAAAACCTTCCCACTTTCTGTCACCCAACTTATTACAAACGTTTCCTTGAGTCACGTATGGTGCAGGTTCAACTGGAAGGGAACCAATTTAACTCAGTAGCTCGTACATTTCTCCACAGCTAGTAAGGGTCTTAGAGAAGTTGTCCTACCTCAGGGTCTGACCATCATAAGCAGAGATTTCAATGCTATAGTTGACCCTGCACTAGATTCCACCTGCGCACGGTCAGCAAGACTGCTTAATACTCCTGTGTTGGCTGACTAGATGACCTCCTTGGGTGGTGTCTGGTGAGTATGGCACCCACATGCAGCTGAATGCATCCACAACAGCACATGATAGCATGTCTAAAATCTATTTTATTTTCCTTCCAGCCGCAGACGTGCTGTGTACCACTGCGGCGGATTCCATCCTCAAGGAGTCTTAAACTACTCTTCCATTACAAGTTGAATTGGTACTCCGGGGGGGGGGCGACCAATGTGACGTATGAATGTTGCTGCCTGGTCAATGCATATTCCGCGATATACTTATTGCAAGAACTGAAATCCCAATTTGACCTCATTGTGGGGACAGTGGAATCAGTGGGGATGCTTCCGGCCGCAGGGAAAGCCACTTTGTGTGGTAAGGCCAAGGCCTTACTGAGTAGAAAGACCAGGGGAAAAAATCAGCAGGTTTTTAACATGGAGGGAAGAGTTCTTGCCCTTGAGCATGAATACATCATGAGGAAGACAATTCAGCACCATGTGGGGACGGACAGGGCCTCTGTGCGCCAACTCTGCCTGATGGGAATCCAGGCTATTTTGGATCACCTCAAATAGACTTGTCTATGAAAGGGACGGCATGTTTGGGAAACTGCTGTACTGGCTGGCGACCAGAGATGGCACATCCAGAGTGATCCCTAAACTACCAGACTCGCAGGGTAAACAAATCAATGCAGGGACACAGAAAGCTTCTGCTTCTTACTATAGAGACTCCGATGCCAGGCTGGAATGGCCTGCCCACGAATTCTCCAACCCCCTCCTGGAGGATCGCCCACTGTAGACCCTGGATGCCTCACACTGGTGGGAGATTGGGGTGTCTATAGATCATATGAAGCCAGGTAGGACACCGGGTCCAGATTAGTCCCCTCTTAAATAATATAAGAAAGTTAAGTCAACTCTCTCTCCTCACCTAGTATGTAAGCACCAGAAAGTCATAGAGAGGGGCCACTTCCCTCTGAATTTGATTTGGACACCATTGTGTTCACCCATAAATTGGGATTTCCCCGGACTCATGCCCATGGTACTGTCATATTTCCAGCATGAATGCAGGGATCAAGATCTATTCCAGTGTCTTCGCCAACAGACTGCTACCTCGCTTGTTCACCTGGATCAATGTGGCTTTGTTCCCTATCGCAGTACAGAACACTACATTCGAAGTGTTCACATTGCGAACCTCATGGGAGCTCTATTCAAAATGGTAGTGCTGCCACGATTTCTGTTTATGCTACAAAAGTTCCCCTTAGTGATCTCTCAAGCCCTGGTTTCCTTACCTGTTAGGAAGGGAGCTCTCCTTTCTCAGACCAATCAAGACCGCCAGTATTGCACTCAACAAATGCACACAATCGACTTATTACGGAGTAATGGACATGGCAGACCCTCAGCGATATTATTGGGCATCACAGATTCATAAATGACCGTCTATTTGGTGGTCATGAAGACTCTGCATTGAGATATCTCTGCTCGGTCAAAACACTTTATTAGACTTTCTGTATGTGGACCCCCTTCTGGACTCACTGCCGGAGGTTACGAGGGTGGTTCTCCTGAGTTAGCAGATTGCTTTGCCTTGGTTCAAGTGGGACCCGAGGCTCACGTAGGAGACACCTTCTGGCAGGGCAGCTGACTTCTTAACACCTGGAAGCTTTTGAACAATGGAATCTCATCAGCATTTTGAATCTTGGGGTTGTCTGTCAGGGTGCACAAATTAAATCATTTTAAATTCTTTAGACAGGACTTGATCTCCACAGAACCCAATTCTACAGGTACCTACAATTATACCTCGCAGTAACGGCCCGCCAGTCCGCCTTGAGCGGGTCTCCAGAACACAGCCTGGTTGTAGCCAAAATCAACCGAGGCCCATTAGGTAGAGGGGTTTAATACCCATCTATAAATCCTGATTTATCAGTACATCAGACCGGTTCACAGTGCTAAAGGAACAGTGGGATGGGATGGCTGGGTGGGTGGGTCCACTAGACGAAAGTATTTGGAGGGACGCTAAGTTGGCCACCTTAAGCTGGTTATCTCCTCCAGGCTATGCCTCATACAACTGAATTACTTACACAATCCATATTTTACTCCTAAAGTACTAGGGCTAATGGGCAAACTTCCCTCATCCTTATGCCCCAGATGCAGTGCTAGCAAATGCAATTTTTTCAGTATGATCTGGAACTGTCCTGTCATTGTAAAATATTCGTCTTAAATACTCTGCACCATCTCTAGAATAATAGGGAGGCCAATTGACTGCTCTTCCCACATTGCACTCTTCCGTATCTTGGAGGATGGGTTGGCTGCAGGCGCGGAAGCGCTGCTGAAGAAACGTTTCCACATCCAGCCTGACACCTGGAAAGTACTCTAAGTTGAAGAATCTGCAGTTAGAGTATCCTCCAGAAAGAGCATTAGCGAAGGTAAGTAGCTTATTCATGTGCACCTGGTATCACCACAGCCACACAATAGGCAATTCTTTGCTGCACCATCTCTTCATTATGCAAAGTCTCTTATGATCTGTTTGCCTCTGATCATCCATCTGACACTCCTAGTGAACAACCACATCCATCTAATAGCTTTTGATACTCCTGGCACGTGTATGTCCCACCGCTGCCTGTTCTGGTTCTGCAGCATTCAGCCTCTTTTTTTCTGGTCACCGACACAAGATGTCACAGGACAGTGCTGCTTAGGTCTTACATGCACTTAAGCCTCATAGCCACCATATTGTCCTCTATCGAAAGGAAGAGTGAAGGAAATTGGACCCCACAAGGCACTCTGAGCCAGAGCATGCAAATCTTTTTAGATTCCTTGCCAGTTGTGGTTACTCTCTGTCCCTTCAGCCGTCTGCAATGACATTGGATAATGGAAGCCAACACCATTCCACAATCACTGATCCTACTGGTGTATCATGAAGCAATAGTTGTGAACAATGAAGGAATAAAATAACAAACCTTGCTTCTGAATTATATAGCAAAAGATATGGGGGCAATAAGCAAGTGTATGCTGGCCACAGTAAGGCCAGTGGCACCTCCAAAGGATAGTAGAGAAGATACAAAGGTAGCCACAATTAGTCAGACCTCTGTGTTCATGTCTAGGAGACCAGTGCTTGTGAAGAGAAGAGGGGACCCAACATTTTACACAAGATGTACAATATTTGGAAGTAGAGTATATAGGAGCCACAAGATTAGGAGAAAGGTAGGGCAAGGAAGAGATAAGTGCTTCACTGTGAAATGGGGAAAGTTATAAACAAGACGTGCATAAGAGCAGTGAGAGGAAAAAAGGAAGAGCACAAAAATTCCAGATAGATAGGACAGTGTCTAACCAATTGAATAGAGGATCAAATAAGTGTAAAAGGGAAGCTTCAAAGATTTTGCCATCCATATTGAAAATAAATTTGAGGGTCGCTATATCGCCAGTTAGGAAACAAAGATAAACACACCAGGTTCAAATATAGAGAGGCCAGTTGAAGTCAAGGGAGCGACAATGACAGATACCCCCAGATTAAAAGGTGGCAATCTGCAGGAAAGTGATATAGATATACATGATCTAGTCTTACACTTTGATATACTGTGTAATGAAAGAAAAAAAATGGAAACCACTTAATAGATCTAACCTCCTGCTGGTGTTCAAAAACTGGTCACCTTTAATATCGGTTGCCTCTAATGACATGAAGCAGGTTGCATTTGTAAATATTAAGGAAGGGAAAGAGATAGCTATAATAGCCTTTGATTCAAAATTGACTCAAAGCTTGATAATGGATTCTGAGGTGGAATTACATTTTCAGGGGCTTGGGATAGTGCAAAGGGAGGAAATAAGCTTTGATGAGGAGAACGTGTTACTTAACCATCAAGCAGGGCTAGGTAGTGTTCATTTTTTTAGATCACCTGTGAGCCTCCAGAGAGCAGCCCAACAAATGTTGAAAGGCTTTTAACAAGGTAGCATCAAAGTTACCATCCCACAAACAAATATTAAAAGTTCGGAACACAATATCAGGCTGAGTAATAGATTTAACTGCCTTGAGAGTGACCATGTGGAGGATGGTTGTTATTTCAGTAGTAATGATTAGGGAAGGGGTTCGCCAGATAGCCCCAGGATAATTTCATGGAACATACATGCACTAAGGAGACCGATGGATAAGGACTGCTGGAATAAAATGTTACAAGAAAATACTATAGTTTGCTTACAGGAGACCTGGCTATCTGGGAACATACCTTCTTTTAATGGCTTCTTGCAGAACTGTTGCAAGGCTCAGTATAAAGGCCCAGGACATATTGGGGTCTATTAGCTGTAGTTTCCACAAAAATTGTCAAACAAATTACCGGAGTAAAAACAAAATGTGAAGGGTTGCAAGCAACGGTGATATATTTTTATGCCAATTCTTTTAATTATGAACTATTGTTGGTGGTAAATGTACATGTAGCCTTGGCTGATATGCAATCAAGTAGGGATCAGGAAAAAAAATTTCTGGGAAGATATCTGTAATTTGTGTGTGATTAGTAAACAAGCCCTGGTTATGATTAATGGGGTAATTTAATATGCATCTAAATGCAGCTCATACAGATATAGATCAGGCAGATATGCTGCAGGTCTACAATATACCGATGGCCAAGTTTCCAAATTGTCCTTTGCGGAAAGCGGCCAAAAAGATGCAACAAGGTACAGGGGAATTAGGATTCATTTGTTTAAATGGCAGATCTCTTGCCGATATACCAGCTAGTAAAACATTTTCCGCAGTCAATTTACAAGGTCCCATTGATTATGTTTTCATTCAGTTGTGGTTCTATGATCTTTGGTACAATTTTTAGGTTTTGCATGTGGGAGGGAGTAACCACATGGCCCTTATATACAGTGTTAAAACTTGGGATCTTGAATAGGGATCAAATACTGCCCTTGGGAATTGAGTATGCAAGACGGTTGACTACCCGTATGAATGAGTCGCACCATGCCTTACTAGCCAATTTGCAAATGACTATAGACCCAGGAAATTCTAATGTTGAAAGTAAAGATATAGTGGGTTGGTATAATATGGTAGTAAGTAAGGTGGCTGAATGCCTAAGGGTTTCATTAAAGCGGAAATCACAACCCTGCAAGTAATTGATAATAAGACACTACATATTGGCTGGTTTGATTCACAGTGCAAAGATTTGAAAAAATAGCTTAGAAAACTAAAGATATATAAGGGGCAGGAACAAATCCGGCAAGGTATGTGATAATTCGGAAAACGAAAATGGAGTATGCTAAATTAATTAAAGAAAGGAAGATGGAGTATTATAGAGCAAATTGGGATAGGATGTTGACTATAATAGTGTCAAAGGATATGAAGAAACCCTGGGAGCTAGTGAAGGAAGGAGTAAACAAAAGTAAGAATGTATTGAACCACAAAATCTCAGAAGAAGCTGGATTGGCTTCTTACTGGAGTTGTATTCAGCTACGAATTAGGCAGTTATTGAAGATTGGGTTGAACTGGATGAACATCTTTTATATTATACTTCCCTGCCAGCAATAAAAGAAAACATAGTTAGTATAAATCTTATTAGAGCTGCAGGCCCGGATAATGTTCTGGCTATTATAGTCAAATCTAACCCTGACTGGTGGGCCAGTTTCTTTCATCCTTTTAATGGATTTTTGAAAAAGGGTAAATTTCCAGGGAGCTGAAAGCGTGCTATAATTAAACCAATCTTTAAAAAAAAAACTTTAACTCCAAAAATTATCACCAATTTTGTTTAATTGATGTGAGGGCTGAAATATTTGCCAAGCAAATCCTCCTGAATCTGAAGGATCGGCTCAAGAATAACAGCTTATTGCCAATTGAGCTCGGTGGATTTAAGGGCGATCATTCCACTATAGACCATTGTTTTCGTCTTTGGGCTATGGGAGAGAAAGCGATAGAAACTAGAGGAAATCTGTTTTGCTGATTTTTGTTCTGCTTTCAATTTAGTTAACAGGAATTTGCTTTGGCGAAAATTGGCAGGGATGGGCATCCCAAAGGTTCTCCTAGAAGTGTTAAATTAATTACATCATGATAATTGGTCAAGGGTGGAGTTGGATACTAACGAGACCCTTTTACAGAAAATCCCAATATATTACAGCCGTTGGCAGGGTTGTGTTTTGGCTCCTATGTTGTTTGCCCTATATTTGGCTGATCTACCTGCTCGCTGAAATACGTCGCACTCCTTTTCTCCCGGGATGGTGACGAGGGTACATACCATGTTTATTATACACCGATGACCTGATTATTTTGGATGTAACCCAGGTGGGCCTGCAAAGAAAACTGCAAGCATTTAATAACTATTGTAAGGCAAAAGACTTATAAAGATAAATTGTGACAAAATAAATATTTCAGTAAATGGGAAAAAAATGAAAACATATAAGTAACTCATCAGAGATATGTCGATGGAAGAGGCCTCCGCATACAATTACTTGGGTATAATGTTTTTTGGCTAATTTGAATTGGAAATCTCATCTAGACTCCTTAATGTTAAAGCCAGTACATCTGTGGGGGTTTAAAGAAATTTAAGAGACAATTTGGCAGTCCTTTGCTAACTCCAGTGATGGCAGCTCATAAGGCTATAGTACCTCCTCAAATTCTGTATGTCACAGAAATCATAAGCCTAAGCTCGTGAAGGGCTGATCTTTAAAAAGTCTCTTAACTCTTCCCCCATCCTCGATGATACAAGCTATTCGTTTAGAACTTGACTATAATATCTCAGCTAATATAAGCATATGATTCTCGTAAAGATTGCAAGTAAGTTCAATAAAGTATCCTTGCTTTGTATGAAAGAAATTTGCCACAGTGAATTGCACTGGGCAAGAGATACTAGGCGCCGGTTAAATGAATGACTCTCTCATTAAATTTAAAATATTTTAGCAGTGAGGTTTTAATATACTGCAGGAAAAAGGAGCTTAAGGAAAAGCCTGCCATAGAGTCCAGAGATAAAGATTTGAGCTACCTTAACACAAAGAGTTTGATATCGTATTTAAGAAAGTCTTGGCAGGAAGCTACAAACTGTCCATATCTCTCAGAACTCCTGAATCGAATTTGGCGAACAGAGATTATGAAATTTTGGGTGGGGCTGTATCTTGGGTTTTCCTATTCCTTGGATAGTGAGAGAATGATGAATATGGAACGCTTCTGTGAGTGTGGGTAAAAATAAAAAGCTCCAGTACGCATATTTTAATAGGTTGCCTATATTTTGTTAACCTTAGCCGGCAATTTACAAGGCCCTATTTTAAATAAATACAGTATAAGAACGAGGTCAGAAGCTATAAAAATCTTATATGATAATCGATTTTTAGTTGTTGTCTGTTCCCTAGGTAGATTTTTAATAGCTGTAGGCAAGTGGAAAAAGTGGGGGGGAGAAAAGATTCTCTCCAAGAACAGAAATTATAATGTTGTTTTTTCTCTTATTTATTTGGATGGCAATTGTAAGTGTATTTTGTATGTGCTTTTATGATTTTTACTGTAAGAAAAAATCGAATAAAGCTGAATTTGAAATTGTATGTAATTTTTAGATATGGAGGCATTCAGATTTGAGTATGGTAATATTAATAATATTTAGTATTTTATTTTATGTATGTATATATTTCAATGGACAGTTTTCTCAGCACAGACATATTGAGTGTAAGAAGTTGTAGCATGTTCGGATACAATTTCGTTTTAATGGTCTAAGGTCCAAATAAACTTTGATATTTCAACTTCAAAAAACTTGGACCACAGACCTGTATATTTGGGTCTGATGTCAGACAATTATGAGAGCTACTCAGTTTCCTATTGATGTGGCTAACTCAATTCAGCTCTATCTACATCTCTCAAAATGGCCTCACAACTTCTGTCCAGTTGTCAAAGCTTCACTTGCTTAGAGTTAAAGGATTCAGGGCCTAGCAATGGTTCAGTGGTCAACAGATGACCTTCTGTTTCTGTGGTCAGTCTATGCTCTTTAAATTTTGCAGGACCCACCTCAGTATGTAATTAATGAACACATCCAAGTTCAGTATCTGTTTCACTAAAAGACTTGCTTATGCCAGTCCTTTGCCTTCCTCTTCCTGTATCATTGTCTGCTTTGTGTAATAGGATTAAACTGAGTGTTCAGTCCCAGTATGTCAGAGTTTTCTCATTTGAGGCAGGTTGGTTAATTTAGACCTCCAGCCTTCACTGAGGCTAGGATTCTCTTGCATATTGGGGAATTCTTCCCTTCTCCCCTTGATTCTTTGGGACATGTCTCTGTGGTTGTTGTGCTTTAAAAGTCTACCACCACTGGTGTGCATGTGTGTACTGCTGCAATGTTGTGTTCTTATTTTGCTGTCAAAAGAGAAGCAAAGACCAGTATACTACTTCCTGAGATGGAGGCACTTGGGCACTTGGGCACTTGTCTGTTGATGTTGCAGCCTCTAGTGATGAGCAGTGATTTTGTGTACTGCGCTTTCACTGAGCGGGTGTCTTTCATTTGGGGGAAATACGTTATTTCTCCTGGTCAATCCTTTTTCAGAGCTTGTACGATCTGAAATTTGCCAGAATTCTTGGTTAAAATGCAATAAGATATTAAGTACTGACCTCCGAGAAGTTCTGCCAGTCCAGATGAAAAAGTGTCAGAGACTGCTGATGAGTTATTTTGTCCTGATTGTCCTGACAAAGTGCAGTTGAACAAGTAAACACCCACTGCGTCCCTTGCCTCCAAAGTGCATTTTCTGTTTCAAGTAGCAGTTTTATCTTTATTAATTGATGTAACTTTCAGTGGCTTCCCTGCTATAGCTTTTTAGCAACACACCCTTGAGGCGCTGGCTCCAAACTCTTTGTTAACCAGAAGCATTGGTCATAGTGGTTTGGCCATCAATTCCACTACTGATTATAATTCTAATATCAGAGCATATTGCAGGGCTTCTCACCCAAAGACCATCATTGCCACAGTGGAAAAAACCCTCTAAGTAGGTGTAATAGATACCAGAATCATAGGATGATGTCTTGTGGGAGTTTACCAACCTAGAGTCACATAGTCCATAAATCCTTACAACATTTTCATTCTTCAAAAGAAAATTGTAACAACATATATCCTTATGTATTGTATGCTCCTTCTAATAGTCCTGCCGTTTTCTCTTTACCACCCCACCCCATTACTTACCGATATCTTACACGCCATTTCTCTTGGGAATGAAGACAAAATATCTTTTTATTCTTACTTTCTTGGGATTTTCTTGTGCATCATAGATTATGGATTAAGCAGTTTCTGCTTGCTCCAGTTGTTGGAGCTATTGTTGGAGCTTGCCTGATCCAGATTGTTGGAGCTTCCCACTTGCCAGTGGCCACCAGTTCCAACCTGATCCAGTTTCCACCTTTTGACCAAGTGACACAGCTGTTACCTGGGTTTTCTGCAGGTGTTTTTCCTGCTCACCGTTCTTCCCTCCTACAGAAGCCCTGTCCACCCCAAGACCTACTTAATACAGGCAGCAGTGCGACCACGCAGCAGATGCACCCAGTGGGTGCGCGATTGGCGTGCCAAAGGCAAGCCTGTCTGCTCCTCTCTATGCCTGGGCTGTGCCAGGAACCCTGGCCCCACAACCATCCAACACAATACCACAACTACTGGAGCCAACGAACGCCGCCGCTACTCTTCTGCAACCTCAACAACACAAATCGACAAACACGCTGCTGCTGCACATACCCCAGCACCAAGGTAGGACCTTTCTGCTGTACCCATTGCGATTTCACTTGCGACATCTCAGACCCTGACACCATCACCACCTCCAAACAACCGATGTACGCCACCACCCCGAACCAACTGTCCTCCATGCTTCTCAACGTTTGATCCCTGGGGAAATACTCCACCGAAATCTGGGACATCCTCAACAGCAACATACCCGAACCTTCTCTTCCTGACTGAAAAATTGCACAACCCAGCCTCCAACCCCAGCATTGCTGCAGCAATCCAGACCGCCTACAAAACCATATACCAGGACTGAACCCACAAACCAGGCGGAGGACACTTGATCATCTACAACACGATTGACTGCACCACCTCCCCGGACTCTGACATCAACCTCATGGAACACCTCCACTTCAAAATACAAACAGAGTACAACGTCACTCTTAAGGGAACCCTCACCTACCGTCCCCCTGGCCCCAGAGTGGAATTCTGCAACTACATCGCAGATCTCATCCCTCCATCAGATCAACCAACTACATCCTCCTCAGAGACCTCAATTTCCACCTGGAAAACACCACATAACCTAATTCCACGGCCCTCTTCGACAGCCTCAGCAACCTCAGACTCACCCAGCTTGTCCAAAGACCAACCAACACAGCAGGCCACACCCTCAACCTTTTTTTCTCCTCCAACAACAGGATCACCACCACCCACACAACCCCTTTCACAGGGACCGACCACTACATCATACATTTCAAGATACCCGCCTACCAAGCCACCCCACCAGAAAAACCCAAAGCACCATCAAGACACTGGGGCAAAATATCAGAAGTAAACTGGAACAAGACCCTACAGGAATGCCCACCCAACCACACCGGGAACCTCTATGTCGACACTAAGCTCTACAATAAATGGCATGCCGACTGCACCAACCGCACTGCTCCCACCAGAAACAAGACCTACAAAAACAACAAATGACGCAGCTGGTACACGAATGTCCCCAGGGAGTCCAAGTGTCACTGCAACTTGAGAGAAATTGGAGATTTGACAAAAACACCACCGCAAGATCTACATACAAAACCCTTAACCTCTACCACCAACAACTACGAGCCGCAAAGAAAAAGACCCCAACTCTCAGCCTCGAAGCCAGCTCCAACAAAGAGCTCTTCACTATCGTCAAGGATATCTCCAATCCTGCAGCTGCCAACAACGACATCATCCCAACCCAAGCTCTCTGCAACAACCTCTCAAACTTCTTCAAACAGACGAATGCCAAGATCTACAACATATTCGACCCACAGCATACCGATACGAACTCCGCCGACCAACTAGACACCTCCTTTATTGCCAAATAGCAGCTAAGCAACTGGAAGCCCCTCTTGAATGAAGAAACAACCGCCCTGATGAATACCATCCACTCAGGAGGCCCCTCAAATCCATGCCCCCACTTCATATACAACCTTTGAAGAACTGTCATCTCTCCAGCGCTCACCACTATCATCAACACCTCCATAACCACCGCCACTTTCTGTCTTTCTGGAAAAATGCAGGAGCCAACGCCCTATTAAAGAAACCAAGAGTGGACCCCAACACTCTCAGCAGCTACAGACCCATCTCACTCATGCCTTTTCAGGCTAAAGTTGTTGAGAAATCCATCAATACCCAACTTGCAAACCACCTAGAACTCCATCAACTCCAAGACAGCTCCCAATCAGGCTTTCACGTCAACCACAGCACAGAGACAGCCCTCATTGCGGCCACCGATGACATCAAAAGCATCCTTGATCGAGGAGAAACGACTGCACTCAACCTCCTCGACCTTTCCGCAGCTTTCAGTATGGTCTCCCACAAGTCACTCATCCGAAACCTTCATCGCTTGGGGGGGTATCTGCTGACTGGCACTTAAGTGGCTATCCTTTTTCCTCATGAACAGAACTCAGAGTTAGATTCCCACCCCTTTATACCTCAGTACCCAAGAAACTCATCTGTGGAGTCCCTCAAGGATCGTCGCTCAGCCCAACACTCTTCAACATCTACATGACTACCCTCACGGTTATCATCAGAGTCCATGGCATCAACACAGTATCCTACGCCAACGACACACAGCTTGTCCTCTTCCTTACCGACTCAGCCAGCACCGCCAAAACAAACTTCGCCAACTGCATGAGCAATGTCACTCAGTGGATGAGAAACAACTGCCTCCAGCTCAACACAGACAAAACCGAAGTCCTAATTTAATGTAACAACCATTCCCTGGGGATGCCTCTTGGTGGCTGTGAGAGGGAGATAGAGGATCCTGAAGCCGAAGACGAGCAACCCATTCCTTGGCACATTCTCAACTCACCTGCATGCTCTCCTTTTCCTCTGCAGCCCGAAGCTTATGGCGGCGCTTCGAAGGGGCAGGAAGTTACACGAAAGGCAGAATCCAATGATGCCGATCACGTGATAAGCCCAGAACCAATCATCAAGAAGGGAGGGCTTTTCAAACCCAGGAAGCAGGAGGAGTTGTTGCTGTTGGATGAAAATGCCGAAACGGACAACGAGAGAGACCCGACACCAGAGGAGTTCCGTGAGGAAAAAGACATTACCACCCCAAAACCCACATACTTCCTCAATAAAACTTGGAAGAGGCAGAATCCACGTGGCTTTAACCACCCAAACAACGCAACCAGGAATTCCTCCCTTCTCTCCGAGCGGACTGGTGAAAGAGATACGGGCACTGTTACAACGGAGGTGAACGTGAAGTCCCGACTCACCGATAGCCTGTGGCGACGACGTGAGACCGGCACCTCACAACGGAGTATTGGGACAGGCGCACAGCCCTGCCACGTTTCTGGAGAAACGTGGTTGAGCTAGGTACGGGGCAGAATCTTTGGTAGGCGGGAGGGAGGAAGGGGGATTCAGACAGGAGTCTCACATCCAAGTTAAAAACACGGGCTTGGGTTCTGACTGTGAGTCTCTTCTTTTTTTTAAGAATCGTCACCTCCTCCCTTCTCTGTTGTGGCTTTCTTTTTTTTTTTTTTTTGCCTTCAGTGCGTGAACTCTCAATGCCAATTATTATACTCGTCTAGTATTTATTTTTCTTGAGCTCTGATAGTGAGTGGTGCAACTTGGAGCACGGGTGTTTTGCTCTCTGTAAATCCTCACGCTATTCTCTTTAAAACTTCCCTTTAAGAAAAGTGAAGTATCTTACCATGGCATAAACATTTCTTTCTCCAAGGGCATCCCGGAAACACACCGCGGACTCCGCCAGGACCTAATAAACCGGAAAGAAACAAAACAAGAGAATAAGACTTTATTTTGTCTTCGGTGAACCTTTAAGTTTATGTGACAAAAGAAATAGGCAGATATCCATAAACAAAAATGTCTTTACTTACCTTCTTTACTACTCGTTGTTATTACCCACTAAGTGACAAGTGGTGGAGAATGCGGGCAAATAGAGCCATTGATAAAAATTGAGAACGTTGTACCACAATTAATTCATGGACAAAAGAAACTAGAATGGGCCCTCGAAAGGCAAATGTCCTCCGCCAAAGCAGATCGTGAAACATTCAAGGATTCAATTAAAATACACGTGGCTAGTCTACATAAAGTAGCGGAGGATCAGTACAATCTAACCTCCCAATTGTCTACTCAGCGCTCAAATGTCACTGGTCCACAGATTTCTTTGCAGAAATACACTCCCGGGGAAGACCCTGACGCTTTCCTCTTAAACTTTGAAAGAGCCGCTCGAGCTTGCGCTTGGCCTCCGGAAAAATGGCCCTTCTTCTTAGCCCCCTTGTTAATAGGGGAAGCCCAGGCCCAAATAGCTAATCCATATGGTACCACCTCCTATGAAGAGATTAAACGAGTCATCCTACCATTTAGGATTAGATGCCGAAGCGTACCGCATGAGGTTCCGGAAGGAGCAAGGTACCTCAGGAGACAATCCTAAAACACTTTTTTTTAAACTTACGTTGGCCGCTGACAAGTGGCTTCGGCCCCTTGAAAATACAAAGGAGGATATTATTAACCTAATTTATCTAGAAGCCCTACCCCCAACCACAGAAAGATGGCTGAAGCAGCATACAGGTTTCACCATCGACCAGGCCGTTGAGATGGCCACCACTTTTTCCAGGGCTCAACCCCACCTCCTGGACTCGAATAAAGGGATACCAAATTCTTCTACTAAGAAACCTGGCAAAATGATAACAGAACCATCTAAAACCCGAATCTTTCGGACAATGACAAATTCCTTTAAAAATCCACAATGCTTCGAGTGCGGGCATATATCTCGGTATTGTCACAATAAGAAACCCCCTGAAGAGCCCATGGACGTCAGTTGCATCCCTCAGACTGTTCTATACACCCAAGAGTTAGGACACTGCTTTTATGTAAGTTTAAGTATAAAAGGGCAGAAGGTTAGAGACTTGTTAGATTCAGGGTGTCGTCAAACAGTTGTTTTACCCAAATGGGTTGATCCCTCATGTATCCTCCCCTCCAAGACAGTAGAAATTAGGTGTGTTCATAGGGATGTAAAAAGGTATCCAGTAGCCTTGATATCCATTATCCCGCAGAGGGGTAGGCCTATGGAAATAGCAGCCGGGGTGGTACCTAATCTTCCTGAAGAACTCATTCTAGGCACAGATAATGCAGAATATTTTTCTATGTTACACAACCAACTAACCCCTCCTTTTCATAAGAAAAGTAAAAGAAACCAATTTCAAGACGCTTTAATTTACGCTGAACCATGGCAGATAGATCGGGACTTTCAACAGGCACAAAGACATGATATGACTTTACAGAATGCTTGGAGAGCCTCTGAGGAGGATAAAAAAAAGACAAACAATTGCTTTCCTCAGTTTATACAAAAAGAAGGCCTTCTTTATAGAATAGGAACCCCAGGGGCAGACCCTCAACTCCTAGTCCCGAAGGACTTCAGGAAAAAAAATTATTTTGTTTTCACACTCGCATCTCTTGTCAGGTCATGTGGGACCAGAGAAAACATCTCAAATGATATTGAGGCACTTCTACTGGCCAGGCATCCATGCTGAGGTGAAAACTTATTGCCGAAGTTGTGAGATATGTCAAAAGAAGAACCTGTATCGTCCTCCTGCGCTTCCTCTCCAGCCATTGCCTATCATAGGGCAACCTTTTGAACGTGTTGGACTGGATCTAATAGGCCCTTTCCCAAGATCAAACCAGGGTAATATGTATTGTCTAGTAGTTGTAGACTATGCTACTAGATATTCAGAGGCGGTTCCCCTTAAGTCTGCCACAACCAGAAATATTGCTAGAGTACTGGTTGAAATATTCTCAAGGGTGGGTTTCCCTAAAGAAATCCTTACAGATCAAGGAACCTCTTTTGTGTTGAGATTGATGCAAAAGGTCTGTAATATTCTAAACCTAAAACATCTCAAAACCACAGTCTACCACCCACAAACAGATGGGTGGGTAGAACGCTACAATGGCACTCTTAAACTCACCCTTAAGAAAATGCTCCTAGGAGAAGGGAAAAAGTGGGACCTCCTTTTACCATTGGCCCTCTTTGTTATCGGAGGACAGGTGCAAAGTAGTCTTGGTTTCGCCTCGTTTGAGTTACTTTACGGCCGGTAACCCAGAACCCTGTTAGAAATAACCAGTGAGGCCTGGGAGAAACATAAGGGAAGTGAAGCTCAGGAGTTAATAGAGAATGTCCAACAGTTACGATCACGTCTTGGGAAGCCAAGGGACCTAGCTCATACCCAATTGGAAAAAAGCCAACAGAAACAAAAACGAATGTATGATAAGGGAAAGAAGTGGAGGGAATATCAAATAAATGACTGGGTTTTGGTACTCCTCCCTACTTCCAACAAGAAAATGATCTCTGAATGGAAAGGGCCCTACCAAATAGTGGAGAAAAGTGGTACCACCTCTTACAGAGTAAGGATAGGAAAAACCAAGGAGCAAACCTATCATATAAATAGCCTAAAAAACTGGATAGGACCGCCTCCAAAACTAGTATCCTTCACACAAGGCCCTAGCATAAACACTTGTACTCTGAAAGAGTTAGTTATTAGTGACCAATTAACTGGGGAACAAAAACAGTCCCTCCAGACAATCTTACAGTCCTTTTCTCCTCTTTTTTCAGACGTCCTTGGTCGTCCTCATTTAGCTGAATGTGCCCTCTTGACAGAAAAAGGGGTAGTAGTCAAGCAAAAACCATATAGATTACTAGCAGCAAGACGAATAGCAATAGGAATGGAGATATCTCAGATGTTACAAATGGGAGTCATTCAAGCCTCTAAGAGTAACTGGTCATCACACATAGTTTTAGTCCCCAAACCTGATGGGTCCATCAGCTTCTGTATAGACTTCAGAGCGGTTAATAAGATATCCAAGTGTGACGCTTATCCCCTACCTAGAATAGATGAACTTATCGAGAAATTAGTAGCAGCCAAATATATAACTACCTTGGATTTAACAAAAGGATACTGGCAAGTTCCTTTAAGAAAAGAGGATCAGGAAAAAAACGGCTTTTGCTACCCCAGACGGCCTTTTTGAATTTACCGTCTAACCGTTTGGATTACATGGTGCTCTGCCTACCTTCCAAAGATTGATGAACAAGGTACTAAAAGGACACCAGGCTTATTCATCAGCCTATCTAGATGATATAGTCATCTTTAGCCCTACATGGGAAACCCACTTACAACATCTAGACACTATATTTTGGGCATTGCAAAGAGCCCAGTTACATGTCAATGCCAAGAAATCCCGAATTGGGTTCTCTAAAGTAAAATATTTAGACTACATGTTAGGGAACGGGCTTATTGAGCCACAAGAAGAGAAAGTAAAGGCCATTGCAGACGCTCCGTTCCCTAAAAACCTTAAAGAAATAAGGGCATTTTTAGGACTGTTAGGATACTATAGGAGATTTATTCCCCATTATTCCAAAATAGCCGCCCCTTTCACCGACCTCTTGAAAAAGAAATCCTCAAAGAGAAGCATACAGAACCCCTCTTCAGAGGCCCTTGAGGCTTTTCAGGAACTCAAACGAACCCTAACATCTTGTCCTGTCCTCACCTCCCCAGATTTTTCCAAACAGTTTTTGTTACAAACTGATGCTTCCGATTGTGGTATTGGGGCTGTCCTCTCCCAGACTAATAGTGAAGGTTTTGATGTACCTATTTTATTCATTAGTCGCAAACTCTTTCCTCTGGAACAAAAATATGCTACTATCGAGAAAGAATGTCTAGCCATAAAGTGGGCTATAGAGAAGTTACGTTATTATTTGGAAGGGCGTCCTTTCATTCTTTATACCGACCATGCTCCCTTTACCTGGATGAGCAGGAACATGGGAAATAACCCCTGGATTCTGAGGTGGTTCCTCTCCCTCCAACCCTTTCAGTTTGAAGTCTACCATAGAAGTGGTAAAGACAATGTCAATGCCGATTTTTCTTTCCAGAATGCTCCTTTTCCCCGAGCTGGAAAATCTTAGGGAGGGGATGTGTGAGAGGGAGATAGAGGATCCTGAGGCCGAAGACGAGCAACCCATTCCTTGGCACATTCTCAACTCACCTGCACGCTCTCCTTTTCCTCCGCAGCCCGACGCTTATGGCGGCGCTTCGAAGGGGTAGGAAGTTACACGAAAGGCAGAATCCGATGATGCCGATCACGTGATAAGCCCGGAACCAATCATCAAGAAGGGAGGGCCTTTTAAACCCAGGAAGCAGGAAAAGTTGTTGCTGTTGGATGAAAACACCGAAACAGACATTGAGAGAGACCCGACACCAGAGGAGTTCCGTGAGGAAAAAGACATTACCACGCCAAAACCCACATATTTCCTCAATAAAACTTGGAAGAGGGAGAATCCAAGCGGCTTTAACCACCCAAACAACGCAACCAGGAATTCCTCCCTTCTCTCCGAGCGAACTGGTGAAAGAGATGCAGGCATTGTTACAACGACGGTGAACGTGAAGTCCCGTCTCACCGATAGCCTGTGGCGACAACGTGAGACTGGCACCTCGCAACGGAGTATTGGGACAGGCACACAGCCCCGCCACGTTTCTGGAGAAACGTGACTAAGCCAGGTATGGGGCAGAATCTTTGGTGGGGGGGAGGGAGGAAGGGGATTCAGACAGGAGTCTCACATCCAAGTTAAAAACACAGGCTTGGGTTCTGACTGCGAGTCTCTTCTGTTTTTTTAAGAATCGTCACCGCCTCCTTTCTCTGGTGTGGCTTTCTTTTTTTTTTGTTTGTTTGCCTTCAGTGCGTGAACTCTCAACACCAATAATTATATGCGTCTAGTATTTTTTTTTCTTGGGCACGGATAGTGAGTGATGCAACTTATAGCACGGGTGTTTTGCTCTCTGTAAAGCCTCACGCTATTCTCTTTAAAACTTCCCTTTAAGAAAAGTGAAGTATCTTACAGTGGCATATTCTTTTCTTTCTCCGAGGGCATCCCGGAAACACGCCGCGGACTCCGCCAGGACCTAATAAACCCGAAAGAAACCAAACAAGAGAATAAGACTTTATTTTGTCTTCGGTGAACCTTTAAGTTTATGTAACAAAAGAAATAGGCGGATATCAATAAACAAAAATTTCTTTACTTACCTTCTTTACTACTCGTTGTTATTACCCGCAAAGTGACAGTGGCCCTCCAAACGTGGCTTCGCACCCACCCCTGCGGACCATGCCAAGAACCTTGGGATCATCCTGGACACCAACCTCTCCATGAGGAGGCAGATCAACCCAGTCTCCTCATCATGCTTCTACATCCTACGAATGTTAAGGAAGATTTTCAAGTGAATCCCACTTAACACCAGAGGAACGGTCACTCAAGACTTGATTACGGAAACGCCCAGTACCTCGGTATCCCAACCCATGTCCTATGCCTACTCCAAACCAACCAGAACCCCTCCGCCACACTCATCCTGAACATTCCGCAAAATAAGCACATCTCTCCACACCTCAACAATTTCCACTGGCTCCAAGTCCAGGAAAGATGTAAGTTCAAGCTATTCACCCATGCCTACAAAGCGCTCCACAACACCAGTCCAGCTTACCTCAACCAGCACCTCAACTTCTACCAACCCAGCAGACACCTTTGATCTGCGTCCCAGGCAAGAGCACACATCCCTCGCATCAAAAAGACCAGAAGCTGAGGACGTTTCTTTTCATACCTTGCAGCCAAGACCCAGATTGACCTCCTGAAACAGCTCAGAACCTCCCCCTCCCTCATGGACTTCTGAAGGAATCTCAAGACATGGCTCTTCCAAACGAAACCGGCAAGATCTCCTCCTCCTCCCTCAGGCCTGGATACCCTCACCGGTGATTAGTCACGCTCTACAAATTCAGATAACATAACAATAGATTATATTTTGTGTGTGTTTTCTGGGCTTTTGGGGTCTTAAAATCATCTACAAATGGGAGAGCTGGGCGAGCTCACACTGCAGACCACATAAAGACTCTTATGTGTGTTCATTAATGTCCTTCTGCCCAGTTCCACCTGCAGTCATATAATGACTGCTTTATGACTTGTCAGCTTTTTTTAACAAACCAGATTTTATTATTTTGTAAAAATACAACATTAAGCTAAAAAAGGTACACAGTGCAATCACAACAAACAGGCTCATCTAATCAAATCAAATAATCAAATCAGGGGCATTTATACAGCGCACACATCACCCGAAAGTCTCATGGCGCTCGCAAACAGCTCCGAAAGGAAGTGAAATGGCTTAGATGTCAAAAAGCCATGTCTTCAGCCTCTTGCGAAAAGAGTTATGGTCAGGGACATTTCGCAGATGGATGGGAATTTTATTCCAGGATGATGGGGCAAGAAAGGAGAAAGATCGTCCTCCCTTTCTAGCAGTATGTATCTTAAGAGGAGTAAGCAAAAACTGATTGCTAGACCTAAGCACCCTGCGAGGTTGATACCAGCATAATTTCCTGGTCCTTTTCCGTACAACTGTTTATGAACTAGACAGAGAACTTTAAAAAGAATTCGTTTCCTGACCGGTAGCCAGTGAAGGGTTCTTAGGCATGGTGCGGAGGGCGATCTGGGCGGAAGATCCAGGACCACCCTAGCCGCAGCATTCTGCAGGATCTGTAGTCTGTCCAGAAGGTTATTGTTAATTGAAAACAGTAGGGAATTTCCATAGTCCATTCTGTTTATTATCAGCCCTTGAACTAATGGTTTCCTGGCCTCCACTGGGAGCCACTTAAAAACCTTCCGAAGGCTGCGCATTACTCCAAAACACGTGCCAATGATATGGTTGACCTGGTTCTTCATGGACAATTGGTTGTCCATGTGGAAACCTAGGTTCCGCACCGTCGATGTGGGGGTTGGACAGAGGCCAAGATGGGATGGCCACCAGTCGGCGGACCAATGCTCCTTTGCATTGCCAAAGAGCATGACCTCAGACTTGGCTCCATTTAATTGTAGGTGATTGGAGCTCATCCACCTGTCGATGTGGGATAGGCATTTATTAAAGCGTAGCTGTGTTTCAGTAGGATCTGGGCCAATAGTGACCAGAATTTGAGTGTCATCTGCATAAGATATGACATCAGTGGAGAAATCACCAAGGCACATCAATTGTTCATTATTATATCTTGGACTAATATTGTAGTATGACAGGGCATTTCCAAAGGTCATGGAAAAATCACTGGCTGTATCATTACAGCGAAAGCACGAGGGCAATGGAATCTTGCCAACCCTACATTACTTTCTAGGTGCAAAATAGGTGGCATGTAAGTAATTTAGTTGTATGAGGCGCGAAGGGCTAGCAAACTCATGTGGGGTCATTTTAGCATCTCTTCAACACTTTTATCGAGGGGTCCACCCAGGCTTCCTTTGAGGGTCTTGAATAAATCAGGGGCATTTGTAATGAGGAATTTACAATTGCATGAAACGCTGCCATTTCCTAGTGGACCTTGGGTGATTTGGCTTCTTCAGGTTATATTCATGGGCAATAGATAAGGAATTGTGGTTGCAGGACAGTGCATGGCAGAGCTATAGTTATAAGATTGTGTTTTGTTATTTATAAGACTGTGTGAACGCGCTTTGGCCCACAGGTCTGCAAACCAGCTCTGAGGGATTACCAGGGGAAAGTTCTTTAGTATATTTAAAAATCTTGATAAAGCCAATATTTTGAAAAGGGCTACACTCCCTAGTATGTTGAACAGAATGTTGGCCCATTTACTCAGGTCTTTGTGTTTGGGTGAGCAACGGGGAGAGGTTTAGGCTTCACGCGAGTCCAGGTTCTAATGCTATGTGTATTGCGAGATTCTTAAAACTGAGTCTGTGAATACAAAGACAGGATTTCCAGGAGAAAGCCTCCATGCCACCTCTAGTGGGATGAGAAGCAACATTGCCCAATTAACCTGCAGGCTGAGGCCTCTCGATATGGATATGGTATTCTTAAACAGCTGGGATTCCGTGTCATTATGGACGCCCCACAAATAGGAGCACATTATCTGCGTAAAGTGCAATGCGGTCCTCAAGGTTGCCCCCCATCAAAATCCTCACACTAGTGCATCACATCTGACCCATGCCTCCAGATGTTCTATTGCCAAAGTGAAATGCAGAAGTGACAGCTGGCAGCCCTGCCTGGTTCCTTGGCAAACTGGAAATGGGATGATAGAGAGCTGTTCACCTTCACTTGTGCTCGAGGCTGGGCATGTAATACTTTAGCAGGGAATAGGAAGCGGGCCCAGATCCCATCTATGTCAGCACTTTAAGAGGAAAGATCAATCGAGGGAATCAAAAGCTTTTTCTATGTTTATAAGCTTGAAGCCTCTGTTATCCGGAATAGTATGAGCTTTTGCCAATGCATAATTTTGGCATAGATCTTGATCTCCATATTAATGAGAGAGATTGGGCAATAGAAGTGTCAGTGCTCTATCGGGCATCCTGATTTATGGTTGACCACTATTTTTGCTAGGTCAAGTTTGGGTGAGAACTGGACTGTCTCCCACCTCCTGATATAGATGTAGTTGGAGGAGAGAGAAGCAATTTAAATTTTCTATATTAATATTTGAGTGAGAACCAAGCTGGTCCATGAGTTTTGCCTGGCTGCATGTCAATAATTGCTTCCTCAATCTCCTCCATGATAGGTTGCTTGAGCTCATCTCTGTTCATTGTGGCCAGAGTCACCGGGGGATATCATCCACAAGAGGGGCGGGTCGCTTATATTGGATCACTCTTGTCATGTATAGTGGATTTGGTAGTATGAAGCAGAGGCAATCGTTGCTGCCGTTCCTACTTTTCTCCCATCTGGGTCTGTTATACAAGGGATCACTCTACGGGTAACATCTTTGGTTGCCAGCCAACAGTGCAGTTTCCCAGACTTGTCCCCCATTTTGTAGACCTGTGTGTTCAAGGCTATCCAACATTGCCTGGTTGCCTCCAGGTAGTATTGTCGCAAGGAAGCCTTATAAGAGTCCAGTTGGTCCTGGATCACTGTAGCCTCCAGGTTGAATACAATTTGATTTTTCTCCCACTCCTTCCTTTTCAAATAAGCTTTAGCTGTGCCGCACAGCTTGGCTTTTTCTTCCTCCCATAGGGTCCCGGGATTCCACTGAGCCCTCATTAAGTTCAAAGTATGCCTTCAATTCCTGGGCTAGGTTTTACAAGCATTGGACATCGGTCAGATTGCACACGTTCAACCACCACATCTGGTGCTGTCCCATGCTTGAGGCCCCACTTTTTTTTACTATTGGGGAGTGATTGGATAGTCCTCATGGGAGGATGTCCGCAGCTGTTGTGCTCACCACATCTGCAGCTGGCAGAAAGAGGTAATCAATTCTGGACAAAGTTCTGTGGGCTGCTGAGGTACGGATAAATTCGATAGCTCGGCGACTCGTGCCTGCCGAGTAGGCGGTGGGGTCAATGATCTATGGACAAAGATGCTTCCCATTCATCTAATCCTGTATTACTATGAATCTGCCTGTTGTGTCCAAAGTGAGTTGGGTGATCACCAAGAGAAGCCACCAATGTAGCAGTAGTGCCATTTCCCTAGACCCTTTAGTATACTGTGAAAGGAATACTTTGTTGTATCCAAATCTGTTCAAAAGAACAGCGCAAGATCACACAAACCAAGGAGTTGAGATTCTTGAAGGAAGAGTGCTGCTGAAAAACATTGTTCAGCGAATTTGAGGACTGCACCTCTCTTAATGCGATTATTGAGACCATTAAAGTTCCATGGCAATACTCCAAAGGAGGTTCTGTGGGCCATAATGAATAAGCTGGCAGGTCCACCCCATTAATGGGCACTAGAACTAAACGCACATGGGGCGTATTACGTATTGGCATTGTTTGCGCCCGGCGCACCTTTGAAAAGGTGCGCCGGGCGCAAACAATGCCAATGCGCCCCATTATGGTGAATGCGCTGCCCTGGGGGCAGCCGCGGACTTGTGCTGCCCTGGGGGCAGCGCATTCATGTGAAAACACGGAGCAGCTGCTCTGTGTTTTCACAGTGCAGGCGGCACCCGCCTGCACTTACACCTTGTAAATGGCGCACTGTCAGTGCACCTCCTGAGGGCTTCTTTGACTGTGCGCCTGCGTTTGTAATATGGCATGGGCGCAGACTCAAAGGAATTTCCTCATTTGCATTGATAACGCTGGCGCTTTAAGTGCGCCAGCGCTATCGGTATTATATCATTGGACAGCCCGAGTGTAGTCAAGGAAGATCATAACCTGTACGGATTGGAAAGACAGGTTTTCGAGTGTTGCATCTTTGCCTGTTTAATCTAATATTGATGCTAATAGGGGCGAGGTGGGGTACCCCAAGGGGGCCCTTTGTCAGTGCCCTAAATGCCGTTTCGAATGAAGCAGGACGACAGCTTTTCTAGTGAAATGTAGGAGGTTATCCAATTTTCCAGGAATTTCTGAGGAGTCAGCCCCTCTTCTCCTTCTAGGAAGTTGATGAATCGTAGGTTGTTCCTCCTAGCTCTGTTTTTAGCATCTTCGTCATGCTCCACTAGGGATCAGGACACTGTGGATGTTGGGTCTGTGACTCCATCTTTCAGTTCAGCGGTAGGACCATGAGATTCAGAGACTCTGTCAAAGACAACGCGTAGATCTTGCCGGAAGAGCACACTGCTGGAGAAGTACAACGTTTACTCCCACCTCTCCAGGTCTGGTCTCAAGCGCCATACTGCAAGGCTGGATCTTCTTGTAGAGTGGTATCTGTGCTGAGTGGTAGGGGAGATTGTTGATTAGGGGTGCACTTGTGTCTGGTAAAGGCATAACCACTGGCGGGGTTGTGTACTTATCCATTTTCCTTTGTGCCTGGGAAAAAGGCTGATATCCCTGTCTAGGCAACGTCACCTGCTCTGTCTAGACATTGAGTAGGCACTCAGTCTGGTTCTGCAGATTCCCTCGCTGATAGGGCTAGCCACAGTTAAGGCGCACAAGGGGCCTCCCAGGAGGCAGTCACCGCCCTACCCAGGTTTAAGTGCTGTAGGACTAGAGGTTCGGGGGGAATCCTTGCCAGTCTTGCCACAATGCTCTACACTGCAAATCTTTCACAAGAGGTTGGGTCACAGCAGATAATGGATGTTTTATCTTGCTTTTTTGTCTTTTGTGCACTGCATATGTATTATGTACTTTTATGGTTGTAAAAAACGGAATAAAGTATTGTTATGTTAATGGATAGACACGATTGGTTGGAGGGCGCCCATCCGATGCTCAGCAGGCGGCAGGTCTGGGGGATCCATGTGAACTCTCTAGACCCCTACCCCCGTCCCACACCCCCTCCAAAACCACCAGTTCCGTGGCAGTTCTTTTCCCTCCAGGTTGCTGCCTTGAGTATCAGGGAGGTGGGGGAGAGAAAAACACACAGGTGGAGGGGCTTCTGGCATCAGGGTCGTGAATGGGCCTCCACCATCTTCTCTGTCGCTCCATGAAATATGACCCCAGAGTTGCTGGTGCCTCAGCATGGGCAATTGTACTTGTAAATCAACGGCACCCCCACTGTGGGTCCGTGTCTGATTCAAAGCGGGCCGCACGGTAGGCATATCAGGCCCTGCTTCTGGCTGAGGCAAAAAGTCTGCTCTAGTTCAAGGGGGCTTGAGGATATGGATCTCCGTCAACATTGCGGGCAGCCCCAGCAATGGAGGGCCTGCTCATCCTCTCACACCGCTGCAGCTACGAGCCTGCCCCCCGCCAGGTGCTCCCTTCACCTCTGGATGAGTGTGTAGGGGGGAGAAGGCCCTCGTCCACCCGTGGGCCAAGTTTCACACATCCAGTAGGTGGTAGTTTTCAGAAATGTCTGGGGTTAGTAGGTTACCCTGAATGTCATCCGACCATGCTCCCATATACTGTAGACATCCTTAATGGAATCCACCATCTAAAACATCCCCTGGTGTGTGGATCTCTGCTTAAACCAATGGAAAACCTGCCCATGTGTGATAACCCTATATTCAGAGGAGTGAGGGAAATATAGGTTTGGGCCAAGCCTTTGGAATGAAAATTTGCTGTGCAAAGAAGACTGAAGGAAACAACCAAGCCGGGTCTGGTGGCTCAGTGGACTAATGCATCCACTGCAGGGGCCTGTGTTCGACCTCATGGTCACAGGTTCGAATCCCGGCGGGTCCACTCAGCCTTTCATCCATTTGAGGTCGATAAAATGAGTACCATTGAGTTGGGTAACAATAAACATCTGTTATTCAGCGCCAAGATGCCCCGTTGCTGGGGTGAACGTGGGCTTTACAAATACACATGTTATGTTATGAAGCAAATGAGGCAAATCTGACAGATGTCTTGTTTTGCATGTGGTCCCAGCCCACCAGTCAGGCTAAGGGTGGTCTCGCACCCAATGACAGAAACCTTCTTAGGTGTACATAGTGAACATAGAACATAAACGAAGCACTATCATCACTGGCCTAGACACACTGAACCTACATCAGATCGTCCACAAACCCACGCACATCGCTAGACGCATCCTAGATGTCATTTTCGTAAATCAAGAACTAGTTATCTTTCAAAGAATTACTCCAGTCACATGGTCCGACCACCATCTGGTAGCTTTCCAACACATAACGCCATGAATCACCACACCTAAGGCTACCTTACATGCAACCATATATCAACCTTGGAACAAACTCAATTTTGAATACTTAAAAATACAGCTAACATGCAACACAGATCTAGACACAATACATTCTGTTAAAAAACTCTATCAGTGGCTCCAGGAAGCTTTTGATATCCTAATACACCTAAAAACAACAAAACAAGACAAAAGAAAACAAGCACCTTGGATGAATGTAGAACTAAAAAAGATAAAACAACAAATTGCAAAGCTACAATGCACCTGGCTTAAAACAAATAACAATCAAGATGAACTTCCCCTACACAAACGTAACAGAATATACAAGTCGACAATCAAAAAATCTAAAAACAAAATAAGGGCACTATTCAAACAGAATTCAAAATACTAAATATGCAAAGAAAGAATTTTATGAAATTCTCACTGAATTTCGCAAACCTAAATGCACAGAAGGAACTCATCCCATTTCTCAAGAATTTACTGGATAATCATTACACAACCAAAGGATACATGTTGGACTCCTGTTTAAACCAAAGGAAAACCACAAGCACCAACCCATTTCTAACAATCCCCTCCAGGCGTAGGCTAACCCAGCCTCTAACTTCCTTCAAACAACTGATCTCGTCAAAGCAAGCAGGCCAGCCGGCTGCCCTTCTGACCCTTGTCTACCACAAATCGTCAAGAACATTCTTTTAACCACCTCTGCTGCCACACCAGTCAGGACAATCATCAATTTTTTAGCTACAGGAGTCTGTCCAGAAGACGTAAGCAAGGCATACATATGCCCAATATTAAAGAAAACAAACCTGGACCCACATGACCCCAACAACTTCAAACCGATTACAAATTAACCTTTTCTGGGAAAACTGATAGAAAGAGCAGCATTCACCCAGATGTTTCAATTCATTGAAGACAACTCCATACTTTCCGACTTTCAAACAAGATTCCATCCAGGAATAGAAACAGAATCTGCCCTCATCGCCATCTAGGATAACCCTAAAAACACAGTGGACCGCAAAGGGGTCACTGCCCTCCTTCTCTTGGACCTTTCAGCTGCCTTCGACTCAGTTGATCATGACGCTCTAATCTAAAGACTCTACAAAGCCGGCATAGAGGGGAATGCTCCCAACTGGATCACATACTACCTTCAAAACAGAACAAATGCCATCCACACTCCCCCCTTTCTCATCCAAACTGTGCTTCACAAAAGCAGGGGTCCATGAACGCCCTTTCATCTCACCTATGCTTTTCAACACCTATATGAAGTCATTATCTGCAATGATCAATGATTTTCAGCTCACATGCTATAGCTACGCAGATGATACACAAATACTTCTTAAACTCGAATGTCCCAAAGACAATGGAAACTCAAAAATCTTCAGTTGCCTCAGAGCTGTTGATCAGTAGATGACATGGAACCATCTCAAATTGAATGCGTCCAAAACTGAAATACTCACATGTGGTGACTGGTGCTACCGGCCCTGGCCTTGGCTCCACCCGTGAATCACGTTAAACTCCACACTCAAGGCCACCCTTGATGTCACCACCGACGCCACTGGCTTGAGTATATGCCCATACAGACGCCACTGACACTGGACACGGCGCTGATAGTTCTATCAGATTCAGAGACCCATGTTCCACCACCCAAGACTTAACAATATACCTAATCAGACACATATGCCCCTCAATCTGACACTGGGGATACTGACTATTACGATGATAACCAGTATGATGGCAACATATTTTTCCACCTCCAGGATGCCAGTGGTCTGAACACCTAGAGTGCATGTGTCTGTGTTGCACCAAAGCATACGATTGCAGAAGAACTACAACATATCCACCACCAGACTGGTAAAGGTTTAAGTCCTCCACATGGAACACTTTCCATCACATCCACGTGGGTGGTGAAATACAAGAGGCCTGCAACAGTTATTAACTTTGACTGTGCTGGCTTTTCTAAAAAATAGGTTTGATCACTGCAAGCCTAAATCAAGTGAGACTTCTAAGCGAGTAGTTCTACAACCCCGTGAGCACCTTACGCCAGCTTTAATATCTGTCTTAGCCTAACGTACATATTAGGAAAAGCTGACAAATTTTGATTGTGCTGTGAAGTTGTTGGTGCTTCTAAGTTAGGGTATGAACTTTATTATATGTGTGAGGATCCTGCGTTAAATTTATAGGTAATGGTTGTGCGTTGCCAGCGATCAGAGGGCTTTAGAGTTGCAGATTGCAGGCGCAGAGCATTTGCAGTCTAATATAAAGAAATTCAACTTCATGGGTGCAATGTAATGTTGATTAGAGTTTACAAGGATGCAGGTTATATTCACCCATTAATGAATGAGGCCACTTAGACACTGCATTAGAATTAATGTTGGAATTAAAAAATGGGTACATTATAGTGGATCTGCTGTTTGGATGTAGGCTTTGCAGGGTCTTCATCTTTAATCATTGGTACGTGGGTACTTAATTATAGAAATGCTTATAAGCTTGTGGCATTGACATCAAATGGTGACATTTACTTAACAGCGATGAGGGGGCAGAATAAATGTTTTTTAGCTTGCTGTCTTCCATTTTTATCCAATGTTATCTTGTCACATTTGTTCTTTATATCTGGTATTACGAAAGAAGCAGTGTAAGACAATAGACAACTATGTGGAACCAAAGGAGATGGGGTGTCACTGCTGCCTAGAAATAGTTGACCCTTTCCTTGTTTCTTACTTATGCTACCCTTGCACTTTTAGCATACTCTGCGTTGTCACATTTGCACATTATACCAGGTTTTATGGAAGAGGCATTGCAAGACAGGTCGGGATGCAAATGAACTAGATAATATGGGCTGATACTGGTCCTCTGAATGACGGTATTGTTTTAATTCTTTGTGAATCTTTTCATTCATTCGTGATGTGTAATTTACGGTTTTAATTAACCGAAATAAAATGACTTTGACTACTTGATAGGTTAGTCTGACTTCTCTGATCATCTCCACGCTTAAGCATATTATTCTACAGTAAAGCCTGAAATGATGCCAAATGAATTGAATTTAGTCCAGGTAGCCTTACATGAAAAGTCCGTCTTAAGTTGTTTCTCGTCACATGACAATGCAATGGCATAGCTGGCTTGCCAAGACTGGAACCTTTGATTTTCAGGTATCACTGCTCCTCAGCCATTGCCAGGTAGGCATTCCCACCGTATCTTTTGTTTGTTAGACTTGACTAACGCTTGAACACAAAAGGCACACTTTGCAACATAAACTCGAGTTCACGAATAGTGTAAATGTGTATTTCTTCCAACGCAGCACTCTACAGAAGGCCCACATGTTGTTTTTCTGAGTTTCCGAATGCAGTGCTTTGGGGAGTGTCACTGTTGAGTGGAGATGGGGCAGTCTGGAACAATTAGAAGTGCTCTGTAACCTTAACCTATAATACTGCTAACACTGCTATATTCTCATGCAACTAACACAGAGCCGAGCACTGTATATATGTACGGTAAAGGTGCCTGTCCTACATGCTCAGTTGTTCAAATAGGAGTTGGCTTATTAATAAGTGTACTTGAATAGGCATATTTTTGTCCGTTGCATCATTTGTGACGTTTTTTGTTTTTTTTAAATGAATAGCGTTTGTACCGATCCCTATCTTTTTGTTTCATGTACTGCCGGAAACCATCAGTGCAATAAGATACACAGTGGCCTTCGTTCAGGTATCGTCGTCCTGGGCAACGGAAAAGGCGTCATCCGCAGCAATCAGATATATGGGAACAAGGAGGCTGGCATTTATATTTTATACAATGGAAATCCGGTCGTGAGGTAGGTTACAGCGCTGTGCGGCAATGGAAGCGCGTTATTTCTCTCCTGTTTTTCTTCATCTGCTTTTTTACCCTCCCCTTCTAATTTCTATTTTTAAACATAATAAACACTCTTTTGGCAGGCTGTAGCAGGGAGTGCTGTGTGCCCTTGGTCCTCTGTGCGAAGAAACAGGAATGCATCTGTAATGAATAACATCGTCATATATATGGGCTTCCTTCGCACATCAAAAAAAGGAGCCAAGACTGAGTCTTTCTTTAAGCTGTTAATAACATTTGTTGAAACCTTTACCGCCTCTCTGGTGCAGAACATCGCTGCTGTTATACTCTGAAATCTATGATGAAATTTTAGGGTTGCATTTTTTTCTTGTATATGTTTTTTCCACTTTTAGTGCATTGTAGACTGTTTATAGTAGCCTTCATGGTATACTTGCAATAGTAGCATTACAGTGAAATGCATCTAATTAAAAAATGGCTGGCCTATCATTTTGTTTAGCAATATATATATATATATATATATATATATATATATATATATTCACTGAAAAAACCATAGGTTTTAGGGACAGTTATAGTTAGTTGGACATTTCACTCGTACAAAACCCGTGAAATTCCCCGTTATAGTTAATTCAGCTAACTATAACTCGCGCCCCGCAATGCACTGCTGATGACGTCACATATTACATCACTCATGACATGGTCAGTGACATCACTGATGACATCACTGATGACATCTCAAATGACATCACTGATGACATCATTCAGTGACTGTGTGTTTCTATAAAGTTTAAATATGTTTAATATATATGCCAAGGTGTATTGAAGAATGAGTGGGTGTATAAGTGTCTGGATGGATTATTTAGTAGGTGCGTGACTGACTCTATAAGTGAGTGATTAAACGTATCTTACTGAATGCATGGGTTAGTGACTAAACTGTGTGAATGTCTGTATCCGTCTGTCTGTTGCTGTGTAAGTGGCTGCATGGCTTTCTGAATAGCTACATGAGTATGTATATGAGTTATTGATTGGTTGTTTGAGTATCTGTATGGGTGCCTGATTGTTTGTGTGGGTGGGGTGTGTGTGACTCTGTGCATAGATGTGTGAGTGGGTGATTCACCGGGTGCATGGTTTCAAGAGTGCATCTGTGATGGACTGTATGGGTGGGTGAGTGTGTGTATGGGTGTGTTAGTGAGTGAATGTATATCTCAGTGGTACATGGGTGAGTAACTACATATGTTAAAGGCAGTATATATGTGTGTTGGAGTATATAAATGGCTATAAGTGAGAGTGTGTGATTGTGAGAGTGACTGTATGGATGAGTGTGTGCTTGCATCAGTGATTGTATAAGAGCGTAAGAATGTGCTAGTATTTGTATGAGTAAGTGAGCTGGTGTGTGTATAACTGTATAGGTGAGTAAATGGCAGTGTGTTTAATTATTTGCATGACTGACTAGGTGTGTGAGTACCTCTATGGATGAGTGGCGGTGTGTGAGTGTCTATATAGGAGTATGAGTGCATATGATAGTCCTGTACTGAGTGACCGTAAGTATGAGTGACTGTACAGGTGAGTGAGTGGATGTGTGTGTAGACCTAAGAATCAATGAGCGGGTATGTAGTTATTGGTGTTGGAGTGTCTATGGTTTTGCGAATGGCAGTCTGTAATTTAGAGTGGGTGTATCAAAGGTTATATTAGGGTGTGAGGAGGTGCATCAGATTATCACGTGGATGATGTCATCAGTGATGTCATCAGTGATGTCATTTGAGATGTCATCAGTGATGTCATCAGTGATGTCACTGACCATGTCATGAGTGATGTAATATGTGATGTCATCAGCAGTGCATTGCGGGCGCGAGTTATAGTTAGCTGAACTAACTATAACGGGGGAATTTCACGGGTTTTGTACGAGTGCAATGTCCAACTAACTATAACTGTCCCTAAAACCTATGGTTTTTTCAGTGAATTTGTAAGGTTTTTTAAATGCTAATTCCTAACTATAACATGTCTGAAACCTATGGTTTTTTTCAGTGAATTTCAAAGGTTTTGTAAATGATAATTTTTAAATGTATTAATTGTTATATTTATTTTTTTGATACTGATTTACTACATTTTTTAAACTATTTATTTTTAGATATTTTATTTTTTTCAAATACATTGTAATTACATTATACATTACATTACAAAATATACTTTCTCAGAATGATTTACTTTAGTTTAAATACTTTGCAAATAGGAAATAGACTTTTCTAACCACAGGACTGGATCCTAGATTCAGTCCTGGGACATCTCCTGTAAACAGTTGAGTAAAAGCGTTTTGGTTACAGTAGTGATTTTTAAGGAATATTATTGTATTTTAAAAGTTGACAGAAACTTTTTCACATAGAATCACCAATGTTATCCTATGGGAGGAAATTCACTTAGCAGGTAAGTAGTGTTATCGTTACTTTTTGTTACTCAGTGGTGGATCTTGGATCCAGCACTGGTGCATCTCCTGTAAACAGTTGAAAGAATGCGTTTAAGTCATACAGGCGATTTTTAAGGAATATTTGTAGTTTGTGAAAATCGACACTTTGAAACTTTTCTGCTGAAAACCAGACAATGGATTCCTATGGAAGGAAATACAAGTTACTGGTAAATACGGTTAGAATTACTTTTCAGGGTCAGTGCTGGGCTAAAAGATGCAGCACTGGGTTCTCTCCTGATAACAGGTGAGTAAATCGGAATTCGTAGTTCGGCTGATTTTAGAGGAATATTATAAAGTTCCAAAACTCCACACTTAGAAGAATTTCCAAGTGAAACCAGTCAATGTTAGCCTATGGAAGGAAATTCAAGTTACTGGTAAGTACGGTTAAAATTACTTTTCAGGATCAGTACTGGGCTCAAAGATGCAGCACTGAGGTCTCTCCTGATAACAGGTGAGTAAATCGGAATTCGTAGTTCTGCTGATTTTAGAGGAATATTTGTATGTTTCAAAAATCGACACTTAGAAACTTTTTCAGCAAAAAGAAGGCAATGTTATCCTATGGAAGGAAATTCAATTTACTGGTAAGTACGGTTAGAATTACTTTTCAGGATCAATACTGGGCTCAAAGATGCAGCACTGAGGTCTCTCCTGATAACAGGTGAGTAAATCGCAATTCGTAGTACGGCTGATTTTAGAGGAATATTTGCCCAATGGTGAAGGAAGTGGGTGGGGCCTGAGGTGACATGTCTGTGCAATTTAAGGGAGGGGGCCGCGCGGGCCCCTCCTGGAGCCTGTGGTGGCCCTGGGGACCGCCACCCCCAGGGCCGGCTCCTGCAGTGTCCCGGGTGCCTACCCCCGGGACACTGCTGTTTGCAATGACAGGACGGAGCCTCGCGGCTCCCTTCCTGTCATTGCAAACTGCTTTGGATATTGGAGAGAGAGCAGGAAACCTGCTCTCTCTTCCAATATCAAAGCTGATTGCTTTCCACATGGGGAGCAGCATGTTAGCTGCTCCCCATGTGTAAGCAATGCCGGCTCCCGTAGGACACGGGAGCCGGCGGGACTGTGGGGGGTTTGGGGACCCCCACAGTCCCCAACGAGAGGCCAGGCCCCGGGGATGGGGTCCCCGGGGCCATAAGTGGCCACGGAGGGGGCCACGCAGCCCCCTCCCCAAAGGAAAAAAAGGAAAAACGATCGGGCCCGCAGGCCCCGCCCCTTCCTTCACCACTCTGCAAACGCGCCCCTGGCGCGTTTGCAGAGGGGGAACGACTCCCCTTGAATACTGGGGGTCCCTGGGGGCCAATTAGCCCACCAGGAACCTCCAGTATGCGCCAGGGGCTGCCTTGCAGAGAGGTGTACAGAGGCCACTCCCTTTACACCTCTCTGCAACGCAGCTCTGTGGCGCTTTTTGGAGGTATATGGTGGGCTAGTTGGACTCGGGGACCCTCAGGATTCAAGGGGACTTAATCCCCCAACTTAAAACGCGCCACGGGCGTGTTTGCACAGTGGTGAAGGGAGGGGCGGGGCTTCAGGTGACATGTGTGCAAACAGGCCCCGTGGCGCGTTTTAAGATGGGGAATTAAATCCCTTCAATCCTGAGGGTCCCTGGGGGCCAACTAGCCCAACAGGTACATCCAGAAAGCGCCACAGAGCTGCGTTGCAGAGAGGTGTAAAAAGGGGTGTGGCCTCTCTACACGTCTCTGCAACGCAGCCCCTGGCGCATATTGGAGGTTCCTGGTGGAATAGTTGGCCCCTAGGGACCCTCAGGATTCAAGGGGACTTAATCCCCCAACTTAAAACGCGCCAAGGGGCGCGTTTGCACAGATGTCACCTCAGGCCCCGCCCCCTTCCTTCACCATTGTGCAAATATTCTTCTAAAATCATCCGAAATACGAATTCCGATTTACTCACCTGTTATAAGGAGAGACCTCAGTGCTGTATCTTTCAGCCCAGTACTGGTCCTGAAAAGTAATTTTAACCGTACTTACCAGTAACTTGAATTTCCTTCCATAGGATATCATTGCCTGCTTTTTGCTGAAAAAGTTTCTAAGTGTTGATTTTTGAAACATACAAATATTCCTCTAAAATCAGCCGAAATACGAATTCCGATTTACTCACCTGTTATCAGGAGAGACCTCAGTGCTGTATCTTTCAGCCCAGTACTGGTCCTGAAAAGTAATTTTAACCGTACTTACCAGTAACTTGAATTTCCTTCCATAGGCTAACATTGACTGGTTTCACTTGGAAATTCTTCTAAGTGTGGAGTTTTGGAACTTTAAAATATTCATCTAAAATCAGCCGAAATACGAATTCCGATTTACTCACCTGTTATCAGGAGAGACCTCAGTGCTGCATCTTTCAGCCCAGTACTAATCCTGAAAAGTAATTTTAACCGTACTTACCAGTAACTTGAATTTCCTTCCATAGGATATCATTGCCTGCTTTTCGCTGAAAAAGTTTCTAAGTGTTGATTTTTGAAACATACAAATATTCCTCTAAAATCAGCCGAAATACGAATTCCGATTTACTCACCTGTTATCAGGAGAGACCTCAGTGCTGTATCTTTCAGCCCAGTACTGGTCCTGAAAAGTAATTTTAACCGTACTTACTAGTAACTTGAATTTCCTTGCATAGGATATCATTGCCTGCTTTTTGCTGAAAAAGTTTCTAAGTGTTGATTTTTGAAACATACAAATATTCCTCTAAAATCAGCCGAAATACGAATTCTGATTTACTCACCTGTTATCAGGAGAGACCTCAGTGCTGTATCTTTCAGCCCAGTACTGGTCCTGAAAAGTAATTTTAACCGTACTTACCAGTAACTTGAATTTCCTTCATTAGGCTAACATTGACTGGTTTCACTTGGAAATTCTTCTAAGTGTGGAGTTTTGGAACTTTAAAATATTCATCTAAAATCAGCCGAAATACGAATTCCGATTTACTCACCTGTTATAAGGAGAGACCTCAGTGCTGTATCTTTCAGCCCAGTACTGGTCCTGAAAAGTAATTTTAACCGTACTTACCAGTAACTTGAATTTCCTTCCATAGGATATCATTGCCTGCTTTTTGCTGAAAAAGTTTCTAAGTGTTGATTTTTGAAACATACAAATATTCCTCTAAAATCAGCCGAAATCCGAATTCCGACTTACTCACCTGTTATCAGGAGAAAACCCAGTGCTGCACCTTTTAGCCCAGCACTGACCCTGAAAAGTAATTTTAACCGTACTTACCAGTAACTTGAATTTCCTTGCATAGGATATCATTGCCTGCTTTTTGCTGAAAAAGTTTCTAAGTGTTGATTTTTGAAACATACAAATATTCCTCTAAAATCAGCCGAAATACGAATTCTGATTTACTCACCTGTTATCAGGAGAGACCTCAGTGCTGTATCTTTCAGCCCAGTACTGGTCCTGAAAAGTAATTTTAACCGTACTTACCAGTAACTTGAATTTCCTTCCATAGGCTAACATTGACTGGTTTCACTTGGAAATTCTTCTAAGTGTGGAGTTTTGGAACTTTAAAATATTCATCTAAAATCAGCCGAAATACGAATTCCGATTTACTCACCTGTTATAAGGAGAGACCTCAGTGCTGTATCTTTCAGCCCAGTACTGGTCCTGAAAAGTAATTTTAACCGTACTTACCAGTAACTTGAATTTCCTTCCATAGGATATCATTGCCTGCTTTTTGCTGAAAAAGTTTCTAAGTGTTGATTTTTGAAACATACAAATATTCCTCTAAAATCAGCCGAAATCCGAATTCCGACTTACTCACCTGTTATCAGGAGAAAACCCAGTGCTGCACCTTTAGCCCAGCACTGACCCTGAAAAGTAATTTTAACCGTACTTACCAGTAACTTGAATTTCCTTGCATAGGATATCATTGCCTGCTTTTTGCTGAAAAAGTTTCTAAGTGTTGATTTTTGAAACATACAAATATTCCTCTAAAATCAGCCGAAATACGAATTCTGATTTACTCACCTGTTATCAGGAGAGACCTCAGTGCTGTATCTTTCAGCCCAGTACTGGTCCTGAAAAGTAATTTTAACCGTACTTACCAGTAACTTGAATTTCCTTCCATAGGCTAACATTGACTGGTTTCACTTGGAAATTCTTCTAAGTGTGGAGTTTTGGAACTTTAAAATATTCATCTAAAATCAGCCGAAATACGAATTCCGATTTACTCACCTGTTATAAGGAGAGACCTCAGTGCTGTATCTTTCAGCCCAGTACTGGTCCTGAAAAGTAATTTTAACCGTACTTACCAGTAACTTGAATTTCCTTCCATAGGATATCATTGCCTGCTTTTTGCTGAAAAAGTTTCTAAGTGTTGATTTTTGAAACATACAAATATTCCTCTAAAATCAGCCGAAATCCGAATTCCGACTTACTCACCTGTTATCAGGAGAAAACCCAGTGCTGCACCTTTTAGCCCAGCACTGACCCTGAAAAGTAATTCTAACCGTACTTACCAGTAACTTGAATTTCCTTCCATAGGCTAACATTGACTGGTTTCACTTGGAAATTCTTCTAAGTGTGGAGTTTTGGAACTTTAAAATATTCCTCTAAAATCAGCCGAAATACGAATTCCGATTTACTCACCTGTTATCAGGAGAGAACCCAGTGCTGCATCTTTTAGCCCAGCACTGACCCTGAAAAGTAATTTTAACCGTACTTACCAGTAACTTATATTTTCTTCCATAGGAATCCATTGTCTGGTTTTCAGCAAAAAAGTTTCAAAGTGTTGATTTTTACAAACTACAAATATTCCTTAAAAATCGCCTGTATGAGTTAAACGCATTCTTTCAACTGTTTACAGGAGATGCACCAGTGCTGGATCCAGGATCCAACACTGAGTAAGAAAAAGTAACGATAACAGTTTTTACCTGCTAAGTGAATTTCCTTCCATAGGATAACATTGGTGACTATATGAGAAAAAGTTTCTAAGTGTCAACTTTTAAAATACAATAATATTCCTTAAAAATCAGTACTGTAACCAAAACGCTTTTACTCAACTGTTTACAGGAGATGTCCCAGGCCTGAATCTAGGATCCAGTCCTGTGGTTAGAAAAGTAATCCATAAAGTAACTAATTGCATTTAACTAGAAATTCACATTGAGCTGAATGTTGCATTGTGTTTGAAAATGTGTTGCCCATTGCAACAACTGTAACTACTGTACTTAAAAGTCTATTGCCTATGTGCAAAGTATTTAAACTAAAGTAATTCATTCTGAGAAAGTATTTTTGTAATGTAATGTATAATGTAATTACAATGTAATTTAAAAAATAAAATATGTAAAAAAAATTGTTTCTAAAAATGTAGTAAATCAGTATGAAAAAAATTAATATAACAATTAATACATTTAAAAATTGTCATTTACAAAACCTTTGAAATTCACTGAAAAAACCGTAGGTTTCAGGCACGTTATAGTTAGAAATTAGCATTTTAAAAACCTTTGAAATTCACTGAAAAAACCATAGGTTTCAGACACGTTATAGTTACAAATTAGCATTTAAAAAACCTTTGAAATTCACTGAAAAAACCATGGGTTTTAGGGACAGTTATTGTTACTTGGACATTGCACTCGTAAAAACCGTGAAATTCCCCGTTATAGTTAGTTCAGCTAACTATAACTCGCGCCCGCAATGCACTGCTGATGACGTCACATATTACATCACTCATGACATGGTCAGTGACATCACTGATGACATCACTGATGACATCTCAAATGACATCACTGATGACATCATCCACGTGATAATCTGATGCACCTCCTCACACCCTAATATAACCTTTGATACACCCACTCTAAATTACAGACTGCCATTCGCAAAACCATAGACACTCCAACACCAATAACTACATACCCACTCACTGATTCTTAGGTCTACACACACACATCCACTCACTCACCCGTACAGTCACTCATACTTATGGTCACTCAGTACAGGACTATCATATGCACTCTTACTCCTATATAGACACTCAAACACCGCCACTCATCCATAGAGGTACTCACACACCTAGTCAGTCATGCAAATAATTAAACACACTGCCATTTACTCACCTATACAGTTATACACACACCAGCTCACTTAATCATACAAATACTAGCACATTGTTACGCTCTTATACAATCACTGATACAAGCACACACTCATCCATACAGCCACTCTCACAATAACACACTCTCACTTATAGCCATTTAAATACTCTAACACACATATATACTGCCTTTCACATATGTAGTTACTCACACATGTACCACTGGGACATACATTCACTCACTAACACACTGTTACACACACTTACCCACCCATACAGTCTATCACAGATGCACTCTTGAAACCATCCACCCAGTGAATCACCCACTCACACATCTATGCACAGTCGCACACACCCCATCCACACAAACACTCAGGCACCCATACAGATACTCAGACAACAAATCAATAACTCTTATAGACACTCATGTAGCTATTCACAAACCCATGCAGCCACTTACACAGCAACAGACAGATACAGACATTCACCCAGTTTAGTCACTAACCCATGCATTCAGTAAGATACGTTTAATCACTCACTTATAGAATTAGTCACGCACCTACTAAATCATCCATACACACACTTATACACCCACTCATTCTTTAATACGCCTTTCCCTATATATATTAAAAATATTTAAACTTTACAGAAACACACAGTCACTGGATGATGTCATCAGTGATGTCATTTGAGATGTCATCAGTGATGTCATCAGTGATGTCACTGACCATGTCATGAGTGATGTAATATGTGACGTCATCAGCAGTGCATTGCGGGGCGCGAGTTATAGTTAGCTGAACTAACTATAACGGGGGAATTTCACGGGTTTTTTACGAGTGCAATGTCCAAGTAACTATAACTGTCCCTAAAACCTATGGTTTTTTCTGTGAATATATATATACATACATATACATACATATTATCTACTGGCGGTCGCCAGTAGATAGTTATAGTTAGGACCTTTATCCATAGGAAATCCGCAACATTCTATTTGAAATAACTCTTGCGCCGGTTGACGAATCTTCGCGAAAGCTTCCAACTTGTTGGCGCGCTCCGCTCCGCTCCTACCCTGAAAGTCTCGGGTTGATTCGTCAAGCGGGGGCCGAGAAAAAAGGGGGGTCCCAAAACGCGTTTTCTCCATGTTAATTCCCATAGGAAATTTTAGCCACGGCTACAGCCCGAACTGCTGAACGGAATTACACCAAATTTTGCAAAAAGGTAGCGCTTGGTTCAGAAAGCGACCTTTTTTTTAAAATGGTGTCAATCCGTTCGGTAGTTGCGGAGAAATTCAAAAAATAAGAGTGAAAAAATTGATTTCCCATAGGAAACTTTATGCAAGGCTACAGCAAAAACTGCTGAACGGAATTACACCAAATTTGGCAAAAAGGTAGTGCTTGGTTCAGAAAGCACCCTTTTTAAAAATGGTGTAAATCCGTTCAGTAGTTGCTGAGAAAATCCAAAATAAAAGTTTCGATATTTAGAGGCACGGAGGATCCACGCACCCTCCCGACCACGAGCTGCATGCTAATTGGCTGTCAACACTCCAAACCAGGAAGTGTTGGCAGCCATCTTGTTCCTCGGTAGAACCGAGGGACAAGAAAAGACAAAAACAAGGGCGCAAAACGCAAAAGGGGGCAGGGTAGAAACACCCTGACCCCCTAGCCCTGCTCAGGGGTCCTACAAGGACCCCAGGGCCCCCAAATTATTATTATTATTATTTATTTTTTTAAATCGGCAGAAAACGCGCTGGGTGCGCGGATCCTGCCGATAAAAAAAAAAAACAAAGCGCGGGCTCCCACGCTTCGTGGTTAATTGGCCCCCGGGTGGGCCAAGTCCTGGGGGCATGCAGGGCTTTATTATTAATTATATGAGGGGGCCTCTAAGGCCCCCCCAAGCCCCGGGGATCGCCACCCCCGGGGCTTCTTTTATAAATGAAATCACCTGTGTGGGGGGATCCAGCCCCCCACACGCCCCGGGACCGCCACCTCCCGGGGCACTAACAAATTTAAAATGGGGGTCCGTTTGGACCCTCGAAGCCCCGGGGACCACCACCTCCCCGGGGCTTTGCAGATGTGGGGAGGGGGCCGCGCGGCCCCCTCCTGGAGCCATTGATGGCCCTGGGGACCGCCACCCCCAGGGCCGGCTCCTGCAGTGTCCCGGGTGCTCACCCCCGGGACACTGTAGTTTGCAATGACAGGACGGGAGCCTCGCGGCTCCCGTCCTGTCATTGCAAACTGCTTAGCTTCATTGAAGCGAGAGCAGGGAAACCTGCTCTCGCTTCAATGAAGCAAGCAGATTGCTTTCCACATGGGGAGCTGCATGTCAGCAGCTCCCCATGTGGAAAGCAATGCCGGCTCCCGAGGGACGCGGGGAGCCGGCTGGGACCGTGGGGGATTGGGGACCCCCCACGGTCCCCAACGGAGAGGGCCAGCCCCGGGGGATGGGGTCCCTGGGGCAAGTAGTGGCTCGGGAGGGGGGCCACGCGGCCCCCTCCCCCCAAAAAAGAAATAAAGGCCTGCCCCGGGGGATGGAGTTCCCGGGGCAAAAGGAGGCCTGAGGAGGGGGGCCACGCAGCCCCCCTACTTAAAAAAAATAATAAAAAGAGTGGCCATGCCCCGGGGGTGGGGTCCCCTCGCGGCCCCCTTCCCGTTTTTTTAAAAGAAAAAAAGGGGTAAGGCCCTGGGGGATGGGGTCCCCAGGGCCCAAAAAAAGGAAAAGGAAGGGGGCCACACAGCCCTCCTTCGGGAAAAAAAAAAAAAAACGATCGGTCCGCAGGCCCGGCCCCTTCCTTTACCACTCTGCAAACGCGCCCCCTGGCGCGTTTGCAGAGGGGGAACGAATTCCCCTTGAATACTGGGGGTCCCTGGGGGCCAACTAGCCCACCAGGAACCTCCAGTATGCGCCAGTGGGCTGCGTTGCAGAGAGGTGTACAGAGGCCACGCCCCTTTTTACACCTCTCTGCAACGCAGCTCTGTGGCGCATACTGGAGGTACCTGGTGGGATAGTTGGACCCCAGGGTCCCTCAGGATTCAAGGGGACTTAATCCCCCAACTTAAAACGCGCCACGGGGTGCGTTTGCACAGTGGTGAAGGGAGGGGGCGGGGCTTCAGGTGACATGTGTGCAAACAGGCACCGTGGCGCGTTTTAAGATGGGGAATTAAATCCCCTTCAATCCTGAGGGTCCCTGGGGGCCAACTAGCCCACCAGGTACCTCCACTAAGTGCCACGGAGCTGCGTTGCAGAGTGTTGTAAAAAGGGGCGTGGCCTCTGAACACCTCTCTGCAACGCAGCTCTCTGGCGCATACTGGAGGTATCTGGTGGGCCAGTTGGCCCCTAGGGACCCTCGGGATTGAGGAGGAATTAATTCTCCAACTTAAAACGCGCCACAGGGCGTGTTTGCAGACATGTCACCTCAGGCCCCACCCCCTTCCTTCACCATTGTGCAAATATTCCTCTAAAATCAGCCGAACTACGAATTCCGATTTACTCACCTGTTATCAGGAGAGACCTCAGTGCTGCATCTTTCAGCCTAGTACAGATCCTGAAAAGTAATTCTAACCGTACTTACCAGTAACTTGAATTTCCTTCCATAGGCTAACATTGACTGGTTTCACTTGGAAATTCTTCTAAGTGTTGAGTTTTGGAACTTTATAATATTCCTCTAAAATCAGCTGAACTACGATTTCCGATTTACTCACCTGTTATCAGGAGAGAACCCAGTGCTGCATCTTTTAGCCCAGCACTCACCCTGAAAAGTAATTCTAACCGTACTTACCAGTAACTTGAATTTCCTTCCATAGGCTAACATTGACTGGTTTCACTTGGAAATTCTTCTAAGTGTGGAGTTTTGGAACTTTATAATATTCCTCTAAAATCAGCTGAACTACGAATTCCGATTTACTCACCTGTTATCAGGAGAGAACCCAGTGCTGCATCTTTTAGCCCAGCACTCACCCTGATAAGTAATTGTAACCGTACTTACCAGTAACTTGCATTTCCTTCCATTGGAATCCATTGTCTGGTTTTCCGCAGAAAAGTTTCAAAGTGCCGTTTTTCACAAACTACAAATATTCCTTAAAAATCGCCTGTATGACTTAAACGCATTCTTTCAACTGTTTACAGGAGATGCACCAGTGCTGGATCCAGGATCCACCACTGAGTAAGAAAAAGTAACGATAACACTACTTACCTGCTAAGTGAATTTCCTCCCATAGGATAACATTGGTGATTCTATGTGAAAAAGTTTCTAAGTGTCAACTTTTAAAATACAATAATATTCCTTAAAAATCACTACTGTAACCAAAACGCTTTTACTCAACTGTTTACAGGAGATGTCCCAGGACTGAATCTAGGATCCAGTCCTGTGGTTAGAAAAGTAATCCATAAAGTAACTAATTGCATTTAACTAGAAATTCACATTGAGCTCAATGTTGCATTGTTTGAAATTGTGTTGCCCATTGCAACAACTGTAACTACTGTACTTAAAAGTCTATTGCCTATTTGCAAAGTATTTAAACTAAAGTAATTCATTCTGAGAAAGTATATTTTGTAATGTAATGTATAATGTAATTACAATGTAATTTAAAAATAAAATATCTAAAAATAAATAGTTTAAAAAAATGTAGTAAATCAGTATCAAAAAAATAAATATAACAATTAATACATTTAAAAATTGTCATTTACAAAACCTTTGAAATTCACTGAAAAAAACCATAGGTTTCAGACATGTTATAGTTAGGAATTAGCATTTAAAAAACCTTTGAAATTCACAGAAAAAACCATAGGTTTCAGGCACGTTATAGTTAGAAATTAGCATTTAAAAACCTTGAAATTCACTGAAAAAACCATAGGTTTCAGACACGTTATAGTTAGAAATTAGCATTTAAAAAACCTTACAAATTCACTGAAAAAACCATAGGTTTTAGGGACAGTTATAGTTAGTTGGACATTGCACTCGTACAAAACCCGTGAAATTCCCCCGTTATAGTTAGTTCAGCTAACTATAACTCGCGCCCCGCAATGCACTGCTGATGACGTCACATATTACATCACTCATGACATGGTCAGTGACATCACTGATGACATCACTGATGACATCTCAAATGACATCACTGATGACATCATCCAGTGACTGTGTGTTTCTGTAAAGTTTAAATATTTTTAATATATATAGGGAAAGGCGTATTAAAGAATGAGTGGGTGTATAAGTGTGTGTATGGATGATTTAGTAGGTGCGTGACTAATTCTATAAGTGAGTGATTAAACGTATCTTACTGAATGCATGGGTTAGTGACTAAACTGGGTGAATGTCTGTATCTGTCTGTTGCTGTGTAAGTGGCTGCATGGGTTTGTGAATAGCCACATGAGTGTCTATAAGAGTTATTGATTTGTTGTCTGAGTATCTGTATGGGTGCCTGAGTGTTTGTGTGGATGGGGTGTGTGCGACTGTGCATAGATGTGTGAGTGGGTGATTCACTGGGTGGATGGTTTCAAGAGTGCATCTGTGATAGACTGTATGGGTGGGTAAGTGTGTGTAACAGTGTGTTAGTGAGTGAATGTATGTCCCAGTGGTACATGTGTGAGTAACTACATATGTGAAAGGCAGTATATATGTGTGTTAGAGTATTTAAATGGCTATAAGTGAGAGTGTGTTATTGTGAGAGTGGCTGTATGGATGAGTGTGTGCTTGTATCAGTGATTGTATAAGAGCGTAACAATGTGCTAGTATTTGTATGATTAAGTGAGCTGGTGTGTGTATAACTGTATAGTTGAGTAAATGGCAGTGTGTTTAATTATTTGCATGACTGACTAGGTGTGTGAGTACCTCTATGGATGAGTGGCGGTGTTTGAGTGTCTATATAGGAGTAAGAGTGCATATGATAGTCCTGTACTGAGTGACCATAAGTATGAGTGACTGTACGGGTGAGTGAGTGGATGTGTGTGTGTAGACCTAAGAATCAGTGAGTGGGTATGTAGTTATTGGTGTTGGAGTGTCTATGGTTTTGCGAATGGCAGTCTGTAATTTAGAGTGGGTGTATCAAAGGTTATATTAGGGTGTGAGGAGGTGCATCAGATTATCACGTGGATGATGTCATCAGTGATGTCATTTGAGATGTCATCAGTGATGTCATCAGTGATGTCACTGACCATGTCATGAGTGATGTAATATGTGACGTCATCAGCAGTGCATTGCGGGGGCGCGAGTTATAGTTAGCTGAACTAACTATAACGGGGGAATTTCACGGTTTTTTACGAGTGCAATGTCCAAGTAACAATAACTGTCCCTAAAACCTATGGTTTTTTCAGTGAATTTCAAAGGTTTTTTAAATGCTAATTTGTAACTATAACGTGTCTGAAACCTATGGTTTTTTCAGTGAATTTCAAAGGTTTTTAAAATGCTAATTTCTAACTATAACGTGCCTGAAACCTACGGTTTTTTCAGTGAATTTCAAAGGTTTTGTAAATGACAATTTTTAAATGTATTAATTGTTATATTAATTTTTTTCATACTGATTTACTACATTTTTAGAAACAATTTTTTTACATATTTTATTTTTTAAATTACATTGTAATTACATTATACATTACATTACAAAAAATACTTTCTCAGAATGAATTACTTTAGTTTAAATACTTTGCACATAGGCAATAGACTTTTAAGTACAGTAGTTACAGTTGTTGCAATGGGCAACACATTTTCAAACACAATGCAACATTCAGCTCAATGTGAATTTCTAGTTAAATGCAATTAGTTACTTTATGGATTACTTTTCTAACCACAGGACTGGATCCTAGATTCAGTCCTGGGACATCTCCTGTAAACAGTTGAGTAAAAGCGTTTTGGTTACAGTACTGATTTTTAAGGAATATTATTGTATTTTAAAAGTTGACACTTAGAAACTTTTTCTCATATAGTCACCAATGTTATCCTATGGAAGGAAATTCACTTAGCAGGTAAAAACTGTTATCGTTACTTTTTCTTACTCAGTGTTGGATCCTGGATCCAGCACTGGTGCATCTCCTGTAAACAGTTGAAAGAATGCGTTTAACTCATACAGGCGATTTTTAAGGAATATTTGTAGTTTGTAAAAATCAACACTTTGAAACTTTTTTGCTGAAAACCAGACAATGGATTCCTATGGAAGAAAATATAAGTTACTGGTAAGTACGGTTAAAATTACTTTTCAGGGTCAGTGCTGGGCTAAAAGATGCAGCACTGGGTTCTCTCCTGATAACAGGTGAGTAAATCGGAATTCGTATTTCGGCTGATTTTAGAGGAATATTTTAAAGTTCCAAAACTCCACACTTAGAAGAATTTCCAAGTGAAACCAGTCAATGTTAGCCTATGGAAGGAAATTCAAGTTACTGGTAAGTACGGTTAGAATTACTTTTTCAGGGTCAGTGCTGGGCTAAAAGGTGCAGCACTGGGTTTTCTCCTGATAACAGGTGAGTAAGTCGGAATTCAGATTTCGGCTGATTTTAGAGGAATATTTGTATGTTTCAAAAATCAACACTTAGAAACTTTTTCAGCAAAAAGCAGGCAATGATATCCTATGGAAGGAAATTCAAGTTACTGGTAAGTACGGTTAAAATTACTTTTCAGGACCAGTACTGGGCTGAAAGATACAGCACTGAGGTCTCTCCTTATAACAGGTGAGTAAATCGGAATTCGTATTTCAGGCTGATTTTAGATGAATATTTTAAAGTTCCAAAACTCCACACTTAGAAGAATTTCCAAGTGAAACCAGTCAATGTTAGCCTATGGAAGGAAATTCAAGTTACTGGTAAGTACGGTTAAAATTACTTTTCAGGACCAGTACTGGGCTGAAAGATACAGCACTGAGGTCTCTCCTGATAACAGGTGAGTAAATCAGAATTCGTATTTCGGCTGATTTTAGAGGAATATTTGTATGTTTCAAAAATCAACACTTAGAAACTTTTTCAGCAAAAAGCAGGCAATGATATCCTATGCAAGGAAATTCAAGTTACTGGTAAGTACGGTTAAAATTACTTTTCAGGGTCAGTGCTGGGCTAAAAGGTGCAGCACTGGGTTTTCTCCTGATAACAGGTGAGTAAGTCGGAATTCGGATTTCGGCTGATTTTAGAGGAATATTTGTATGTTTCAAAAATCAACACTTAGAAACTTTTTCAGCAAAAAGCAGGCAATGATATCCTATGGAAGGAAATTCAAGTTACTGGTAAGTACGGTTAAAATTACTTTTCAGGACCAGTACTGGGCTGAAAGATACAGCACTGAGGTCTCTCCTTATAACAGGTGAGTAAATCGAATTCGTATTTCGGCTGATTTTAGAGGAATATTTGTATGTTTCAAAAATCAACACTTAGAAACTTTTTCAGCAAAAAGCAGGCAATGATATCCTATGGAAGGAAATTCAAGTTACTGGTAAGTACGGTTAAAATTACTTTTCAGGACCAGTACTGGCCTGAAAGATACAGCACTGAGGTCTCTCCTGATAACAGGTGAGTAAATCAGAATTCGGATTTCGGCTGATTTTAGAGGAATATTTTAAAGTTCCAAAACTCCACACTTGGAAGAATTTCCAAGTGAAACCAGTCAATGTTAGCCTATGAAGGAAATTCAAGTTACCGGTAAGTACGGTTAAAATTACTTTTCAGGATCAGTACTGGGCTGAAAGATGCAGCACTGAGGTCTCTCCTGATAACAGGTGAGTAAATCGGAATTTGTATTTCGGCTGATTTTAGAGGAATATTTTAAAGTTCCAAAACTCCACACTTAGAAGAATTTCCAAGTGAAACCAGTCAATGTTAGCCTATGAAGGAAATTCAAGTTACCGGTAAGTACGGTTAAAATTACTTTTCAGGATCAGTACTGGGCTTAAAGATGCAGCACTGAGGTCTCTCCTGATAACAGGTGAGTAAATCGGAATTCGTATTTCGGCTGATTTTAGAGGAATATTTTAAAGTTCCAAAACTCCACACTTAGAAGAATTTCCAAGTGAAACCAGTCAATGTTAGCCTATGAAGGAAATTCAAGTTACCGGTAAGTACGGTTAAAATTACTTTTCAGGATCAGTACTGGGCTGAAAGATGCAGCACTGAGGTCTCTCCTGATAACAGGTGAGTAAATCGGAATTCGTATTTCGGCTGATTTTAGAGGAATATTTTAAAGTTCCAAAACTCCACACTTAGAAGAATTTCCAAGTGAAACCAGTCAATGTTAGCCTATGGAAGGAAATTCAAGTTACTGGTAAGTACGGTTAAAATTACTTTTCAGGACCAGTACTGGGCTGAAAGATACAGCACTGAGGTCTCTCCTTATAACAGGTGAGTAAATCGGAATTCCTATTTCGGCTGATTTTAGAGGAATATTTGCACAATGGTGAAGGGAGGGGCGGGGCCTGAGGTGACATCTTTGCAAACGCGCCCGTGGCGCGTTTTAAGTTGGGGGATTAAGTCCCCTTGAATCCTGAGGGTCCCTAGGGGCCAACTAGACCACCAGGAACCTCCAATATGCGCCAGGGGCTGCGTTGCAGAGACGTGTAGAGAGGCCACACCCCTTTTACACCTCTCTGCAACGCAGCTCTGTGGCGCATTCTGGATGTACCTGTTGGGCTAGTTGGCCCCAGGGACCCTCAGGATTGAAGGGGATTTAATTCCCCATCTTAAAACGCGCCACGGGGCCTGTTTGCACACATGTCACCTGAAGCCCCGCCCCCTCCCTTCACCACTGTGCAAACGCGCCCCGTGGCGCGCTTTAAGTTGGGGGATTAAGTCCCCTTGAATCCTGAGGGTCCCCGGAGTCCAACTAGCCCACCATATACCTCCAAAAGCGCCACAGAGCTGCGTTGCAGAGAGGTGTAAAAAGGGTGTGGCCTCTCTACACGTCTCTGCAAGGCAGCCCCTGGCGCATACTGGAGGTTCCTGGTGGGCTAGTTGGCCCCCAGGGACCCCGGTATTCAAGGTGAATTTGTTCCCTCTGCAAACGCGCCAGGGGCGCGTTTGCAGAGTGGTGAAGTAGGGGCGGGGCCTGCGGGCCCGATCGTTTTTTTTTTTTGTCCTCTGAAGGGGGGCTGTGTGGCCCCCCTTCCTTTTTTCTGTTTTTTGGCCCTGGGGACCCCATCCCCCAGGGCCTTACTCCCTTTTTTAATTACCAAAAAAAAAACGGGAAGGGGGCAGCGTGGCCCCCTTCCCTTGGCCTGTATTGGCCCCGGGGACCCCATCCCCGGGGCATGGCCTCTTTATTTATTATTTTGAGGGGGCAGCGTGGCACCCCTCCTCTGGCCATTTTAAGGCCCCGGGGACCCCATCCCCGGGGCTGGCCTTTCTATTTTTTAATTTTTTTTTTTTCTTTTTGGGGAGGGGGGCCGCGTGGCCCCCTCCCGGGCCACTACTTGCCCCGGGGACCCCATCCCCCGGGGCTGGCCCTTCTCCGTTGGGGACTGTGGGGGTCCCCAATCCCCCCACAGTCCCGCCGGCTCCCCGCGTCCCTTGGGAGCCGGCATTGCTTTCCACATGGGGAGCAGCTGACATGCTGCTCCCCATGTGGAAAGCAATGTGCTTTGGATATTGGAAGAGAGAGCAGGTTTCCCTGCTCTCTTCCAATATCCAAAGCAGTTTGCTATGGCAGGACGGGAGCCGCGAGGCTCCCGTCCTGCCATAGCAAACTACAGTGTCCCGGGGTAGGCACCCGGGACACTGCAGGAGCCGGCCCTGGGGGTGGTGGTCCCCAGGGCCATCAAGGGCTCCAGGAGGGGCCGCGCGGCCCCCTCCAATTCAGTTCAAAGCCCCGGGGAGGTGGTGGTCCCCGGGCTCTGGGGTCCGTAACGGACCCCCATATTTAAATGTTTAGTGCCCCGGGAGGTGGCGGTCCCCGGGGCATGTGGGGGGCTGGAGCCCCCCACACAGGTTGTCATTAATTTTAAAAAGCCCCGGGGAGGTGGTGGTCCCCGGGCTTGGGGGCCCTTTGAGGCCCCCACACATTAAATTATCCCCCACCATGCCCCCGGGACTTGGGCCACCCGGGGGCCAGTTCACATCGAGGCGCGGAGACCGCGCTTCGATTTTTTTCGGCAGGATTCGCGCACCCTGAGCGCATCCTGCCGATTTTTTTTTAAATTGTTTTTTGCCCAGGGGTCCTTGTGGGACCCCTGAGCAAACCTAGGGGTCAGGGTGTTTCTACCCTGCCCCCTTTGTGCGCTTTGCGCACTTGTTTCTGTCCCTCGGTTCTACCGAGGGACAAAATGGCTGCCAACATTTCCTGAATCGGAATGTTGACAGCCAATTAAAATGCAGCTCGTGATCGGGACGGTGCGCGCAGGGTGCGCTGAGGGTGCGCGAATCCTCCGTGCCCATAGATATCACTAACTTTTTACTTTTCATTTTCTCAGCAACTACTGAACGGATTTACACCATTTAACAAAAGGGTTCTTTCTGAACCAAGAACTACCTCTTTGCCAAATTTGGTGTAATTCCGTTCAGCAGTTCGGGCTGTAGCCGTGTCTAAAGTTTCCTATGGAAAAATGCATGGGGAAAACGCGTTTTGGGACCCCCTTTTTCTCGGCCCCACTTGACGTATCACCCCGAGACTTTCAGGGTAGGAGCGGACCGGAGCGCCCCACGAAGTTTGAAAATTTCGCGAAGATACGTCAACCGGCAAGAGAGTTATTTCAAATAGAATGTCGCGGATTTCCTATGGATAATAGGTTGTAACTATAACTATCTACTGGCGACCGCCAGTAGATAATATAGATATATATATGTCTTCAGTCAGTTGCAAGTGATGGCAAATTGTTATCGTCTGCACTTTTATCCGGTATGGTAAGGGTGATTTGCCATAGCTAACAAATTTCCGATCACTCAGTTTATTTGGGATGGTAACAGTATTGCTCCCACTTCAATGTCCCATCACTGTATGTACTGTATAATTATTCAGCTGCTCATCCTAAATTTATGTGGCATGATGGTGATACCTGTGGACAGAAAAGACTCAACTGGGTCAGAGTGGTGTGGCAGAGGGTTTCGGTTGAAAAGGCTAGCTGTTAATAATTTCCCGAATTGCACCAGATTGCAATAAGGAGAATGGCTCAGAATTGTAGAGCTGTGAAGTCTCCACAAAAAGTTCCTACCATCTTCTTGCACATGTGGTTCATAGTAGGCAGGTCTTAATTTGCGCATGTGGTTGCAGGTGGCGGACACGAGGAGTTATTTTGCATCATAAGACTTTGACCCAGACCAAGAGAAAAAGAGGCTGAAAAAGAGAAAAATGAAAAAAACGAGAGAGAGCGCAGAGATCAAAAAGAACCTGCAAGTGGGAGATAAAGCGACAGAAAGTGTTGTGTGTTTGAGGAAAGAGGAATGAAGTGGAATCAAAACTAGACAGTCTTGGTATTTGGCAACTTCGCCATTCGGCAGCGCTGGTGGTAGACTCCTAAGAAAGATTTTGGGGCGAGGAGCACAAATTCCAACCTGGTGTATAGCGTTGAAATCTGTAAACACAAAACATAGTTTGTTTTTTTAATATGTTTTATTGAGTTCTCAACATGGTACATTAACAGTACCGCATATATATAAAGGCACAACAGTGAAACACAACATACTTACAGTGGAAAACAACTGTATATATTGTTACAATTCACAATATCCATGATGTCATGATATGGCATGTGTCAGAGTGGGCAAAACACTTTAGAAATGAAACAGAACTAGTAAAACCGTGGAGTCTGCTTAGGGCGGTTATGTAGTGCGGTGCATAATATGGGCAGAGTGGTAGGGACCATCAACGCCTGGGGTTGTCTGACAAGGGCACGGGGGGACACCAGGGGGTACAGGTATACAGAATGCGAGGGATGGGGAAGGTGTAGAGCATATATTTATAATGGGGGGGACGTACATGAAGAAGTGAGGTGGGGCCTACAGAGAGCCCTTTATTGTTTGCGTGGAACGTAGTGGGTGTTGCGTTAGTATCCAGACATGTCAGTTCGTTATAGGACCAGGGAAGCCACAGCAGCAGTGCTTAATTTGTCAAAGAAATGAGTGCCAGGGCTCTAGTCAGCGGGCCACTTCCGCTTGCACTGCCTATTGCCGCTGTCAATTACAGTAACAGCATAACTAATAAGTCACACTCCTACAAGTGTGACAATTCTGACAATTTCAGGACCCCAAAGTTAAAAGAATGGCTTTGGCAGCAGGTATTAGCCATTTTTAACGTATATTGAATCAATAAACAATAGTTGTTGTGCTCATCTTTGAAGTCCAAAAACAGTGCCACCATGTGGCAGAGTGTCATAGGTACAGGTGCTGACAATTAAGTGTTGTTGCCAAGCATCGTAAACCACCGGCTCAAGTTAAGCACTGCACCGCAGGTGCATGAGCATGCGAATAGTCACTATTTCAGTCAATGCAATTTAGGGCGAGAGGGTGTAATTGTTTCCCTCCACATGCAGCAGGAAAGTATCCCAGCACTCCCCACCCGTGCGTGAGTCCCCATGCATGCGGAGTACCCTGAGGATTTTGGTTTCTGCTTGTGTCCATGTGAGTAGTGTGGCCTGCCAGCAGTGTAGGTCGGGGGCGGGTGCTTCCCATGCCATTGCTATCAGCCTCTTGAAGAGGACGAACACCAGATCGATAAATCTGTGGAGGTGTCTGTCGCCCTTGGTTCGGGCATGCAGCCCTAGTCAACAGGATTCGGGTGTTGTTTCGAGTGAGTGCTCTGCGAGTTCCGCCACTATGGTAGTTACTGCTTGCCAAACCGGGTGTAATATCGGGCAATCCCATACCATGTGATAGAATCTTGCATCCGGTAGGTGACATCAGGGACAATCCTGGGTCGGGTGGGATACATGCGCTTAATCGGCTGAGGGAGAGGTAGGAGTGGTGCACGTAGTTAAATTGTGTGAATCGAAATCTGGAATTATGGAAAACATCTTTCACCGATTGGGGTGCTCAGGACCAAGATTTATTTGAGATGGGCTGGGGTAACACCATGTCCCACCTGGCTTGCGCCCCCACTGCCTGTTCCAGTGGGGTTTGGTTAAGAGCTGTGTACAGAATGGTGACTGCATGATGTTTCCCATCGTGTGTGAGGAGCACATGCAACGTAGCAGATGTGAGGTGTTCATAGTCACCAGCGGTCCAAGTGGCGCACAGCGCCATTTGTATGATGTGATGTGTCAAAAATTGACCGCCTATGCCGTACGTGTCCATGATGTCCTGGAAGGACGTGATGGAGCCCTCATGATAAAGTTCCCCTAGTTGATCTACCACCGCTTCTCTCTAAGGGGCAGCTTCTTGTCGCTGATCTGGGCCGCGGAGGTGAGGCAAGTTTCAGACCGCTAATGCCGGAGAGTATGGCAGATGAGGCCCTTTACCGTGTACGAATCAGCGCCAGCATGTACAGGCCACGGTCATCTGGCTCGTTTTCTGGCGAGAGCGAATAGTTGGATCAGATAACCACGTGTATATAGGTACATCACCGAGTACTGCACAAACTGATGCCAGTTTGGGGGCATGTGGGAGTATGTAGCCAGGCCATTGGCCACTGTAGTTGCCCTGCTGCATAGTACAACTTAAAGTTGGGTGCACCAAGACCTTCTTCGGTCAATGGGCACTGTAGTGTAGTGAGCGCGACTCAGCTGCGTCCCTCGCTCCATACTAATTCGAGCAGCAATCTGTGCAGCTCACAGAAAAGCTCCTAGGAAGCACCATGGGAAGCATGGCAAAGAAGTAAGGAAGGTGGGGAGCACCAGCATCTTGGATATTATCACTCGTCCCAATAGGGTTGGGGCAGTGACCTCCAAAAAGGCAGAGAAGGATGGAAGGAGCTCACTGCTCTATCGAGATTGCCCTCCCTGTTGTTTATCTCTGAGTGGTAAATCTGGACTCCCAGGGACTTGAAGGTATCACAGCACTACTTAAGACGAGTTCCCAGGGGGGACGGTCTTCTGCATTATGGATCGTGGTGTCAAGGTGAGCACTCAGGATTTAGGCCAGTTCACACGCAACCCCGAAACGTCGCCATAATCATCTAGCAACCGCATGAGATCTGGAAAGGCGGCACCCACAACATGAAGATGGTGGGCCAGCGATTCCATGGTGAGGGCAAAGATAATCGGAGAGAGTGGGTAACCCTGCCTGGTGCTTCTTTGTATGTTAAAACTGTCGGTTATCAGCTGCCCACTCTTGACCCTTGCTGACTGGCTGTTTTAATCCACCCTAGGAAGCCTAGTCCAAATCCCATGGAGTCAAGGGTGAGAAGGAGGGAATCTCATCCCAATGTGTCAAATGCTTTTTCATTGTCCAACGACACTGCAACCTGGGAGGAGGCGTCAACGGGAGTGCCTTGTATCAAGTGAAACAGCCGGCGTATGTTGGTGAAGGTACTATGCCCCGGGATAAATCCCGACTGGTCAGTATGTACCAGAGTGTTGATGATGGGGAGAAGAAGGTTCGCTAGGACTCTGCCTAGGATCTTACAGTCGAGGTTCAACAATGAGAGAAGGCAATCCAGACTGAAGCTCATCCAACTCAAAATCTTCCATCGGGTATATTTTGACCAAAAATGCTTGCACAGTATTGGGAGAGTGATATCCCTGGAATGTCTTAGGTGCAGGGGGCCGAGGGGGGTATTTCTTTTATACCCTGTGGACCTGCCCTTCTATAAAGTCATATTGGCAAAAGATAATACAAGAGCTGGGTAAAGTGGTAGGAGCAAATCTACCTGTTGAACCCAAATACATCCTTCTTGGTATACCCAATTATGTGGCTGTCCCACGGGCGAAGCTACTCTTCTGTAACTTGGAATTAGTGGTGGCGAAGAGGGATGTGGCAAAACACTGGGGAGCTTCTGAAATACTGGCTATGTCAGAATGGAGGGCGGGGATGGACCTATACATGACAGCAGTAAAAGTTACTTATAGAAGTAGAGGGTGCCTACGTAAATTCTATGAAATTTGGGGTGGGTAGATTAAATACTATGATCTTTGATGTCGGAAGATGGAAATGAGGCCCTTTCTGCTCAAGCCTAATGTTACATTTGACTCATCAGCTATCCAAACCGAAGAAAACTGCTTCTGTCGTAAGCTCTTATCTGTGCCCCTTTCATCATCTCTCCTCATCTGCCATAACGAGATGGGACTAAGCTATATATGCGATCTAGTTAAAATCCCCCCCCCCCCCCCCTCCCTGCTATGGCTTTCGATTTGGAATGACGAGAGCCAAAAAGATTGTTTGGTCTAATATAAAGATCTTGATATACTGTGGCTAGCATTTGTACAAAAATCCTTTGTTTCCATTGATCTTCCCCAAGCAATTACTAACGCTGAAACGTGCTACTCTGGGCAGGAAGCAAGTTCGATTTTTATTGCTAACTCTGCATGGGAGAAAATGTTGAGCACGGAAATTTCAAAAACCTCCATTTCAACTGATCTCTCAGTGAACCATGATAATACCCTCAGCAATTATTTGTATACTGGGAGAGGAAATCAGGAATGCTATTTACTATTCTGCTTTCGGGCAGACACAATAAAATACCTACTTTGCTTTCCTTCAGGTTTTCGGCACAATTTAGAATCGCTTGTTTGCCCATGTAATAATATTTTTAAACATTCAATTCTTCATTTTACTTTTTTCTGTGGCTTTTATCAGAAATATGCTAAAATGTTTTTAATGCCTTTTATTAAGTCCAGAAATTTGGCACACTGTACTCAGTCATTACTCTTTCTGAAACAACTGTGTAATGATGAAACATGTTTTTATGTAAGCCTATTTTTAAGGGCTGATGTTCGCTCTAGACACTTAATGCACCTTGACTAAGCTGCTGTTTTTTAATTTATAAGGCCCGTTTTTAATTTGTAAGGGTGAAAATCAGATAAATGAACTGCTTTAGTGTCCTAAAGCACATAGCACTTTAAGTAGGCCTTCTTATAGATGTTATACGCAGGCTATTTTGAATCATAATAATTGCATATGTGTGAGTAGTCTTCTGATTGATCTCTGGTTTTATATTGTTTCATTGTTGTTATTTCATACTTTTATGGCTGCATGCCAGCCAAATAAAGTTGACTTGATTGATTGATTGACTCTAATACCTGTAAAGGCCAGACTTTTATTGCATACCTAAGAGTTCCCAGCTCACTATTGATGATGTATGTGATGATTACTGCTGCATTTGTGCCCACCCACCCTGTTTATTTGTCATGGGCACATGTTCGTGCCCTTCTGCTTTGTTTTCTCATAAACAATGAGAGAGGGCAATAAGAGCGAACAGAGGAGTTCCTGCCCGGCTTGTGGAGAACAACGATCAGGGCCTCACAGAGCGAGGCCCAGAGACTTCCCAGCTTTCTGGATCCAGTAAATGCTGAGCAATTTGAGTGTGAAAGGTGGTGTAGTACTCGATCGGCAACCCGTCGGTGCCTGGAGTTTTATTCCGGGCTATTTGCAAAATGGCTGCCCATATGTCTTCTAGTTACAGGGGCTCATCAAGCTCAGCTCTCTGTAATGGGTTCAGTCTAGCCACCAATGGACCACGGAAGGAAAGGCGCATGACTGGTAATACTCACAGAAGGCAGCATTTATGGCCAGCTGTGAGGTGATTATCGCGCCATCATCCAGACGGAGCGCCCCAATCGGGGCGCATTGGTGGTCTTCCTTCATGAGCCATGCCGTTAACCTCCCCGAGCTTTACACCTCCGAGTGTAATTGAGCCTTGCTCCGATTGTAGTCGTGTTTGCCCAGCATTGCTTCGGCCTCTGCCCTCTGCTTGCGCAGTCACTAGAGTTGCTCCGCCATCGCGTTGCGAACGTACCCCCACCTTTAAGGGACACAGCTCCCATTCAATGGTGGAAACAGCCATTATAACGCGGCTGTTACCACGCATTGCCGTTACAACGTGGCCGTTTCCATGCATTTACCATTACCACGCAGGGTTTTACAAAGCATATGCCTTTACTATGCATTCCTTTAAAACGAATTTCGTCACTTACAGACATATTCACCTATATAGCCACTCACACACCCATGCAGCCTCCCAACACAGCCACACACTCACCCATACAAGCACTCACACACTCACTCACACAACCACTTGCATACCTATTCACACATCCATACAAGCACTCCCATATCTGCTCACTCACCCATACTGTCATTCACACAGACACTCACTCTCCAATACTACCACTCACACACCAACTCACTTAACCAAACACTCACTCAAACAGCTACTCACTCACCCATACAGCCACTTACACACCAAGTCACCCACTCATACAGCCATTCAGACACCCACTCACTTGGGCCACTAACTTACGTGTGATCTGCTCTCACCAAGTTTACATCCAGTTATACAGCATCAATTTTCATAACTTTTTAGTGTCAAGGATGGCATGCAACACTTTCTCAGATTGTTCCGAATGTTTGCACAGGGTAGATTTCAGGTGCTGCAAGGCACCCATCATGGTGTCAGCGGGCGTTGTGGTGGCACTGTGGTGTGGAGCTCGGGGAACTGCGGTTTGGCAGTCTTGGTTTTTCCCGACATGGTGCGATGAAACCGAAAAGTAGGAGGGTGGTCACGCCAGGTTCACACTGTCTGTGGTAACGTGGGTTTCTGAGTCCACCGGGCATGTGCGGTTAGTACTAAGGGAGTCGTGCCCGCGATGCGGCCCTCAGGGATGCCCACTTGAGAAGGTAGATGTCCCCGCACGTGCAATCCGGTGCGGTGGGCGACCCAACTGGGAACACAGGCCTTTCCGTACAACAGGTCACCCCAGGTCAGGCATAACGGAGGACAGCAGCACTGCTGGGCCGCAAAAAGTGGGGGATGTACCTATGAAGGTGTGCGTAGAAGAAAGGCGCACTGCGTTGCAGAGGGAAGTGCGATGTCTGGGGCAGTGAAAGTCTGTGATGCAGCCAGTATTGTTCTTCCAATCACATGCCCAGTGCCAGGAATGATGTCCGATGTGTGGCTCGCTAACTTCAGGCAGGCCGAAGATGGTGTGATATAGTTAGCGGTGATGCCCCAAGATGCGCCAGCTACTCATGGTAACGTGCGTGGGTGGCACATGTCGCAAAGACAGGGCACTGCAGTTCACAGCTGCTCACAGTCCAAGGGGCCCTCCAGGTCCCACAGGAGCAGTTGTAATTACACTGGCTAGTTGGCAAAGTGAGAAGGCCCTGGAATTGTAGAATAGCAGTGTCAATGGGCTAAGGACAGGTTATATCCCGAATCAGCAGCTAGGTGTGTGCCTTATAAACTGGCTGGGTACTCAGCATGCAATGTTCACGCCCAGGGGGAGCTCGCAGGAGTAGGGTGCCCAAGAGATGCAGGCCACTGTATGCTGGCTGATGTGATTGGGGAAAGCAATATCAGCGCAGCACGCTTCCCCAGCAAGTACCTGCACTTCCAGGCATTTGCGGGCAACAATGGGCAGGCCGCAGCGTCAGCAAAATGACCCCTTGAGGGCACACACTCTTGCTGGTGGCGTTCGGTGCGCGCGACCTGCAGTCTCAATCTAGGCCAGCACAGCTCAACAGAGCGTGAGGGCAGTCCCTGTGCGCTGCGGGCTCGATGCCGGAGCTCCAGTGGTGGATTTGTCTCCCGGGGGCTCCGTCCCTGATTCAGGCATCTCGATCCCGCAATGGCAGGCTCTGTCCCAGACTGTGGGTGCGGGACCCTAGGAAACGGCAGCCAAGCCGAGTCAGCCCCCACATCCGCGCAATGGGAGTGCACACATGAGGCCTTCCCCACGACCACAGGGTAATGGCGAGGGACGTGCGACGAGGGTCTTGCGCTGCAGCGACACGTAGGGAGGCTCGGGTTCGCCCCCGCGGCACTCTCACACATTGGGCAAGTCGGTTCCTGGCCGGGTGTGCTCTAGTGGGTCGATGCCCCTAATGTCATTGGATTATGGATGGACCCGGCACGCAGTTTGTTCAAGGAGTTTGATCTTAGTCACGCCCCGGGCCCCATTACATAGTTGTTTCATGAAATACTTGCTGAACCAAACTATTGAACATGACCCATTTAAAGTCTGATAACCAATGAGGGGACCTCAAAGTAGATGATAGATAGCCAGAATGGTGAAGGCAAAGCAGATGCTGGCCTGCAGCAATTTGGATCCAAAGTAGCTAGCTTAATATTAACATAGGGGGTTGGGATAGACACAACTCACGTCACTTATGTAATCGTGATTGGAAGAGACTAGAACTTTGACACCAGACCCTCCGGCATAGGCCAGGCTTCTAATCCATTCTCCTTCCGACAGATTTGTTATGTGCACCCGTGCCAGGCCATCAGACTGGGTCTGATGTATGAGAAGGGGGTCACTTAAGAAGTCTGTCAGAAGTTGTGAATCCAACAGAAAGAATATTCCCCAAGGTAGGAAACTGGAGCTTCACAATGGGCGTCACACCACTTGCACTTTTTCAAGCGTATACAGCAATAGTGTGTTATGATCTGCCTGAGCATACACTCATTTTTTTGCACAAGACGTCAAGTGCATACATAGCGAAAACTGGAAATATCACAGTCTGTTATACACCAAGAACGTCTCGTGTGTCAGGATTGGTTTTTTTGCAGGCTGTTATCGTCACAAAAGCATCATGTACATCGCGCATAGAAACTGGAATTTCATATTGGGTTTTGCCAAACACACTCACTCCCTCGCAAGTGCAGCCTACACTCGCCCCTAACAAGGCACCTACTGCACACATCAATGGCATCACACACAGGAAAGTGCACACTGCCTTACCAGTAAATGCACGTGCGTTGGCATAACAGTGTGTACTACAATGAAGCTAGCATAGCAAAGAGCCTCACATCCGTCAGCTAATTCCAGTCCCCTCCCAACTTAGAGGTCGACAGTGCATCCCTGGGCCAGGGCATATTATGCATTGGCAGGAGCAGAAATGGCAGAAGAACGTAAGTCAACCTCACATAGGCATCAGTTCTGAAGTATCTGTTGTAGTATGGGCTACATGCGCCAGTGAGCACAATAAACATGTGCCATCCGAACAGCAAGGCCCCACACGTGCGGCTTGTGTAGGCAAAGGAGACAGAAAGACAGGAACCACAGGCAGATTTAAAACAATGCTGCTGTCCCAGGCAAACCATGCTAAATAAAATTACCTTACTATCGCTGACTTTGTACTCGTTCAAGTTCGAGTGTATTTATCTCATGCCGTAGTTAATTAAAACCATACATATACAGTAAAAAAAGAAAAAACTTCAAAAAATGACGATAGTACAAATTCTGGTTAATTCAATTCATAAACGGATTAAAACACTACAAACCGACTGAAAAAAGTGGATACGTTATGAGAGGCACTCAAATAATAAGTGCTAATGTTAACAAATGGATAGTGGTAAAGTGCAAAGTGCATTTTTGACCAACAGGCATTGATTGGCGGGCACCGTTTCAGTGCCTGACGGTACCTGTCCAACTATAACGGGGAGCTAATATTATACCCTAAGGCAAGTTTCCCGACCCTTTGAAAGTTTAACGTGGTTTAACATAAGATGCCCCCCTTAGCTTCCTTCTCACAGGACCCATGAACTTCACAAGTCGCACGGCAAGAGGTAGTTGCAAAGCTAATTTTGCAACCTGTGGCAGATTTGCTGACCCCTTAGATAGTTCAACATGGTTTGGCAAAAGATGCAGCCCTTTAGTTACTTTCTATATGACCCATAAAGTTCACAAATCACGCGTCACTTGGTAACAAGTCATTTCTGCTTGCCTGCAAGATTAGAGTCCCAACTGGTTAAAAAGGGGATTTAAAAGGACACACCTCTCATTCAATAACACCAGCAGAATGTCTGTGCTCAACTTCAAAGATTAACTCCTGTCCCGTAACAGGGGTATACATGTATTCTGAAAGTGTATCATCAGATAGCTGAGCAGAGACACTTGGATCACGCAGAGACACGCAGGACACTTGGATCACCTAGAGACACACATGCTACACAAGACAAGCCACCACAGAGTGTTTGAGAGAGGATAATTGATGGAAGCTTGATCAGGGTTTGAAGGAAAATAGTCTTCTTTGTTCTTTTAACTTTTCCCCCTAAGGTTACCGACGTGGAAGCCCTTTAATGTAAACTGGAATTGAAAGCGTGAGACCAAATATCCTGTTTTCTTTGTTTCATATTGTTGCAGTTTGTGTGACCCATTGTTTTTTTCTTGTTTTTTGTAGTGGGAACCACATATTTCAAGGGCTTGCTGCAGGCATTGCTGTAAATGAGAATGGAAGAGGCCAAATAACAGGTAGAAGACAAATTGCATGATTTAGCTGTGTGATGACCAGTCATATTGGGGGGAGGTGGCTGTAATGGTTTCTTAATAAGGATCTGCTCTGTTCCATTCACCCCTCTTCCCGCTCGCCCATTCACAATTTGTGAAAGAGGCGGAAGAAGAGGGGTAGGCGGAAAGCATGAATGAGGTAATAAGAAAAAGAAGTGAAAGAGAGGTGGTGAGAAAAAAGAGGGCAGAAGGGAGGTTTAGATGAGAAGGAGAGAGAATGGGCAAGAAAGGATGAGGAGACAAGGGTGCAGAGGCATAGGAGATGGAGGGAGATCCGAAGGGAAAGAGAAGAAGAGGCAGTGGGTGAGCGGGAAAGAGGATAAAATAAGTGTGCGGAGGAGGAATAATTGATAACAGAGGAAGCATTTGGGCCAGAGAGGAGAGGCCATGAGGGAGGAGAAACGGAGAAGGAGTGATGGAGAAGATAATAGGGGTATGAGAAAGGGCAACATAAGGCTTGTCGGTGAAGGGGATTTAACTGAGGAGGGCGTAAAGAAGAGAGCCTACAGATAGAAAAGATTGTAAGAGAGGTAAGGTGTCAGAGAGCAGGCAGGGAGAGGAGAGGGCTGGATGGGAGATTTGCAAGAGATGAGAAATATGCTATATCTCAGGGGAAAGAAGGATGAAGGCAGAGAATGAGGGCGCAAGAGAATGGATGGAGATTAGGGAAGAGTGGGTAGGGTCAGAGGAGAAGGGCTTGGAGAGAGGAGTGAAAGAGAGGGGTGGTGGGCTGGTGATAACCAAGAGAAAGTGTGAATAAGAAGGGGAGTGGGATAGGTGAAGAAGGCAAATTTAAGGGAGCAATAGAGGAAATTGGAGAAGAGGAACGAAGGAGAGGCAGAGATGAACTATTAGGAGAAGAGGTGAAGGAGCAAAAAGATGGGAGGTAGAGGTACAGAAAGGAGGTTTGATAGGAATGAAGGGAGGGTTATTGCCAGGATGGAGGGAGAAAAGAAGGCATCTGGAGGTAGAGGAGTATGCGGGGGGTAGATGGGAAATCTAGCTAAGCAGGTGATTTGAGTGTAAATAGGAGGGAGAAGGAGTGGGGGATGACAGGGAGAAAAGAGGGAGAGGGCCAAGAGAAGTGATGGATACGTAAGAAGTGGTATAGGATGGAAAATTCGTGGCAAGAAAGAGCAGAGGTGGGAAAGGAGAAAAAGAATGCGTCGGGCGAGAGTATTTTGGAAGGACGAGAATGGAAGAAAGGGATAAACTAGGGGCGATAAAGAGGTTTCGAAAGAGATAGATGGAGAAAGATGGAGCCTGATGGAAGACCGAGGGAGAGAAAGTGAAAATTAGGGAGACAAAAGAGGAGGTAGAAAGAAGATCGAATGGCAGTATCATATGATGTCACATCCGTGGTGAAATTTGACAGATCATAAACAGCACAGATGGGTTATGGTTGGGTAGCTGACCATAATCAGCCCATTTAAGTATTCGTAAGGGTTGAATACTTTCCAAGATGGCCGGCCAAACAGTCATGGGCACTTAGAGAGTGCCACAACTCTTCCCTCACCCCCCTGTGCTGCGCTGCGCCGGCCCACAAAACTTCCTCAACACGGAAAAATAAAATTATAATAACCTCAGGTTCTTATAATTTTGTTTAACCTTTTTTACAGTGCTGAAAGGCAGTGGGGCGAGGCTCCTCCACCTTAGCGGAGGTGCCGCCCCTGCCACCACTTCAACTAAAGGTTTTTGTGGGAATTTCTGTATGTTTCTCTAAGAAATGTTTCTATGTGATCGTAGTAGAGAACCATAATGTCCCTCTAGCAATGTATGTGCTGTAAATAAACCTTTAAATGGAGGTTTTCAAAATCTACTTTGTTGCTTTGATATTTTGTTACTTTTACGAATAGTCCCATATTTCCTGGGGTTGCAGGGTATGGTGCTTCATAATAATGAAATATATATTTCCTTGTGAGTGAAAAACGATTTTGTATGCAAATGCAGAAAACTAGACAGATCCAGGGGGGTTGTCACTCTTGCAGACAATCACCAGCAGTAAGCCTGGCACAGGAAGAATGGAACTGGAAATCTCTGATTGGCTTGCATTTATTTCTATGTGTACTCCTGTGGATTTTTGTGAATTCCTGAATTCTTACAAATATATTTCCTACTTTTCCAAATCTCTTGCCTATTGCACCACTGAGTGTTGATATTGGCCATCATCTGTCAGTTTGGAAGGTAAACTGCAGAATCTAGACACTAAAACCTGGGTCTTAGTGGAGGAGATGAGCCTCATGTCTAGTAACAAAATTGATATTGCACAGATAGCCATAAACTCTGAGGTCATTTTTCATTAACATTTTCTTTTGTATGTTAAATCCTTGCCAGTTTTTGATTCGATGAAAGTTTTAAGATTAGGATACACCTCTTTCTCTCTTCCGCACACCAGAAAATGTCATCCGTGAAAATCAGTGGGGTGGCGCAGACATCCGACGAGGAGGAGACCCAGTTTTGAGAAGTAACCTAATTTGCTTCGGATACTCCGATGGAGTAGTAGTTGGTGAGCGAGGAAAAGGATTAATAGAAGGCAACACCATTTACGGTAATGAAAAAAAACATTCCAGCCATACTGGTCTTGAAATGTTATGGGTTTTGGACTTAATGTGCTTTTAGTATAGCTGAACACTGTAAACATCTGTATGCAACTCGAAAGCTGACCATCAAGGGCCTGCTCAGATGACCACTGTGCCACATAGAGGCTCTGGATGTTTACTCCTCTTACATTCATCAATCTGTTCATTCACCCCCTCTATCCCATGAACACAGGGCGAAGAAAACCTGTACAATACCTACTTAAAATTACGAAAAGGTGACATGACAAATGTTCGCTGTAAACATTGAGAAGGTGGTGGTAGGAAAAGACCAGTGCAAAAGAGTTTGTTGGTAAAATGTTCTCTTCATGCCTAGTAACACTATTTGTATGTAGAGACACTTTAAGGCAGTGGCAAAGTGGGCTCCACCAGCCTTGGAGGGGGGCAATTAGAGCTAGTTCTGTTCTGCAGAGGGTCTTGCCCCGATGGCCTTCAATAATTCTTAAACAGATTGTTTTAAATACCGTTTTCCTTTAATTTATTTTTAATGTGGGTGATGTGTGAGGGTCTATTACAGACATTTTGTATAGAAATGTTGTGTTTATATTTCATGCACAATCCATAAAAAAAAAGTTTCTCTTAGATCAAAACGGGACCTCGCATATGACAAAAGGGAGGGTGTCACAGAAATGATTTGTAGTAATATTAGTCAGCTGCTGCTGTGTTACAGCATTGAAAATACACCTCACTATCCCTGAATATTAGATGTAAACACATTTAGAATTTGTACCAGTGAGCCTGTGCACTGTCAGTGACCTGGCCAAAGAGGGCATGAAAGAGCTGAAATTGGATGATAAATTCAAAGCTGTTCCGAAAAGGAGCCCTTAAAATTCTTTTTTCCCAGGTCACCAAACATCCTTAAAATGTCCCTGTTTGTAGGCCATCATCAAACACACCTTGTATGAAAAGGGGATCTGTAACCCATGACACCAGGTTTGAACATCTCTTCCCCAGAAGCAGTCTTTCACGAGTCCTGTACTACTGCTTGGAACTCCATACCTCTACACACCGAACTGGAATCCACCCTCCTTACCACCAGGAAACCCGTACTGTTCACCTTTCCCTAAACTAATGTATGCAATGAATCATTTCATACACTGCCTTCAGTGATGATTTTGCACTTCGTTCGTATGCAGGTTTTTTTTACCCTGAGGGTTCGATATTGATTCTTGTTTCATTGTCACTGTACTATTTTTGATATTATTGTAAAACACCCTCATACCTCTTGGGCGTAAAGAAACAGGGCTGCTCCCTAAACCAGAGGTGATTCTGGGCAAACAATTCTATCACAAAGATTGGGTTCGTCTGGAAACCAGTTCAGTTAAACAACACCCAAGCTGGTGTGAATGTCGTGCAAAGCTCAAAAACCTTTGGTATTGGGAGCTGATTGCCACTTTAAGAAGCAGGAGGGCTATATTATACTGTCAAATGGCCCATGCTAATGGTGGGAGATTTTAATAAGTCAATTGTTTATTGTAAGTATGGCTTTTGGTTTGAAAAAAACACTGTGTTCTTGATTTGTTCACCTTCTGCTAAATGAAGGATTTCTAAAGAGAGCCGCCTTTACCTCAGTGCAAGATTGTGAGAGGGGCAAACCTCACAGCTTACTCATATGTATCCATTTCAATCACTATGCACTTTTGGACTCAAAAGCATACGATCAACAATATTGATTAGCAAAAGATTTAACCAATGAGCCATAGCATCACACAAAAGCTATCACATTCATCGCACCCTACTTTCTCATTATCGTTGGCTAAGAAATATGTGCATCGCTTTCCTGTATGATTGCAAGTTGCTTCGGTCCTTACCATTTTCTATTCGTCACATCATCCAAAGCAGGCATTTACTGGAAATGTTGCTTCTGATGGATACTTCTAACTGCAGATTCCTCACCTTGTGAATTCCCCAGGTACCAGACTGGATCCAGAAAAACTCAAAAGCAGTGCTTCTGAGTTAAAGATGATTCCACTGCTGCACAGTCATGCACAGACTCTGTGCCATCTTTTTAGCTCAGACTCTGACCAGAGCCAGCCTTATAGAAATAACAGTGGTGGGGATTGGGACGAGTTTGCCTCATGCTATGATGATGACAACTTGTACATGGACCTACTGCATGCCAGTGGACTGGACACCTCACCCGATACTGGGTTGGTTTCCCCTCCTGGGCCAGTAAGAGAGGAGAGCACGTCTTGTGATACAGTGATCAGAAGGGCTGCTGTGGTGCGTGACCTCCATCTTCCCACTATGGAGGTAAAGATAAATGTTTTGACAGAGATCCTACACCATGGCCAGGCACCAACTAAACCTAATTTTTCCTTCAATACAGCCCTCACTGATGCACTACTGGGCACTTGGGCTAAACCATGTTCTGGCCCCCCAATCAACCAACACATCACCCTCCACCACAGACCTGTTTCAGGAGACCCGGACTTCTTAAAAAGCATCAAACCTCTGAAAGTCTGGTGTTTCCAGTGTCCATCTGTAGAGTGAACCCCAATGCCTTTCAAACACTTCCCCTCACAAGGCGTCAAAAGGGATAGATACATTTGGCAAGAGTATGTTCTCCTCAGCCACCCTTGCCTTGAGGTCGGTTAACACAAGCTGATTACTAGGTTGCTAAACCCACTATGGGACATGGGGGTGAGGTCTTACCTGCGGTTACTTTTCGGGAATATGCCAGGGGCTTGAAGTATCGAACACCTGGCTCCACTGCCTGCTCAGCAGGCTTTCCAGTCCTTTCGAGGTCGGAGCATAAACCTGAAAAGGTCAGCCACAATGAACAACGAACTGGCCACCAGGGGCAGCGCTTCTCTCAGTCTTCCGCACCTCTGGCCACAACCTCCAAGCCCCTTTAGTGTTCCCCTACTGGCATACAGCCATCTGGTAGGAGGCAGGATCAGTCACTTCCTGCAGGGGTGGCAACACATTACATCCAACAAACGGGTCCTGCAGTTTGTCCATAAGGGCTAAGCCCTGCCATTCCTTTTCAACCTACTACACCTCCCACCTACATCAAAACAACTCCTCAGAGGACCTTAAGTCGATTTGATGCCAGGAAATGGAGGCCAAAGCAGCCATAGCAAGGGTGCCAGCCTCAGAAGTAGCACCTGAGTGGTATTCCTGCTTCTTCCTCATGTCAAAGGACAGATGCCTCCTTCCTATTCAAGATCTTCGTCCTCTCAATGCTTTCCTGTGCAAGGACAAATTCTAAATGCTCACCCTTGCCCAGGTTCTTTCTGCCCTGGATTCTGGATGGCTAAATGCTTATTTTCACAGCCTCGTCCTGCAGGCCCACAAACGCCACCTGCAATTCATGGTGGGCCACAGCCACTTTCAGTTTGCCGAGCTCCCCTTGGCCCTCACCAGTGCCCCTCAGGTGTTCACATCTCCGAAGGTCAGGGGTACCAGTCTTCCCCTACTTCCACGACTGGCTGCTGAAGGCATTCTCACCACAGTTAGTCACAGACCACGGAGAACCTCTTGACGTCATTGGGGTTGTCAATCTACCAAAGTCACATCTGACTCCTTCACAGAAGCACCTCTTCATCAGAGCCATCCAGGATACAATGTGTTTTCGAGCCTTTCTTCCAGACCAACGAGTCCAGGGCATTCAGGTTATGATCCTGATATTTCAACCTCTGTCCTGGGTCTCCGTGAGGATGGCTCCGAGGCTTCTGAGCCTACTAGCCTCCTGCATGCTGCTCGCTGACCATGCCACATGGAACATACCAGCTTTGCAGTGGGACCTGAAGTTTCAGTGAGCCCAGCACCAAGGGAACCTGTCAGATTCCATCCATGTGTCGGAGGACACTGCAAAAGACCTGCAGTGGTGGCTGTTCGACTGCTGTTGGACATGCAGCAGATTCCTCTCCCTGCACCACCAAGATTTGACAGTAGTGACGGATGCGTCGTTACTAGGTTGGGTGCTCATCTTGGAGAGGTGGTGATCAGAGGACTCTAGTCTCTAAGGTAACATTGCCTCTACATCAGTTTGCTGGAGTTGTGGGTATTCATTTGGCATTGGATTCCTTCCTGCCCGCCATCAAGGGATAGCTGGTACAGGTTTTCACAGCCATCACCACAGCCAATGGTGGGTCCTGTGTCAAAAGGCTCTATGCCTCTGGAGCTGGCTGAATCGTCAAGGGTTTTCCCTGGTGGTACACCACCTGGCAGGGTTCCAGTAAACGCCAGAGTTGATGAACTCATCCAGCGCTGCCTAGCAGATCATGAATGGCGGTTACACCTGGAGGTGGCAAAGGGCATGTTCAGACAGTGGGGAGAACCCCAGCTCAATCTCTTTGTCAATGCTGAGAATGCGGAGTGTGAAGTTTCCAAGAGACGCCTTCCATCTAGAGTGCAGCACCGGACTGTATGCCTGCCCGCTGCTACATCTTCTGCCCTGAGTTCTGATGAAGATCAGGAACAACCTTGCCCAAGTAATTCTAGTGGCTCCGGACTGGGCCAGGAGAGTGTGGTACATGGAACTTTTGGGCGTTAGCATCCATCCTCTGATTAGGCTGCCACTTCGGAGGGTCACAGCAGCAGGTAGGGTCCTGCACCTCCATGCTTGCAGATTGAGCAGTGACAGTTAATCCCCTTTGATCTTCCTCCTGTGGTTGTTGATGTTGATGGTTGTAATTTTGACTTCCAGACGTCCTTCAATGAAATATTTGTATGCAGGTTGCTGGCAAGTTTGTGGCTTGGTGCAGTTCCCGTCAGTTGGACCCATTTCAGGCAAAAATATCAGGTGTGTTGTTGTTTGCTTTGTTTTGGTCCCAGCAAGATCTTGCTCTGGTCACAGTTAAAGCTTACTTGTTGGTCCTTTTACGTTTGCTGGATCAACCATCACCAGTTGTAATGTGTTTCCTAAAAGGTTTGCAGCATATGTTCACATCCAAACCTTTTGTGATCCAACAGTTGGACTTAAATCTGCTTCTCACTTTTCTAATGTGTACCCCTTTTGAACCAATGCACAGTTGTCCATTGTTCCTACCCACTCTAAAAACGGCCTTCCTGGTTACGATAACATTCATACTCCAGGCGATTGAACTTCAGACCCTTTCAGTCCAGCCTCCCTGTGTGACCTTTTTCCAGACAAGCTGGTGTTAAGGACTCGAGCTGCATTCCTACGGAAGGGGTTACCGCTTTTCATATTGGACAAACCATCACCCTCCCAACCTTCTTTGCTCCACCTCATCTCTCAAAAGAGGATGAGAGACTCCATAGTTTGGACCCCAAGAAAGCATTCAGTTTTTAAAAAGACATACCAAAGAACATCGGGTGGACGATCAGCTCTTTGTGGCTTTCTCTGGGGAGAAGAAGGGCAAGGTGGTGCAGAAACAGACCAGCTCCCGATGGAGAGTCCTCTGCATTAAAATCTGCTACGCACTGGCTAAGCAGCAGCCTCCAGAAGGACTATGGGCTCTCTCCACTTGGGCCAAGGCTGCTACCACTGCGTTGGCGCAGCTACGTTGGTATCAGTGTACACTTTCACGAAGCTCTGCTTCCTCGACAGTCGGGTCTGTTAATATGTTCTTTTTGGGCGCTCTGTCCCGCAGGACGTTTTAGTCTGAACCACAGTACTACGTACTTGGGAGGTACTGCTTTGGTACGTGTTCATAAGATAAGGAATATGCAATTGGAAGTAGCCATCAGAAGAACAAGCTACTTACCCTCGATAATGCTTTTTCTAGTCGAACTACAGACTCCCCACCACCTCCCTGTTAGGTGGTATGGGTCTCTTCCATCTAAACATCTAGGAATCTGCACACTGATTCGTTCAATTCGCAGATGGTCTCCACATTTAAGGGCATGGAAGAGTTCAAGAAAGAATCTGACGTCAGCATGCAAGGGTGGTACTTATATGTGGCTCCTTTTGTTACTTCTAAAGTGGATCTGCGCTGACATGGAGTCGCATGACGCCAGCTACTGGCACCCGAACACTGCTTTTGACTTTTGCTGATTGTGTCTGACCTAGGGGAAATTCACATGGTGCTGAATTCATGGTTAGATAGAGTATCCACCAGAAAGAAAGTTACTGAAGGTAAGTAACTTGTTCTTTTTGACAAATGTAAGGGATCCTCCTTAAGAGTTACAGATTTTTGATGGTGAAAGCTAGTTTATCGTTTCAAGAAGGTCAAAGAAGATCTCAAGTTCATCAGGAACATGGGCCTGGAATATGGATGTTGACAAGTAGCTCAGCTTAATTGATGGATAGCAGGCTAAGGACTGATATTGATCTCTGCATGCTCTCATTATGCTTCAGCTTAAATGGATAGCATTTTGCAAGAGACAGCAGCTTATAAACAGAGGGGGCTTGGGCTCTACCCAGAGGAATATTATTCTATCACCATATGCTATTGGCCATTTGTGTATCAGTTTGCCCTCTATGGAGTGCTTGCATTGGACTTCGGAAGGTCACAGCAGCAGGTAGGGTCCTGCACCTCCATGCTTGCAGATTGAGCAGTGACAGTTAATCCCCTTTGATCTTCCTCCTGTGGTTGTTGATGTTGATGGTTGTAATTTTGACTTCCAGACGTCCTTCAATGAAATATTTGTATGCAGGGTGCTGGCAAGTTTGTGGCTTGGTGCAGTTCCCGTCAGTTGGACCCATTTCAGGCAAAAATATCAGGTGTGTTGTTGTTTGCTTTGTTTTGGTCCCAGCAAGATCTTGCTCTGGTCACAGTTAAAGCTTACTTGTTGGTCCTTTTTACGTTTGCTGGATCAACCATCACCAGTTGTAATGTGTTTCCTAAAAGGTTTGCAGCATATGTTCACATCCAAACCTTTTGTGATCCAACAGTTGGACTTAAATCTGCTTCTCACTTTTCTAATGTGTACCCTTTTTGAACCAATGTACAGTTGTCCATTGTTCCTACCCACTCTAAAAACGGCCTTCCTGGTTACGATAACATTCATACTCCAGGCGATTGAACTTCAGACCCTTTCAGTCCAGCCTCCCTGTGTGACCTTTTTTCCAGACAAGCTGGTGTTAAGGACTCGAGCTGCATTCCTACGGAAGGGGTTACCGCTTTTTCATATTGGACAAACCATCACCCTCCCAACCTTCTTTGCTCCACCTCATCTCTCAAAAGAGGATGAGAGACTCCATAGTTTGGACCCCAAGAGAGCATTCAGTTTTTAAAAAGACATACCAAAGAACATCGGGTGGACGATCAGCTCTTTGTGGCTTTCTCTGGGGAGAAGAAGGGCAAGGTGGTGCAGAAACAGACCAGCTCTCGATGGAGAGTCCTCTGCATTAAAATCTGCTACACACTGGCTAAGCAGCAGCCTCCAGAAGGACTATGGGCTCTCTCCACTTGGGCCAAGGCTGCTACCACTGCGTTGGCGCAGCTACGTTGGTATCAGTGTACACTTTCACGAAGCTCTGCTTCCTCGACAGTCGGGTCTGTTAATATGTTCTTTTTGGGCGCTCTGTCCCGCAGGACGTTTTAGTCTGAACCACAGTACTACGTACTTGGGAGGTACTGCTTTGGTACGTGTTCATAAGATAAGGAATATGCAATTGGAAGTAGCCATCAGAAGAACAAGCTACTTACCCTCGATAATGCTTTTTCTAGTCGAACTACAGACTCCCCACCACCTCCCTGTTAGGTGGTATGGGTCTCTTCCATCTAAACATCTAGGAATCTGCACACTGATTCGTTCAATTCGCAGATGGTCTCCGCATTTAAGGGCATGGAAGAGTTCAAGAAAGAATCTGACGTCAGCATGCAAGGGTGGTACTTATATGTGGCTCCTTTTGTTACTTCTAAAGTGGATCTGCGCTGACATGGAGTCGCACAACGCCAGCTACTGGCACACGAACACTGCTTTTGACTTTTGCTGATTGTGTCTGACCTAGGGGAAATTCACATGGTGCTGAATTCATGGTTAGATAGAGTATCCACCAGAAAGAAAGTTACTGAAGGTAAGTAACTTGTTCTTTTTTGACAAATGTAAGGGATCCTCCTTAAGAGTTACAGATTTTTGATGGTGAAAGCTAGTTTATGGTTTCAAGAAGGTCAAAGAAGATCTCAAGTTCATCAGGAACATGGGCCTGGAATATGGATGTTGACAAGAAGCTCAGCTTAATTGATGGATAGCAGGCTAAGGACTGATATTGATCTCTGCATGCTCTCATTATGCTTCAGCTTAAATGGATAGCATTTTGCAAGAGACAGCAGCTTATAAACAGAGGGGGCTTGGGCTCTACCCAGAGGAATATTATTCTATCACCATATGCTATTGGCCATTTGTGTATCAGTTTGCCCTCTATGGAGTGCTTGCATTGGACTGTTTACATTCCAAAAGTCTTTTGAATCTTCACACATTAAACTGGTTCTATATAACTATATAGCTGGCCACTACAGTGGCTGAACAGAATTACACCAACTGTGGCAGAAAGCTAGATAATTACTAAGAAAGTGTGTTTTTTGTGTAAATCTGTTCAGCTGCTTTTGAGAAATTAAGGGTAAACAGTTAGAGATGTCTGGATGGTTGTTCTGCAGGACCCTAAAATCAAACATTGGAGGGATTTGATTGGCCAAGTAGGCTTTTTTGACCCCATGGGCCATATCTGTCCCATTGGACTGAGCAATCTTGGCTGGCCCCAACAGAAACAGAGATGTTGCAGCTGCCATTACAGGACACAGGGACTCATTCCCTGTGTCTTCAAAATTAAAAAAAATGAAGTTATAAGGGCCAGGGTAGTGATACCTTAACCTTCTTACAAAGTCCCAAACAAACTTGAAAATAAAATTCATCCAGCGGGTCTTGCATTACTCCTACAGGACACAGGGGGAACTCCCAAGTGGTCCCATGGGAGTTCCATGAGACCACGTGGGGGGTAGGCGCTGGGTCCTGCCGGAGTACTGCTGGATCACTGAAAAAGTAAATAAAATTAAAAAAAACTTCCAGTAGGCACAATTCATGGAGAGCACACTTCCTCTAGACACCCAAGGCCCTTTAGGTGGCCAAGCCGCTGCAATGCACAGCTTTTGGCCTGTACGGAACCCTTCACAGAAACTGAACTATTGTGGGGAATTAATGACTTGCGTGGGCAAGTACCTGCAGCACACTGTCTTCTCCCTTTGCTCAATCCGTCAAAGAGAGCACAATCACTTTAGACACCCTAACCCCCTTATTTTTGTTTAAACATCTGTTTATCTGGATGTATAATAAACACCTGAGGGTGCAGACAGATAACAGCATAGCATCAGTTGTCAAGGCATAACAGGTTCTTAATGGACAATCAGGATATAGTTTAAACAAAAATGGCCCTGCACTCAAAAGAACAAGTAGGTAATTGGTAAAGGCAATTAATGTCCATAGTCCAACACAAAGAAGTGAAGTTGTATCTTCCCAAATGAAAAAATGTTAGTCGGCGTTTTTGCTGTAAACAACGATTCCTTTTATTCTTTTATTCCATAGAAAATTCTTTAAAATCACAGCACGCAAAGGACAAGACAGCCGAAACGTTTCGTCCCTCTTGGGACTTCTTCAGGGCTTAATGAGTGAAAGACATATATCACATTGCTCTTTATGGCTTAGTCCTTATGTGAACGAGCGAAATGATAGTGAAACAAGTGGATGGGATATGTATCTCCCAAAAATTAGTAGTGGCGTCCGGTTCAAGAATTGTTGATTTTTTTCCAATCAGGATATAGACAGTGGCCGGCCATGCAAAGCTCCATATACAATTTATGTAAAACCCCCAACACTCTTTGCTGTTGAAATGGACCCTTCAACATAGGCAGAGCGTAATTTAGTAGAAAGATCAGGAGAAAACTGTGTTGCCTAATATGTATAGATCACAATAAAAACAATAATAAGAGGGGGGGGGAGCAAACTAAGAAACAAAAATCAACCAACCCAGGTCAGGGATCCCTCCATTCTGCTAATTCAGATAAAGTCTAATCACAAATTGGAGAACCCAGGGCTGACGGTGCAGGACTCCAGCTGCAGGGACCGAGTGCCAGCACTGGTATGTAGAGGGGCGGACCCAGCATCAGTCTCTCCACAAAGCAGGAGGGTCAGATCGCCGCTGATCAGTGTGCTTTACGGTGCAGTGTACATCATCTTCCCCAGGTGGTTCCCTCGGGGAGCCAGCCCGTTTCCCCCAGTCATGTCCTCTTGACCCTCGGGGTCCTCCTCAGATCCTCTCTCTGGATGCTCCCACACCTCCAAAACCTCCTACCACAACCCTGCTATCGGGCATCTCCGTACCCCCCAGCGTCTTTTCTCCCCTAATCCCCTAAGGATGCTCAAGCCCCTGCTACACACAGCCTTCACTCTGTACCGAACTTTTTGCGGAAGCTGATCTATAGTGGGCAACCAATGACACACTGGTAAACAAGTACCTTTTGTACACAGTTTTACCCTTGCACATCCCCTTCATGGAAAGCCCACTCCATATAGACATGCAAGGCCCCTTAAGCGGCTAAGCCCATACTACGCACAGCCTCAGAACAGAACTGTTCATGGCGAGCACACTCCCTCGATACATCCAAGCCCCATTAGGTGGCCTACCCTCTACTACTCATCGCCTTCACTCTGTACCGAACCCTTCTCCGATAGCTGACTTCCTCTCGGTAATCAACCACACACGTGTGTGGGCAAGTACCTGCTGCGCATGGTCTTCACTCTGTGCACAACCACAGGGCCCACTGCATGCAGACACCCAAGCCCCATTAGTTGGCCTAGCCCCTACTAAGCAGATCCTTTGCCCTGTACACAACTCTTCACGGTGATGCCACTCCCTCTAGACATCCAAGTACCCTTAGGTATACCTTATGTAGCCCCTACTACATACAGCCTTCGCTCCGTACGGAACCCTTCGCGAATAGCTCATCACTCATGGGGAACCAACTACTCTCTGGCGGGCAAGTACCTTTTGTGCTCGGTGTTTGCCCTTTGCATAACTCCTCCTTTGAGAGTCCACTCTCTAGACATCCAAGCCCCCTTAAGTGGTGAAGCCCCTACTACACACAGCCTTTACCCTGTACTGAACCCTTCGCGAATAGCTGATCATTCGTATGGAACCAACCACACTTGGGTAGTTAACCCAACCCTTACAACCCACAGCTCTCCCCTGCACACAACTCTTCACAGAGAGCCAACAGCCTCTAGACACCCAAAGTTCCTTAGGTGGCGAACCCCCTACTGCACTCAGCCATCTCCCTGTATTGAACCCTTCCTGAATAGCTGATCACTCCTAGGGAACCAACCACAATTGAGTGTGCAATTTCCTGCTGTGCACACCCTAGTAATTCACTGAAAAAAACAGAGGTTAAAGTGACGTTTTAGTTAGCTATGGTAATAATATCATAATTTACATTTCAAATCTTTAGAAATTCACTGAAAAAATAAAGGTTAAAGTAAAGTTAGAGTTAGGTAAAGTACTGAGATTTTAGTACCTTACCTCGCTTGCGCCCCTGCCATGAACAATGACGTCATCAATAATGAAATTTCATATGTTGCAGTCATGCTATCAATGATGTCATAAGTAATGTCATGAGTAATGTAACATGGGAGGTAATTAGTGCATGGCGAGGGGGTGAGTTATCGTAACTTGAGATAACTATAACTAGTGAATTTCAGTGGTTTTGTTAATTTGAAATGGAATGTTTTAAGTGACATTTCACCTAACTATAACGTCCCTTTAACCTTTGTTTTTTTCAGTAAATTTCTAAAGTTTATTTTTTATTTAAAGTAATGTATTACTACAATTCCTAACTATAACATAACTTTAATCTTGTTCAGTGAATTGCTATGTTTTTTTAACGTAAAATAAGTTGCCCATTGCCATGTTGGGTTGGGCGCCCAACCTCCCACTGATGCCTTGCCCCTACAGAGCACGGCCGACTATGTGACTACAACAATGTAACGGGTGTAATTTTAAATAAGGCAGACCTACTGATTTAGTCAATAGGTCAAAATGCCAAAATATAAAAAGCGGGCCTATTGGCTTTATCAACGGTTCAGCATATCAACATGTATAAAGCAGAACTATTGGCTTTGTCAAAATGCAATCCTAGAACACACCACAAGGGGTCCCTGCACTCCATCTGAACAGCACACAGCTACAACTCTGAGTGCTTTGAAAACAAAATATGGTAAGCTCTCCTGGGGCCATGGATTCAATGAGCCAGGAGACTTACTGTGTTTTTTAATGTTGCTGGGGTGCTACTGCACTTTCTGTAGTCCCCACACTTAAATAATGGCTGGTAGTGCCTCTGCCTATTCTATGGCACCACCAGGCAGAAAACAATATGGTGTGCTCCTTGCAGGTGCAGTGAATAATAAATTACCAGTTCCTGACGTTAATTTATTATTCTTTCTTTTGTAATTTTTTTAATCGTGCCCCAGTGCCCACCCATGGCATTCACAACATATCCAAATGTTGAGGTCTAAAGAGGGAGCCCCCAACACCCCTGCGGCACCTCGCTATCTCCCCAACCAGCACCCATATTGGATGCAGACGGGAGAGAACTATTTTTTTTTTAAGGATATCCAAATGTTGGGGGCAGCGAGGTGAGCTCCAAGGCTCCCGCGGCCCCTGCAGACTCACCAGCCAGCACCTATAGTGGGTGTCTGTGGGAGTTGGCTATTTTTTTTAAGTGGGTGCCTGGGTATCCACCCGGGGCACCCACAACAGCCTAAATTGGTAGAGGCTGCAGGTGGGAGCTCAAAAGCTCCAGTGGCTCCTACCAGCTCTCCAGCCAGCACCCACTGTGAAGCCGGCAGGCGGTGACTCTTTTACTTTGCTCCCACCCAGGCGAGAGCAACATTTTTCTCTGCTCTTGTCGAGGGCGTGCGCAAAGATGTGTTCCCTGCCCAGGAGAGTGCGGGCTGGGAATAAAGTTGTATTACCTGCCTGCCCTCTCTTGGGCAGGGAACACAGCAGTGTCCTGGTGCATGGGGTCTCTGGGACACTGCAGCTGTCATCGGGCCACAGAGATTAGGTCACAGGGCCAGGTGAACGGCAATGGGAGGGGCACCGGACATCCCCCTTCTCAAAATTTGAATTGCTGCCCCTGGGGCTTCAATGAGGCTAGAAGACAGAGGCTACATGCCTCTTCCCCTAGAAAACATAATTGTCCCCTTGGAATAGGGCGCTGGGGCCTAAACAAGGACCGCACCACTCTCCCCTAAAATTAAAATCAGCCACAGGAGATGGTGTCTCTGGTACCTCACGAAAACTTGGGGAGAGGGGCCGCTTGCTCCCCTCCTCAATAATTAGCATATCAGCCCAGGGGTGGAGTCCCCGGGCCCTCAACAAGGGGAGGAGAGCCGCATACCACACTCCCCAATCAAACAGAAAACGCAGCCCCTGGAGGCTTATTTTTAAAAAGTGTGAGAGACTGTGCTTTTTTAAAATAGGATCACAGATTTTCCATGATCCATGGTCCCGTTTTTGAAAGAAAATGGTTTTTGGCCCGACCACCAGACATATGTCATCAGTGACCATGTCATGAATGATGTAATATGTGACGTCATCAGCAGTGCATTGCAGGGGCACGAGTTATAGTTAGCTCAACTAACTATAACGGCCGAATTTCTCAGGTTTTGTACGAGTGAAATGTCCAACTAACTATAACGTCCCTGAAACCTATGGTTTTTTCAGTGAATTTCTATGGTTTTTTAAATGCTAAATTCTAACTATAACGTCCCTGAAACCTATGTTTTTTTCAGTGAATATATATGCATCGGGAACGCCAGCGCAAATAAAATCTTTTTAAAGACCCGTAATGTGTGCGGCTCATCCCTTTCTCAAGAGAGAGGTTGTTAGGATGTTCATGTGGCTTGGTCCAGCCTCGAGCGACGCACCACCGCTAAAGAGCGCCGAAAACGACCCGAAATGGACCCTGTTTATGTTGTTTGCGAGAGCACAAAGGGCAGCAGGCAGCCGCCAAGGACTGGACCTTGGTTTGGACCCCAGCAGCTTGATAAATTGGTTTGCGAGGGGATTACGGAGACCTAGAATGCAGCACAATTACCGGCATCGCCCACTGATGGGTAAAAATTAAGAGACTACCAGTGCACCACAAGAACCAGCATGCTCTAACATTCAGCCTATCGAGGCGCCCACCAGGGGGCGAACACTAGAAAAGGGAGCAATTATTGTGGTGTTTCGTTTAGCCTCAAGATGCCTTGGCTCCCCCTTTGAAAAAGGTCAATGGTGACCGAAATGCATCAGGAACGCCAGCGCAAATAAAATCTTTTTAAAGACCCGTAATGTGTGCGGCTCATCCCTTTCTCAAGAGAGAGGTTGTTAGAAAATATATATATATATATATATATTCACTGAAAAAACCATAGGTTTCAGACACGTTATAGTTAGAAATTAGCATTTAAAAAACCTTTGAAATTCACTGAAAAAACCATAGGTTTTAGGGACAGTTATAGTTAGTTGGACATTTCACTCAGTACAAAACCATAGAAATTCCCCGTTATAGTTAGTTCAGCTAACTATAACTCGCGCCCGCAATGCACTGCTGATGACGTCACATATTACATCACTCATGACATGGTCAGTGACATCACTGATGACATCTCAAATGACATCACTGATGACATCACTGATGACATCATCCAGTGACTGTGTGTTTCTGTAAAGTTTAAATATGTTTAATATATATAGGGAAAGGCGTATTGAAGAATGAGTGGGTGTATAAGTGTCTGAATGGATGATTTAGTACGTGAGTGACTCACTCTACAAGTGAGTGATTAAATGTATCTTACTGAATGCATGGGTTAGTGACTAAACTGTGTGAATGTCTGTATCCGTCTGTTTGTTGGTGTGTAAGTGGATGCATGGATTTGCGAATAGCTACATGAGTGTCTATATGGGTTATTGATTGGTTCTCTGAGTATCTGTATGGCTGCCTGAGTGTTTGTGTGGGTGGGGTGTGTGTGTGTGACTCTGTACATAGATGTGTGAGTGGGTGATTCACTGGGTGCATGATTTCAAGAGTGCATCTGTGATGGACTGCTTGGGTGGGTGAGTGTGTGTATGGGTGTGTTAGTGAGTGAATGTATATCTCAGTGGTACATGTGCGAGTAACTACATATGTAAAAGGCAGTATATATGTGTGTTAGAGTATTTAAATGGCTATAAGTGAGAGTGTGTGATAGTGAGAGTGGCTGTATGGATGCGTGTGTGCTTGTATCAGTTATTGTATAAGAGCGTAAGAATGTGCTAGTATTTGTATGAGTAAGTGAGCTGGTGTGTGTATAACTGTATAGGTGAGTAAATGGGTGTGTGATTAATTTTTGCATGACTGACTAGGTGTGTGAGTACCTCTATGGATGAGTGGCGGTGTGTGAGTGTTTATATAGGTGTATTAGTGCATATGATAGTCCTGTACTGAGTGACTGTAAGTATGAGTGACTGTACGGGTGAGTGAGTGGATGTGTGTGTAGACCTAAGAATCAGTGAGTGGGTATGTAGTTTTTGGTGTTGGAGTGTCTATGGTTTTGAGAATGGCAGTCTGTAATTTAGAGTGGGTGTATCAAAAGTTATATTAGGGTGTGACAAGATGCATGAAATTATCACATGGATGATGTCATCAGTGATGTCATTTGAGATGTCATGAGTGATGTCATCAGTGATGTCACTGACCATGTCATGAGTGATGTAATATGTGACGTCATCAGCAGTGCATTGCGGGGCGCGAGTTATAGTTAGCTGAACTAACTATAACGGGGAATTTCTATGGTTTTGTACGAGTGAAATGTCCAACTAACTATAACTGTCCCTAAAACCTATGGTTTTTTCAGTGAATTTCAAAGGTTTTTAAATGCTAATTTCTAACTATAACGTGTCTGAAACCTATGGTTTTTTCAGTGAATTTCAAAGGTTTTTTAAATGCTAATTTCTAACTATAACGTGCCTGAAACCTATGATTTTTAAGTGAATTTCAAAGGTTTTTAAATGCTAGTTTCTAACTATGCCTACAGAGGTAGGCCATGTGAAGAAAGAAGAAAAAACGCACAGAAAGAAGCAAAAGAAATGCAGAAAGAAGCAACAGAAGTCCACAAAGACGAAGAAAAGTGCAGGAAGAAGCAAGACATGTGCAGAAAGAACCAACAGAGGAGCAGAAAGAGGCCTTGTTGCAAAATCATCCTGTGCCCACTACTTTTCAGACGGGTACTGGTGGTAACTGACTCTGACTAACCAGAGCCAGTGCTATGCTAAAAGACACTTAGAATACAGTGAAAACACCTACATACACTAGGGAACACTATGCGTTGGGGTACCCCTGTGATTAGCATGACCTCCTCTGCAAGTCCCTAGTACATAATAGGGCAGGGGATTAAACCTACCTCTTAAACGCGCTACAGGGCGCGTTTGCACAGTGGTGAAGGGAGGGGGCCTGAGGTGACATGTGTGCAAGCGCGCCACGTGGCGCGTTTTAAGTTGCGGGATTAAGTCCCCTTGAATCCTGAGGTCCCTGGGGCCCAACTAGCCCCCAGGTGCCTACAGTTAGGACCACAGAGCTGAGTTGCAGAGAGGCGTTCGAGGCCACGCACCTTTTTTCACCTCTCTGCAACGCAACTCTGTTGTGCTTACTGAAGGTACCTGGTGGGCTAGTTGGCCCCCAGGGTCCCTCAGGATTCAAAGGGAATTAATCCCCAACTTAAAACGCACCACAGGGCGTGTTTGCGTACATGTCACCTGAGGCCCCGCCCCCTCCCTTCACCACTGTGCAAACGCGCCCCGTGGAGCATTTTAAGTTGGGGGATTAGGTCACCTTGAATCCTGAGGGTCCCTGGGGCCCAACTAGCCCACCAGGTACTTCCAGTAAGCACCACAGGCCTGCGTTGCAACGCCTGTAACAAATTGTGCAGTTGTGTTTAGGTAGTGAAGAGGGTCGTGCTGGGGGTAGTGTTTTAGGGTTTAGGGTAGTGCAGTGGTGTTTGTGTAGTGTAGGGGGTCATGCTGGGGGTAGATTTAGGGTTTAGGGTAGTGCAGTGGTGTTTGGGTAGTGTAGGGAGTCGTGCTGGGGGAGTTTTTTAGGGTTTAGGGTAGTGCAGTGGTGTTTGGGTAGGTTAGGGGGTCGTGCTGGGGGTATTGTTTTAGGGTTTAGGGTAGTGCAGTGGTGTTTGGTAGTGTAGGGGTCGTGCTGGGGGTAGTGATTTAGGGTAGTGCAGTGGTGTTTGGGTAGTGTAGGGGTACTGCTGGGGGTAGTGTTTTAGGGTTTAGGATAGTGCAATGGTGTTTGGGTAGTGTAGGGGGTACTGCTGGGGAAGTGTTTTAGGGTTTAGGGTAGTGCAGTGGTGTTTGGGTAGTGTAGGGGTACTTCTCGGGGTAGTGTTTTAGGGTTTAGGGTAGTGCAGTGGTGTTTGGGTAGTGTAGGGGTTCGTGCTGGGGGTAGTTTTTAGGGTTTAGGGTAGTGCAGTGGTGTTTGTGTAGTGTAGGGGTAGTGTTTTAGGGTTTAGGGTAGTGCAGTGGTGTTTGTGTAGTGTAGGAGGTCGTGTTTTAGGGTTTAGGGTAGTGCAGTGGTCTTTGGGTAGTGTAGGGAGTCGTGCGGGGGTAGTGTTTTAGGGTTTAGGGTAGTGCAGTGGTCTTTGGGTAGTGTAGGGGTCGTGCGGGGGTAGTGTTTTAGGGATTAGGGTAGTGCATTGGTGTTTGGGTAGTGTAGGGGTCATGCGGGGGTAGTGTTTTAGGGTTTAGGGCAGTGCAGTGGTGTTTGGGTAGTGTAGGGGGTCGTGCTGGGGTGAGTGTTTTAGGGTTTAGGGCAGTGCAGTGGTGTTCTGGTAGTGTAGGGGTCGTGCTGGGGGTAGTGTTTTAGGGTTTAGGGCAGTGCAGTGGTGTTTGGGTAGTGTAGGGGGTCGTGCTGGGGGGAGTGTTTGAGGGTTTAGGGCAGTGCAGTCGTGTTCGGGTAGTGCAGGGGGGAGTATTTTAGGGTTTAGGGTAGTGCAGTGGTGTTCGGGTAGTGTAGGGGGCCGTGCTGGGGTAGTGTTCTAGGGTTTAGGGCAGTGCAGTGGTGTTTGTGTAGTGTAGGGGTCATGCTGGGGTAGGTTTAGGGTTTAGGGTAGTGCAGTGGTGTTTGGGTAGTGTAGGGGGTCGTGCTGGGGTAGTGTTTTAGGGTTTAGGGTAGTGCAGTGGTGTTTGGTAGTGTAGGGGGTCGTGCTGGGGGTAGTGATTTAGGGTAGTGCAGTGGTGTTTGGGTAGTGTAGGGGTACTGCTGGGGGTAGTGTTTTAGGGTTTAGGATAGTGCAATGGTGTTTGGGTAGTGTAGGGGGTACTGCTGGGGGTAGTGTTTTAGGGTTTAGGGTAGTGCAGTGGTGTTTGGGTAGTGTAGGGGTACTGCTGGGGGTAGTGTTTTAGGGTTTAGGGTAGTGCAGTGGTGTTTGGGTAGTGTAGGGGTAGTTTTTTAGGGTTTAGGGTAGTGCAGTGGTGTTTGTGTAGTGTAGGGGTTAGTGTTTTAGGGTTTAGGGTAGTGCAGTGGTGTTTGTGTAGTGTAGGGGGTCATGCTGGGGGTAGGTTTAGGGTAGTGCAGTGGTGTTTGGGTAGTGTAGGGAGTTGTGCTGGGGGAGAGTTTTAGGGTTTAGGGTAGTGCAGTGGTGTTTGGGTAGTGTAGGGGGTCGTGCTGGGGGTAGTGTTTTAGGGTTTAGGGTAGTGCAGTGGTGTTTGGTAGTGTAGGGGGTCGTGCTGGGGGTAGTGATTTAGGGTAGTGCAGTGGTGTTGGGTAGTGTAGGGGTACTGCTGGGGGTAGTGTTTTAGGGTTTAGGATAGTGCAATGATGTTTGGGTAGTGTAGGGGTAGTGTTTTAGGGTTTAGGGTAGTGCAGTGGTGTTTGGGTAGTGTAGGGGTTCGTGCTGGGGGTAGTTTTTAGGGTTTAGGGTAGTGCAGTGGTGTTTGTGTAGTGTAGGGGGTAGTGTTTTAGGGTTTAGGGTAGTGCAGTGGTGTTTGTGTAGTGTAGGAGGTCGTGTTTTAGGGTTTAGGGTAGTGCAGTGGTCTTTGGGTAGTGTAGGGAGTCGTGCGGGGGTAGTGTTTTAGGGTTTAGGGTAGTGCAGTGGTCTTTGGGTAGTGTAGGGGTCATGCGGGTTAGTGTTTTAGGGATTAGGGTAGTGCATTGGTGTTTGGGTAGTGTAGGGGTCATGCGGGGGTAGTGTTTTAGGGTTTAGGGCAGTGCAGTGGTGTTTGGGTAGTGTAGGGGTCGTGCTGGGGGAGTGTTTTAGGGTTTAGGGCAGTGCAGTGATGTTCTGGTAGTGTAGGGGTCGTGCTGGGGAGTGTTTTAGTGTTTAGGGCAGTGCAGTGGTGTTCGGGTAGTGTAGGGGGTCGTGCTGGGGGAGTGTTTGAGGGTTTAGGGCAGTGCAGTCGTGTTCGGGTAGTGTAGGGGTCGTGCTGGGGGTGGTGTTTCAGGGTTTAGGGCAGTGCAGTGGTGTTTGTGCAGTGTAGGGGGTCGTGCAGGGGTGGTGTTTCAGGGTTTAGGGCAGTGCAGTGGTGTTCGGGCAGTGTAGGGGGTCGTGCAGGGGTGGTGTTTCAGGGTTTAGGGCAGTGGTGTTCGAGCAGTAAAGGGGTCGTGCTGGGGGTGGTGTTTCAGGGTTTAGGGCAGTGCAGTGGTGTTCGGGCAGTGTAGGGGGCGGTGCAGGGGTGGTGTTTCAGGGTTTAGGGCAGTGCAGTGGTGTTCAGGCAGTGTAGGGGTGGTGCAGGGGGTGGTGTTTCAGGGTTTAGGGCTGTGCAGTGGTGTTCGGGCAGTGTAGGGGGTCGTGCAGGGGGTGGTGTATCTGAAAGAGACACGTTAGTGACAGATTCCTTACCTTAGAATATCCCCAGGCGTCAGGCTGGATTCGGAAAGTTTTTGCGTAGCAGTACCCTTGCGCGTCGGTAGGCGGCGTCGTGCGGCTCTGCGTCCGTCGTCGGCGTCGTGATCGCCGGGATGACGTCGCGGGCAGTACTTAGACGCCGCCCCTGCGCACTGACGTCAGTTCTTCTTTTCCGCGCCAGTAAGCGCAGATCCGGGAAGAGCAGTGCCCTAGTCAATTTTTGATTAACTTTTTTGTGAATTTTTCACTGTTTCTTTTTCGAGTCTTCACGACTCCTAGGTGTCGTAGGGATGCCCGGCTTCAAGCCATGCGGCGCCTGTGGTCGCATGATGTCGATCACAGACCCGCATCTGGAGTGTCTCTTCTGTCTCGGCCGAGACCACGACACGAAGTCGTGCCCTGACTGCCGGAAACTTCACCCGAAGGCTTTGCGAGAGCGGTCTCGAAAGCTACTCGAGGTCCGGCAGTCGGCTCCGCGCCGCACCAAGCCCCGGTCCCGGGAGAGGTCGAGGTGCCGGTCGCGGAGTACCCGCCGGTCGTCGGAGTCCAAGTCTTCGCGCTCCTCGGGTAAGTCGAAGCACAAAAAGTCTAAGAAGCATCATCGCTCTAAGACTTCGCCTCGCCGGTCTCGCGACTCGGCTGAGGCCCCAGTCGGCACCGTCCCCGCGGCCCCGGACATGCCTGTACAGCCGCCCCCACATTACCCGTCCTTTCCGGGTTCGGGGGCGACTCCGGCCGAAATACAGAATTCCTGTCAGCCATGGCCCGCCTCTTTGGGCCTCCAGGTCCCTCCTGTGCGCCTTCGGGCCCCGCGGGCCCTGATGGGGTTGCCCCGGCGCCGCCGTCGACTCCGGTCCCGGCGCCGCCTGTCCCACCAGCCTTCATCCCGGCCTCGGCTCCGGCCCCGGCCTCGATCCTGGCTCCAGTGGTACCGCAACCCCCATCGACGCCGGTTGACCTAACCACGCCTCCGCCGACGCCGATGTCCCCGGTGCCGTTCCTGACGCCCGGGTTCCCCGGTTCTCTCCGGCTCCGGACATGGAGCCGGACTGACGTCGCTCGACGCCGGCTCCGGCGCCGATGAGACCTTGGGTCCCAAATGTCCCTCCTCCTCCATATTTTGAACAAGAGGAGGACCAGGAGAGCTGGGAGGGGTCTGAGGACCCTCTCACACAACAGTGTGAGTATGATCCGGACTGGGCTGAGGAACTTGGGGATGCCAGTGGTCTAGACACCTCCCTGACACTGGCATGCTGTCTCCTCCCGTGGCTACGGAGGAGGGAGCTAATTTTGCAACGGTGTTGCGTAGAGCAGCTGGAGCCTTACATCTCCAATTGCCTACTGTGGCCGTCAGGACTAACCTCCTGACAGAAGTGCTTCAGCTGGCGGCTTCCTCCTCGGAGACTGTGCTGCCGTTTAATGATGCACTCACTGACGTTCTTTTGGGTGCCTGGTCCAAACCCACCACAGGGGCTCCTGTGGACAGGAACGTGGCCCGACGCCATCGCCCTGCTCCGGGCGACCCCTTGTTTCTCTCCCAACATCCCACCCCGAGAGCTTGGTTGTCCAAGCCTCTGCCTCCCAAACCGCCTTCCCTACCGCCCCTCCGGATAGGGAATCCAAACGCCTGGACCAATTTGGGAAGAAGGCCTTTTCTTCCTCCAGTGCTGGCTTGCGGTCCGTCAACACCGCTTGCCTTTTGGGCCGATATACCCACTCCCTGTGGGATTCGGTGGCGGCTGTTTTGCCGCAGTGTTCTGAGGAGGTCCAGACACTGCTTACCCGCGCCATTGCGGAAGGGCGAGATGCGGCTAAATACACCATACGTTGTGGCCTTGATACCGCCGACTCGCTGCGCAGATCGCTTGCGACGACGGTGGCGCTACGTCGCCACGCCTGGCTGAGAACAACTGGTTTCTCGGGTGATGTCCAGAATACACTCATGGACATGCCCTTTGAAGGAGTCGGTCTTTTTGGTTCAAAGGCAGACCATGCGCTGGAGCGTTTTAAGGACTCACGGGCTACTGCCAAGTCCCTGGGCCTTTCTGTTGTACGCCCTCCGCTCACCTCTGCTTTTCGCCCCTTTCGTGGCCACGGAAGGGCGCCCAGTCACGTCAGCTGCCCAGCCACCGGCCCGCGCAGCAAGCGTCTTCGCGTGGCCGAGGGCGTGGATACCGCCGTGGCGGTTCGGGCAACCAGCGTGCGGGTCAGGCCACCACCTCCAACCCGTCCGCGGCCTCCAAGCCCTCCTAGTCCCTCCTTTCCGGTGCACAGCACGCCAGTAGAGGGCAGGGTCCGCCATCACCTTCACCACTGGCGTCCCATCACCTCGGACAGGTGGGTCTTGGACATTGTCCGAAGGGGCTACTCCCTCCCCTTCGAGACCACCCCCCAGCCATGCCACCTCAATTCCACCGCATGTCAGGGGATCACTTGGTACTTCTGCAGAAGGAAGTCACAGCCCTCTTGGCCAAGAGGGCCATCGAGCATGTTCCGACCCCAGAAGTAGGGCGTGGTTGCTACTCCCACTACTTCCTGGTGCCCAAAAGGACAAGGAGGACATGCGTCCTATCTTGGACCTCCGGAACGTCAATCGCTTCCTCCGGAAGGAGAAGTTCAAGATGCTCACCCTAGCTCAGGTCTTGACTGCCCTCGACCCTGGAGACTGGTTGGTAGCGTTGGACTTGCAGGACGCTTATTTTCACATCCCCGTCCTGCCGGCCCACCGGCGTTACCTGCGGTTCACGGTAGGCCTCGAGCATTTTCAGTTCACCGTGCTCCCCTTTATTTATTTATTTATTTATTTATTTGTAAAGCGCAGCATTCATCCCGAGGGATATCAAGGCGCTGGTCACAACAATGCTTGGCTGCTGGTCTAAAGAAATTAGTGATTGTTAATTTTTAGGGAACAGATGGGTTTTAAGTTTTTCCGGAATAACAAGTAGTCAGGTGTAAGACGTAGATCCAAGGGAGTTTGTTCCATCTCTGAGCTGCTAAGTATGAGAAGGACCTTCCTCCGGTCCTTACTTTCTTAATACGTTTAGTTCTGGCTAGTGCTTGATGGAGTGACCGAAGGCTCCTTGTAGGGACATAAAACTCAATTCTCCCCTGGAGAATACTGGGTCCACTTAGATGTAGTACTTTATGTGCATGACAGAGCAGTTTAAATACTGCTCTCTGTCGTATTGGAAGCCAATGCAGGTGTTTCATACACGCTGATGCAGAGCTTAGTCTGCTTTTATTGCATACTAGTTTGGCTGCGGCGTTTTGGAGCACCTGAAGCCGCGTGAAAAGGAGCTCATTCATGCCCACAAATAGAGCGTTTCCATAATCAAGCTGACTTATGAGCAATGCCTGAGTGACTGTCTTTCTGCATTCCAGTGGAATCCATGGAAAAAGTCTGGTTAATAGTTTCAGAGTCGCAAAGCCTTTTCCGCAGAGGGCCCGCACATGGTCCTTCATGGATAGGGAGGTATCAATAATGATACCCAAGTTTCTTGCGCTCTGTTTGGGGGTTGGGGCAGCACCAAGGGTTTGTGGCCACCAAGACGCGTCCCAAATAAGGTTGGCACCCCCAAAAGCAGGATTTCGGATTTTCCTGCATTTAGTTTTAAATAATGCTCAGACATCCATAGTGCCATCTCTGAGAGGCAATTATGCAGTTTTGTTTTAGTAATTTCAGATCTTTCCTCAAGGGCCACCAACAGTTGGGTGTCATCCGCGTAAGAGCAAATGCCTATTCCCCATTTTCTACCGATTCTCGCCAGAGATGAGACATAGGCGTTAAATAGGGTTGGGCTTAGCGATGCCCCTGCGGGACACCACAACTGATGGCGCTAGGTTGAGATCGAAAGTGCCCTAACTGAATCGTTTGAGTACGATTGTTTAAGAACGATCTGAACCATTCCAAGGCTTTGGAATGGATTCCTTTCATAGAGGGTTTCTAGCAGTCTGTTGTGTGAAACTGTGTCGAACGCCGCAGACAAATCCAATAATATCAAGGCAACAGCTCCTCCCTGGTCAGTGCACATTCTGATGTTATCCAATACTGCCAGGAGTGTAGCCTCGGTGCTATTGGTAGCCCTAAAGCCAGTCTGAGAGGGGTCCAATAGGTTGTTAATTTCCAGGAAATTTGAGAGTTGTTTATTTATTAACCTCTCCAAAACTTTGGAGAGGTAAGGCAATTGGGAGATTGGCCGATAGTTTTCAGGATTAAGGACGTTTGTTCCAGCTTTTTTTAGTAGCGGAATTACAACTGCTTGTTTCCAAATGTCAGGAAATACAGCTGAATTAAGAGAATTGTTAAAAAGCTGCGTGACATAAGGACACAGAGTTGAGGCAATTTGAGAAAAAATGAAATGAGGACAGGGGTCTAAAGGTGATCCAGCTTTAACTTCGCCCATAGCTTTTAAGACCTCAGTCTCTGAGAGGGAGAAAAATCGCTCAATGCTGATGAGGCTTCTGGGTGAGGGTCCAAAATCTCAAATTGGTTGTTTCTGTAGTCGTAGTTGAGTTAAAAGTGGAGTATATTTTGTTTATTTTCTCCGAGAAGAAATTACTAATTATTTCACAAGCTTCTGTTGAGGGAGGTAGGCATTGAGACATGCTGGTTGGTTTACTCAGTTCTTTAACTATTTTGTATAGTTCCCTAGCTGAGTTGCAATTTTCGTTAATTCGTTGGGCAAAGTATGCCCTCTTTGTATTTCTAGTCGCCTGGTTATAAGATTTACGTTCAGACTTGTACCGTAGTTTGTCTGTTTCCAATTTGGACACTCTCCATTGGTGTTCGATATTTTGGCACTTTCTTTTCAGTGCCTTGAGTTGGGGAGTATACCACTTTTCCGTGGTGGATCTTTGTGCTCGTTTGGGTTTAAGCTTAGGTGCAAATTGATCCAGTGTCGTGCTAATTTCCATCTCAAGGGTGACTGCTTCCATATTCACTGGGAGATCACCCAGATTCTGAATATTATGGGGAAGAAAGTGCGTTTGGAACGATGTTTCGGTAACTAGTCTCCAGGCTCTATTAGTTGTCGGCTGAGGTTTCAGAGGTTCTATAGATTTAGCCGGTAGGCCTAGTGAGAATGATATGAGCGAATGGTCAGTCCATAATAACGGTTTAATATCATGAATATCGATGGATTCAATATTGGAAAAAGTAGGTCAAGGGTATGCCCTGCTATGTGAGTGGGCCCCTTAATCCATTGTTTCAATTGTAGGATCCGCATATCGCTCTCCAATTGCAAGGCCGCCGGGTTATCAGTTTTCTCAAAGTGAACATTAAAATCTCCTATAACTAAAAAATCTTTGTTTTTCAGACATACCGGGAGGAGTTGGGTAAGTAGCCTCGTACCAAGTTCCATTTGGTGACCTGGGGGGTTATAGATTACAGCACCGGCCAATATAATAAGGCCGTCATGGAGAATTTGGAAAGATAGTGTTTCGAGTTCGTCTTGGGGGGCCACTTGAACGGGCTGACAAGTCAGGTGGTCCTTAAATAGTATCGCTACCCCCCCTCCCTTTCGGCCCTTCCTGTCATGTTTAACTATTTTGTAGTTAGCTGGTAGGGCATTTGCAACATCAGGGAATTCTTATCACCCAGCCAAGTTTCCGTAATGAAAACAAGGTCGGGATTCTTCTCGTTGAGAATGTCCCAAATATCGAAGGAGTGTTTTGGGACAGATCTGGCATTAAAATAAATGCAAGACAGTTTGCCAGTGTCTAATTCTACCTGCCCACTTATCTGAGGTTTTAGACTATCCCATCTGCAACCAAGGCAGGTGAACGGGCCATATGTGTGACCCGGGTAGGCTTTAGCGCACCGGGTATTAGTATTACTGGTTCTGTGTGAGAGGGCTAATAGCGCATCTCTTGAATATCTAAAAGTAGAGCATGGCGCTAAATTGTCACAGGCAGGGGATATAGCCCCTAGCCCCGACCGGCCGCGGACGGGCGCAGACGGGCTTGCCTTAGGCGCGCCCGCTGCGCGCGTCCGCTGCGCGTCCTCAGGCACATTGGATTAATATGGTGCCGAGCGCGGGAGTCTAGCCCCGCCCTCCCTCGGACCGGAGGTGCCCAGCGATTGGTTCTGCTGCTTCCTGTAACGCCCTCCACTCAAACGGCACACAGCCGTGGTGGACCGGGGCGAGGAAGCCAGCAGGGAAGCAGCGTGGCAGGCAGCAAGCAACCGTGACTGTACCAGGTAAGCGATAGAGTAAAAATGTAGATAATTAAAAGAACACAGAGTTAAAATACCATGGAACAGGTATAGTAAAACCAGCAGCCTTACAGGAGTAACGCTGTGTGTCCTCTGGCACCTCCGTCTAATATGGTGCCGAGCGCGGGAGTCTAGCCCCGCCCTCCCTCGGACCGGAGGTGCCCAGCGATTGGTTCTGCTGCTTCCTGTAACGCCCTCCACTCAAACGGCACACAGCCGTGGTGGACCGGGGCGAGGAAGCCAGCAGGGAAGCAGCGTGGCAGGCAGCAAGCAACCGTGACTGTACCAGGTAAGCGATAGAGTAAAAATGTAGATAATTAAAAGAACACAGAGTTAAAATACCATGGAACAGGTATAGTAAAACCAGCAGCCTTACAGGAGTAACGCTGTGTGTCCTCTGGCACCTCCGTCTAATATGGTGCCGGCGCGGAGTCTAGCCCCGCCCTCCCTCGGACCGGAGGTGCCCAGCGATTGGTTCTGCTGCTTCCTGTAACGCCCTCCACTCAAGCGGCACACAGCCGTGGTGGACCGAGGCGAGGAAGCCAGCAGGGAAGCAGCGTGGCAGGCAGCAAGCAACCGTGACTGTACCAGGTAAGCGATAGAGTAAAAATGTAGATAATTAAAAGAACACAGAGTTAAAATACCATGGAACAGGTATAGTAAAACCAGCAGCCTTACAGGAGTAACGCTGTGTGTCCTCCTGGCACCTCCGTCTAATATGGTGCCGAGCGCGGAGTCTAGCCCCGCCCTCCCTCGGACCGGAGGGTGCCCAGCGATTGGTTCTGCTGCTTCCTGTAACGCCCTCCACTCAAACGGCACACAGCCGTGGTGGACCGGGCGAGAAGCCAGCAGGGAAGCAGCGTGGCAGGCAGCAAGCAACCGTGACTGTACCAGGTAAGCGATAGAGTAAAAATGTAGATAATTAAAAGAACACAGAGTTAAAATACCATGGAACAGGTATAGTAAAACCAGCAGCCTTACAGGAGTAACGCCACTTTACAAGTGCCCCTCGGGTGTTCACGAAAGTGATGGCGGTGGTCGCAGCTCATCTGCGGCGGGCAGGGGTTCCAGTCTTCTTCTACCTCGACGACTGGCTGCTGAAGGCGGGCTCGTCCCAGGCAGTCGTCTCCCACCTCCAGACTACGGCCGAACTACTGCACTCGCTGGGGTTCTCCATCAATGTGCCGAAGTCGCATCTGATTCCTTCTCCACAGCTCCTTTTCATTGGAGCAGTTCTGGACACGACGCAGTTTCGGGCCTATCCTCCCGAACGGCGAGTCCGGGATATTCAGGCTATGATTCCGATCTTTCAGCCTTTATCCTGGGTTTCGGTACGGATGACCCTGAGGCTGCTGGGCCTCATGGCCTCCTGCATCCTGCTGGTCAATCATGCCAGATGGCATATGCGGGCTCTGCAGTGGGACCTGAAGTTCCAGTGGGCGCAGCACCAGGGCAACCTGTCCGATCACGTCCAGATCTCGGAGGGGACTGCAAAACAGTTGCAGTGGTGGCTCTCGAACCGGCAATGGGTCATGGGCAGATCCCTCTCCCTTCCCCAGCCAGAGCACACAGTTGTGACGGACGCGTCCCTTCTGGGATGGGGCGGTCACATGGGAGAGGCGGAGATCAGAGGCCTCTGGTCTCCGGCGGAGTCCCGGCTCCATATCAACCTTCTGGAGCTCCGGGCGATCCGACTTGCACTCAAGGCATTCCTTCCCTCTGTCAAAGGGAAGGTAGTGCAGGTGTTCACAGTCAACACCACCGCCATGTGGTATTGCAACAAACAAGGCGGGGTGGGGTCGTGGACCCTTTGTCAGGAGGCTCTGCGCCTCTGGAAATGGCTGGAACATCAGGGCATGTTCCTGATGGTTCAACACCTGGCAGGTTCCCTGAACGCCAGGGCGGACGAACTCAGCCACAGGTGCATCATGGATCACGAATGGCGTCTTCACTCGGAAGTGGCGCAAGGACTCTTTCTACAGTGGGGAGAGCCTTGGTTAGATCTATTCGCCACCGAAGAGAATGCGCAATGTCATCAGTTCTGCGCGTTGGAATTTCCAAGGCGGCACTCGCTCGGCGGCAGCTTTTCGTCACGAGTGGAGTTGCGGTCTGTTGTACGCCTTTCCGCCTATACCACTTCTACCCAGAGTGTTGAAGAAGATTCGGCACGACCGGGCCCAAGTCATTCTTGTGGCTCCGGACTGGGCTCGAAGAGTTTGGTATCCCGAGCTACTCAGTATGAGCGTAGATCCCCGATCCGTCTGCCTCTTCGGGAGGATCTTCTGTCGCAGCAGCAGGGGACGGTCCTCCACCCGAACCTGTCCAGCCTCCACCTGCTTGCGTGGAGATTGAGCGGCGGCAGTTGATTCCTTTCGACTTGCCTCCCGAAGTTTGTGATGTGATTCTGGCAGCCAGGCGTCCCTCCACTAAGGTGGTATACGCCTGCAGGTGGAACAAGTTTGTGGCATGGTGCACAGCAAAGGCTGTGAATCCCCATTCTGCCCCTCTTTCTGAGGTTCTTCTGTTCCTTCTTTCCCTGGCCCAACAGGGTTCTGCCCTGGAGTACCATCAAGGGCTATCTTTGTGCCATCTCAGCCTTCCTCAGGCTTCCTGATCAGCCCTCCCTTTTCAAGTCCCCTGTTGTTAACAGGTTTCTAAAAGGCATTACACACCTCTTCCCTCCTGTTCCGTTTGTAATGCCTCAGTGGGACTTGAACTTGGTTCTTACCTTTCTTATGTGCGCTCCCTTTGAGCCTCTACATAACTGTCCTCTTCGTCTTCTCACTCTGAAGACAGCCTTTCTGGTGGCCATCACCTCCGCTCGGCGGGTGAGTGAGCTCCAGGCTCTTTCATGCAAACCTCCCTTTCTGTCTGTCCATCCAGACAAGGTTGTTCTTAGGACGCGTCCGTCCTTCTTGCCAAAGGTGGTTACTGCCTTCCACATTGGGCAGACCATCACTTTGCCCACCTTCTTTCCGCCTCCGCATCCTTCCAGAGAGGAAGAGAGGCTCCACCGTCTGGACCCAAAACGTGCGCTTTCTTTTTATATCAGCCGCACACAACACTTCCGGGTGGATGACCAGCTCTTTGTTGGCTACGTGGGCGCCAAAAAGGTCGGGCGGTGCACAAGAGAACCATCTCCCGCTGGGTAACCTTGTGTATCAAAGCCTGCTATTCTTTGGCTAAGAAGGAGCCTCCTGTTGGGCTGCGTGCCCATTCCACCAGGGCAACGGCTGCTACCACGGCTTTAGGCCGCGGTGTTCCGCTGCAGGATATCTGTCAGGCAGCTACGTGGGCCTCGCTGCACACGTTTACCAAGCATTACTGCCTTGACAGTCAGGTCCGGAGGGACGGCTTCTTTGGCCGTTCTGTCCTCCGGGACTTCCTTGTCTGATCTTTGTTCGCAGACCCACCACGGGGTTGGTATTGCTGGGGTATCTATTCTAAGGTAAGGAATCTGTCACTAACGTGTCTCTTTCAGATGCACAAGTTACTAACTTGTGTAACGATATATCTGTAAGAGACAGTAGTTAGTGACAGATTCCTACCGCCCACCCATCCTCCCGTTCTGCGAACTGATTTCTAGGAGTTAAGGACATCCCTTTCAGGGCCCTAGTATTTTTCAGACACCTATGTCAGCTTCTTGCATGGCTCTGCGTTCCTGGCGCGGAAAGTCGTGTACAGAACTGACGTCAGCGCGCAGGGGCGGCGTCTAAGTACTGCCCGCGACGTCATCCCGGCGATCACGACGCCGGCGACGGACGCGGAGCCGCACGGCGCCGCCTACCGGCGCGCAAGGGTACTGCTACGCAAAAACTTTCCGGATCCAGCCTGACGCCTGGGGATATTCTAAGGTAAGGAATCTGTCACTAACTACTGTCTCTTACAGATATATCGTTACACAAGTTAGTAACTTGTGCTTCAGGGTTCAGGGCAGTGCAATGGTGTTCGGGCAGTGTAGGGGTCATGCTGGGGCTGGTGTTTCAGGGTTTAGGGCAGTACAGTGGTGTTCGGGCAGTGTAGTGGGTCGTGCTGGGGCTGGTGTTTCAGGGTTTAGGGCAGTGCAGTGGTGTTCGGGCAGTGTAGGGGGTTGTGCTTGGGCTGGTGTTTCAGGGTTTAGGGCAGTGCAGTGGTGTTCGGGCAGTGTAGGTGGTGGTGCTGGCGCTGGTGTTTCAGGGTTTAGGGCAGTGCAGTGGTGTTCGGGCAGTGTAGGGGGTCATGCTGGGGCTGGTGTTTCAGGGTTTAGGGCAGTGCAGTGGTGTTCGGGCAGTGTAGGGGATCTTGCTGGGGCTGGTGTTTCAGGGTTTAGGGCAGTGCAGTGGTGTTCGGGCAGTGTAGGGGGTCGTGCTGGGGCTAGTGTTTCAGGGTTTAGGGCAGAGCAAAGGTGTTCAGGCAGTGTAGGGGGTTGTGCTGGAGGTGGCGTTTCAGGGTTTAGGGCAGCGCAGTGGTGTTCGGGCAGTGTAGCGGGTCTTGCTGGGGGTGGTGTTGCAGGGTTTAGAGCAGTGGTGTTCAGGCAGTGTAGGGGGTCTTGCTGGGGGTGATGTTTCAGGGTTTAGGGCAGTGCAGTGGTGTTCGGGCAGTGTAGGGGGTCGTGCTGGGGTTGGTGTTTCAGGGTTTAGGGCAGTGCAGTGGTGTTCCGGCAGTGTAGGGGGCCGTGCAGGGGGTGGTGTTTCAGGGTTTAGGGCAGTGCAGTGGTGTTTGGGCAGTGTAGGGGGTCGTGCTGGGGGTGGTGTTTCAGGGTTTAGGACAGTGCAGTGGTGTTCGGGCAGTGTAGGGTGTCGTGCTGAGGGGTGGTGTTTCAGGGTTTAGGGCAGTGCAGTGGTGTTTGGGCAGTGTAGGGGGTCGTGCTGGGGGTAGTGTTTCAGGTTTAGGGCAGTGCAGTGGTGTTCGGGCAGTGTAGGGGGTCGTGCTGGGGCTGGTGTTTGCGGGTTTAGGGCAGTGCAGTGGGGTTCGGGCAGTGTAGGGGGTCGTGCTGGGGCTGGTGTTTCAGGGTTTAGGGCAGTGCAGTGGTTTTCGGCCAGTGTAGGCGGTCGTGCTGGGGCTGGTGTTTCAGGGTTTAGGGCAGTGCAGTGGTGTTCGGGCAGTGTAGGGGGTCGTGCTGGGGCTGGTGTTTCAGGGTTTAGGGCAGTGCAGTGGTGTTCGGGCAGTGTAGGGGGTCGTGCTGGGGCTGGTGTTTCAGGGTTTTGGGCAGAGCAGTGGTGTTCAGGCAGTGTAGGGGTCGTGCTGGGGGTGGTGTTTCAGGGTTTAAGGCAGTGCAGTGGTGTTCGGGCAGTGTAGGGGGTCTTGCTGGGGGTGGTGTTTCAGGGTTTAGGGCAGTGGTGTTCGGGCAGTGTAGGGGGTCTTGCTGGGGGTGGTGTTTCAGGATTTAGGGCAGTGCAGTGGTGTTCGGACAGTGTAGGGGGTCGTGCAGGGGTGGTGTTTCAGGATTTAGGGCAGGCAGTGGTGTTCGGACAGTGTAGGGGGTCGTGCTGGGGGTGGTGTTTCAGGGTTTAGGGCAGTGCAGTGGTGTTCGGGCAGTGTAGGGGATCGTGCAGGGGTGGTGTTTCAGGGTTTAGGGCAGTGCAGTGGTGTTCGGGCAGTGTAGGGGGTCGTGCTGGGGCTGGTGTTTCAGGGTTTAGGGCAGTGCAGTGGTGTTCGGGCAGTGTAGGGGATCGTGCAGGGGTGGTGTTTCAGGGTTTAGGGCAGTGCAGTGGCCGTTCTGTCCTCCGGGACTTCCTTGTCTGATCTTTGTTCGCAGACCCACCACCGGGGTTGGTATTGCTGGGGTATCTATTCTAAGGTAAGGAATCTGTCACTAACGTGTCTCTTTCAGATGCACAAGTTACTAACTTGTGTAACGATATATCTGTAAGAGACAGTAGTTAGTGACAGATTCCTTACCGCCCCACCCATCCTCCCCGTTCTGCGAACTGATTTCTAGGGTTAAGGACATCCCTTTCAGGGTCCTAGTATTTTTCAGACACCTATGTCAGCTTCTTGCATGGCTCTGCGTTCCTGGCGCGGAAAGTCGTGTACAGAACTGACGTCAGCGCGCAGGGGCGGCGTCTAAGTACTGCCCGCGACGTCATCCCGGCGATCACGACGCCGACGACGGACGCGGGGTCATGCTGGGGCTGGTGTTTCAAGGTTTAGGGCAGTGCAGTGGTGTTCGGGCAGTGTAGGGGGTCGTGCTGGGGCTGGTGTTTCAGGGTTTTGGGCAGAGCAGTGGTGTTCGGGCAGTGTAGGGGGTCGTGCTGGGGGTGGTGTTTCAGGGTTTAGGGCAGTGCAGTGGTGTTTGGGCAGTGTAGGGGTGGTGTTTCAGGGTTTAGGGCAGTGCAGTGGTGTTCGGGCAGTGTAGGGGGTCGTGCTAGGGGTGGTGTTTCAGGGTTTAGGGCAGTGCAGTGTTGTTCGGGCAGTGTAGGGGGTCATGCAGGGGCTGGTGTTTCAGGGTTTAGGACAGTGCAGTGGTGTTCGGGCAGTGTAGGGGGTCATGCTGAGGGTAGTTTTTAGGGTTTAGGGTAGTGCAGTGGTGCTTGTGTAGTGTAGGGGGTCGTGCTGGGGGTAGTGTTTTAGGGTTTAGGGTAGTGCAGTGGTGTTTGTGTAGTGTAGGGGTCATGTTTTAGGGTAGTGCAGTGGTGTTTGGGTAGTGTAGGGGGTCGTGCTGGGGTAGTGTTTTAGGATTTAGGTTAGTGCAGTGGTGTTTGGGTAGTGTAGGGGGTCGTGCTGGGGGTAGTGTTTTAGGGTTTAGGGTAGTGCAGTGGTGTTTGTGTAGTGTAGGGGTCGTGCTGGGGGTAGTGTTTTAGGGTTTAGGGTAGTGCAGTGGTGCTTGTGTAGTGTAGGGGGTCGTGCTGGGGTAGTGTTTTAGGGTTTAGGGTAGTGCAGTGTTTGTGTAGTGTAGGGGGTCATGTTTTAGGGTAGTGCAGTGGTGTTTGGGTAGTGTAGGGGGTTGTGCTGGGGGTAGTGTTTTAGGATTTAGGTTAGTGCAGTGGTGTTTGGGTAGTGTAGGGGGTCGTGCTGGGGGTAGTGTTTTAGGGTTTAGGGTAGTGCAGTGGTGTTTGTGTAGTGTAGGGGGTCATGCTGGGGGTAGTGTTTTAGGGTTTAGGATAGTGCAGTGGTGCTTGTGTAGTGTAGGTGGTCGTGCTGGGGGTAGTGTTTTAGGGTTTAGGGTAGTGCAGTGGTGTTTTTGTAGTATAGGGGGTCATGTTTTAAGATGCAACGTTCCAATACCTGACCAGTCTGCACTACATAAAACTGCATAAAAACTAAAAATAAAAAGTGTTTTGCACACTTTTGTCATTGGGCTATATGTGGGCTACATCTGGGTAATATTTGTGCTACATTTGGGCTCTTTTTTCACTGGTGGCCATCTTGGAAGACTTCTTTGTTATGAAGTTTCCTAATTTCCTCATTTACTGCAGTCTCCTCAGTAGGAAATGCTTTCAGTTTTTACTTTGATTCCATCAAGAAGGCATTCAGATGTGTCTCACATTTGCCATAAATTCAGAATGTTAGCACTCTAGTTGCTCATTAGATCACTGTAGTAAAGCTACTGCTCACCAGGGAGTTAACTGGAAGTCTGCTGCTGGTATTGAAAGTGATTGTTTCAGTCTGCATGTCAGAATTTTCTAATGAAATAGAAGAGGATTTGAGATCTCACTTAAAACATGCCCTAATTTTTCTTTCTGCAGCACTAACCATAATTTCTATTTCAAAAAGAACCCCCTCATTTTGTTCCTTTTTAAATTAAATGTTTTAAGTGTTACCGGTTTATTCCAATCAAGATGGCTTCAGGTGTGCCATACTTTTGTCATAAGTAAGGCTGTTAGCGCTCTAGTTGTTCTTTAGAACACTCTGGGAAGCTGCAGTAGAACACAAAGGAATCAACTGACAGTCTCTGCCCTTGTTGGATGTACATGTTTTACTGAGAATGTCAGACTTCATTCTCACATGACTGAGAAAGATAATGTGAATTTACAGAAAATATGCTCTCATTTTAGCTTCTGGAGCACCTTCCAAAACTCTATGGGACAAGCATGTGAAAATAGTTTTCTCTCAAACATGATTCATGATTTCCCAGCAGAAGGTTTTTCACAGGGTAAAATCACCTTAGAACACACCACAATTCCTGAAATTAGTATGGTACCATCAACAAATGAATTTTAATGTAACTAAAGTCTGTTATCACCCTTTATAGTTCTCCTTTTGGTAACCCTCAAAATCTTCGATTCACTACAGTGCATTTCAATGGGGTACTATCATTTATATTGGTCCCAAGATGGCTGCCAGCAATTCCAGGATGAAGTGCTGACAGCCAATCAGATCTCACGATGACATGTGTGGTTAGGCTCCGCCCAGATATATATGTGATTTTACTTTTGATTTTCTCAGGAACTACTGAACGGATTTACACCATTTAAGCAAAAGGCACGACACTGAACCAAGGGCTACCTCTTTGCCAAATTTGGTGTAATTCCGTTCAGCAGTTCGGGCTGTAGCTGCGACTAAAGGTTCCTATGGAAAAATGAATGGGGAAAACACGTTTTGGGACCCCCCTTTTTCTCGGCCCCCGCTTGACAAATCACCCGAAACTTTCAGGATAGGAGCGGACCGGAGCGCCCCAACAAGTTGGAAACTTTCGCGAAGATTCGTCAACCGGCGCCCACGTTATTTCAAATAGAATGATGCAGATTTCCTATGGAAAATAGGTCCTAACTATAACTATCTACTGGCGACCGCCAGTAGATAATATATATATATATATATATATATATATGTGTTGAGAATATAATATGCTGATTATTACCATTGTTGAGTTTGCGTAGGGACCCTACGTCACCAGAGGCAAATCCTCGAGTGTGTCATCATGCCCCTCCTCTCCCATAGGTCCGTGTTCCATCCTGCTCCATTAACTACAGAACATAGCATGAAGGCTGCCTAGAGCGAGTAAATGCCTGAAGTGGCAGCTTTTTTGAGAATATCTTGCGGTATGAAGCTCCTTGCCCGCAAGGGAGGTCGGGTATTGAGAAGAAAGCAGTGTTAAGTCTCTGTGTCGAAAGAGCTTCATTACAATAGTCTGGCTTTAATGTGCGAACAGAAACAAACCGCATGGCTGCGCTTGTAAGAGCTTGCACATTAAAGTCAGACGTATTAACTTTGCCAGTGATTGTTTGAAAATGGCCCGGTGCAGGCATTGGAATATTATGTCGGCAGGCAGCGAGTCATGACAGAAATAGGAGCCCAGCCGTCTCGTGCAGCACCTGGACTGTTTACTGTCATCTCATTTATGTGAAGCGTGTAATTAGCCAATTATCAGCTCGCTGCGAGGTGTTTTATCCCCCCCTCCCCCGCCTGAGAGATGGCAGATAGGGGAAATGTGCTCTGTGCAAAAGCCAGTTGCAGACATCAGTTTGGAGGTCACAGCTGTGTTAAAAACGTTGAATCGTCATCATTACCGATTGTAGTTGGAGCGGTGGAGTGTGTGCCTGGGAGCATGTTTAATACTCAGGTAAAAGCGACCTGTGCACAGCGCAGCTCGACCGTGCTTGTAAAAAAAAATGTATTTTCAGCAAAATGACTGATGTCAGTCGCTAGAGCAAAATAATTGATAACAAGCGTTGGGGAAACGATGCATGTTTGGCGTGGCAAAAACACAGCTTCAAAATACTGCGATATAGTCATGACGTTATGTACCTGCAACCAGAGACGTTTTAGGGCATGGGAAAAGTGGGCAATTGCCCATGGCCCCCACCTTCCAAGGGGCCCCTCGGAAAGTAAACTCTCTCTCTCTTGACTATTTCTCTATCTCAATCTTAAATGTCTTATTCAATATTGTTTGGCATTACTGAAATTAGCAGAAAATGGGTACTATAATGTAAAGTCGTTCCATACAAGGGCCTCTGAAGTATGCCAGGCCCTGTAACCCCCTACCCCCTTCCAAAAAAAAAGCTTAAGCTGACCCTGTCTTCAACAAGCACAATATAATGATCGGAAAAATTAGTCCTGCTGTGGCTTTTGGGGCCGATTCACAAACAGGGGCTATCCGACAGGAGGCAAAGCCCCTCAGTCATTCCAATATTTTGAATTCAAAATGTAGCCCTTGAAGCGGTTCACGCACAAAACTGTCAACAACATTGCGTAACAACTTTCTATTGTTAAAACAATTCAATGGATTTGCAACAAATCACAATCATGCAAAGCAAAAAGGCCTGGGCTATTTTAGGTGAAGGTGTTCTTTGTTGTAATGGGCTTAGGTTGGAGGACAAAAGGTTGCAGTACATTGGAATGCAGATCACAGCAGCCTGCTGAATGTGGTGAGCAGCAAAGAAAGAGAACTGGCAAAAGAAGCTGTCACTCTCAAAGAGCAGTATAAACTGGGATAGGACAAAGTTAAAGACCAAGTAAAGGTAAGAAAACATCAAAATATGTGGACCTGGTGGTGTTTTTCTGCTGATAGTCTATAAATGTTTGAAATACTAAAAGGAGTTAGTGTACCTGTGCCTGGGCACCACTCCCCCCCGCCATTAAGAGCTCACAACCTGTTCTATGTCATTCTTAGCCATTCGTGGGGTTATCGTTCACCCCACTTTTAAAAAAACGTTTTGCAGCTCTGTGTCTGCAGGGAGAGGGGTCAGGGGCTCTTACCAGCAGCCCCATCTTGCATGGAACGTTGTGTGATAGGTCATGTGTAGTTATCCTTTCTAGCATCTCAGAAGTCACTCTGCTAGGTGGAAAGAAATACTTGTTTGTGGCTGTGGTGCGATCTGTGAATGGAGGTGAGTAAAGTGTTTCACACTGGGCTTTGCGATCCAGAAAATCCCATCAATGTACAGCTCAGATGTATAAAGTGCAATGGCTCCCCCGCCCCCAGGGTTGGACTGGGACAGAGTGACCGGAGGAGAGATCTCTTTGCAAAGATGAATAGTAAATAATTTCTCTTGTGTACAATCTGTGCACATGTAGTACCGTCTAGCACCTCCAAGAGCAATACAGAAACATGTTTTTTTATTCATAGATTTCCCACACTAAGAAAAAGCATTTTGTTGAAAAAACTACCTTCCTTAGAAAGGAGAAGTTCAAATTGATGGCACGTGCTCGGGTTCTGGAGGCCTTGAATATTAAGGACTGGAGGGTGTCCCTGGACCTGCAAAGCACATACCTTCATGTGTTATTCCTTCAGACCAACAGCAAGTTGTAGGGTCAGACCACTTCCTGTTTGCGTACTACTCTTCAGACTTTCCTCGGTCCCTCAGTTTTTTACAAAAATCATATCTGATGGTTGCAGCACACCTTCGCAGGTCGCGTATACACATTGAGGATTGCCTGCTGAAGGCAGGCTCTTGCCTCAGCTGGTCTTGGACCACCTACAGATGCCATTGTCATTTTGGTCCACCCTGGAATTTTTCAGTCAATGAACCCAAATCCCATCTCCAGCCGGTGAAAGGATTGCTTTTATTGAGATCATTGTGGACACAGTTGCCATGAAGGTCTTCCCGTCCCCTCAAAGAATCCAGGAAATTCAAGCTATTATGCTGGTGTTTTGGGAAAGAGCTTCTGTTTTGGCCTTGATGGCGTTGTGGCTGCTTGGGCTCCTGGCATTGTGCATCCTGCTGATGCCTCATGCTGATTGGTATATGACTGCACTATTCCCAGCACTAGGAATTCCTTTTAATGAGAATCTGCATCTTTGGCGAGGCGGCTTAGGACCTCTGGTGGTGGATGACGGACACCGATATGAAGTGTGGCAGGCTGTTTTGATCCCCCCTCCAGAGTAGTCTCCATGCTGGGCTGGGCTGGGCAGGTCACCTTGATGAAGCAAAGATCAGAGGTATGATTGAAGTGGCCCGATTAGGGTCACTCGGGTCGCTCACGACCACCTCTCTGCCTTCCCAATAAATGAAGAGTCGGTCAGACAGTAGAGAAAACAAACCAGACAGTTTATTAGCAATGCGCTGCAGCGGAGTCCAGTCTGACCAGTCTCCTAAGATGACTGCCGAGGGACTGACTCCCCCCAACATAAAATCAGATATTATACATTCCCAATTCTCAAAGAACCCGCCCAGACTGGAAAATTCCGGCCCAGGCTACAGTGAACAAAGAAGGATGAGCCATGGCACAGGGCTAGGTACATGCTATCTCGACCCCAAGGCCGTTCGGCCGGTGCCTACCATTCTAAGATGTGGGAACGGGTCGATCTAACAGCAAAGGTATGCAACAATAGATAATACATTCCTTAGTGCAGCGAAGCTTCAACCTTGAGAAATACAAGCTGGAGGTGCAGGGGCAGCCTTTCTGCTGAGGCAAACATTATGAGACAGAAGCTCGATCTCAGTTACAGAACAAGATGGCACCAATAAAGATGGCGCAGTGAATGCTAACTTAACACGGAATAGAATATGAGTATTGCAAAGGGAGCATTTCAAGTCCATGCATTACGGGAGTAACATTTTAAATCTAACAGGTACACCACAGAAATCTGGGAGACATATGGCTGGCCTCAAAGAAACGATATGTCGATCCAGGTATTGATGAGCAACACAACCTCTGTAGGGTACTGCAACATACAGGGTGAGTGGGGTCTCGTGCCATGTTTCTGGAGGCTGATTTGCTGAAATTTAAATTGTTTTGCTCACACCATGATCAATCTGCACATTGAATGTTAGTCTATGAGGAGATTTCCCTTATAAACCCTCAAATTTGTGGGTGAGCCAGGGACCTTTCCCATGCCACTGAGGATGCTGTCCGATTTCTTACTGATCTTGCTGCTCATTTGGGACTTGCATTATTTTTTATTTTGCCGATTATTCTGTAATGCCCTATTACTGAGAGCCTACATGCCAATGACTTTATGCATTTGCACTTTCATTTTCCTTTATTGTACCATTTGAATGTTTGTAATAAAGCCTTGTAAATACCTTCCTTCTGCCCTGGAACTCACTTACTGAGTCAGTGCTTTCTTAATTGATTGTATTTTTGATATGGTGATTTGCACCTTATCTTGGGACACATTGCCTCATAAAATTGATGTTAACACTGTCCTCGATCCACCAATCTTTTTAGGGTGTAAGATTTTAGGGATACCCCGCTCCCACAATACCAAGGCTGTAGTCTTGATTCCACCTCCTGCCTCTTTAAACGACGACCAGACACTTCCTGCCTCTTTATATCACTCTTCCTCGTTCTTTTCCGTCCCTGCTTTGTCTCTTTGTCCCGTTTTTTTTTCCATCTTTTATTCTTTCTTGCTCTGGATCAAAGTTTGTTGAGGAAAAATAGTGCTGGTCCTATAAAAAGAGTGGCGGTGGGCACCACCGGCTCAAACTGAGCACTGATCAAAGGTCTTTCACATACGTTTCTACCTGCCCCCTAGATTATGCTGCACTGGGATCTCAGTTCGGTTCTAATGTTCTTGATGTGTGCTCCTTTCGAACCTCTTCACTGTTGTACTGAAGCTCTTAACTCTGAAGAACGGGTTCCTCATTGCCATCTCTCTATGCACCACATCAGCCAACTGCAAGCCTTGTCAGTTTAGCATTCATACTTCCTTTCCCCCCTGACAAAACTGGTGATTAAGGTGCCTGCGCCTTTTCTTCGGAAAGTGGCGTCAACTTGCCACAAGGGGCAGTCCAGCACACGTCCTTTGTTATTTTCTCTACCACATTCATCAAAAGAGGAGGAGATGCTACATCTTTTGGATCCACCATATGCCCTTATTTTTAAAATTGATAGCATTATGGAGTATCGGGTGGATGAACGCAGGACTACAGACAGTAGGAAATTTCTATACATCTGACAAATTACTATCCTTTGCCGGACTTGTGGAATTATATGGGCTCCTAAATGGCCAGTCTTTTCAATATAGAGTACTGGCAAGCATGTTGCAGAAAGAATTTGGGGCAAAGCAAAAAGTATAACCACAAACACACAAACTAATCCATCTATGCATCTGTTGCTTACAATAGTCAAGAGAAGAAGGATGGTCTTTACAAAGCCCTGCCAAATATGACCATCGTAACCATAGAGGGATTGAGGGATAAATGGAACATTGACCTTGGAAGGGAATTGGACAATGGGGAATAGAGTAAAGCACTGGAGAATAGAGTAAAGCACTGGAGTACCCACACTAGGTTTCCCAGAACTCCAGATTTGAATACACATTATACTTTCTTACACCACACGTACCTGACGCCACAGACACTTTTAAATATATTTTATTGGTATATTGGCATCAATAAACTGGTTAGAATGTGATGATCGACTCTCACAATAACAATACAGTATTACAAAGCCATCTAACCAAGGACAAATGCCCACACATTATTAAAGGACATAGCAAACATGACTCTTCCATACAGTGCATGTTAGTACAGCTTCTATTCAGAGGGAGTCATTTTGTATTGGAGAGTCAAAAATGTATCCATGACATTCACAATGACACCATAAGTAGACTTGCAATGGAAGTTTGTTGGAAGAAGCTCAGTGTCCGTATGGGGATGTCACTGATAGAGTGAGTCAAGACCATTAGTACACTAAGTACAACCCGAAAGGAAAAAGAAAAGAAAGCAGACAAGAGAAAGAAACAACAGAAGTAACAAACAATAAGAGAGGTAGGAGAAAGAGAGAGTAAGAGAGAAGAAGACCAATAAAGCCTATGAGATTCATAGTATGCGCTCATTAGTCATACACAATATATAACAATACACATGTATGCATTTAACCAACTATGTATACAGAACAATAAGGCGATTAAAGGAATGCAGGACGATCATGGGTCTAACAGCCATGTGGCCAAGGATTACAACTGCCATACCATTCTCACATAATAGAACATACCACACCGTGTCATTTTGGAAGGGGGAGGGGTGATCATAGGTATGACTTCGGTGACAGGTCAAATTTCTGTGTTGCCTGTACACAACAATGATGTCGACATGGAGATGTTGAAGGTCCCAGTATATATGTCAGAGCTACCATAAGAATGACGATCACAAGCAAGCTACAGAAACTTAATATTTACAGAGGCCTCTGCGTATTGACCTAGGTGTTCAAATTCAGAAGCATGCTTCTTTCACATGGTCTGGGACTGCCCCATGATAACAGCATACTGGAAAGAAGTTACAAGTTGCATTACAACAATTACTGGGAGGGAGGGACTGTGTAGCCCAATTGGATGTCTGCTGGGACCCTCCCAACATGACCTTATTGCGGAACACAAGTAATCCAGGATGTGGGCTAGGAAGGTATGGCGCTGCCAGAGAGGGGAAAAGGGGATAGACATAAAGCCTATTGCTGATAAATGGGACAACATTTTACAAAAACTGATAGCAGAAAATGTACTTATTACTCAGTCGGTTGCTCACCATGTAAGACAGGATAACTAATGAAAGATTTGGTTGCAGCAAAGAGAGGAAATAAGGCACACACCCCAACGAAGGCCTACACCAGCCATTATTGGCTCTAAGACACTCCTCTGTCTTAAATGGAGCTCCCAAAATTACATAATGCTAATTGGGGATAGAATTTTCCTATCCATACTCTACATATTAATTGTTTCTCTTGTTGCAGGTGCTGTGTTTATACTTAGTACTTTCTTGTAAACTGGGCAAGTTCCTGGTTGCTAATAGTGACATGCATTGATATCCAGCAAGAGGGAAAAACAACCAAGAGGCTGATTTTGATGCGGTCGGAAACAGCTCATCGAAATGTCCCGTTCAGATTCCTTTCCGGCCGACCCATTATGATGGGGTCGGTTGGAAAGAAATCCGAACGGGCTTTCTGAATGGCTTCCGACGGGTTCGGAGAGCCCGTCTGCCATTTGGAAAGGGGCCAGTAATCCCAAGGGTGGCTCTTTCCACCAGAGGGATTACGATGGCGGATTCCCACAGCCTTTCTGTGCCGGCCTTTCTGACACAAAGTCTGTCGGAATCTGAGGTCCCAGCAGGGCCCCCCAGGGGTGCAAGGCCTCTGGATGGCGGCCGAGGGGGCACCTATGGACTCAGGTCCATCCAACATCGAAATCGGCCCCCAAGTGTTTATTGCTCTCTGGAATTGGAGGTAGGAACGGACATTTCCTAATGCTAGATGACAAGGTTTTCCAGATAATGATGGTCTGGACCAAGAAGGTTGAACCACAGATGAAAGGTACCTGTGAGGCCATGGTCGCAGTGCCATTTTCATGAGACTTGGGAAATATTAATTGTGCGTCATGCTGCACCTTTGCTAATAATAAGGCGGGCTGAATGATTCTATCACTACTGTATTGTCAGTTCTGCTTTAGTTGATTTTGGCAAACCTGATTTGTCTTAAGGTAGGCTTCTGAACACACATTGCCATTATTTTAAAACAATCTATCAACTTGTCGCCAAAGTACATGGTAATGTGTCATGTCCATTTGTGGTCTCCATAACCTGTGATCTCTCTCAGAATAAGTCTGAGCAAGGTCTCCGATAACTGTCAAAATATGCGCTAACACCAGACACTGCATGCATGAAGGCTACTGTTACTTTTACCTCCATCAACACTGAAGCTCTTGGCATCCACCCATTCTGTGGTCAGCTCCTTACACATGTCTTCCCCCTCTAGATCTAAACTACTGCTTTCACTTAGTGTCAACTTCAACATCCCACTGATAACGTAACAGGCACTTCAGCTCTGATTTGTACTGGAGTATTCTGCCCGGCAGTGTACACATACCTCTGTCATATACAAACACATAAACGAAGAAAAAGGTTAGATATATGCAGTTTCTAATCAGTTAACAAGCCAATGTACCTATGAACCCTGGGGGCTTTGGTCGTAATAAGTACCCCAGTGTTACGTCTGCTATGGCAGATACTTGTCTACAAGCACTGGAATTCTTGTCCTCATGGGTGCTACACTGTTTATTAAAAAAGAAAAATATCGGAGATTAAAATAAGCAGAGTGATAAAGTATAAATATTCTTCAAAATATTGTGAATATAGCACTTGAACAAAAGAAGCTGTAGGAAAACAAATATAAGAGAACACAATTTCTGACATTGCCTTGGAGAGAGCAGGGCAGAAGTCTTTCCACTGTCTCTGTGAATAGGCAAATAGGTGACGTAAGAAGGAGGGCGTGGCAGATGTTTCCCATAGAGCACAAAGGGCGAAAGCAACAATGAGGTATGGAAGGCATTGGGAGACTGAGATGAACAAGGGACGATGAGGCTATGCAGACAATCCTGAAGATGATCCGGGATAGGAACAGAAGGAAAGGAAGGAGTCTTTGGAGAAAACTGGGAGGTAAGAGGGAAATCATCCCAGGAAAACCAAATTCTTTGTAACAGAACAGGAGCCGTAAAAGAAGTTACCTACATGAGAAAAATAAGTCATACAAAAAGGTACTCGGACAAATTGTACTAATCAAATTGCTCTTGAACAGTCTGCGCTTGTAAAGGACAGGGTGAGTGTTCACGACGGCCATAGAACTACACATACATGAGGTCAAGTGTTATGGAGACATTTGTCGAGTTCTAGTCAAGCCTGTTTCAGGTGAAACAGTGTGTCCCTGTGGGCAGGACAAGTACCTGGCAGTGTGACTTTCCCACCACTCCTGCCAGACACACTGAGTGCACTGGAGGAACCGATATCAGAAGATAAAGTTAAATGAGCCATCTCGGAGCTACCAGTCAAGAATGCACCAGGTCCGATGGCTTCACCACATCCTTCTATAAAGCATTTACAAATATACTGACTCTTACTTTGAATCTGCTCTCCCTTATTGGAAAGCTGGAGCCGCCATTGAGTTGCTACATGGGTGATTCGCCTGTCAATGCTCATCTGTGGAGGCTTCAGTACATGGAACTTTCTGCAAGAAATCCAGTGAAGTCCTAGTAAATGACTTTAGCGTAAGGAGGTAAAGGCACAACTGACATTCTAAATCGACCACAAAAATTGGTTAGTTTGTGTTTTATTCAGTACCTAATGTAAACAAAAAATGTTCCTACAATGGGGAGAACCTACAATACTGGGTGAGTATAAAATTCTTCTGCTGAATTGGATACGGGTAGTTAACCCGGTGCATTGCAGTCCCAAGGAGTAGGTGCCTGTTTCTGTCTGAAGACACAGAAGCAAACTTGCTTAATCACTTTGTGGGAATATCGGCTTATAAAAAGGCTCATGAGAAAGAAGAAAGTCTTTCAGTTTGTTTTCCAATTCGGTCTTTTTATTATAAAATCAGCCACTGTACACCATAAGGCATTATTTCAACTTACCCCACATGCACCCCACCTACACACATTTTAAGCTGAGCAGTCAGCCCTTCCCCAGGTATTCACAGGTGCAAGTATCTTCTGTACAGCATATGTGCCTGTTTGAGTTGTTGAGAATATGCTAGGGGTAGTTAAACATCATCATGCCCTTCAGACTGAGCAGTAAAACATGCTGAGGATTGTTCAAACCTGCCTTAGCATCCGTAATTTCGATCACTAAGCAATGAAAGCATCTTATGGATACTAGCACTCTCTGTGAAGTAAACAGTATGTAGCTGCTTTTTAGTTATGCTTAAATACAAATTATTTAAGTGATTGAGGGAGCGTAAGACTTTGTTGACAGTTAATACAAACTTAATGACTGTAAGTGCGAACTGCTGCTCAGTACAACATCAGATGGTCCATGTCTTCTTGCAGCGGCTGGGCCAGGGAGTCCTGGAGTCTGAGCACACAGAAGGATTCTTTGCTATACTCGTGTCACAGCAAGAATGGTGGAGCACAGTATATGATAACATTGACTGTGCAGAGAGAGTTAGAGATCCTGTCTCTTTGATAGACTGGGACAGTGCCGAAGAGCTATTTATGGACATACTAAGGGGCAGATTTACAAGCCCCTTGCGTCATCTTTACGACACCGTTGCGTCACTTCTGTGACGCAGCGTCGTCGTAAACAATGCGCCACTATGCAACAGATTTACAACGTGACGCATCTAGTGAGATGCGTCACGTTCTAAAGCCCTGCGCTACATTATACCTGCGTCAGGTATAATGTATGCAGGGTGGGCGTTCCGTCGCAAGGAAGCCCCGTAAAAGTGACGCAGTGAAATCTACAAGATTTCACTGAGTCACTTTTACGTCCATGCTGCGTCAAAACCTTACGCCTGCTTCAAGCAGGCGTAAGGAGTGATGCAGCATGTTAGGTATAGGGCGCCCCTGAGCATTGCTGGAGTTGCGTTGCGCTTGCGACACAACTCCAGCAATGCGCTGCCCTTGCGCCAGAAGATGTGACACGCATCTGACTATCCTTGCGTCAAGGTGCGTTGCATTTTAAATGCGACGCATCCGCGATGGCGCAAGGGTATTCCTACGCGTCGCATCTTTACTGGCGCATCCCTGCTAATATGCAGGGATGCGCCAGTCCTTGTAGATCTGCCCCTAAGTGTCTTTGAAGTAGATCCTTTGTTTCACTGGTAGCCAATGTACACTCTTCTTCAGTTTTTTCAGAAAGCTTATCTGAGCAGCTAGAAAGCAGTGTAGACCAATTGAGCATTAACTAATGACATTCTCTTTCCAACTTACTCATCCAGTCTCATCCTGACCTCTGTTACAGTCTGAGTCACTGACCACCCATAGACACCCCGTTATCAGGACAGTGGTGAAACCCATATTCCTCCTACAGTGTTGGGTGTGGGCAACAGATGTGCTAACGATCTTTGTGGTTGACTCAGTATGTCAGTTTTACCTCATTAAGCTAAAATCATTTACCAGGTCTTCATTGGATTTCCAGCAGAGTCCCATGTACTGAATCCTCCAGAGTAGAGCATTTATAGGTGGATCACCCATGTAGGAATAGAAAGGCAGCTCCAGCTTGCCGATAATGGAGAGCAGGAGCAAAAGATGAATATTATCAGAGGGTAGCAGGCGACCTACATGCATGAAAGATATCCAAATTAAAATTCTTCAAAGAGTATGTGTACCACCTATTAATTCCTTTGATACTTCATCCACAGTTGTTCTTAATTGCTGCAACAGGATAATAATGTTTGCGTGTTACCTAGAATTTGATGTTGCACTTGAAGCTTAAAGATCGTGAGTATTATCCAACTCAATGGTACTAATTTTATAGATCTCTTCAGAATGAAAAATTGAGTCTGTCCTACTGGGACTCGAACCCATGACTTCCACGATTCACACACATACATCAGAGTCTTATATTCACTAAGCTATCCTTATGGGTACATCTGGCCCGTATTTCTTGTGCCAAAGTGAGCAAACTTCCTAAGGGAAGCTGGGTTGCAAATATTCTTTGCACCCCACTCGTATGTTCCCTTCCACCTTTTGTGCTTTTCAAAATGGTGTGATTGGTTTTTCTATGCTGGAAACCCTGCATAATTGGAGTATTGCTGAATATTCATCTGCTTTTCTGCCTGAGTTAACAGGACAACCTGTCTAACAAAAATGGTGTTCACTGTTTCCTGGGGATCCTATTTCACTACCTCGAAACATATGAACACAGTCTGGTCCATCTTCTGGGTCCTCCTTTGGGCATCCCATCTCCTGGGCATCCTTCAGCTAAGAGCGTCTGAAGCAAAGAATACCTCTAGCTGGCAGGATGGTGCAGTATGTTAAACATTTGGTGCTAAAATAGTCAGTGAGCTAGAGTTCCTGGCAAGGCTGACTAAGCCTTTCGTCTTTCCAAGGTCTGTAAATCGAAAGCCAGTAAATTAGGAAATAGTAACACCTACTATGTACATTTAGAAAATGCATAAGTGTGGTACGAAGTGATATATAATCACAAGTTATTTCTTTAGCAGATTCCCTGTTGCGCTCTTTAAAGACCTGGAAGTGCCTTTGGCAAAACTCCTGACACACTCTCTTTCCATGCTGCAACACACTGCTAAAGCAGAGATCTCCCAACTATCCCAGAGATATTATCCTGGTCATTCTCTTTGGTGTGCTGCCCCAGAGTACCTCACATCCATCTCTGTGGGGCACACAATTCAAGTTTCGACTATTTCTGTTGCAACGCTCCTGGATGGATGTTTCTTGCTTCCTGTTAGAACCGGAGTCGCCGATTCCGACGCGGTAGCTTGGCGCGAGGTAGGAAGGCACCCAAAGGCAATGTGTTAAGCACTTGTGCAGCACACACCCACACTGACTCAATAATGCGCAACAATAAAGGGGGACACCACACCAGGCTTGGATGTAAAAACAAGATCCTTTATCTCATTTAAATTAGCAGTTGATAAGGCAGATAATCTTAGGCAACATTTCATTTCATCATAGCTTCATAAACTAGTGCGTAAATCTCATTCTAGCACATTAGAACAGGAGAACGTTACGCCAGTAAAAGGCAGTATCAATAACCTCCTAGAAGAGCAGGTAACACTGTAGGTCATAGACTGTAGATCAACACATAGACTTCAACACAGTTGGCGACATGTAATTAGCTAGACATTAGATGCACATTACACTGTAGATGATGAAGAACCTGTATCAACCTAGGCGCAACCACATTCAGTACAGTGGGCGTCGCAAAGCAGGTAGGCCTACAACATAAGAACACTTTAACTCTTGGCAGGTGAACACTGCAGCTCAATTCAGGTAGGCACCTTTACACTAGGCAACCACATTTCATTACTGAGGGTATAAATCAGGCCTAACCATTAATTAAAGCAGGCATAATAATCGGGTTGGTAAATAGCTTGAGGAACCCCTCCACATGTCCCTCTCTCTGGGGCTTCCCTGTTGATTTGGGCTTCTGTGTCTCTCAAGGGCCACTTAGGGGTTAATTCAGGCCGGGCCCACTCCTCTCCGGGCCTCGCCTCGTGGGTAAAGAGTTACTCTCGGTTTCCCCCTTTATGTGGCAGTGTAACGGTGGCCCCCGGGCCCCCAGTGGCGTCTCTACGTGCCCTAGGGGCCTCTCGGGCTCACCTGCGCTGGATTCGGTGGTCGCTCGCCTGAGCGACTGAGTTCTCCCGGGCCGGCCCGTGTTCTGTCGGGCGGTGCCCGGATTGGGGCCGATAGGCCTTCTGGCGTGTATTGCGGGTCGTCGGGGGCCGGTAATGCTTTTCTCCGGTCCCCGTCGTCAGCGCTGCAGTGCGGGACAGAGGGCGGGAGCCGGCAGTCCTCTCCGGCTGGCTTCCCGCCTCCCTCTGCTCACCGGGACTCCTCGCGGGCTTCCATCGGCGCTGGGGCGCTGCGGGAGCCGACAGCCAATCGCTGCGCGGCCTTCCCGGGGCGCGGTCGATGGCGCGGTCGGCGTCCCCGGTCGCTCAGCAACGGCGTCGGCGGGGCCGGAGGCCTCTCTCGCTCACCTGGGCCGCGGCGATGATTTTCAGGCCGCAACTTCCCTCTCGGAGGGCTCCCGGGCCCGGCGGTGATGTCTGGGCAGCTTCTGGGTCTTCGGTGAGGCGCGGGCGGCGCGCCTCACCACCAAGGCCTCGGGAGGCCACGCCCACCTCCGCAGCGCTTCACACGCGGCGACGGCCGCACTGGCAGTTTCCAGCCACGAGGTCAGTGGCTTGATGGGGCGATTCCTCCCACGTGGAGGCACAGCGCGGGAGCGCGCTTGACACTGAGCTAGCAGGGGGACAATTATAACAGTGCTTTGGGCAGCCCAGCAGCAGGGCAGCACTGCGGCAGCTAGGAGTGGATTGGGGTGAAGGTCTAGCGCTTCAGGACACAGCGCATTACCTGGTGATCCCCAGTTTGGCAGTTCAGGTTTCTGACCTTGCTGGTCTGTCAGGCTTGCAGTTTCAGGTTGCTTGCGGTAGTTCTTCTGTGGTTGCTTCTTTGGTTTTCTCCTTATGGGGAAGGGAATGAGTTGGTGGTACTTGGGGTGCTGGATGGTACTTCCCAGCACGCTGAAGATGGTTCCCTGGGTCCCCTCACACTGGGCAAGGTCAGTGGGTGGCGGGTGTTCCTCAGCTATCTTACTACAGCAGTGCCTCAGCCTTGTCAGTAGCAGTAGTGTAGGTCTCCCCTAGGCCCTAAAGCCTGTACTCCGGCAGAGGTTCTCCCAGGATCAGTGGTGCCCCAACTGACTAAAGATTTCCCTCCAAACCTCTTATACCCCTAGGTCAGGTGACCCTCCTAAAGGCGGCAAAACATAACTCCTCCCCAAGCTGGAAGGTTCTAGAAGCTTCCCTCATGTCTGGTCATGAGGCCCAGGGGCGGGGACGGCATGGATACTGTATCATTATGTCCCCGCCTGATCCTGACTACTAGTATGTGTATGCAAAGGCCACTCCGCAGTAGCAGGGGCCTGTGGCAGCCATCTTAAAAGGAGAGAGCACCTGCACCTCAGCACTGTTTGGCAGTGGTAAGGCGCCCAGAGACCTAGGTCCAACAAAAGTGTAGTGGCAAAAATGAGGCGCAAAGAGAAAAAAACGGGGTAAGACCACCCTAGGGCTGACATGTCTAACACGCGTCCCCCCCAGCCGAAAGTGGGGAGAGCTTCCCAACCTCTAGGGAGTTCTCATCGCTAAGGCGGAAAAACCGGGAGAGACCGTCAGCGTTGGCGTGGTCTACACCGGGTCGATGTTCCACCCGAAAGTCCATCCCCTGGAGGAAATGGACCACCTCAACAATTTGGGGTTTTCGCCTCTCATCTGCATGAGCCAGCGAAGGGGTCGGTGGTCGGTCTGAATAAGGAAGTGAGAGCCAAAGAGGTATGGCCTCAGCTTCTTCAAAGCCCAAACCACCGCGAAGGCTTCTCGCTCTATCGTACTCCACCGCTGTTCCCGGGGGAGTAGCCTTCGAGAAATAAAGGCCACTGGCTGGTCCTGGCCGTCATTGTTAAGTTGAGAGAGCACAGCTCCAATGCCATGCTCAGAGGCGTCTGCACGATGAATTCTCTTCCAAAGTCTGGAGTCCTAAGCACCGGAGCGGTGCACATCGCGTGCTTCAGAGTGTCAAACGCTTCTTGACAGGCAGCCGTCCAGATGACTTTACGGGGCTGCTTCTTGGACGTCAATTCAGTCAGGGGGGCTACGATGGTCCCATAGCCCTTGACAAACCGGCGGTAGTAACCCGTGAGGCCAAGGAAGGCCCGGACCTCCGTTTGGGTTTTGGGGGGCTCCCAGGCCAAGATGGTCTCGATTTTGGCCTGGAGGGGTTGCACCTTACCCCCGCCCACCAGGTGTCCCAGGTAGACGACAGATCCCTGTCCAATCTGGCACTTGCTAGCCTTGATGGTTAGGCCAGCCCGCCTAACCATCAAGGAGATGCTCCAGATGGTCCTCCCAGCTGCTGCTGAAGACAGCTATGTCATCCAGGTAGGCAGCAGAGAAGGCCTCTAGGCCAGACAGTACCTGGTTAACCAACCGCTGGAAAGTGGCCGGAGCATTTTTCAGCCCGAAGGGCATCACCCGAAATTGAAAGTGGCCCTCGGGGGTGGAGAACGCAGTCTTCTCCTTTTGCTCCGTCCGTCATGGCAATCTGCCAATATCCTGACGTCAGGTCGATGGTACTCAGATACCGAGCTGCTCCCAGTCGGTCAATGAGCTCATCCGCCCGAGGGATCGGGTGAGCATCGGTCTTGGTCACTGAGTTCAGACCACGGTAATCCAAACAGAACCGAAGTTCTGGTGTGGTGCCAGTGGGGCCGCTTTTGGCACCAACACCACCGGACTAGCCCAAGGGCTGCTGGAAGGCTCAATCACCCCCAGCTCCAACATTTTGGTCACCTCACTCTGGATGCTGGTTCTGACTTTGTCGGACAGCCGGTAAGACTTGGTTTTTACTGGCGGGCTGTCCCCTGTGTCCACATCATGGGTACACAGGTGCGTGGTCCCAGGCGTGAGGGAGAACAACGAGGCGTACCGCTCCAATACCTGGCGGCAGTCCCTCTGTTGCTCAAGGGCCAAGGATGGGGAGAGGACCACTCCCTCCACCGATCCATCGTTCTCTTTGGTCGCCAGAAGGTCCGGAAGAGGCTCGCTCTCCTCCTCTTCACTCCCATCCGTCACCATCAGGAGAGTAAGTTCTGACCGCTCCTGGTGTGGCTTAAGGCGGTTGATGTGGAACACCCTGTGGGGTTGTCGGGAAGTCTTGAGGTCTACTACATAAGTGGTCTGGCCTCTTCTCTCCAAAATTTCGTGCGGTCCAGTCCACCGGTCCTGGAGGCGCTAAGCTCTCCGGGCTCCATGACCCACACCTTCTGTCCAGCATCCAACTCCACCGTCCGAGCATTCTGGTCGTACCACTCCTTCATGACGACTTGACTAGCCTCAAGATTGTCTGAGGCCTCCTTCCACAGCTTGGCCATCTGGCTGCGGAACGCCAGCATGTAGCTGACCACATCACAAGGGAGCTTCTTAGAAGACTTCTCCCACCCCTCCTTCACGAGACTGAGGGGCCCCCTAACGGGGTGGACGTAGAGCAGCTCAAAGGGGCTGAAACCGACCCCCTTCTGCAGCACCTCTCGGTAGGAGAAGAGCAGACAGGGTAAGAGGACGTCCCACTTCCGTCTCAAGTCCTCGGGTAGGCTTCGGATCATCCCCTTCAGGGTCTTATTGAAACGCTCCACGAGCCCGTTAGTCTGGGGGTGGTAAGGAGTGGAGAACCTGTAGGTCACTCCGCACTCCTTCCACATGGCCTGCATGTAGGCCGACATGAAATTCGTGCCCCTATCTGACACCACGACCTTGGGGAATCCCACTCGGGTAAAAATCCCCATCAAGGCCCGCGCCACCACAGGTGCAGTGATGGTCCTCAGAGGAATGGCCTCCGGGTACCGGGTGGCGTGGTCCACCAACACCAAGATGAACCTATGTCCCGAAGAAGTCGGCGGGTCCATGGGCCCGACAATATCAATTCCTACCTGCTCAAAAGGGGTACCGACAACATGGAGCGGTTCCAGAGGGACCTTCAACTTAGTCCCAGTCTTGCCACTCGCCTGACAAGTCACACAGGTCTTACAGAAGGTGTCAGAGTTAACTCTCATCCTGGGCCAATAAAAATGTGGTGCCAATCGAGCAAAGGTCTTATCCTGGCCCAGGTGTCCTGCCAGGGGTATCTCATGTGCCAATTCCAGCAGGAAGGCTCGGTAGCTTTGCGGGACCACTAAGGCCCTCGATGACCCATGCACCGGAGCCTTAGGCTCACTGTAGAGGAGACCATCCTTCCAGTAGACATGGTAATTACTGGTCTCTTTACCAGTTGCTTGGGCTTCGGCCTGCTGCCGCATGCCTTCAAGCGTTGGGCACTCTCTCTGCGCCCGACAGAATTCCTCCCGGGTAGGCCCTCCTTCCACCTGCCACTCTGCAGGGGTCGGCAAGTCCCCCACGGGAACAACATCCACCTCAGCGGACTCCGGGGTCACCTCCGCGGGCTCCCCATCCATCTCGCAGGGTGCATCCTCACGGATGTCTTCTTGTCCAGCAGTGGGCTGGGCCATTGTTTCAGGCTCCAACCCGGGCTGAGTTCCTTGCCGGGCAGCCATGGACCGCGTGACCACGCAAGTCCACCCTGGTAATCCCAGCATCTCAGCATGGGCGTTGAACTCCACCTCCTTCCAGGCGGTATGTTCCAAGTCGTTCCCGAGCAGACAGTCAACTGGCATGGCAGGGCTCACCGCAACTCTCAACAGGCCTGAGACTCCTCCCCACTGAAAGGGAACTTGGGCCACGGGGTAATGGCCCAGGCTATTATCAGCCATGACAACCGGGTGGAACACTTCAGGATTCACCTGCTCTGGGGACACCAGCTGACGTCTTACCATCGTCATGCTGGCACCTGTGTCCCTCAGAGCCTCCACCTCCTCCCCGTTCACCAGGACCCTCTGCCGGTACTTGGCAGTGTTCGAGAGTACCTGAACCCGTGGGATCATCTCTCTATCCCCCAGGGAAACTAAGGTCAAGCCTGTCCACTCACCTCCCCTACCTAGGGACAACTCCTCCCCAAGCGCTACACTGGCCACCCGGGGCTCTTACCTCCTGTGGGGGCTGGGGTCCTCTTGCGACACTGGGGATCCCCCTTGTAGTGTCCAACCTCCCCGCACTCGTAGCACCGGACAGTTCTGGGCTGCTGACTCCTGTCAGGGTAAGTGGGTTTCTGGAATCCAGGTTGGGATGGGGAACCTACCCCTCTCCCAGGCGGTCTATTTTGGGGGCCTTTAAAGAACTCCTTCTTTTATCTCCCCCTCTCTCTTCTGGGGAAAACTCTGTCCACCTTTCGGGGTCTCCCCGGATCCCTTGTGGGACACCCGAGTGCTAACCCAGGTATCCGCCTCCTCCGCAAGTTCCGAGGATCGGTCAGCTTGCGGTCCACCAGGTGTTGGCGCAGCTCTGGAAAACTTTTATCTAGAAGGTGCTCCCTTAAAAATAGATGGTACAGCCCTTCATAGTCACTCACTTTGCTGCCACGCACCCAACCCTCCAATGCCTTACGGGCATAATCAAAAAAATCCACCCAGTTCTGTGTGGGAAGCTTGTGGCTGTTGCAGAACTTTTGGCAATACTTTTCTGGGGTGAGGCCAAACTTTTTAAGCAGGGCCTCTTTCATGACAGGGTAATTTGTCTGATCACCTTTGTCTAAAGTCAAGAGTGTGTCCCTTGCCAATGGAGGTATGTACTTGTACAGGCTTCCCCCCCAGTACTTCTCAGGCACCCCATGGGCCACCAAAGACACCTCATATGCCGCCAACCACTTATCAATGTCATCCCCTACACTGAAACTGGCCATTACCTCCTTAGGTAGGTATAACTTAGGCTCTCGTGGAACCTCAGCGGGTACGCTGCCACCATTCAAGTTGCCCTGCGTCCCTATCTGCAATGCTCGGAGCTCTAGTTCTTTCAAGCTAAGCTCATGTACAAGCTTCCTTTCTTCCATGGCTAGCCTTGCCTGTTCTCGCTCCCTCTCCATCCTAGCAAGTTCTAACTTCAATTGCCTCTCCTCCCTCCTGTCCTCAAATTCCTCTGCAGACAAACTCCCCCCTGACGCACTACTGCCTGCCCTGGAACGTCTTCCTGGCAACACATTCTCGCTAACGTCAATGCGCAGTAGGTCCAGTTCTCCTGGGTTGTCTGTCTCCCCCTGCTCCTCGCCCACTCTTCCCCCCGGGTGGGCCATTACCCATGCCCTCAAAGCTTTCTGAAGCTCCTCTTTCCTGGCGCCTCGCTTGACGGACACCCCCTTCTCTAGACAGAACTCCTTGAGCTGCGCCACCGTATACCTTTCTAGGTTGGCCAACTCAAACTCCATCCTGCTAGGTGGGGCCCAAGACAATTTAGAAAACGGGTTCTAAAATATAGGTAGCAGGTCTAACGCAGGAGTGTACACAATCAGGCAATCACAAAATAATTCTTAGCACTTGCATTTAACTAGGTGTCCAATTGCGGCGCACACTGAGTCCCTGTAGGGTGCTGCACAAGCACAAGTCCTTATCCCACCGCTGCCACCAATGTTAGAACCGGAGTCGCCGATTCCGACGCGGTAGCTTGGCGCGAGGTAGAAAGGCACCCGAAGGCAATGTGTTAAGCACTTGTGCAGCACACACCCACACTGACTCAATAATGTGCAACAATAAAGGGGGACACCACACCAGGCTTGGATGTAAAAACAAGATCCTTTATCTCATTTAAATTAGCAGTTGATAAGGCAGATAATCTTAGGCAACATTTCATTTCATCATAGCTTCATAAACTAGTGCGTAAATCTCATTCTAGCACAATAGAACAGGAGACCGTTACGCCAGTAAAAAGGCAGTATCAATAACCTCCTAGAAGAGCAGGTAACACTGTAGGTCATAGACTGTAGATCAACACATAGACTTCAACACAGTTGGCGACATGTAATTAGCTAGACATTAGATGCACATTACACTGTAGATGATGAAGAACCTGTATCAACCTAGGCGCAACCACATTCAGTACAGTGGGCGTCGCAAAGCAGGTAGGCCTACAACATAAGAACACTTTAACTCTTGGCAGGTGAACACTGCAGCTCAATTCAGGTAGGCACCTTTACACTAGGCAACCACATTTCATTACTGAGGGTATAAATCAGGCCTAACCATTAATTAAAGCAGGCATAATAATCGGGTTGGTAAATAGCTTAGGGAACCCCTCCACATGTCCCTCTCTCTGGGGCTTCCCTGTTGATTTGGGCTTCTGTGTCTCTCAAGGGCCACTTAGGGGTTAATTCAGGCCGGGCCCACTCCTCTCCGGGCCTCGCCTCGTGGGTAAAGAGTTACTCTCGGTTTCCCCCTTTATGTGGCAGTGTAACGGTGGCCCCGGGCCCCCAGTGGCGTCTCTACGTGCCCTAGGGGCCTCCTGGGCTCACCTGCGCTGGATTCGGTGGTCGCTCGCCTGAGCGACTGAGTTCTCCCGGGCCGGCCCGTGTTCTGTCGGGCGGTGCCCGGTTGGGGCCGATAGGCCTTCTGGCGTGTATTGCGGGTCGTCGGGGGCCGGTAATGCTTTTCTCCGGTCCCCGTCGTCAGCGCTGCAGTGCGGGACAGAGGGCGGGAGCCGGCAGTCCTCTCCGGCCGGCTTCCCGCCTCCCTCTGCTCACCGGTACTCCTCGCGGGCTTCCGTCGGCGCTGGGGGCGCTGCGGGAGCCGACAGCCAATCGCTGCGCGGCCTTCCCGGGGGCGCGGTCGATGACGCGGTCGGCGTCCCCGGTCGCTCAGCAACGGCGTCGGCGGGGCCGGAGGCCTCTCTCGCTCACCTGGGCCGCGGCGCTGATTTTCAGGCCGCAACTTCCCTCGCGGAGGGCTCCCGGGCCCGGCGGTGATGTCTGGGCAGCTTCTGAGTCTTCGGTGAGGGCGCGGGCGGCGCGCCTCACCACCAAGGCCTCGGGGAGGCCACGCCCACCTCCGCAGCTCTTCACACGCGGCGGCGGCCGCACTGGCAGTTTCCAGCCACGAGGTCAGTGGCTTGATGGGGCGATTCCTCCCACGTGGAGGCACAGCGCGGGAGCGCGCTTGACACTGAGCTAGCAGGGGGACAATTATAACAGTGCTTTGGGCAGCCCAGCAGCAGGGCAGCACTGCGGCAGCTAGGAGTGGATTGGGGTGAAGGTCTAGCGCTTCCAGGACACAGCGCATTACCTGGTGATCCCCAGTTTGGCAGTTCAGGTTTCTGACCTTGCTGGTCTGTCAGGCTTGCAGTTTCAGGTTGCTTGCGGTAGTTCTTCTGTGGTTGCTTCTTTGGTTTTCTCCTTATGGGGAAGGGAATGAGTTGGTGGTACTTGGGGTGCTGGATGGTACTTCCCAGCACGCTGAAGATGGTTCCCTGGGTCCCCTCACACTGGGCAAGGTCAGTGGGTGGCGGGTGTTCCTCAGCTATCTTACTACAACAGTGCCTCAGCCTTGTCAGTAGCAGTAGTGTAGGTCTCCCCCCTAGGCCCTAAAGCCTGTACTCCGGCAGAGGTTCTCCCAGGATCAGTGGTGCCCCAACTGACTAAAAGATTTCCCTCCAAACCTCTTATACTCCTAGGTCAGGTGACCCTCCTAAAGGCGGCAAAACATAACTCCTCCCCAAGCTGGAAGGTTCTAGAAGCTTCCCTCATGTCTGGCCATGAGGCCCAGGGGCGGGACGGCATGGATACTGTATCATTATGTCCCCGCCTGATCCTGACTACTAGTATGTGTATGCAAAGGCCACTCCGCAGTAGCAGGGGCCTGTGGCAGCCATCTTAAAGGAGAGAGCACCTGCACCTCAGCACTGTTTGGCAGTGGTAAGGCGCCCAGAGACCTAGGTCCAACAAAAGTGTAGTGGCAAAAATGAGGCGCAAAGAGAAAAAAACGGGGTAAGACCACCCTAGGGCTGACAGGTCTAACACTTCCTCAAAAAAATCTCACAAGAGTCTCTTGTCCGTCACTTCTGAGGGGACCCTACTTGGTAACCTCTGTGTGACTTTCTGGTAAAATCTGATCAGCTCTGTCTCACTCCGCTTACCACTCCCAAAATGATCCTACCCCTTTCCTGGGAATAACTCAAAGGCATACCCATTATCACACTGAATAATTCTTGGCGGTGCCACTCTTCGGTGTATCTTACACAGTAAACACTGAGTAAGACTTTGGTACTTGGTAACTCAGCTCTCCAGTCCAGGATGGAGACTATCTGATAATCCCAGGGTAGCGTATTGCATACACCTAAATAGGAAAATTCTAATCAGCTGTCGCCCGCCATTCATGTGACTCCCAGGTGCGCCCAACCTCATTCCTGTCAGCAAATCTCAGACACTCTAAGATAATCTGTTCAATTCTGAATAAAGGGGTGGATGTGTGGCTGTAGAAGGGGTCGTTGCAGAATTTTCCATTTTCTGCCAAAATTCTGAGGACATTTACAAAACGTTTTGGAGGAATTTACTGTATTCTTCAGTGGCATAAAAATTAATATTGATTTTTTTTGTACCTTGTTAACTTGCCTAAGACTTCTGACATACTTTATCAATCAATCAATCAATCAATCAATCAATCAGGAGTTTGTTAAAGCGCGACTACTCACCCGTAAGGGTCTTAAGGCGCTAGGGGCCTATAACAGATTTTACTATTATCCAGCAAAGCATACTGGATGGCATAAGTGCCCAGAATGGCAAAATATTACCAATTGTAGACTTTTTTTTAATTATAGCTTTGTTTCATTTTTCATCATTTACAATGTAGAATTAGTACTTAAAATGTGACCATTTTGGGGGCGTGGCTAAATTGAGGATCATGGCGGACGCGTGAGCTGAGAGCTCCGCACCAGCCCGTTCTTTTATCCTTGTAAATTACACAGCCGGGGCTGATTTGCAAGACCTCGGCCGTCCCTGGGGGGCCTAGATGCCGTGGGGCACGCCCAGACAGAAAACCGAGGCTGGTCGGAGCTGCTGGTCAAGAGCAGAGGCCCGCTGCAAGGTGTGCGTGGTTTAGGCTGGAGTCATGGCGGCCATGAGAGCAACCAGGGGCGCCCGGGCACCCCTCCACGTATGGCGCTGCGGCATATGAGGCCCGAGAAACACCGCGAGAGGCACTGCGGGGCTCCCCGCGAGCTGAGCGGGTGCTGCGGCTGGAGAGGCGAGGCCCGGGCACCGCTGCGGCGAGGTGAGCGGACCCCATTGGCGGCGACGACGATCAGGCGAACAGCGCGCTGTGCGGCAGGACAGCGGAGTTGAAGCACCTCCCGTGAAGCGGGACTGCTGTCTGGGCCTGCGGTAAGGATCGACTACGCCAGAGAGAAGCGGCCGCATCTGTGGCTCCGGCCTGCGGTGGCCGATTAGCCGAAGTGCGTCAGAGGGCCTAGGGGCTTCTCTATAGGCGGAGCCCCGGCGAAACTGGCCTGCAGGCGTCGTCGGGCGCTGCAGTGCCCCCCCGGTCTTCAACTGAAGCCGCGGCCGGATTGAGCAGCAGGAGTGCGGCCAAGCTGGACACTGTTAGCCGGGGACTGCATAGTGGCAACGCCGATGGTGAGGCCAGGGTGAGCCTGAATACTGTTAGTTCGGGGGGGTTCCCCGGTTAACTTCATCAGACCTGGATAGACTTTCGCTTTGTGGGTTCACATCTGGTGGTGTGGGGGTGACCCCCATGCGCTGGACGGCGGGCGCATACACGATACACGTTGGAATACCTCCGAGGGGCTGGGGGTGGACGCCACCCCAGGGGGCCGCCCGCCTGCGAGCTGATGAGTGTCCAGCAAAGCAGGGCCTTAGCGCTGGGGCGCTCCCTGCGGACCCTGTCTGCTTGCAGGGATCTGGTTGGTACCTGTACACCCCAAGACGGAGCCTGGGAGGAGTCGGGCTGCGGCCGCGCGCCTGAGCCGAGGTGCGGCCGGAGAAGTATCTAAACGGGCTGTGTGGCAATGCCGGGAGTACAGCCCGCAGTGGAAATAAGCCGGATCACCTGGTGACGTACGCCAAGGGAGAAGCCAGGGCACACTGGTGGAGTCTGTGGACCGAGCCGACCACAGGTAGCTTGGCAGGACTATTACAGTGGTGCTTGAGTGGGGCTGCTGGCCTGGAGGCTAGACTTGAGGAAGTGCGACATACAAGGCCCGTGACACGTGGCAAGACCTTCGGGAAGTGAGGAGGTGATCCAGGCGGTTGGGACCGGAGGACTGCTGCGCTGACTGAATTGTGGTGTGGGAGGATCTGGGTCTCTCGCTGGCCCTCGTCCCCGGGAGTGCCCTGAACTCACTACGCTCTGTTGGGCGGAGGCAACGCTTTAGTCTAGAGATCACTTGGCGCCATGGGCAAAACCAGAGGCCGCCAGGCCTGGGCCCTCCAAGACCCGGAAGACAGTGCTCAGGAACAGTCCCAAACCAATCCGGAAGACCCGGTGCAACAACAACTTAGTAAAATATTGGAGGCCATAGCAGACACGAAGGCTACCCTCCACCAAGATATCAGCACTGTTGCGGTGGGGCTTGGCCTGCTACGAGAAGAACACAAGAAACTGTTGGAGCGGGTTAAAGAAGCTGAGTCTCATGTTATGGAGCTGGTGCCGGCGCAAAAGGTGCTGGAGCAGCAGATGGGGTCCCTTGCGGATAGGGTGTGTCTGTTGGAACGCAGGGCTGAAGATGCGGAAGGGCACAATAGGAGAAACAATATACGAGTCCTGGGCCTGCCGGAAGGGTCAGAGGGAGGCGACATGGTGTCTTACTTGGAGCGTTGGTTTAGGAGTGTGGTGGCACCCGAGGGTCTGTCTGCCTTTTACACTTTGGAGAGGGCCCATAGAGTGCCTGCCAGGCCGCTGGCCCCTGGGAGACCCCCGAGACCCGTGGTGGCCCGCCTGCTTCACTTCCGGGACAGAGACCTCCTTTTGCAAAAGGCGAGAGCAGCAGGCCCCTTCAATGTAGACAACAACAAGGTCTCTCTTTTTCCGGACTACACGCTGGAGGTACAGAGGAGGCGGACCTCCTATCTGGAGGTCAAGAAAGCATTGAGAGAGGAGGGACTCCAATACTCTCTGATGTTCCCGGCTCGACTACGTATAGTGTTGGAGGGGAACACTGACTACTTTGATTGTCCCAAAGATGCCTCGGACTGGCTGGAGGCCTACAAGGGCGAGACACCACGAAACCGGAACTCTGGTGCCCTCGAGCGGAAGACTTCGGGCACCAGGAAACGCCAGAGACGCCAAACTCGTAGGGGGAACTTGAAGAAACCACCCTCATCCCAGAACGAGAAGGAGAGAGCTGAGGCGCTGCAAGCTGTGGCAGCACTGATGCAGGGTCGGGGCTCTCCCCCGGGCGTGGGGGCTGGCTCTACACGAGAGACGGAGGACAACGAAACAGACACTTCCCATAGTGATAGCGTGAAGATGCCAGTGGTGACACCAAATACCGTGGACGATATAATTTGATATACTTGGTAAGCTAAGATAACTGTGACACTGTAGTGGGTGCCGAGCCGCACTTGGCTGCTACAAGCCCCGAACTGCTCTTTCCATATACGGGACTGGTGCACTCTGCTTGGTGGGAGCGTCTTTTGCTAACTTTGCTTGCCCGACCCCAGGGTTGAGTGCCGTATTAGGTTAGGGCCTCATTTAGTATTACATTGTTACACAGGAGGTTTGGGCGGCCGACCGTTGTCGGACTGCCCTGGGCTTGGGGAGTTGACCACTGTATGGGTCCGTTTGTTGGGGTTTTTTCTTTTTTTTGGTTTTTAATGCTAGCAGAGGGGTGGAAAAGCACGAGATCCGGGGTGGGGGGGGGGTTGGGGGGGAGAGGCCCATTTTGGGCTGTTGTTTGGCGCCACCCACCATGAATGGCAGAGGCTCGTAGTATTATTCGGTTCCTAACATGGAACATCAGGGGCATGGGGTCCATTACCAAACGCCATAACATATACTCATACCTGAGGCGTAGGGACATCCACGTAGCGTTCCTCCAGGAAACCCACTTGAACAGTGAGGAAGCTGGGAAGCTGAAACGTCGATGGAGGGGCCAGGTTTATGTGACCACCAGTTCGGCCTTTGCAAGGGGGGGTGCTGATCTGGGTCAGGCCGGGGGTCCCGTTTGCTGTTGAGCGGATGCGGCTGGATGCAGGCGGCCGCTACGTACTGGTTACGGGGAGACTGGCGGGCCAGGAGGTCACCCTAGGTAACATTTATGCTCCTAACCAGGACCAGGTTGGCTTCCTGGATTCCCTTTCTGCTGTAATTGCTGACAGCCTGCGGGGCAGCCTGGTCCTTGGGGGGGACTTTAACTGTGTTGCAGACGTGGTGGCCGACCGGTCGCACCCTCCCTTAATGGGGTCTCAGCCGCGCCGCACAGCCTCGGGGTTTTGTGCATGCATTACTCACCGGGGTCTCGAAGACGCCTGGAGGCTACAACACAACAACCATAGGGAGTTCTCCTTTTTCTCGCCAGTACACCAGGTGCACACACGACTGGATACATTTCTATGCTCCCCTGCCTTTAATGGCTCTATCATACATACCGAGTACTTGGGACGCACATTGTCGGATCATAGCCCGTTAATAATGACACAGCAACCCTTGGGTAGGTGCCCCCCAATTCCCACATGGAAGCTTAACCCAGCATTGCTGGAGGATGATCCCTTTCGCACATCATTGCACACACTTTTGGATACCTACTTCCCCATTAATTTCAATACAGCATCCTCATCTCAGGTGGAATGGGAGGCATTTAAGGTGGTTGTGCGGGGCCACTGTATGGGGCAGGCGATGGGAGCACATCGGGAACTCCGTCGGGAAATTTTGAACCTGGTGGGGTGCAACCGCGGCCTTGACAACGCTCAGGGCACGGGCGGCGCTGCCCGGGTAGCATTGCAAGAAGCACGGGCAAAATATAATGACGCTCTGGGACGGCTGCGCTGCTATGACCACAAGGGTTACTTAGACAAAGTACAGAGGGAGGAGGGGAGAGCGGGCCGTCTGTTGGCGCGGTTAATCAGACCCGAACTAGGGGGATATCCCATCACACAACTGGGCCTTGACACCGGGGAGGTGGTGTATGACCCGGACGTGATTAACGATTCCTTTTTAACGTATTATGAACACCTGTATGCAGCCCGACTGCAGCGCCCCAGTCTGCCGTGAGAGACTATCTAGAGACTCTGCCCCTCCGGGTGTTAGAGGACGAGGCCTGGGATGAACTGGGGGAACCTATAAATTTGCAGGAAATCAAGGCCGCCATCCACGCATTGGCGCCTGGTAAGACGCCGGGGTCGGACGGTCTCCCAGCGGAATTTTATCAACGTTTCGCGGATACCCTAGCGTTGCAACCAGTTAGGCTGTATGTTGATGCGTATGAGGCTGGGGCGCTGCCCAACTCCACTCAGACGGCCCTGGTGATTCCCCTTCCGAAAACTAAGAATCCGGAGGCTGGGGTTAAGGACTACAGACCCCTTTCCATGCTTAACATGGACTTTAAGATCCTAAGTAAGGTCTTGGCCGGTAGACTAGTACCGCACATGGCGACACTGATACACCCTGATCAGAACGGGTTCATCCCTTCCCGCAATACCTCTTTAAATCTTCGCAGGCTTTACTCTATTCTCTACCATGCGGAGGCCCCGACCCACCACCAGGCCGCGGTGCTCTCTGTTGAGCTGGAGAAAGCCTTCGACACGGTGGGGTGGGAATACTTATTCGAAGTGATGCTGCGCCTGGGCCTGGGAGAGGACTGGGTGCGGTGGGTGCAGCTTTTGTATGCAGCGCCTACTGCAAGGGTTAGAACAGGCAGGACAATCTCCAGAGGATACATGGTCTTCCGAAGGACCAGACAGGGGTGTCCCCTCTCCCCCCTTCTATTTGCCCTGGCGATCGAGCCCCTCGCGGAGCGACTTTGCCGGGGAGGCGATGGGATCGGGTTGGCTACCGAAAGGCGAATGCATCATGTCTCCCTGTACGCGGATGACTTACTGTTATACAGTTGTGGGTACCGCATAGGCTATACACATCCTAGACGAATTCGCGGATCTCTCGGGATTGAGAGTTAACAAAACTAAGACGTACTTGTTCCCGGTGTCAGGCCCTGCGCCTCGGCCGGTTGCCCTGTTGGGGGATATACTATGGGCTCAGAACTCGTTCAAGTACTTGGGCATACATATCTTCCACTCACTAGATGATCTGAAGGAGGGTAACCTAGGCAGAGCGCTGCGCTCGTTACATTCATGCGTGCACTTCTGGCGCACACTGCAATTGCCAGTCATGGCCAGGATCGCTCTATCCAAAATGGTCATGCTCCCGCGCTTATTGTATTTTTTTGTTAATCTCCCGGTTATTATGCCCAGTGGTTGGTTCCGTCCTTTGAATACTTTGCTGCGGGACCTGGTGTGGGGGGACGGGCGTCCCAGGGTGGCTCTTCAAACGTTGCAGCGCCCTGTGTCCGAGGGGAGGTGCCCCGAATTTTGAATACTATATGTTTGCTGCTCAGCTACAATGGCTGGCACAATGGATAGAGGGGGTAAATGAGGATGGAATGTTCCTGTCGCGCCCGGACTCTCATCCCAGTCTCGTAATGGCGAAACTATTGGTACCAAAGACACCCACCCCGTACTGCTCCGTACTACAGCGCACGGCCTTTCAAACCTGGAAGCGATGCCAGGGCGGAGGACGCCGAGTCGCCAAATATTCTCCTATGTTACCCCTCGTGGGACTGCCGCATGGCGATCCACAATCCGTATTTACAAGCGAGCAACTGGCCCACTGGACTGAGGCAGGGCTAGATAATGTCAGGGATTGTTTCCTGGACAAATCTCTGCTCCCGTTTGACGGGCTAATGGAGGACTGTGGCCTGCCATCGGGCCAATTCCTGCGGTATGTGGCCCTGACACGTGCATTTGCGCAGATATGGAACAAAGGGAGGGATGAACCGGAGACACACCCAGTATTGCACGCCCTGTTTACACTTGGGACGGCGGGACATCTAGTGAAATGGTTTTATGTAGCTCTTCAATCGGCGTCGGTGCGTCCCCTAATTAAGCTGAGAGCAAAATGGGACCGGATCGGGGGTAGAGTCCTTACAGACGCAGAGTGGCAAAGGGTCCTATATTACCCTAAGAAGATCTCCCGCAACACTCGCCTAAAGTACATACAATTCAACTACACCCACATGGCCTACATGACGCCTCATCGCCTTAATGTGACCTACGGGGGGAGGTCCGTTCATGCCCTAGATGCACGCACCCGGATGCGGATTTTGGACATATGACTTGGGACTGCCAGGGCCTGCAACCCTTCTGGGAGGCTGTGCTTGGTAAGTTTTGAAGAGGCAGGACACATTCAGGTGGATAAAAAGGAGTTTATTAGGATAGCAAGAACGACCCCTGGAAACACCAGCCACTCTCCACAGCAACTGCTCTCTCTCTCCCTGTAGCCTACATTCCAGAACAGCATCAGAGAGGACAGGTTGCTAGGGAGCAGAAGGCATTCCAAGGCATTACATAGAAAGACAGAGATAACATGGAAATAAATGAGAGGAATACAACACATCTCCCCTCTTAAGAAATTTCCTAACAAAATAAGGTTAACATTATGAACATATGAAATCATCATATTTTTTGGCATCACTCTGACACGTCCAGAACCAATTCTGACTCTAGAAGAGGACACATCCCCTAAACAAGAATCAGAATCGTGTGCACCAGCATCCCGCTGAACCTTTAATGACGCCGCCACTTCCGTACTAGTGCATGGCGTTACTTTCCTGGTGTTCCACCATTTGCCGTCAGACAATTTCACACAATTGCCCTTCACAAGAACAACCTTTTGGGACACGACCATTTCGAACAACCTTTTCTTGCCTTGTCACCCAAAAACACTCTAACAGACAAACCCTCAATGAAAAGAGGTTTGGATTTCACAACATTCTTATTGTGCCGTTGACAATAAGCTTTCTGGTACTTGTCCACTCTACATTTTACATCCTCCACATCAATGTCACATTTTCCTGCTCTGTTCATCCAAGCTGGTACTGCTACAGAGCAAGGTATTCTGCCCTTAAGTAATGAAAAAGGTGTCTCCTTAGTCACAGAATGAGGAGTGGTGCGATATGACCATAACATATCCTTAACCTGTCGCTTCCAACACTCGCCACTCATGCATGCTAGTTGAACACACTCTACCAAAACCCTATTAAAGCGCTCAACAAGGCCGTTTGCCCTGGGATGATAGACAGGGGTTCTGGTATGTTTGATACCCCATTTAACTAAAAACCTTTCAAACTCCTCTGAGACAAATTGGGGACCATTATCCGTAACAATCTCGGCAGGACAACCTTCTCTCCTAAAAATGTCCTCACAGAAAGAAATGACACCACAGGATTTGACCTCCCTCACAAAAGCAACTTCCGGCCACTTAGAAAAATAGTCGACCATGACTATGGCAAACCTTTCATTCATATTCAAGGTATCAAATGGTCCACAAATATCGATGGCAAGTTTATCCCAAGGACCCTTGGGCAAAGGTGAAGAAACGATGGTCGTCTCTCGAGAAGAGTGAGTCTTGTCACTACATGCACACGCTATGCAGTCACGAACATATCTTTCAATTTGGATGTCCATCCCAGGCCACCAGAAATCCTCCCTAATTCTCCTTTTCATGGCAGACATTCCACCATGACCTTCATGCATGACGTTCAATAATCTTTCTCTTAACGCCCCGGAACCACTAACCTACATCCTCTTCTCAGCAAACCATTCACCACATTTAATTCAGACCAAATTAACTTAAAAGACTCCAATTCCTTGTGCAACCTCCAACCTTGTTCACATCCTAAAACTTCTTTGATTTTTATAAACACTGTATCTTCAGAAACTGCTTTTCTCCAATCTTCTTCACTGATGGCACGGCATACCTCATTCACCTCCGCTACCATCCATTCGTCATCATCCTCATCTTGTACATTATCCAAAGGTAATCTGGATATACAATCCGCATTCACATTTTTGGCACCGGGAACATATTTTACTTCAAAGACATACTCCTGAAGGCGGTACAACCACTTGGCAATCCTAGGTGTTGCTTTGGCAGCACCTCTTGTGGAGAAAAGATCCACTAAGGGCTTGTGGTCCGTACGTAACTGGAACCTGGTTCCCCACACAAAAATGCGGAAATATTGCACACCCTACCAACACGCCAGGGCCTCCTTCTCGATGGTGGAATAAGTGGGCTCTGCACCTTTCAATGTGCGGGAAGCGAAAGCTACCACTCTCTCATTGCCCTTGTGTACCTGAATGAGCACCGCACCAAGACCATGGTTGCTTGCATCAGTAGAAATGATAGTTTGATCTTCAGGATCAAAAGGCTTAAGAGTGACTGCGCTTGCAATATCTTTCTTTATCGCCTCAAAGTTAATCTGACAATTCTTAGACCACTCAAATTTGACACCCTTTTTCATCAAATTTCGTAAATCGTGTACTTTCTCAGAAAAATGGTGCACAAATTTTGAATAGTACTCTGCAAGACCGAGGAAAGACCTGAGTTGATCTTTGTCACACGGAGCAGGTGCCTTTTCTATGGCTTCCACCAAACTCCGCTTAGGCTTGACTCCATCACAAGTTAACGTGTGACCTAAATATTCGACTTCCTTTAAACCAAATTTACACTTTTCCAAGGCTATAGTGAGACCAGCATCAGATAGTTTCTTTAACACCACTTCTAAAATCTCATCATGCATGGCCTTGTTACGCCCCCACACCAAAACGTCGTCCTGAAATACTAAAACGTTTTTCAAACCAGATAAAACAGCTTGCATGACTCTTTGGAAGACGGCAGAAGCCGATGCCAAACCAAATGGCATTCGAATAAACTGAAATGCACCTTCAGGGGTTATGAAAGATGTAACATGTCTTGAATCCTCATGCAACAACACCTGGTGGTAGGCATTGGATAGATCCAACGTAGTGAAATACGCACCCCTTTTACACTTGCTAACATCTCACTGATGCGGGGAAGAGGATGTCGGTCAATCCAGATGTTGTCATTCAAGTCTCTCAAGTCTATGCACATCCTGATATTTCCATTGGGTTTCTTAGCCAAAACAATTGGACTCAACCATTCGGATGCCTCAATGGGCTCGATCACTCCCTCCTTGCAAAGTCTCTGCAATTCAACTTTGAGTTTGTCTCTTAACATCAAAGGAACATTTCTAACTTTGTGTACCTTAGGTACTGCATTCTCCTTCAATATAATACGGTGTTTGAATTTTTTAAACATCCCAAATTTTTCCTAAACAGTTCAGGAAATTTGTTAATCCAAGCAGTATTGTCCATAGATGATGTCAATAATACCTGTTGCGGATGATTAGGATCTAACACAATATCAAGAGCCCTTTGTTCCTTCCAACCCAAAAGAGATCTACCTTTGTTTACAATATACAGTTTGGCTGTAGTTTTCCTGTTTAAAAAACACATTTCTGTTTCAACATAACCCAGAACAGGTAATTTGTCACCACAATACCCTTCCGGAATGACATCAGTGGGATATAAATCATCTAGATTACCACCCAAATCTTCCCAAATGAATTTATCAATAATGGTGAATGGGGAACATGAATCCGCCCAGACTTGTACATCCTTCCCCTTAATTTTGATTACACATTTGGGTGGACGATAATTATCATGCTTACCCCTTCACACTTAAGCACTTGATCGGTCTCTATCACCATCACTTCTACATTGTCATCATCGCTATCACATGAAACATCTTCCCTTTCAGATGGTTCAACCTGTTTTATTAGATTGATAGACTTAGAGGGAAAAGGAGATTCAGAGCTTTTACACAATCTGGCAAAATGACCAAACCTTCTGCATTTATAACATCTACTCCTCATAGCTGGACAATGATTTGCATCCGCCGTGTGCCTTGAACTCCCACACCTGAAACATGACTTAGGCCTGAATTTATTTGTTTCTAGTTTCTTTTCCGATGTTACTTTCTCATCAATTCTCTTAACACCTTTCTTGATGTTATGAACCATTTCATCTTGACTAACTTTCTTAGAGACCGTGCTTAACTCCTTCACATATCTGGAGGTATCCTCCATTCTTTTAGCCACTAATAACGTTTTCTCTAAAGATGGATCTTTCATGCCAAGTAGTTTTTCTTGGATTTTAAGATTGGACATCCTATTAATTAGCTGATCCCTGATTATTTCATCTCTCATATCTTTAAACTTACAAGTGACAGCCAGCATTCTTAAATTAGCTACGTATTGCTCTACGGACTCGCCTGGAGACTGTGTGCGTGAAAAGAATTTATGTCTTTCTACCACAACACTAACTTTTTTCCCAAAACTTTCTTCTAAGGCCTTCAGAGCAATTTCATAAACATCAATATTGCTATCACCTGCGCCGCCAGCCACACCTTCAGTATTCTCTACAACACTGATAGCTTCCACCAAAGGTAAGGTTTTTAAAACATTCCTACCCTCTAATCCTAAAAATTGTTTAAGAATCGCTAATTTCCTCTTGGACACATATACATCGCCACCTATGGCTTCTAAATAGGTTTCAAATGTCTCCTTCCAGTCTTCCCAAACCATGCAAGGTTGGCCTGGAGTTTGTAGGAAATAAGGTGGCGCAGGAATGACTTGTGTTGTCATTATAAGTGCCTTTGCGTAGAGCAGACGTTTAGAATTAACCAAAGAATCACAAGTAAATGGTGGTAGTCACTGTTAAAAACACTGTATGAAGTTCACTCCAGAAAATTAGTGTCTGAATGCACAATGTAAAAAGATTAGGATACAATACCAAGTTCATCACACGCAGACGATTCGCCACACGATGATTTTCAACTGCTGGGAACCTTGTAAAATGACTAAAGGTGTGCGTGTCACCGGTGCAAAACGTGTATAAAAATTCCACAACACGCTTTAAATGAAGGAAAAAAAAGAGGTTAATTCTTTAGTACACTTTTCACTGGAGTAAATGCTTCAAGGAATGGCGGCACGCTAAATTCCTTAACGTAGGTGCAAAACCCCGGATGTGGTGATTGACTAGAAGGATAACGGTGTGCTTGTCACCAAGGTTTCCTTTTTGCACTTCTAAGATGGCGGCACGTTTTCTACGCACGTAACGTGCGTGCCTTGTGCGCGTCAGGACGTCCGCCTGACTCCAAGATGGCGGAACGTCAGCAGGAACGCGTAGGCAAAAGAACTCTGGGGCAGCTAGATTCAAAAATCTCTGCAAGCGAAGAAAGATGAAGGCGCGCGGGCCTTCCAACAGTTGCTCTCTTGCCAAACGAACCACCAATCGCTGGAAATAATGACTGTGTCTAAGGGCATGCCATGTGGCTGGATGGACACCAGGCGATCCTCCAGCAACGAGCAAATACTTCTTCCTAAGAAGCACAAGACAACAGCGCGAGGCAGTTCCAACGGTATCTTCTACAGGTAAGCTTTGAAGTTAAAGGTTTAATGATAGTCGGAAGTTGTACCTGTCTCCAGTGGCTAGATGGGCACTAGATGGACTCTTAGTGTCGGTATATGTCTTACCAAAAAGACTTTCCAGGGGTCGCTTCAGGGGTTGCTTACAGTCCATCAACGCTTGCTGTCCATCAAAATATTCTTCTTGGAGTTTAAATGACAGACACGTCTTCCACCGCAGGTATCCTCCTCCTACCAAGGGTATCCCACCCTCGTCGCCAGTTTTGAAGAGGCAGGACACATTCAGGTGGATAAAAAGGAGTTTATTAGGATAGCAAGAACGACCCCTGGAAACACCAGCCACTCTCCACAGCAACTGCTCTCTCTCTCCCTGTAGCCTACATTCCAGAACAGCATCAGAGAGGACAGGTTGCTAGGGAGCAGAAGGCATTCCAAGGCATTACATAGAAAGACAGAGATAACATGGAAATAAATGAGAGGAATACAACAGTAAGCTTAAAGACGTGTTGGGCAGGGTGCTACCCCCTACTGTGCAGACTTGCCTGTTGGGCCTATTCCCCAGACCGCCAAAGCGGAAGGTTGGGAACAGGTTAATAGACCTCGCGCTGGGACTGGCTAAACGGCGCATTGCATTGGAATGGAAATCCCAGAGGGGACCCAAGTTTGAGGCCTGGAACAGGGATGTAATCATGTGGGCTGGGGCGGAGAGTAGAGTGCTCAGCTGGGAGGAATCTAAGGGCGTGAGAAAGCACCCAATAGCTGGACAGTGGTGGGACGTGATGGCGACATGGGAGGACCCGGAGGGGCAAACAACTAGTGTGCCAGGTTCAGATCCCAGTCAAGGGCCCCACCCCGAAGGTACATGATCCATGAATACTATTGAAACCTTTAGGCTACACTGGGCACTGCCTTGAATGTAGAATCGACTGTGGGGTAAGGATCAAGGCAACCCTTTGACCCTGGTGCGGTAACTTTGACAAGGATTGGGGGCCCCTCCCCTTCCGACTCCCCTAAAAGGTTGTACTACGGTATGCTCCCCCTAAAGCACAGGCCATGTTAATCGAAGACTGGTTCACCCCTCTGCGCAAGTCCTATTCACTCCTTTGTTGGTTATGTTGTGTTATTATTTCCTTTGTTTTCCTTTCCTTTTCTTTAATTAGGATTGTTTTATTAGTAAAGGAAGTATTATTATAATAAATACGTATGTTATATTCACACCTGGGACCGCTGGTGGGAATCCTCACGTCACTTATAGGGAATGATAACTGGTGTAACATGTACTAAGAGCTTAGGCCATAACGTGTAGGCGGCTGTTCCTAGATGGACAATGACTGGAACGCAACTTTGTATGCACATAGGCTGTACGATTTGTTCCTGGGCCATTGATCTGGCTCGATTATAAAGCATCGTGCAGTATACCGCCGCAATGTGGTACTGCCACCTTTGAGAAATTTGCTTCTATCCGTGATGCTGTTTGACATTTACTGTATATGTTAAATATTTTAAAATGCCAATAAAAATACTTTAAAAATAAATAAATAAATAAAATGTGACCATTTTAATCACTATTTATTTTCGTTTGAATGTCCCAGGTAACAAAGGTTGTGGTGTGTGGATAATGTCATCCAGCCTTCCGCATATCACCAGCAATCAAATTGGCCACAATAGCATCTATGGAGTTGCTGTGTTTTGCCGTAAGGATGATGCAAATGACTATCTGTTGAATCAAGGTGGGAATGAAAACTTCAATGATGAAGGAGAAGCGGCCAACTGGGAAAACGAAATGGACAGCGACGATGACCGTTTTTCTTCCCGGCGGCCAATCAATGTGGCGCTCATTGAATCAAACAGCATAAACCACAATGGTGGTGAGTTGGAGCTTGAAAAAGCTGATCTTTTCTCTTTTAGTTAGTTAGTGACCCCTCCTTAGCTTCTCTTTAAAATTCTAGACAGGCAAACATAAGATGTGTACAATGTGTCTGAATTTGTTGATGGGCTCTTACATTATGTTGATGGGATATGACATATTTCACAGTTCACTCAGTGTACAGTTTTCACTGGAGGAAAAGGTTTTTTTTTCATGAATTTATGGAACCTGACTAGTATCACCTTGAAACTGAATGATGACAGCGAGGAAGATTTTATGGCAGGGTTTCAAATCCCTGGATTGATAACCCTAGGAGAGAGTGAATGTTTGCCAGGATGAATACCAGCCCTTCAAGCAGAAGTCAGCTAATGAGAACTTCATTACGTGCATTTCCATTATTAATGAGTAATAGTTCACACAATGTGATGGCCCATATGCTTTCTTGGTAAGTATCTATAATTCAAAATGTGGCTCTATTTAGTATGTAGAAGGTGTGACAACAATCTGGCATTTGATCACAGGCCAGAGTGTTCTGCATTGGAGGGAGTGGAGGATGCGGTATGGTCTATACCTCTTACCAGGTTGCCTGGGAGGCAACCGACTGTTGAGGGACATGAACTCCTTGACATGATGTCTAATAATGGCTCCTCATTGATCAATGAGAAACTGTTGGTGGTAAGATCAGAAAACAGTTACAAGGCAATGGGGCAAACCGATTCCAACCCAAAAGGCATCTGGGTATTGTTATAACACTAACAAGCATTGGCAAACCCAATAGGTCTGGCTTTGGCAGCCAACCTTTTGGCAATTCCTGTTTTGTTTTGTCATGGTTTTTGCAAAACTTTATTGTTCAGGAAGCTGAAAAAAACATTGGCTAAAGGCAAAATCGTTTTTTGTTTGTTGTCTCTAAAAAGAACACATTACTATAGTACTCCCTGGCACTAAACAGAACCACTTTGTATATGGTTGTGAGCTCTGTGAAAGGACAGCATGCCGTAACTCATCGTGAAGTCAGCCAGTGGCTGAAATGGGCTGATGTACTGCCCTTTGATGAATGCTGGAGTGAGTGGGTGAAAACAAGTTGGTCTAGCACTGGCTGCTAGCGTCCTGCCTTTGAGAACATAGGCATGAAAGAAAAAAGGCAGGTAAGACAGAAAGAACGAAACAAACAAAGAAAATGAAAGAAGCAAAGAAAGAAAGGACGAAAGAAAAAAAGCAAGAAAGAAAGAAAAATGAAAGTCAGGTAGAAGAAAAAAAAGAAAGTAAGATGGCAACAAAGCAAGAAGGATTGCAAGACAGAAGCCCAAAAAGAAAGACAGAAAGAAAGAAAAAGAAAAAGGGCTAGATGAAAAAAGACAAGAAAGATGGAAACAAATAGGCAAGAAATTTGGAAAGAAAGAAGGCAAGAAATAAAAAGAAAGAATAAAGAAGAAACGAATGAAAGAAAGAAGGAAAGAATTAAAGATGGCAAGAAAGAAAAAAAAACAAAGGCAAGAAAGGTAAGACAGATGGAAATAAAGAAAGGAAGATTGAAAGAAGGCTGGACAAATGGAAAGAAAGATGGACAGATAGGAAGGAAAGAAAAAAGGCAAGAAAGAAAAAGAAGAAAAGAAAAAAGAAAGCAGGCAGGAAAGAAATATGGAAAGAAAGAGAAGAAAGGAAGGTAGGAAAGAAAGTAGGCAAGAAAGAGAAAGAAGCAAGCCAAGAAGGAAAATAAGCTGGCAAGAAGGAAGGAAAGACAGCAGGCAAGAAAGAACGAAGGAAATCGGGAAAGAAGGAAGGATGAAAAGGAAGGAAGGAAAGAAAGAATGGAAGAAAGGCAAGACAGCAAGAATGAAAGAAGGCAGAACAGTTTCAAATGGACACAATCTGGTATACTGTGAAATAGCTGCAGTCAGACAAATAAACAAAGGCCGCTTCAAAAGAGATTTACAACAGCATTGGCATGAGATAATAAAGTATAACAAGCATTTGCAATGCAGTGGGTCTTGCATTTGTTAAAGTTAGAGCAGTTGGCGTTGAAAATAACAATGTTTTTTACTTTTTTAAAATTTGCAATGGAGTTCTTATATTTGCATAGTACTATTCCCAAAGGTATAAAAAAGCAAAAATAAAAAATATTGTAATTTTCAACGTCAACAGCGCTAAGTTTAACAAATGCAAGACCTATTGCATTGGAAATGCAATCGTTCTTGCATTTGTTGGAGTTATTCGCATTATAAATGCCAATGTATTTAACCTAGCCATGTTGCAGAGTGCAGTACTAAATGTGTCCAAAAGAGGTCCCATGGGACCTCTTTTGGCCACTTATGGTACTCCTCCCTATAGAAGATATGGTAAATCCACCATACCCATAATGCATTGCATGCAAGACAGTACCACGAGTACATTCAAATGGCTATGTCCATATATACAATTAGTAGCTTTGAAATGTGACAAAGGAATTATTATATTAATTCCGGATTAGGTTGTACTCTGTGTGGAGCTGATGAAGGGACATTTATAAAAAGTCTCATATAAACGTGAGATGTGCTAGTGAGTAAAGTAACCACTGCCAATCTTGCTTAGGACCAAGCTTGTGTCCTGCCTGAGGGCCTTTAAGAAAATAGTGCTCCGAGGCTGTAATTAAACCTAGTGAGTAACAACACATGTAACAGGGGGTGTCCTCCTGGGAGGTTACAAGAAGAGACAGGCGATACTAAGAGGGACTACTAAGCCTATTGACCAATAAAAAGCCACCATTTACAAAGGACAGGGACAGGAGCCAATTAAAAAGATGGGCAGAAAGTGGGCTGAGCTTTATGCCCATATCCTGAATAAAGCATGTCTCGAAGAGGCAGCGCTGCCTAGGCGAGACCTAAAAAACATACTGATACCAAAGGGGATGATGGACGGAGCGTTAGAGCAAATCAAACACTCACCCCCAGTCAACTGATCTGGGTTTAATCCATCATCATTCTTTAGCTCACTCCACCACCCCAGTTCAGACATGGCCATATGCAAATCAGTCGGACCCTGTGCCTCATGGGAACAGTCCAGCCCGAACTGCCAAGCCATGTCTTCCCTGGACCGGAAACAAGCATCCTGGGACCGGTTTCGGGTTCAAAACCCTCATCAGCCAGGCTATCTTGAATCCAGTGGCAAAGTGAGCAAGGGACCCACGTCTGGGCATGCCCTGCCAACTTAGGGGGAACAAAGCGATACCAAAGGGGATGATGGACGGAGCGTTCGAGCAAATCAAACACTCACCCCCAGTCAACTGATCTGGGTTTAATCCATCATCATTCTTTAGCTCACTCCACCACCCCAGTTCAGACATGGCCATATGCAAATCAGTCTGACCCTGTGCCTCATGGGAACAGTCCAGCCCGAACTGCCAAGCCATGTCTTCCCTGGACCGGAAACAAGCATCCTGGGACCGGTTTCGGGTTCAAAACCCTCATCAGCCAGGCTATCTTGAATACAGTGGCAAAGTGAGCAAGGGACCCACGTCTGGGCATACCCTGCCAACTTAGGGCGAACAAAGCGATACCAAAGGGGATGATGGACGGAGCGTTAGAGCAAATCAAACACTCACCCCCAGTCAACTGATCTGGGTTTAATCCATCATCATTCTTTAGCTCACTCCACCACCCCAATTCAGACATGGCCATATGCAAATCAGTCTGACCCTGTGCCTCACGGGAACAGTCCAGCCCGAACTGCCAAGCCATGTCTTCCCTGGACCGGTTTCGGGTTCAAAACCCTCATCAGCCAGGCTAACTTGAATCCAGTGGCAAAGTGAGCAAGGGACCCACGTCTGGGCATACCCTGCCAACTTAGGGCGAACAAAGCGATACCAAAGGGGATGATGGACGGAGCTTTAGAGCAAATCAAACACTCACCAAGCCAGAAACCGGTCCCAGGATGCTTGTTTCCGGTCCAGGGAAGACATGGCTTGGCAGTTCGGGCTGGACTGTTCCCATGAGGCACAGGGTCAGACTGATTTGCATATGGCCATGTCTGAACTGGGGTGGCGGAGTGAGCTAAAGAATGATGATGGATTAAACCCAGATCAGTTGACTGGGGGTGAGTGCTTGCAATGTTCAACACTCCGTCCATCATCCCCTTTGGTTTTGCTAAAAAATATACTGCCACTCAAGATAACTGCCTTGCAGGAGGATGTGCTCGTTGTGAAAAGGCTTAATGCAATCACTGAAAGTGTAGTTTGTCAGTGGCTGAAGTGGGCTGACTCACTGCCCCATTCAGTTTGCTGTAGTGGGCGGAAGCAAAATGCGAATGAGACAAGAACAGACCAGTGGACGAATAGAAGTGGGTGAAAGCTCCATTAAGTAAGTATATTATATATTCACTGAAAAAACCATAGGTTTCAGACACGTTATAGTTAGAAATTAGCATTTAAAAAACCTTTGAAATTCACTGAAAAAACCATAGGTTTCAGACACGTTATAGTTAGAAATTTGCATTTAAAAAACCTTACAAATTCACTGAAAAAAACGATAGGTTTTAGGGACAGTTATAGTTAGTTGGACATTGCACTCGTACAAAACCCGTGAAATTCCCCCGTTATAGTTAGTTCAGCTAACTATAACTTGCGCCCGCAATGCACTGCTGATGACGTCACATATTACATCACTCATGACATGGTCAGTGACATCACTGATGACATCACTGATGACATCTCAAATGACATCACTGATGACATCACTGATGACATCATCCACGTGATAATCTGATGCACCTCCTCACACCCTAATATAACCTTTGATACACCCACTCTAAATTACAGACTGCCATTCGCAAAACCATAGACACTCCAACACCAATAACTACATACCCACTCATTGATTCTTAGGTCTACACACACATCCACTCACTCACCTGTACAGTCACTCATACTTACGGTCACTCAGTACAGGACTATCATATGCACTCATACTCCTATATAGACACTCCAACACCGCCACTCATCCATAGAGGTACTCACACACCTAGTCAGTCATGCAAATAATTAAACACACTGCCATTTACTCACCTATACAGTTATATACACACACCAGCTCACTTACTCATACAAATACTAGCACATTCTTACGCTCTTATACAATCACTGATGCAAGCACACACTCATCCATACAGTCACTCTCACAATCACACACTCTAAGCTTATAGCTATTTATATACTCCAACACACATATATACTGCCTTTCACATATGTAGTTACTCACACATGTACCACTGGGACATACATTCACTCACTAATACACTCTTACACACACTTACCCACCCATACAGTCTATCACAGATGCACTCTTGAAACCATCCACCCAGTGAATCACCCACTCACACATCTATGCACAGAGTCGCACCCACCCCACCCACACAAACACTCAGGCACCCATACAGATACTCAGACAACCAATCAATAACTCATATAGACACTCATGTAGCTATTCACAAACCCATGCAGCCACTTACACAGCAACAGACAGACGGATACAGACATTCACCCAGTTTAGTCACTAACCCATGCATTCAGTAAGATACGTTTAATCACTCACTTATAGAGTTAGTCACGCACCTACTAAATCATCCATACAGACACTTATACACCCACTCATTCTTCAATACGCCTTTCCCTATATATATTAAAAAATATTTAAACTTTACAGAAACACACAGTCACTGGATGATGTCATCAGTGATGTCATTTGAGATGTCATCTGTGATGTCACTGACCATGTCATGAGTGATGTAATATGTGACGTCATCAGCAGTGCATTGCGGGGGCGCGAGTTATAGTTAGCTGAACTAACTATAACGGGGGAATTTCACGGGTTTTGTACGAGTGCAATGTCCAACTAACTATAACTGTCCCTAAAACCTATGGTTTTTCAGTGAATTTGTAAGGTTTTTAAATGCAAATTTCTAACTATAACGTGTCTGAAACCTATGGTTTTTTCAGTGAATTTCAAAGGTTTTTAAATTCTAATTTCTAACTATAACGTGTCTGAAACCTATGGTTTTTTCAGTGAATTTCAAAGGTTTTTTAAATGCTAATTTCTAACTATAACGTGCCTGAAACCTATGGTTTTTCAGTGAATTTCAAAGGTTTTTAAATGCTAATTTCTAACTATAACGTGTCTGAAACCTATGGTTTTTTCAGTGAATTTCAAAGGTTTTTAAATGCTAATTTCTAACTATAACGTGCCTGAAACCTATGGTTTTTCAGTGAATTTCAAAGGTTTTTAAATGCTAATTTCTAACTATAATGTGCCTGAAACCTATGGTTTTTCAGTGAATTTCAAAGGTTTTTAAATGCTAATTTCTAACTATAACGTGCCTGAAACCTATGGTTTTTTCAGTGAATTTCAAAGGTTTTGTAAATGACAATTTTTAAATGTATTAATTGTTATCTTTATTTTTTTATACTGATTTACTACATTTTTTAAACTATTTATTTTTAGATATTTTATTTTTTAAATTACATTGTAATTACATTATACATTACATTACAAAATATACTTTCTCAGAATGAATTACTTTAGTTTAAATACTTTGCAAATAGGCAATAGACTTTTAAGTACAGTAGTTACAGTTGTTGCAATGGGCAACACAATTTCAAACACAATGCAACATTGAGCTCAATGTGAATTTCTAGTTAAATGCAATTAGTTACTTTATGGATTACTTTTCTAACCACAGGACTGGATCCTAGATTCAGTCCTGGGACATCTCCTGTAAACAGTTGAGTAAAAGCGTTTTGGTTACAGTAGTGATTTTTAAGGGATATTATTGTATTTTAAAAGTTGACACTTAGAAACTTTTTCACATAGAATCACCAATGTTATCCTATGGGAGGAAATTCACTTCGCAGGTAAGTAGTGTTATCGTTACTTTTTCTTACTCAGTGGTGGATCCTGGATCCAGCACTGGTGCATCTCCTGTAAACAGTTGAAAGAATGTGTTTAAGTCATACAGGCGATTTTTAAGGAATATTTGTAGTTTGTGAAAATCGACACTTTGAAACTTTTCTGCTGAAAACCAGACAATGGATTCCTATGGAAGGAAATACAAGTTACTGGTAAGTACGGTTAGAATTACTTTTCTGGCTCAGTGCTGGGCTAAAAGATGCAGCACTGGGTTCTCTCCTGATAACAGGTGAGTAAATCGGAATTCGTACTTCGGCTGATTTTAGAGGAATATTATAAAGTTCCAAAACTCCACACTTAGAAGAATTTCCAAGTGAAACCAGTCAATGTTAGCCTATGGAAGGAAATTCAAGTTACTGGTAAGTACAGTTAGAATTACTTTTCAGGATCAGTACTGGGCTCAAAGATGCAGCACTGAGGTCTCTCCTGATAACAGGTGAGTAAATCGGAATTCGTAGTTCTGCTGATTTTAGAGGAATATTTGCACAATGGTGAAAGAAGGGGTGGGGCCTGAGGTGACATGTCTGCAAACACGCCCTGTGGCGTGTTTTAAGTTGGATAATTAATTCCTCCTCAATCCCGAGGGTCCCTAGGGGCCAACTGGCCCACCAGATACCTCCAGTATGCGCCAGAGAGCTGCGTTGCAGAGAGGTGTTCAGAGGCCACGCGCCTTTTACAACACTCTGCAACGCAGCTCCGTGGCGCTTACTGGAGGTACCTGGTGGGCTAGTTGGCCCCAGAGACCCTCAGGATTGAAGGGGATTTAATTCCCCATCTTAAAACGCGCCAGGGGCCTGTTTGCACACATGTCATCTGAAGCCCCGCCCCTCCCTTCACCACTGTGCAAACGCGCCCATGGCGCGTTTTAAGTTGGGGATTAAGTCCCCTTGAATCCTGAGGGTCCCTGGGGTCCAACTATCCCACCAGGTACCTCCAGTAAGCGCCACAGAGCTGCGTTGCAGAGAGGTGTAAAGGGGCGTGGCCTCTGTACACCTCTCAGCAACGCAGCCCTAGCGCATACTGGAAGGTTCCTGGTGGGCTAGTTGGCCCCAGAGACCCCAGTATTCAAGGGAGTCGTTCCCCCTTTGCAAACGCGCCAGGGCGCGTTTGCAGAGTGGTAAAGGAAGGGGGTGGGGCCTGCGGCACGATCGTTTTTTCCCACCGAAGGGGGCTGTGTAGCCCCCTTCCTTTTCCTTTTTGGGCCCTGGGGACCCCATCCCCCAGGGCCTTACCACTTTTTTTCATTTTTAAAATAAAAAAACGGGAAGGGGGCCGCGTGGCCCCCTCCCGTGGCCGATTCCGGCCCTGGGGACCCCATCCCCCGGGGCATGGCCACTCTTTTATTATTTTTTAAGGAGGGGGCTGCGTGGCCCCCTCCCGGGCCACTACTTGCCCCGGGGACCCCATCCCCCAGGGCTGGCCCTCTCCGTTGGGGACCGTGGGGGGTCCCCAATACCCCCACGGTCCCAGCCGGCTCCCCGCGTCCCTCGGGAGCCGGCATTGCTTTCCACATGGGGAGCTGCTGACATGCAGCTCCCCATGTGGAAAAGCAATCTGCTTGCTTCATTGAAGCGAGTGCAGGTTTCCTGCTCTCGCTTCAATGAAGCAAAGCAGTTTGCAATGGCAGGACGGGAGCCGCGAGGCTCCCGTCCTGTCATTGCAAACTACAGTGTCCCGGGGTTAGGCACCCGGGACACTGCAGGAACCGGCCCTGGGGGTGGCGGTCCCCAGGGCCACCACAGGCTCCAGGAGGGGGCCGCGCGGCCCCCTCCCACCCAAATGCACAGCCCCGGGAGGTGGTGGTCCCCGGGGCTCGGGGATCCTAACGGACCCCTAATTTATGTTAGTGCCCCGGGAGGTGGCGGTCCCGGGCGTGTGGGGGCTCGAGCCCCCCCACACACAGGTAATTTATAAAAAATTTAAAAAAGAAGCCCCGGGGGGTGGCGGTCCCCGGGGCTGCGGGAGGGCAGAGAGCCCTCCCGCACTTTTTTTTTATTAAAGCCCCGGGGGGTGGCGGTCCCCGGGGCTTGGGGGGCCTTAGAGGCCCCCACACAAAACTTAACCCCCGCATGCCCCCGGGACTTGGCCCACCCGGGGGCCAGTTACCAAAGAAGCGCGGTAGCCCGCGCTTCGTTTTTTTTTTTAATCGGCAGGATCCGCGCACCCTAAGCGCATCCTGCCGATTTAAAAAAAAAAAAAAAAAAAAAATTGTTTTTGGCCCTGAGCAGGCCTAGGAGGTCAGGGTGTTTCTACCCTGCCCCCTTTTTGCGTATTGCGCACTTTTTTTTACTGCTTTCTTGTTCCTCGGTTCTACCGAGGAACAAGATGGCTGCCAACACTTCCTGGTTTGGAGTGTTGACAGCCAATTAGAATGCAGCTCGTGGTCGGGAGGGTGCGCAAATCCTCCGTGCCTCTAAATATCGAAACTTTTATTTTGGATTTTCTCAGCAACTACTGAACGGATTTACACCATTTTTAAAAAGGGTGCTTTCTGAACCAAGCACTACCTTTTTGCCAAATTTGGTGTAATTCCATTCAGCAGTTTTGCTGTAGCCTTGCATAAAGTTTCCTATGGGAAATCGATGTTTTCACTCTTATTTTTTTAATTTCTCCGCAACTACTGAACGGATTTACACCATTTAAAAAAAAGTCGCTTTCTGAACCAAGCGCAACCTTTTTGCAAAATTGGGTGTAATTCCGTTCAGCAGTGCGGGCTGTAGCCGTGGCTAAAATTTCCTATGGGAATTAACATGGAGAAAACGCGTTTTGGGACCCCCTTTTTTCTCGGCCGCCGCTTGATGAATCACCGCGAAACTTTCAAGACAGGAGCGGACCGGAGCGCCCCACTAGTTTTGAAAATTTCGCGATGATTCGTCAAACGACGCCAAACTTATTGGGAATAGAATGTTGCGGATTTCCTATGGATAAAGGTCCTAACTATAACTATCTACTGGCGACCGCCAGTAGATAATATATATATATATACATATATATATATATATATATTCACTGAAAAAACCATAGGTTTCAGGGGCGTTCTAGTTAGTTGGACATTTCACTCGTACAAAACCATAGAAATTCCCCCGTTATAGTTAATTCAGCTAACTATAACTCGCGCGCCCGCAATGCACTGCTGATGACGTCACATATTACATCACTCATGACATGGTCAGTGACATCACTCATGACATCACTGATGACATCTCAAATGACATCACTGATGACATCACTGATGACATCATCCTTGTGATAGAGTGGCAGACCTCCTCTCACCCTAATATAACCTTTGATACACACACTCAAAAATACAAACTAACATTTTCAAAACAATGGACATACCAATACCAGTTACAACACACCTATTCAGTAATTCCAAGATCTACACACACATCCACTCATTCACCAACAGTCCCGATACAGTCACTCATACATGTACTCACTCATCATATGTACTCATACACCTATACATCCTGTTACACACCGCCACTCATCCATGGAGTTACTCACACACATAGTCACACATGCAAACAAAGTATCAAACATCCATTTACTTGCATATACAGTTATACACACACTACCACACTTACTTCTACAGAAACTTACACATACTTACTCTCTTAAACAATCACTTATAGAAACACCTACTTATTTGTACAGGAACTCTTCCAATCTCTCACTCTCACATATACTCACTTATATACACCAATACTCACATATACTAGTTTAGAACATATGTAGTTACTCATAAAGACACTATTGAGACAGTCATTCACTCACTAACACACCCATACACATACTCATCCACCTATACAGTCCTGCACACATGCTGTCTTCAACACATACAAACAGTGAGTCACTCATTCATGCATCTATGCACTAAGTAATACCCCCACTGAACCATACAGACACTCAGACACTCATACTGATACTCAAAAAACCAACTAATAACCCATATAGACACTCATGTAGCTACTCACCAACCCATGCAGCCACTTATACACAAAGTGAGAGACTGATACAGATATTTTCATATTTAAACATTACTCACTAACCCATGTATTCACTAAGATACACTTAGTCAGGTATACAATCAATTTTACAAAACAAAATCATCCATTTAGACACTTATATACCCATTTATTCTTCCATCGACCTTGAGATATACATATATAAAACATATTTAATTTTCAGAAAAACACACATTCACTGGATGATGTCATCAGTGATGTCATTTGAGATGTCATCAGTGATGTCATGAGTGATGTCACTGACCATGTCATGAGTGATGTAATATGTGACGTCATCAGCAGTGCATTGCGGGCGCGCGAGTTATAGTTAGCTGAACTAACTATAACTGGGGAATTTCTATGGTTTTGTACAAGTGAAATGTCCAACTAACTATAACGCCCCTGAAACCTATGGTTTTTTCAGTGAATTTCTAAGGTTTTTAAATGCTAATTTCTAACTATAACGTGCCTGAAACCTATGGTTTTTTCAGTGAATTTCTAAGGTTTTTTAAATGCTAATTTCTAACTATAACGTGCCTGAAACCTATGGTTTTTTCAGTGAATATATATATATTTATTATACTATGTATACATGTAAAAATGTCTCGGTCCCCTGTTTGCCTCGGTGGCACGGAAAAAATGGGTGGAACTGACGTCAGCACGCCGACGAGGTTCTCTTATGGCTCCGATGACATCATACGGTGTCGCGAGCGGAGCCGTGCTATTATGAGCGTCCTCGTTGACGTGGGAGAGCTAGGAAAGAATTTCCGTGGAATGCTGGTGCAGGGGATATTCACCTAAGTGTTCAGGCTAGTCCTTTGGGAGCAACTGTTAATGTTGCCACTCCAGAAACCGAAACCAGTGATCCGAGGGCAGAGGCCCTGCAGATGGCACACGAGGTGGGGTGCCCAGTTGTG